>OZ020562.1:30461461-31104416 GCA_963971465.1 Lepidochitona cinerea
ATAAAAAATTAAAGACATCACCACGTCCTCAGTTGTTTTTAACAACACGAGCTTTCGACACCTGTGCCGGTGTCTTCGTTTAAAGAGAGTTTCAAACATTTCTTTTTTAATGTCGTTCAACAAAAGACTTCATCAACTATTTTGTCACTCACATCGGGAGTGGATACATATCGGGATTTTAAATGTAGGCTTCCACAGTAGAACACATTGGCACAGTATGGCCCATTATCACCGATACAAAAGCTAGAAGCATATTAGAGACAAATTGAACAGTATAATCATTAAAGTGGCATGAGCTGCCGGAATTCACACTTTTTTTCATAATTTCTGAGCGTCACAACAGTAAGAGGCTTTGACGGCCATCGAAAAACTAAATGATTGGCGTTGGAATGAGAAAAATCCATACAGTAGGTGGCCTGTACGAACCGAAAACGTGTTCGAAAAGTAAACAAAATTTAAATAACCGGGACGACCATTCATTCATTCTAAGCCAAAGTTAGTTCAAAATAATACTTTAAAAAGCTCCTGAATTATACGTCTTGAGAAAAATAGCCAATAATTTCAAGATTCTGTTATAACGTCAAAATATCAACATTTTGGCAGCTCATTCCACTTTAATCATAGAGATCGTCAGTAAAGTTTAATGGGATTATTATTAAAAGACTATAACTGGATTATCTACCTTTCGTCAACCGAACAAAAGATTTGAAGATTCCGAGAATGACAATATTTCTAGATTGCCTACATAAATACCAAAATATTTCTTCGTGGCATAGATTTGCCATTCCAAGAATTTATGATAAAGGCTTTTACGTTATGCTTAATATAATGTCCTACTTAAACGGTTTAGGGCCAGACGTCCAGTCATAATTATGTCATTCCCATACCCTAGGGGGGCATACCAACATATTTACATATGTGTAACGGCCAAAATGCCCTTAATGATTTATTGTTGTTTTTCAATTGCTCTACCGCGATATGTTTTGCCTTAAGTTGTATCCTCTCAGAGTAGTGGAGAGCATCGCGTAATTAGGTCACCGTTATTAGGTCAAGATTACCGCTTTTGCGGCAGACTTTAACATGGCGAATTTACTGTAAGAAGCGTTAAACTGTCTCACGATAATGAAGCCCAACAAAACGGTATGTAGTTAGTAATTGTTATAAGAGCCATGCGATTGTTTTTATAAATGATTAGGCTTAAATTCAGTAAGTTACTTTTGTTTGCTAACGCTGTAATCTTTCTAGTTCGATGTTGCATAGTTCGGCAATATTTAGTCTATCGCTGTGAGGCCAGCTTGCCTTCTAGAACATTCCATCAGTTTAGCCGTGCAGAGTTATCTCCCTTTGTTCATAGTAACTTGCGTAATACGGAAAGATTATCAGTGTAGAATTAACGCTAGGTTTTGTAACACAGTTTTGCATATTGCATTATATTATAAGACGAAAAGATTGTCATAGGTGACATTGTTCTTATTTTCTTACGTATTGTAAACCGTAGACATTTAATATATTTTCTTTCTTTGTTTTATTTCCAGTCAATCACGTTCATGATCACGTTCTCGTTCATCTGTACAAGTTTTCAAGTTGATGTTATCGACCTATAGTAACAGTAATTTGTCAAACAAGAATTCAAGTATTAAAAGGTCATATTGTTGTCTATTAAAAGTGAAAGTGAATTGGACGCAATATATCATATTTGAATAAACTGGACACTGGCAATTTTACTTAAATGGACGTCAGGGCCTATTCTAGGGTCAAAGTTTGGGCACCCATAGAAGGGGGTCTACTAAGCCTACGCCGCGGTCCCTGGACACTAGTGGGGGCTAGATCGCCATAGGTGCATTGTGACCATTTTAGAGGGTCAAATTCTACGTTTAAATCTGAAAGGAAAACACAATTTTCCTTATTATTTGTATGCCTTTTATACTTTTTGTACAGACTTACAGTGAATAAATGTAGCCTAAATTCTAGTAGTTAAAGTAGTAGTAGGCCCTATTATCAATTGGCATTTGTATTGAATGTTGTTTGTAAAAATACAATGCTAAACTAAATCAAGGCTGTATTTTAACCAACGTATTAATAATATCTAATGTAATGGCAATCTTCATTACAATACAACGATAGGCTACCAGAACGTGCCTGCCGATTGCTGAAGTAAGTTTTTGTGACAGGCATTGCGTGCTACAGAGAGGTGTTTTACAATTGTACCTTTTCCTTTTGTTGTTGTTGCAATTTTATGGGCAAATAGTTACCTCGTTTTTCAAAATAACAGTGCGTTAGAAGTTAAAGAATGAACAAATACTTTATTTCTTGGGTACCATCGTCAACAGAAAGTGAAATGAGCTTTGCCAAATGTACACACACTGACACAGAGCGCCAGTGCTCCAGTCTTCGTAACGCTACGGCCGCACCAGCGGTACGGGCAGTAGGGCTTCAGTCGCCGTCACTGTGTCAGTCAGGCGATGTCAGCTTAGTCTGCCGATGAACACTTCTCTGTGTCTGGCAGATCATTTTTATCTGCAAATTGGTTCTCATCACATTCACATTGGCGAATATTTGTTCGACTAGTTTTCGGTCGAAGCACGCTTGCCTTCAAATGATTTGTTTTTAGCTTTGCGTAGGCCTATTGAGCCTCCATTGTGTGAAGAGTGCCACTCTCCGCGCAGGCAGTAGCCTAACCGCCAAGCGAGTTTTGAGTTACCAGTCAACACTGCTCGAAGACATTCCGTGCGCTTGACAGCTTTTAGGTATTAAACAGACGCACAATCATGTCTTGAATAAAGTTTCGTTTTTAGGTACGTCCTGCGTCTAGGCCTACTTAGCGTTGCAGTCACTATTAAAGAGATATTTTCAACTAAATTTGCTTTCTTAATTTTTTTTCTTCCCTACGTTTCGTCGTTTGGGCGCCCAAACTGCCGACGCCCAAACCCGTTGTAACGGGTTCAAAATCGGCCTGCATCAGGCCCTGGACGTGCATTGAGTTCTTCATTACCGACCGTTGGAACTAACTGTAACAACTTCATCATTGACGTTTTAAGGTGAAAATTAAAGATTGAGCCATGGAACCCCAAGAGACTGATCGAAATGTAAATCCAGCTGATAATCTACATCCACCAAGTGACAACACTACAAGAACAAGGCAAGCTACAGAAAAGGGAAGAGAATATACAATGGAAATGAAACAAAAATTACTAAAAGAAATTTATAAAAGATTAATTGTTAAATCAAGTGAACTAAATAAGCTAATGGCCGATGGTGCTACTTTGGCTGAAGTACAAACCATCTATAAAAATTGGATGACTGACTACGAAGAATTCTTAAAAACACACCAAGAACTTACCTTTTATATGAATCCAGAGGAGAGACAAGAATTCTTAACTGGGACATACAACGAAATGGACATTCTTTTAACAAATGTCAAAACTTCGGTGCAAAATTGGTTTGCACTAAGAACACCGAAAACTGAAGTTGAAATAAACTCCACGATAAAGGCAAGTGATAGTGTCTCCCAGGCGGGGGGCTCCCAGAGGTCAAGGTCGTCAGGTCAAAGTGTGATATCTGCAAGATTGGCGGAGCAAACTAGACAAGCCGAGCTACAAGCTAAATCAGTAGCCTTAAAAAAGAAACAACAGTTGGATTTAGAAGAATTCCAACTAAAGTTGAAACAAGAAGAGTTGGTTTTAGAAACTGAAATGGCCGTGTCTGATGCAAAGACAAAAGTACTAGATAAATTCGAACAATTGCAGCTAAATGAAAACCACCCAAATTCTGAGACTGGTAATAAAAGACCAGCGAGTGATCAACCAATCAACCGTGACCTACATTTTGGCAACGCCTCACAGTTAAATATAAGCAACAAGCCCCAAGTACATTCCTTACCTGCTAATTACCAGCCACTTAATCCAATGGCCCTGTCATTCACACCATACAATGAGGATTATATTCCAAACCAAGTGAACACTGATATAAACCGTAACCCTACTGTGAATAATCCTTATGCTAGCAAGTTGCCTGATAATAAACCAGCTGCGTCACCGTATCCATCTGCAAATGACGTTCTGATATCAGTAGTGCAACATCTTAACAGACCACCCCCTGAACTAAAACCCTTTGGTGGGGACCCATTAGACTATAAACGTTTTATTCGGCAATTTAACGCCAAAGTGGTGGCTAACACAAACACAAACAATGACAAAATGTCTTATTTGGAACAATTTACTGTGGGCGAGCCAAACCTCATAGTATCCGGCTATAGTTATCTTGATGCTGAATATGGTTACCCGGCTGCTATGAATGAGCTAGACAAGCGATATGGCAACAACGATGTTTTGGCAGCTGCTTTTGTGAAGCGCGCCTTGGATTGGCCGCCTATTAAAACTGACAATCCTAAGGCTTTGGACGAGTATGGCATTTTCCTGGCCGAATGTTCTCATGCTGTACAGAATATTGACTCCCTCAGGGTTCTTGAATACCCAGACAACCTGAAAAAACTATTAGGAAAGTTACCCTATTATTTCCATGACAAGTGGCGAAACATCATAGCGAAAAATCGGGAACAGTGCGTCCAAATAAAGTTTTCCCAATTTGTGAATTTTGTTCAGTCTGAGGCCCGTAAGGCAAATGACCCTATATTTGGTAAAGACGCCCTACGTTCAGATATTAAAGACACCGTCAAAATTAAACCAAAATCTACATATGCTAAACCCAAAGGTACTTTCGGTACTAACGTTACTACCAGATTCGAACCACCGACACCTAGATTAGAGACTCACCTTAAGAAGAGAACAGCTTTCTCTTCCCCGTGTTCCTTTTGTGATAAGACTGACCACGCCCTCGAAGAGTGCAAGAAAATTTATAACTTACCTTATCCTGAACGCATTGACTTCCTGAAAAATAAAGGCTATTGTTTCGGGTGTTTGGAATTTGGCCACAGTCGGAAGGGCTGTCGCAGTAAGGCTAATTGTAAATACTGTGAGGGTCGGCATCCGTCGATTTGTCACGTGGACGGCGGTCCGCCGCGACTTTTTATACCAAGAAATAACAGTGCTGAAACTATTGAGAATGCTGGTAAAGACAATAAACATTCTAAACAATCCAGTAAACCAGCCTCGGTAAGCTCTACAGCCGAAGCGGTGCATTCCTCAGATGTAAAAGACACTGACTGTACAATGGCTGTTATCCCGGTGGCAGTTAAAATGAACAATCGTCAAAATGTGGTCCACACCTACGCATTTATGGATCCCGGGAGTACAGCGACATTCTGCACCGAAAACTTACTCCAACAGCTTGGTGGTACTGGTCGACCATTAGAGATTACGCTTGACACCATGGGTCAACAATGTAAATTAAAAACAATGGCAGTAAGTGGACTGCAAATTTGTGACTTGCAACTCAACAATGTAATTGAACTCCCACGTGTGTACACCAAAGATAAAATGCCTGTGACTGGTGCGCATGTTCCATCAAATAATGACATAAAACGATGGCCCCATCTTAAAGACATAAATCTGCCCAACGTTAAAGGTGAAATAGGTCTTTTGATCGGAAACAATGTACCGGACGCCTACAGTCCAATAGAGGTTCGTACCGGTACAAGAGGCAGCCCACATGCTACCAGATCGTTATTGGGATGGATTTGTTGGAACGTGGTGCGAGGGAATGACAGAAACGGCTTAACGTCAAATACAGTTTTAGTGAATCGGGCCGACGTCATCGCAGTTAATGATCTGGAAGAACTTAATCAGATCGACCGTCGCATGCAAGACACGTTAAGAATGGATTTCCCTGAGCATATTGTAGATGACCGTAAAGAACCTTCCCAGAACGACAGATTATTCATCGAGAAAGTCAATAAGTCTCTGACTTTGGAAAATGGACAATATTGTATCAGTCTGCCATTTAAGAAGGATGACGTCATATTTCCAGACAACAAATTCCAAGCCCAACGCCGATTGAAATCCCTCAAGACAAAACTAATGTCAGACTCTAAATATCACGCAGACTACAAGACTTTTATGCAGACCATAATTGACAAGGATTATGCTGAGATTGTACCTGTCGACGAGCTTGGGCGTAAAGACGGTCGGGTGTGGTACATCCCACATCACGGGGTGTATCACCCCAAGAAGCCAGACAAAATAAGAGTCGTTTTCGACTGCTCGGCCACATTTGAAGGTGCATGTCTCAACTCTGAACTCTTACAAGGGCCTGATCTTACAACAAACTTGATCGCTGTTTTGCTGCGTTTTCGGCAAGAACGAGTAGCGGTCATCGGGGACATAGAGTCCATGTTTTACCGTGTGAACATTCCTAAGAACGATGCAGACTGCCTCAGATTTCTCTGGTGGGAGGCAGGTGACATTCATCAAGAACCTAAAACTTACAGAATGAAAGTTCATTTATTTGGCGCGGTTTCATCACCGAGCTGCGCCAATGTGGCTCTTAATCAAACAGTTATAGATAATGTCTTCAAATTCCACTCCAGTATTACTGATATGGTTAACAAACAATTTTATGTCGACGACTTTCTTGCGTCAGTTGAATCAGTTGAAAAGGCGGCAAATCTTGTCAAAGATGTAACCGAGCTATGTGCCCTAGGAGGTTTCCGTCTTACAAAATGGCTAAGTTCGAGCCGTGACGTCATAGAAACAATTCCAGTAGACTACAGAGCTAAAGATGTCCAACAGCTAAACCTAGACTGTGATTCATTGCCAAACGAACGGGCACTGGGTGTGCATTGGATCACTGAAACCGATAAATTAGGATTTAATATTCAACCTCGTGATCAGCCCAATACTCGCCGAGGTGTTCTTTCCATTGTGAGCTCAGTCTTTGATCCATTGGGATTGGCTGCGCCGTTCGTGCTTATTGGAAAGATCATCCTGCAAGACTGCTGCAAACGACACATTGGTTGGGACGAACAACTTACTGGTCAGAATCTGAAAGACTGGTTGAAGTGGCTCCGAGAGTTACCTCTCTTGAGTGATATTCAGATAGACAGGTGTTATAAAGCTAACAACCTTCACGACATTTCATCATGTGAGCTTCACGTATTTGCAGACGCTAGCGAGAAAGGATACGGAGTGGCAATATATCTACGTCTCACAGACTCCCAGCACAAGACACACGTGACTTTAGTGATGGGCAAAGCACGTGTTGCTCCCCTGAAGCGGATTTCAATTCCTCGACTAGAATTAACTGCCGCCTGCACTGCAGTGAGACTAAGCAGAATTGTGACCCAAGAATTAGATCTTACTGTCCACCACGTCGTATTTTGGACGGACAGCATGGCAGTGCTCAGGTATATCAATAACGAGCGCACTAGATTCCACACTTTTGTGGCGAATCGGATAGCTGTTATTAGGGATGGTTCAGAAGTCGATCAGTGGAAATATGTGCCATCAAAGTTGAACGTCGCCGATTTCGCTTCAAGAGGACTCCACCTGGACAAATTCTTGGAGAATGATACCTGGTTCAACGGACCGAAATTCCTCGTGCAAGACGAACACGAATGGCCACAGCAACCCACGCAGGAACTAGGACTTTCGGAAGTCGATCCTGAAGTTAAGACTACTGCTACTACCGTCGTTGATTCATCTTCTGTCATCGATGATATCATCGCTCGGTGCTCTGACTGGCATCGCTTGAAACGTGTCCTTGCTTGGGTCCTGGTCGCAGTGCAGCAATTCAAAAGTCTTCCTTTAAGCAAGAAGAACAGTAGCAACTTACCTGAATGTGCAACAAAAGTTACTCAGCAGTTAAAATGTAGTGTCCTCTCTGAAGAACAGTTAAAAAAGGCAGAGAGAACTCTTGTATTCCATGTTCAGCGAATGTACTTTGCTAACGAAATTGACATACTTACCAACGCGGACGAGAGTCGTCGAGGAAAGGGCCTCCCGAAATCAAGCTCCATACGCAAATTGGATCCGTTCATTGAAGATGGTCTTTTAAGGGTTGGTGGACGGTTATCTAAGGCAGACATCCCTTATGAGACAAGACACCCCATCATTCTACCGAGAAACCAGATATCTTCACTGTATCTTAAGTACATCCACGAGAAGGTGGGTCACCTTGGTCGTAACACTGTTTTAAACGCCGCCAGGCAGACCTATTGGATCATCAAAGCACCCTCTTCCATCAGAAAGATAGTGAAGGAGTGCGTCGCATGCCGACGCTACCAAGCACAAGTTGGTGAGCAGAAGATGGCTGACCTTCCCCCGGAGAGGCTGGAATCGCATCGACCGCCATTTACTTCGGTCGGAGTCGACTTTTGGGGTCCTATAGAGGTCAGGAGGGGCCGCAGTGTCCTGAAGAGATATGGAGTCATCTTCACGTGCCTCGCCACTAGAGCTGTACATTTGGAGCTGGCTTGCTCACTCAATACCGACTCCTGCATCTGTGCCTTTAGACGGCTTATAGCGAGAAGAGGTCCCGTCGAGGTCATGCGCTCTGATAATGGTACTAATCTCGTAGGAAGTGAGCGTGAGATGAGAGAAGAGATTGCTAAATGGAATCAGACCAAGATCCACAATTATCTGCAACAGAGAGGAGTGAAGTGGATTTTCAATCCCCCACTGGCATCGCACCATGGCGGAATATGGGAGCGAATGATTCGCACAGTAAGAAAGGTCTTATATTCTCTTCTCCGTCAACAATCCAGGCAGTTGGACGATGAACTACTCTGTACACTCTTCTGCGAGGTAGAGGCGATACTCAACAGCCGCCCCATAACCGAAGTGTCACAGAGCTATCAGGATTTAGACGCATTGACTCCGAACCACCTCCTGCTACTGAAATCCGGCGAGAAGTTTCCCCCGGGTGTTTTTGAAAAGAATGACAATTACTCCAACAAGAGATGGCGGCAAGTCCAGTATTTGGCGGATGTTTTTTGGCGTCGATGGACCCTGGAATACCTGCCACTTCTCCAAGAACGTCAGAAATGGCTCCGACCCCGTCGCAATCTACAGAAGGACGATTTGGTACTTGTCGTTGACATCACCCCTAGGAAATCATGGTGCCTCGGCAGGATTATCGACACCACTCGAGACCGACACGGATACGTTCGTTCTGCCACCGTCAAGACTAAAGCAACTACACTTGTGCGACCTGTGGATAAACTGTGCTTAATTTTAGAAGCAGACTCCTAACTGTGCTTGTGTTAAAACGAGTCTACCTTCTTGGACAAAGAAAACTTTGTGTCCCGAACTTATACGTTAACCTGTTGTTTCGAATTTAACTTTAAATTCTTCTTTTTCTTGCTTGGAAGAACCCTTTTCTCTTTTCGGTCTCTTCTGTATCGAAAAGTGTTTTGAAGAGTTTTATATTTGGAAATTGCTACCTTTATACTTCGCAATTTGGGGCCGGGTATGTAACGGCCAAAATGCCCTTAATGATTTATTGTTGTTTTTCAATTGCTCTACCGCGATATGTTTTGCCTTAAGTTGTATCCTCTCAGAGTAGTGGAGAGCATCGCGTAATTAGGTCACCGTTATTAGGTCAAGATTACCGCTTTTGCGGCAGACTTTAACATGGCGAATTTACTGTAAGAAGCGTTAAACTGTCTCACGATAATGAAGCCCAACAAAACGGTATGTAGTTAGTAATTGTTATAAGAGCCATGCGATTGTTTTTATAAATGATTAGGCTTAAATTCAGTAAGTTACTTTTGTTTGCTAACGCTGTAATCTTTCTAGTTCGATGTTGCATAGTTCGGCAATATTTAGTCTATCGCTGTGAGGCCAGCTTGCCTTCTAGAACATTCCATCAGTTTAGCCGTGCAGAGTTATCTCCCTTTGTTCATAGTAACTTGCGTAATACGGAAAGATTATCAGTGTAGAATTAACGCTAGGTTTTGTAACACAGTTTTGCATATTGCATTATATTATAAGACGAAAAGATTGTCATGGGTGACATTGTTCTTATTTTCTTACGTATTGTAAACCGTAGACATTTAATATATTTTCTTTCTTTGTTTTATTTCCAGTCAATCACGTTCATGATCACGTTCTCGTTCATCTGTACAAGTTTTCAAGTTGATGTTATCGACCTATAGTAACAGTAATTTGTCAAACAAGAATTCAAGTATTAAAAGGTCATATTGTTGTCTATTAAAAGTGAAAGTGAATTGGACGCAATATATCATATTTGAATAAACTGGACACTGGCAATTTTACTTAAATGGACGTGCATTGAGTTCTTCATTACCGACCGTTGGAACTAACTGTAACAACTTCAATATGCATCAAAGTTGGAGTTATGACGAAGCTTACCCCATAAATCTGTCAGATACGCAATACTGTTTTATCTTGAAAACGCTACAGGATGGTATTGAACTTGAAGCGCAAGTAGGAAATGAACAAGAATGTAATTTTCTAAATACCTGTACATTTATCTATGTGCTAATCGTTTCATAAAAATATTTTGTCAAGATAAGTTGATCGTACTCGAAGTACTTGAAACACTAATCGATTAACGGTGAAATAAAAAAAAATATTGGTAAAGATAGTGACTCTGACGAACCGAAGATATGTGCTAAAATCGGACGAAATTCAAATGGCCGGGATGTACGAGTTCATTTTTGATAGTTTTGTTGCTTATAAAAACTACGAGATTTGTTTCAACAGAAAACTCTTATTTTGTACTTTTTGGTATCCCCTGGGTGTTTCTTAATACACTTACGCCGTCTTAACTTTGCGCCTGGTGGTAACGTAATGTTGAAGGCATATGTTGCCATAAGCGTTACGTTTGACTTACTTTGGGCGTAAATGTTTTGAGAAACAGTCCCTGATGACCTTTTGCTGTCAGATGGAAATAAACAGAGTTTCTATACTCATTTTTACAGACTTCAGTTCGTGTTATATGTGAATTTTGTATAAAAATATCTTTGTAGATGTCTCACGTTCTTTTCCAAAATCAAAAATTATCAATGCTCTCGATAGCGTGCGCCAACTGAAGTTCGTGGAAACACTTCATCCTGTTTGTTAAACAATCGCGACCGTCAACGCACGCGTTAGCGCGTGTCCATGGAAACACACAATAACCATTAAACTAATTACCCTAGGTAAAATCGCCAATCTCACAAAAGAAATCATTCTTTTAAAGTGGCATGAGCTGCCAAAATTTACACTTTTTCCATAATTTCTTATCGTCACGACAGTAAAAGACTTTTTAATAAAACTAAATGATTGGCGTTGGAATGAGGAAAATCCATACAATGGGTGACTTTAAAGTTGGGTGTTAACACCAACACTAACACCAACACTTAAAGCCTGGTTCACACCATCTATAAGCTCGAGCCATGGTGTTGGTGTTGACACTTGCTTTCGGTGTTACCCACGATTATAGTCGGTGTTTGTTTTGACACTGAAGCCAACACAACACCCAACACCTAAAATGACACCAATTATAAGTTGTTATAAGAGTGTTGGTGTTGACACCTGGTGTTGGTGTAACCTAGATTTACAGTCGGAGTTTGGTGTTAGGTTAGCACCGGTTGAAGCATGAGGTGTTGAGTTGAACCGCAGTTGGTGTTCATTTCGGAATTCTTCCAATTGCTTTACTATTGGAGACAAAACTAGCCCCTAAGGGTTAACACCAGACTGAGTTTAAAGTCAACGGTATTAGCAGCCATGTTGTTTGTTGCAGCTAACGAGGTGGTTGCCTGTCGTTGAATCAACAACGACAGAGCCCCATACCGTCATATGTATGCTAATTAGTGCAAAATGTCAGGTCGGATATTATTGTACAAATTGAACAGTAGAGTGATTGTAGCCGTGTCAAAACTGGACGAACACCAGTGTTAACCGCAAGTCGGTGTTTCGGCTTCAGGTCAACACTTTTCTTACAGACTATTTGCTAATTGAACACTAGTGTTAACACTGGTGTCTGTACCGAGTGTTGACTCGATGCATGGTGTTTGGAGCTTCAGGTGGACACCAACACTAACACCAACACCCAAGACCAACCCAAACTCAAACTTTAAAGTCATTCCGTTAAAATTTCAAAGAAATAAAGAGCAACTTATATTGTTCTAATGCTAAATTATTAAGGCATCACCACGAAGTAAGATTTTGTGAACAACACCAACTTTTGACACGTGTTTGTTTATCAACTGCAATTGACCGATTGCTTAATGACGTCAATCAGAATATATGCGCAAAGCATTTTGGGGGATTGAGGGACAATTATAAAATAAAGCAGAAGAAATAATACTGTATCGAGAAAAAGACGTAAAAGGCGTTAAGTTACAAGAAAATGTGTGGATAAAAACAGGTTATATCATCGATGTTTTCCCAAAAAGTGACATCTTACCAATTAACAAAATGGCGAACTGACATTTTACCCAGAAAGCTTTGCGTACATCTATGTGACGTCATCAGGCTCGGCGGTAATTGGATTTAATACTTTCCAAACATTGATATGACGTCAGGCGGAAATCAAACCATAAAAACCTCGCATCTAGACAGATGCCAATTACTCTCTTCTCCTAAATTTTGAATCTGAGTTCTCGGTGAATAATACATGTATCTTTTATCTGAAAGGTCCCCTTGAAAGTGATGTAGGCGGCCCAAATCAAATTATATATTTTATATGGAGACTAGACATTGGTCCAACAGAAAACAGTTTCCATCATGCATGCCATCCTAATAGAGTTGCATCTGATGATTATAGGCCTACCATGGCACGTTATCACCAAAAGGGGAAATGGTGGGCTTTGGATGTCAACCATATCGAACCGTTCTTTCGATATATAACACACTTTCGGGACGAAACTCAACACTAAAACAAATGGGCATAGGGAAAATCTTCTTGTTTGGGAATTAATTATGTGAAGAATGATTTATTTTAACTAGTAACTTTAACTAACAAGACATTCGCATTGTACAGCTCAATTGATATTACATGTATTTGGTTTCAATGTCAAACCTTTAGTTTTTTTTATGTACTTCAAACTCTCAAACATTTTTAGAGGAAAAAAAGAGAACAATTTCTACATGTATATTGTTGGCTAGGAGGTGAAGATAATAGGCCTATAATAATAGCATGTTATAATTTTAATTAATACTGATATTTTCATAAATAAAACTGGTTATTAAACAGCATATATTTTGAAGTTTCAAGTTTTTGAAGTTCACTTCAGTAAAATCTTATCTGTCGCGCCATAATGGTTCATAAAATAAACAAACATCGAGGGCGTCAAGACATATCTGATATCATTTGTATATAATAATCAAAGGTTTATTGCATTGAATTATGTTACTGGCTGATGGTTGCTCTTTACAACATTATCAAGATTGTGACATGTAAATCAATCTACACATTTATCGATGCCATATTGCATGTGTGTCTTTTGAATGGCTGGTTGATTTATTGATTGATTGGGGCTTAACGTCGAACAACAGCTGAGATAATATGGCAAAAGCACCAACCGACCAAAACATCACTCCCCACCCACCCACCAACATCTAAATTTGGACATTAGGCTCCACAGACCATAGAACGTCAGGAAGGCTAGCGCATTTGGCATACTTAATGTTCCTCCTTGTCGGGTCAGAAAACATGGCTAAAGCAGAGCCACAATGCTCCAACCCGAGGGCTAATTAGAATAATTAGTAGAAGCAAATTAACTGAATAAGTTTCAAGACACACTTTTTCTGTTCTTTAACAGAATCCCACGTGTAATTTTTGAAATCCCTTTAAAATTGGTATGTTGTTACCAAGTTAGGTTTGTCACATTGCTCTGCATAAATACAGCTGTATATAATGTATGAGATAAAATGTTATATTTCATTACGATCAATGTGCTTCTGTTCAACTCCAGGGCCCTGTCTTACGAAGCTGGCGTAAGTTACGTCGGACGTAAATCGGTGTTAAAGCTATAGGAACTTACGCCTTAGTCGCAACTGGCCCATGTTGTAGGCCTATGCGCAACTTTACGCCAGCTTCGTAAGACAGGGCCCTGGGCATTTTGTCTTCTTTCTTTTGGTGGTGGGAGAAAGGGGAGTCGGCTCCTTGAGGTAGTGAGAAGAGCGATAGTCTCCCATTCCAACCCGTCCAAAGCCTTCCATCCATGGGTCGCCAGTTTGAATCCAACACAGTTAAAATAAAAAAAATGGGAAAAAATGTTGACAGGGTCTTCGTTACATATGATCATGCAAAGCACCGGTGAAAGGTACGGGGTTTCCTCCGGGGAAAACTGGTTTCCTTCTCAATCAATCAACTGGAGCTATGTCATGATTTCCCATTTGGAGCCACTTTATAATGGAAATAAATCCTGAGTTATTGGGTAAGATAAAAAATGAATGGTCCAAACCACTCACATCTGTTCGGAAAATTTTATTTATTTTACATCCGCCTACTAATATTTTATTTCCATGTCACTTCCCTACATCATTGTCGTTGATACGAAGGTATACAAAGTCAATGAAGTACATTTTTGCCAGTCCTTATTTATTTATGCCCCAGTGAAATTTGCTCAAAATATCCACTTTATGGTCCTATTTATAAGGCTTACTGAAAATATAAATTTATAAATGTAAATATCTACCTCGATCTTTCTATTCGGATATTTTCTGAGTGTTCGACCAACAGTTGAATACCAGATTATCAAATAATAAGGCAAAACATACTCTAGACTCATGTACTATACTCTAGATTATAGTAATATATCTTACAGATACTTCACTTGTATTTAGAAGATCTGTCGTAATATGTGTAATTTTTATGGCTGACTTCACACTTGAAATAAGGGAGATCAATCCACCAATCTAAAATCTGTTATTTCAGAAGTCTGGTTATTGGTTATACACAATCTTATAAATTTATTTTTCCAATGACCTCCGCGTCCAGCAAAAATCTTTATTACACAACCAAGCTACAGCATCAACTAGTCGAGAAGTCTTGTCTGTGTGTTTTTTCTTTATTTCTAAATTACCACTCGGCCAAGAACACGTTATTTTTTGTACATAAGAAATGACTATGCCGCCGAAAATAAAGACGGAGCGACTTTCTCATAAAGTAAGCAAAGGAAAGATTATTAAGCCTACCACCCTAAATGCATGGGTTAAAAAGAAACTTTATGTCAACCTTGACCGACCAAAATGTGTTTTGTGTCGCCGTGTGCAGTCGAAAACCAACGGAACATTTCCGAGATTTCCAGTTTGACAGTTTCCGCCGTGAACGAGTAGGGTCTACCACAGGATCATCTGTGGGGCCATCATTTTCAGGGCGCTCTCACATCACTTCTGGGGCTGACTCGTACATTTTCCTGTTCGCTAGGGTCTACCACAGGATCATCCGAGGGGGCCATCATTTTCAGGGCGGAAAATGCGAAAACTAGGACCTGTTTTAAGTACGAAGGGGAACATTACTAATCTTTCTCATATCTTTCTCCTGATAAAATAAATATATTTTGCAATTTTCTTTTTTTAATCTTTTTGAGTTTGCATTTAGTGATTGAATACGTCGGCAATTTTATTTACCCTTTGTAGGAAAAAACTCAACCACTAAAACATGATATTTTATTTTTATTTGCATATGCAACAGCATAACATGAATCGATAGATTCTCAAGGATGTAGATCTATCATAATAATCACACTTTTAAGTAAAACAATTATCAAATAAATTCAAAAATCAGTTTAAAAACTGCAATAAGTTTTAAAAGACCAATTGATACGTTTAATAAGAAAGAAGGAATGCTAAATCACTTCAATAAATTTTGTCAGCTTTTCTATGGAAATGAACCATACACGGACAGGCAAACGACTGTTCAAATGCATACCTGGAGGCAAATACCTCCAAGCACGAATTCTATCGTATGATTTCAGTCAAACTCGAAAAGGGCTTATATGTATTTACAATATTTTCTAAAAATATAATCTGTTTTACATGAATACAAATAACCAATTGTCACAGACGCTTAAATGACACTATCAATGGTATGTTGGCAATATGGACTGTTTTTCAATGATGAGAATCTGCCAAAATGAGATAACAAGTGACGAAGAGCCCCAAGAGTGACAAACAGCCCCACAGGTGATGTTGGGCCCCATAGTGCACCCGGGGGCAATTTAATGGATACCAGTGAGCTTTTTCACTTGACCACACCTACAAAAGTGTATTGGTGGCTTTTTGTGTTGATGAGAATCTCCAAAAATGAGGTATAGCCCCTCAAGTGACGAACAGCCCCACAGGTGATGTTGGGCCCAAGAGTGCATATGGAAGTAAGTTAATGAATACAATTAAGCGATTTAGGTTGATAACACTTACAAAAGTGTATTGATGGCTTTTTTTATTGATGGGAATCTCTAAAACTGAGGTATAGCCCCTCAAGTGACGAACAGCCCCACAGGTGATGTTGGGTCTAAGAGTGCATCTGGGGGTAAGTTGATGGACACCAATAAGCTATTTAGGTTGATAACACTTACAAAAGTGTATGGATGGCTTTTTTTAGTGATGTGAATCTCTAAATTTGAGGTATAGCCCCTCAAGTGACGAACAGCCCCACAGGTGATGTTGGGCCCAAGAGTGCATATGGAAGTAAGTTAATGAATACAATTAAGCGATTTAGGTTGATAACACTTACAAAAGTGTATGGATGGCTTTTTGTAGTGATGAGAATCTTCAAAAATGAGGTATAGCCCTACAAGTGACGAACAGCCCCACAGGTGATGTTGAGACCCAGGGTGCATCTGGGGGTAAATTAATGTATACCATGGAGCTTTTTCAGTTTAGTACAATTACAAAAGTGTAATGATGACTTTTTGTAGTGATGAGAATCTCCAAAAATGAGGTATAGCCCTACAAGTGACGAACAGCCCTACAGGTGATGCTGGGCCCAAGAGTGCATCTGGGGGTAAGTTGATGGACACCAATAAGCTATTTGGGTTGATAACACTTACAGAAGTGTATGGATGGCTTTTTTAGTGATGTGAATCTCTAAATTTGAGGTATAGCCCCCTCAAGTGACAAACAGCCCCACAGGTGATGTTGGGCCCAAGAGTGCATATGGAAGTAAGTTAATGAATACATTTAAGCGATTTAGGTTGATAACACTTACAGAAGTGTATGGATGACTTTTTTTAGTGATGTGAATCTCTAAATTTGAGGTATAGCCCCTCAAGTGACAAACAGCCCCACAGGTGATGCTGGGCCCAAGAGTGCATCTGGGGGTAAGTTGATGGACACCAATAAGCTATTTAGGTTGATAACACTTACAAAAGTGTATGGATGACTTTTTTTAGTTATGGGAATCTCTAAAACTCAGGTTTAGCCCCTCAACTTACCTCCATATGCATTTTTGGGCCCAACATCACCTGTGGGGATGTTCGTCACTTGAGGGACTAAATCTCAGTTTTAGAGATTCCCATCACTAAAAAAAAGCCATCAATACACTTTTGTAAGTGTTATTAACCTAAATAGCTGTATAGTTTTTATTAACTTACACCCATATGCACTTTTCGGCCCAACATCACCTGTGGGGCTGTTCGTCACTTGAGGGGCTATACCTCAGTTTTAGTGATTCCCATCACGAAAAAGGCCATCCATACACTTTTGTAAGTGTTATCAACCTAAATAGCTTAATTGGATTCATTTACTTACCCCCAGATACATTCTTGGGCCCAACGTCACCTGTGGGGCTGTTCGTCACTTGAGGGGCTATACCTCAGTTTTAGAGATTCCCATCACTAAGAAAAGCCACCAATACACTTTTGTAAGTGTGATCAACTGAAAAAGCTTATTGGTATCCATCAACTTACCCCCAGATGCACTCTTTGGCCCAACATCACCTGTGGGGCTGTTCGTCACTTGAGGGGCTATACCTCAGTTTTAGAGATTCCCATCACTAAAAAAAGCCATCCAAACACTTTTGTAAGTGTTATCAACCTAAATAGCTTATTGGTGTCCATCAACTTACCCCCAGATGCACTCTTTGGCCCAACATCACCTGTGGGGCTGTTCGTCACTTGAGGGGCTATACCTCATTTTTGGAGATTCTCATCACTAAAAAAAACCATCCATACACTTTTGTAAGTGTTATCAACCTAAATTGCTTATTGGTGTCCATCAACTTACCCCCAGATGCACTCTTTGGCCCAACATCACCTGTGGGGCTGTTCGTCACTTGAGGGGCTATACCTCAGTTTTAGAGATTCCCATCACTAAAAAAGCCATCTATACACTTTTGTAAGTGTTATCAACCTAAATAGCTTAATCTGATTCATTAACTTACCCCCAGATACACTCTTGGGCCCAACATCACCTGTGGGGCTGTTCGTCACTTGAGGGGCTATACCTCCTTTTTGGAGATTCTCATCACTAAAAAAGCCATCCATACACTTTTGTAAGTGTTATCAACCTAAATTGCTTATTGGTGTCCATCAACTTACCCCCAGATGCACTCTTTGGCCCAACATCACCTGTGGGGCTGTTCGTCACTTGAGGGGCTATACCTCAGTTTTAGAGATTCCCATCACTAAAAACGCCATCTATACACTTTTGTAAGTGTTATCAACCTAAATAGCTTAATCTGATTCATTAACTTACCCCCAGATACACTCTTGGGCCCAACATCACCTGTGGGGCTGTTCGTCACTTGAGGGCTATACCTCCTTTTTGGAGATTCTCATCACTAAAAAAAACATCAATACACTTTTGTAAGTGTGATCAACTGAAAAAGCTTATTGGTGTCCATCAACTTACCCCCAGATGCACTCTTTGGCCCAACATCACCTGTGGGGCTGTTCGTCACTTGAGGGGCTATACCTCAGTTTTAGAGATTCCCATCACTAAAAAAAATCATCAATACACTTTTGTAAGTGTAATCAACTGAAAAAGCTTATTGGTATCCATCAACTTACCCCCAGATGCACTCTTTGGCCCAACATCACCTGTGGGGCTGTTCGTCACTTGAGGGGCTATACCTCAGTTTTAGAGATTCCCATCACTAAAAAAGCCATCTATACACTTTTGTAAGTGTTATCAACCTAAATAGCTTAATCTGATTCATTAACTTACCCCCAGATACACTCTTGGGCCCAACATCACCTGTGGGGCTGTTCGTCACTTGAGGGGCTATACCTCCTTTTTGGAGATTCTCGTCACTAAAAAAAGCCATCCATACACTTTTGTAAGTGTTATCAACCTAAATTGCTTATTGGTGTCCATCAACTTACCCCCAGATGCACTCTTTGGCCCAACATCACCTGTGGGGCTGTTCGTCACTTGAGGGGCTATACCTCAGTTTTAGAGATTCCCATCACTAAAAAAAATCATCAATACACTTTTGTAAGTGTAATCAACTGAAAAAGCTTATTGGTATCCATCAACTTACCCCCAGATGCACTCTTTGGCCCAACATCACCTGTGGGGCTGTTCGTCACTTGAGGGGCTATACCTCAGTTTTAGAGATTCCCATCACTAAAAAAGCCATCTATACACTTTTGTAAGTGTTATCAACCTAAATAGCTTAATCTGATTCATTAACTTACCCCCAGATACACTCTTGGGCCCAACATCACCTGTGGGGCTGTTCGTCACTTGAGGGGCTATACCTCCTTTTTGGAGATTCTCGTCACTAAAAAAAGCCATCCATACACTTTTGTAAGTGTTATCAACCTAAATTGCTTATTGGTGTCCATCAACTTACCCCCAGATGCACTCTTTGGCCCAACATCACCTGTGGGGCTGTTCGTCACTTGAGGGGCTATACCTCAGTTTTAGAGATTCCCATCACTAAAAAAGCCATCTATACACTTTTGTAAGTGTTATCAACCTAAATAGCTTAATCTGATTCATTAACTTACCCCCAGATACACTCTTGGGCCCAACATCACCTGTGGGGCTGTTCGTCACTTGAGGGGCTATACCTCCTTTTTGGAGATTCTCATCACTAAAAAAACCATCAATACACTTTTGTAAGTGTGATCAACTGAAAAAGCTTATTGGTGTCCATCAACTTACCCCCAGATGCACTCTTAGGCCCAACATCACCTGTGGGGCTGTTCGTCACTTGAGGGGCTATACCTCAGTTTTAGAGATTCCCATCACTAAAAAAAGCCATCCAAACACTTTCGTAAGTGTTATCAACTGAAATAGCTTATTGGTGTCCATCAACTTACCCCCAGATGCACTCTTGGGCCCAACATCACCTGTGGGGCTGTTCGTCACTTGAGGGGCTATACCTCATTTTTGGAGATTCTCATCACTAAAAAAAGCCATCAATACACTTTTGTAAGTGTGATCAACTGAAAAAAACTTACCGGTATCCATCAACTTTTTAGATTTTTATTTCTAAAACAGAATATTTCTCTTTAAATATCGCAAAAAATATCTGATTACATTATTGTATGCGCAACAAATTCTCAATTACTTCTTAATCCTTTTTTTAGCTACTAATACGTCCTACATAGAGGGCAGTTATATTTTCAAGGAAATCTTTATTCCGTTTTGAGAGCAGATATTTTAACTGAAGCTATCTACAACTCGCGATGCAGTCATCATTACCATTATAAAACACCAGTCCAAAAATGGGTTATATTGATCATATTTCAATTGTGAAACAAGTTACGCTTTTTGATATTTGCTTATGTTTAAAATGTGCGCGCCGAGACAGCCCTGAAAGTGATGTAGGTCAATGCCCTGAAAATGATGTCCTACAGATGATTCTGGGCTGGGTACTGTTGCCGTGAACGATTGATTCACGTGGGCGGTTTATCAGGTGACATATCGCGGATCTTCGGCAGTCTTCGTGGTTTGTTTGTTTTTATGTTGGCGATTATAAACTCTCTGCTAAATGATGACACTATATTTGCACATCTTCTAAGAGGTTTTTATGAATTAATCTTTATTTTTTATGACACAAACTCTGTGAACAATGTGTATCTTGATCATCCGTGGACAAATAGGCGTGGTCATGTTCTTTATATGGGAATGACGTAACCGCCAGAGTGCATGCGTGTCTTCATGGCAAAACAAGCCGTCTGTTAACTTTTTATCAAATTCAGACAGAGACGTGGTTTAGGGGCTGTGGCGCATACGCCAGGGAGTGTATGTTAGTTTCGCAGCACCACAGAGACTGATTATTCGGGCTACAGCCACGTGTTTGTTTATAGGACAAAGACTTTCTGGCAGCGGTGTAGTGTGGCTGACATCCAACCGCTGACATGGACCTGCCCAATGAACTATATGCGTGGAATGGGGGTCACGTGAGATTTGACATGCATCGAATGCCGCCATTACTAAGAGATGTTGCAATTTCGATCCAGACCTGTTATGCACGCGCGCTTTAACTACCAATGGTGGCACATTTTACAAAGTCAGATCCAAACCAGCCAATGAAACGTATCCATTCCACGCATATAGTTCAGTGTACCTGCCGAAATGGCTTTCGTGTGCCTGAAAGGTTAATTCTCGATTAACTCCTCTATTTAGATTGTAGCATACGATATCTGTTTGACTCCAGCATCAATGTATAAGAACCTATATTATGCTATTGACCCCCTGTGTGAATTGCTCTCGTTTCTAACGGTCGTCTTTTCAGATGAAGAAAAAGTATGAACAGGTTACAGGTCATACCAGATGTCATAAATACATCTCTTTATAACTGAATGTTAGACAAGTGGCATTTGGAATAGCCGTATCAATAGAGTCCATGCTCGGAATAAATCTGACCATAAACACTTGGAGGTATGGAATTATAAAGAGAAGGAACATCAAAGGTAGACCTTTTCTTTGGACTATTGATTATAAAGATAACTTTACAGCACTCGATTCAGTGAATGCCAAATGATTAACATATTTCACAGACGTCGGTGGCGTTTGTAGTTTATTATAAATCATAGTTATAACATGATCAATTAGAACATATATAACTTCTAGAATCTTATTGATTATTTTACATTTTTATATGAAGCGGTTTTACAAAAACCAAAACACACAGGCCAACTTGTACTACTATTTTGGTTACTTTAACAAGTGAAATAAGATTGTTTCGCTGTCCGCAGGGTTTCTCTTAAATTTTTAAACGTCTTCATATGACTGAAATAGTGTTAAGCAGGACGTAAAACCCAAAATCACGCACTCACTTAGCTTTTTACGATAAATATCGAATAGCGATCTGTAATCATGTCGACGTAGTCAACCGTGTCTTCCCAAGCATCAATATATATTTATTAACACTAAAACACACGGGCACAGGGAAATCTTCTTGTCTAAAATAACCACGGAGACAAGCTTCTAATTGAGCCAAAAAGAGGTATATCATTTAGACCATAAGTTGTTGTAATAAACCAAAACCCATGATATTTCATTAGGTTGATGGCAGACAGGAGGTAAATAAGAGCCGTTCGACACAGGAAAATCTAAATGGGAAAGAAACTGATCGGATGACATTTAACATGAAAAGGAAATCATAAGAGTAAAGGCAATGGGTTGGTCCTCTTTGGGTTTCTTGAATAGGTTGTCCAGTTTTGATCTGAAAGGAAATATAAATTGTGTTCATTCAATTTTAATTCCTTTTTTTTTTGTATTGAGGAAAGTCTATACAAAGAAAACTAATCAGATCAACAGATCATTGATTTTAATTGTTGATATTAATTTCGTATAGTGTTGGATCTTTTTATAATTTTTTCAAATTATCAAAATAAATGAAGATCTTTGAAATAAAATACACCAGTAGATGACGGATATGTTGTGCCAATAGACTATAAACAAGCCAAATAATTTAATTGGGATTGAGAGAAGCGCTTAAAATTGTTATCCCAGCGTTATTAGCATTTACTAAAAAAAAAGGTGTTTTACCGAAAATTTCATCGATATAGTGTTCTCGACTGGATGGATAACTGAGATGTTGGTAGGCACGGGTGTCCACGTACAAAGACCAAACCTTGCTCGATGCCGATTTTATATTTTCAGCTATACCGTCTACTTGCTGAAACACAGAGGAAAGTGTTCGATTAAAGTGGCATGAGCTGCCGAAATTCACACTTCTTTCATAATTTCTGATCGTCACGACAATAAGAGGCTTTAAAGGCCATCGAAAACTAAATGATTGAGGAAAATCCAAACAGTATGTGGCCTGTACAAACCGAAAACGTGTTCGAAAAGTAAACAAAATTTAAATACACGGGACGACCATTCCTTCATTCTAAGTCAAAGTTAGTTCAAAACAATACTTTATCGTACATTTTCGAGTCTAGAAGCACTAAAAAGCTTCTGAATTATACGTCTTATAAATAGCCAATAACTTCAACATTCTGTTTTAACGTCAAAATATCAACATTTTGGCAGCTCATGCCTCTTTAAGCAACAATTGGTCTTAGTTGAAAAGAAGCTGTTTATCAAAATTTTATATTTCTCTTCTAATTAAAACTAAAACGTTATAAAAATTGTAAGAAAAATACACATATTACCTGTAATATGAGCTCTATTTCATTATTTATAATCTTAAATGTTTCTTCCGCTATATTTCTCAACTCCACTGATAGTTTCGTAATGAATCGTCGGTTCAATAAATGGATCGATCTTCCAGCCACGAGCGGGGGCGCAGCGGCGACAAAACCTTTGAAATATTCACCTATTACATGTAAGATATTGTTGAATAACTCCGCGGACATTTCCTCTGTAGACTCACGCCCGGTATCTGAAATTAAACGGTATGAAAGGATAGTGATAAAAATCTTTGTATCTGGTCTTAGGAGTTCTACACGGTGACGTGTGAAGCCCTTAGAAATTCTTTAGAACGGCTCCAATTGACCGATTGCTTGATGACGTCACTTGGAATTTACGCACAAAGCATTTCGGGGGATTGAGGGATGTTAAACATAATTTAAAAAAATGGCGGAAGAAATACTACTGTATCGAGAAAAAGACGTAAAAGGCGTAAAGCTACCAGAAAAAAATGTGTGGAGAAGAACAGGTTATGTTATCAATGTTTTCAAAAAAGTGACATCTTGCTAAGTAGCAATAAACAAAATGGCGAAGTGAGGTACATTTTACCCAGAAAGCTTTGCGTAAATCTTTGTGACGTCATCAGACTGGGCGGTAATTTTGATTTTTCTTAACTTTTTTATGCTTGTCTGATGTAAAAGCTTTCATTGCACCTAAAATTGCGTTCGGACGGCTCCAAGAAGATTTCCCCAAACCCTTAAAATATGTTTAAAAAACAATAGAGGCGCTCAAACTAAAGAAAATTGAAAAATGTCTGAGTGGATTTTTCACTTGATTGCTGTATGTGAAAGATTTGCCAGGTACTCGCTGAAGGTCAGGGGGTTAATTTCCTACGAGCAAAGAGCCCGATATACTCCCGCGCTAAACCTGGCCACGCGGCCATATAAGTAAAATAATATTTGGTGCGGCGTTTAACAATCATCTAACCGAAAATAATTCCAATCGCGTGTTAATATTTTAGCATTTTTATGAACAAAATACATGACAAGAACCTATATAAAAGATCATGTTAGTCGACTAAAGCATCGTATAACTTTGCTTCGGTACAGGGGCTCGTTTCACAAAGCAGTCGCATCGCAAACGCATAGTTGCCAATGGATACCATAGTGAAGAGATACGACGTCATAGCAACTTCGAATGATCGCACTTTGCGACGGCTTCGTGAAACGGCCCCCAGGTTTACCAATGGACATTACATTTGCTTACTGATTGTGTCATCCAAATGACTAACAACTGTTTTACTAGATGGATCCAGGAACAGCTGCTGCCGAACGATTTCTGCCACTACAACCATCTGGTCTAAGGTAGCATTCACTGACGTAGAAACATTATTCACTCCGTCACGGAGAACATTATCAAGCCTAGGTAACGTGACATCAGACTTTTCAATGCTGAAACAGTTGCCAAAAACAAACTGACTAAAATATACGAATGGACGCGCCATAAGCTAAAACAACCAACCAACTGACTAAAATGACGAAATAACATTTTTAGACACAGTTCATTTCTATGTATTTTTTCCGAAACAAAGTTAGTCCACACGTTTATTCGTGTTGTATTGTGTTGAATTAAGTATAAATGTTAGGAATTACTGCTGATTGTTCACTAGAATGGAAACTATTAATACATGGTAATTTTTCGGACTTCGGAGTTTATGTTTATTATATGGGAAGCTATTTGCAAAAAAAAAATACAAGAGGTCAACCCCTAGCGAAAGAAGCTCGCGTTGAGCAGGACTTTCTCCAACTGATTTATTCCAGCTTTAAATTGCTAGAGAAATTCATTAATCCGTTGCATCGTCATTTACCAGAAGGATTCGCTAGAAAGTTAAGCACCGTTCCCTCTATTCACAACATCCGAACAGCCTTCCACCAATGGGTCGCGGTTCGAATCACACTCAGTCCAAAAAAAATTGGAAAATTTTCTGACTGGGTTTTCACTCGAACGACCTATGTTGGATGGTTGCCAGTTACCAATGGAAGGTCGTTGGTTTCCTCCGGGCATAGAGCCCCGAATAAAGCCCCACAATAAAACTGGCAACTCGGACTCCGCTATATAAGTGAAATAATCTTGAGCGCGGCGTAAAACACCAATCAATCAATCTACTCAGAACTGAGTGTGAGACCCTCTAATTATTTACAACATTTAAACTGCGACTGACGACGAGGTAACACGTAATAGCTCCCAGTAACTGTTACATACTGATTACAGTTAGTGCCTCAAATAAACTAAAGAACGTATATAATTGCATATCTTAGACTCTCGATTCACGTTATGTTAAAAAGTGTTATTGCGTTTCCCAAGAGGCTTTATGAAAAGGGGGATTGAAATTCGACCTCCTAAAGGCCCGGTCATAACGCCCGAACTTTGCTGGAGCGTTCCTTGAACCGCGCACAAAATTGGAAAAAATCGAAAACACGGGCGTTGCCTTAGCGGTGCACCACTGAAGCCGGCGCTGCTTTAGCGTTGGTTTAACGGTAGCGAATGTTGGTTTAGCGGTGATCCGAGAGTTGATAGAGCGGCGGTCTGATCATGCAGGCTCGTGGTCCATTTCTCCCCGTATTAATAGCCAAATTCTGGTCCCGCTCCGACACAAACGCCTAACCAAAGTTCCAACATACAATGGATCGCTGCTTCAACGCCCAACACCGTTCCGGCAATCCCGTGTTCGCCCTTAAAACGCTTATAACCACTCCACCAAAGTTTGTGCAACGTTTAATCACCGCCCGGACAAATCTGGTGAAGCAGCAATGGTCCAGCGTTCAAGATTTTTGCTTTGGCCTCGCGGAGCCAAGCGTCCACAAACTTGCGTCTAGTGGTGTCAAACTTTGACTGGGTGTTGTTGGAGCGGTGGTGAACTTTGCCGGAGCGGAAAATTGCCCGCTCCTCACCGCCCGCAAAATTGTGTGCAGCTCAAAACTTTCGGAGTGGTAGGAGCGACCATCAGCGGTTGCCGAACGAATTCGGCGTTGCCTCAACAGGGGCCAACTTCTGTTAAACGGTGGTGAACGGTAACGTGCGGTGATGGCCGTAAAGTTCCTGCACTTTAATCCTCATGATATCACCTCGACCGGGTTCGAATCACACTCAGACCAAATAAAATAGAAAATTTTCTGAGTCGATTTTTCACTCGGTCGCCGTATGTGGAAGGTAGGTACTCGGCGAAGGTCGGGAGTTCCCGGTTTCCTCTCGCACTAAACCTGCCAACGCCGCCATATAAGTGAAATAATCTAGAGTGTGGCGTAAAACATCAATCATATCTTCTGCTTAAATGTGCATTTGCGCTTTACAGTACCGGTATGGTATTTTGGTCACATATATTGATTAACATATATTGATTAACATATTGGTTAAGATGTATTGATACCCACATTACACAAACGTAGATTTGTTCAGTAAAAGATATTTCATCTATAGATATATTGATCTTTCACACCCCATTCAAGATTATCTCACATACAAGACGGTATTGGGTGTATGTCCTGAACAAATGGAGCTCTCACTACAGCGAAGTCTCCTTCACTTTTATATTGTACCAAATAACTCGGTACGAAATGACCTTATCCCATTCAGGCTGTAGCGGAAGGAACCGTTACAATAAGAGCTAATGGCAATACGTATTTGAATTTCTTCTAATATGTCATTTAAAAAAGGGGTTGGGGGGGGGGGGGGGGGGGCTCCGTGGCTCAGTAGGTAGAGCGTTGGACGCTCAATCCGAACAGCCTTCCACCAATGGGTCGCGGGTTCGAATCCAACTCAGTCCCCCCCAAAAAATTGACAATTTTCTGACTGGGTTTTCACTTGAACGAACTACGTGGGATGGTTGCCAGTTACCAACGGAAGGTCGTGAGTTTCCTCCGGGCATAGAGCCCGGTTTCCTCCCACACTAAAACTGGCAACGCCGCCATGTAAGTGAAATAGTCTTTAGCGCGGCGTAAAACACCAAACAATCAATCTATCATTTAAAAAAATGGACAGGATGTCGCCAAAAATAAGTCTCGATCTAGACTGAAATTAGCTTAATGAATTCAAATCGTTTTTTCTTTTGGTCGGTACTATGAAGATTAAAGGATTAATAGTCTTGCCCTATACGTGCAATAACATCCACATGCTTATTTCAACCTAGATCAGGACTTAGTTGCCTGGATTATCGGCCTTACGGCGACTGGCTGCTAATGTGTTTTGTATGACGAACACGGAGAGAGAAAAAAAAATCGGCAGAGCCCAGAATTCTCGGCTAAGGACTTAGTTATGACGACATCCTGTTCATCATTATGTGGATAGCGCGTAAAGGTCAAGGATATGAAGCCTTTCATCTCCAAAGTGACCGTCAAAAGAAAAACAAAACGATTTGAATTCATGAAACTAATATATAGTTCTCATTTATCCAATTTGTACAAATCGATATTACTCTGCATTTTGCTGTAGTCTTAAAGTGACATGAGCTGCCAAAATGTTGATATTTTTCCGTTAAAACAGAATCTTGAAATTATTGGCTTTTTTTCTCAAGACGAATAATTCAGAAGCTTTTTAGTGCTTCTAATCTCGAAAATGTACGATAAAGTATTGTTTTGAACTAACTTTGGCGTAGAATGAATGAATTGTCGTCCCGGTTATTTAAATTTTGTTTACTTTTCGAACACGTTTTCGGTTCGTACAGGCCACATACTGTTTGGATTTTCCTCATTCCAACGCCAATCATTTAGTTTTTCGATGGCCTTCAAAGCGTCTTACTGTCGTGACGATCAGAAATTATGAAAAAAGTGTGAATTTTGGCAGCTCATGCCACTTTAAGACACAATCGCCGCTACGAGCTAAAATGCTATTTAGGTTTTTAAAAACAGACAGGTTTCTGTATTTCCTCCAGTCAGAAGAAGGGTGACAAATGTAACTTTTATTTTATAATACACTCGATACAACTATGACGGTTCAATAGCTATTTCACAACCTATCTTTGTATTTATTTTCAGCCAAAAAATGTTCCCAAAACAACATGGAAAAGGAAGACTTTGGAATAAGAATTCAGATAATTAAAGAAAATATAATGATTAGGCCTACCTGTTATCCGAATCGATTAAAGAACGTCTAAAATTCCTGGAAAGATCTGAAAAGAGAAGGAAGGATGGCACGAAACTGCCAGATATAATTATGATAATGTGATTTGTCCGTAGTGTCAATAGTTAACCAAGAAATTTTGTTTGTTTACAAATATGTAGTTTTACTGCTATCTCGAGTCCGTTAGTCCAGAATTGAAAAGAGAAGGAAGGATGGCATGAGACTGCCAGATATAATTATGATAATGTGATTTGTCCGTAGTATCCTTAGTTATCCAAGATATTTGGATTGTTTACAAATATATAGTTTTACTGCTATCTCGAGTCCGTTAGTCCAGAATTGAAAAGAAAAGGAAAGATATAATTGTGATAATGGGATTTGTCCGTAGTATCCTTAGTTAACCAAGATATTCTGTTTGTTTACAAAATACTGCTATCTCGAGTCCGTTGGTCCAGAATATCAGCGCAACCGCTAAGCCTGACAACTCAATGGCCCAATAAGGCAAATGGGGCGCGAGTTCGAATCACACCCATTACCGATGTCGTACGTATATGGATTACGCATGCCTATTTGGAATGTCAGAATAGTCAAAATAGCGATTGTTTTCTGTTGCTAACTTACAAATAGGCATGCGCAGTCCATATATCCACCACATCGGTAAGACTCGGAATGAATCGGAATACGGGTTTCGGCTATTCTCGGGGAGGATCGGGGTGTCTGAGACAAACAATAGGGAGCCAAACTCGCCAGGTACTCGCCGAAGGTCGGAGGTTTCCTCCGAGCAATGAGCCCGATTTCCTCCCCCAATAAACCTGGCAACGACGCCATATAAGTGAAATGATCTTGAGTGCGGCGGCGCCAATCAATCAATCAATCAATAATGCAAAATCCAGAATTACAACGATGGACACCACGCCCAATTGGCATTTTGATTGGATACATTGTACTTAATATGCACAGTCTGGCTCTCTGTGACCTCTGATGTTGCATTTATTTATTTTCAAAAAATCCCAGAGGTCGTGGGTCTAAGTACAGATTCTGTGTACAATCGCACACACATGTCTAGTCATACACTTTTCCAGGTTTTATTATTAATTCAATGTTATTAGTTGGTCAAACCTGCTTATAGAAAAAACGCAAAGAATAGTTTAATACTGCTTGAAACTAAATATCATACGAATTAAGTATTAAATGCCGGAACATATTTTACCTTGTAATGCATGGCTGACATAAATACTTGCTTGTTGTCTCGCCAAATCTAAGCTCTCTTTTGATTGATGTTTAGTTTGATCTATGTGTATCCTTAAATCAAATCCGTATGTCGTCAAACTTCCGAAGGTCATTAAGATGACTAGCGTAACAAGGGACTGGCTGTTCCTCAAACGAGGACAATTCTGTGAAATAAGAAAAAATGTAAAAACGTAGTTACTCTTTATTTTTAATTGTATTTCAACCTCATTACAAGACACCTATGTGGCTGGTTACCAGTTACCAACGGAATGTCGTGGGTTTCCTCCGGGCACAGAGCCCGGTTTCCTCCCACAATAAAACTGGCAACGCCGCCATATAAGTGAAATAATCTTGAGCGCGGCGTAAAACACCAAACAATCAATCAATCAATCATTACAAGACCTTCCTATTGTCTATAGTGCATTGTGTTTACTAATAAGTACCTGCTCTATAATCAATCATTTGGTATAAGCATAAAATATATTTTATATAAGCTACAATGTTAAATAGCAAATATTTTTGGGGTTAGAATAAGTTTGCAAAGATATTTTCTTATTAAGAATAAACTTACCAAAATTGAGACCATGCTTTGTCTAGCTACAATAATATCAGTTTAGCTAATAGAAGAAATGTTTTAGACCTTGTAAAATAATGCGAGCATAACCTAGATTCGGGGGTCAAAAGACAGTCTACTTTGCGTGAATTTGTAATGTTTATCACGGGAAATTGTCGTGTGTAAAATATGACGAGCTTTTCGTGTTGGGGAAGAAATCGTATTTTTAGTTTTTTTTTCTGGGGGATACAGGTTTTCTTGAGGAACCAAAACGTTCACTTGATTTTCCCATGATTCTATTGGGTTCAATCTCGGTCTAGATATATGATATACCTATTTTTAACACAATTAGAAACTTGTCTCCATGTTTATTTTAGACTAGAAGATTTTACATATGCCCGTGAGTTTTAGTATTATAAATATTTGATAACTTTTTGGTATTAGACAAGGAGCAATATTGAGGCGTCGGTTTTTTAAAATAAAAATGACATATATTTAAACAAAGATAATTAGCAAGAATCAGATTTTCGAATCTAAATCGTGATGACGTCACTCGACAAAAACATGGAAGGATACAGGCAAAGAGAGTAGATTGACAAGAGTGGTCACTTCGTCCGCGCCATGTTGAATTTGAACTGACACGATTCGATTATTAGGAACCTCCTTTCTATAGGGGACGCCCTACAGTCGAATCGTGTACAGTCGGGACACCCTTCCGCTAGGGGGCGAGAAGAACATGCCGGCAATGTTGATTGAACGAAGTGACCACTCTTGTCAATCTACTCTCTTTGATAGAAAGATCTTGTTTGGAGTTACCTTTGTTAAGCACTTTGAAGGGACACTAATGACTGCACACCTATACTTTTCTGTGCAGATTTCCAGGCGATATTTTATCCCTCTTGTGACGTCATTAAGCACTCGGTCTACTCTATTACCACATGGCAGTATTTAGGTCAGCAAACAGGATAAATATTAGGGACAGTGATCTAATTTTGCGTTTTCTTATCATTAGAACTAGATTATTAATCGCTATAATCAAAATATATACTAAGGTTGGGTAGCGACAGATGTTAGCTTCGAAACCCGGTTAACTAACTGATTGTCTTCTAGGGTTCAAAATAAAAGAGTTGATACGATACATAATGTGGTGCAATATTCATGTATATATATATATATATATATATAAAAACAGTGTTTTAAATCTAAAAATGTCTCCCCTTTCAATATTTAGAAACATACAACGGGGGATTAAAGAACTTCAAACGCTCCCATTATTTTGGCAATCAAAGTCCACGAGTTCGAATTTGGGTCGATTATGACACACTAAACATTATACTATTATACGTGTAATGTTTTACTCCGTTTGGATGCTCAAAGCAAGGCAGTGAAATATTAACCAAGACTGGCTTAGTATTATAGTTTATATCTAAAAAAATGACACCCCCACTCAATCCAACTCTCATAGTCTCGTTAAATTACATGTATTCAAAAGTATTCTCGTGAGATCTCTTTTAGACATGGGTAAGACCTCGTACGCCTTTACATGGCATAGCCCAAGTGTTTTCACATGCCAGAGTCGATAACATTTTTGAAACCTACAGAAACATATAACAATCCTTACATCACGCTACGCTACATGTGAATATTTACTAAGAATTTTAAAAAACCTTTACCAATTAACGAAAACGGATATTTAATTTCTCGAAATAGTCGCATTTTGACGAAATCAGGCAAGAAGCTGACGCTCCCCGTCGACTCAATCTAATTATTGTTAGAAGCTCCACGAGGTATATTTAATGGTTAATAGTGTCTGAAATGTTGGGTGTAACTGTCAATACTGGTAGACGAGTGTATGGCAGGAATAAAAAAGTTGGTAAATGCGAGCAAACGGGTTGAATTTCCTGATGTTGATGTTTGGTCGATTGATACAAAATCATGTGATCAGTTGTTTTCCAGGATGAACTCCCCTTTGGAATTTATTGCCGCGTTTGACCTTAGAGGCTACAACTGGACTTCAGATTTCGGATAACTTGTAATTTTAAATTGATATTCATACTAAATCAGTTTTAGTCACCCGTTACCACAATAGTATGAACCAATGAATTATATAACGCACCTGTCTCATTGGCTGGTCTAGATTTGACTATGTTAAAAGTGGCGCCATTTATAAAGTTGAAGCGCGTGTGCATAACCGATCTGGAGTGAAATAGCACCATCTCCTAGTAATGGCAGCGTTCGATGGAATTCAAATACCACGTGATCTCCATTCCACGCATATATTTCATTTGTATAAGTCTTATTTTAGTAAACCCCCCCCCCCCCAAAAAAAACAAACAAAAAACAACAACAACAGGGGAAAGGCGATACCATGGAGCTGCTTGAAATGAAAGTAGGTATTCAGTTATGAATGGTACGTGTAGTGGGATATACAGAAGAATCATTTGTGTCATTAAATATATAGAAATGGAATACTAGATATTTGCCGATTATCTCATGGCGTAGAGCGTATGAATCTTAGTTTGTTGCTATTAAAGTGAAAGGTTCAATGCTTTTTATAAGATTTCTTTCCAACTGCTCCCTGTTCAGCTGCTAAACTCCATCGTCGAATATCTCAGAAGGCTTATTGAATTTATTTCGCATATTGAATGTTGGCCTATTAGTGGTGAGTCAAAACATTAACATTAACCGTGCCCTCGTTCCTCATTTTTAGATAACATATCAGTAGTTTATTTTTATATAACCCTGATCTATGAGAACCAAAACCGTTAATGATAAATCTCAACGTCTTAAGTAGGTTATCTGTAATCGCCCAACAACTACGGTTATTTACCCGGCTTCAAGTGGCATGAGCTCTCAAAAATTGAAATTCCTGACTAATTTTTATTGACACTAATTACTAGAAAAGTATATAAATTAGTGTTGAGATATAGCGTAGGCGTAAAACAAATAAACGTTCGTTCGGGTTGTTTAAATTTTGTTTACTTTTGGAACGTCCTCTTCTGTCTGTAGGCCTACAGGTCGCAGATATTTCTTACTTCAGCTCCGTTCATTTAATGAAAATATGTGTGCATTGGAAATTGATTCGAGTGATCTGATAAATATGTCAGGAACTTTGTTAAAGGCACACTTGCCGCGAAAATCCAGATTTGTTTACATAAAAAAGTGGACGGTTTTCTGTATTTTTCCCAGACAGAAAAAGTTAGGAACTTTCTATTTTTACCAGAAATTGAAAGTTTTGACATCATTTAGTATTTTTAATTTGAAATTGAAAAACAGATTTTTCAGGTACCCTCAATGTAAACAAACTTCGAACCTGAGCGTGTGCACAAGTGCCTAATGGTTTGAGTCGTGTGGGCGATCTAACGACATAGTATAATTTTACGAACTTTATCTAAGAAATACATACTAACGATTGAGTAAGAGAGACTATAAAAGCCTGTCAAGTGCAAACCACAGACAAAAATGCCGGGATGAGGGTAATCCAACACTTAAGTTAACCAACACTGATCGGTGTTGTAATCAAGCTTCGATTCTTCTTTTGTTTTTCACCCTCATTTATACATTCTAAAACTAATTGGACACGCTTTGTGTGTGCTATGTTTAATTTTAGTGGTTTTAGCTGTAGTAAGCTCGTGCAAATTGGTTTTCAAATATCAAACAGGCTACGGCGGCAATTGGGCCTTTAATAGCCTTTGAGAAGAACTGTGTTACGTACATCCCATCATGAGGATCTGCCATGTGCTAAAAAGGACACTCACAAGAAATCAATTAGTTCACGCCCAGCCAATAGTGAGACTTGAAAATATTTGCCATGTTGGTTTCCATCGATCGATTGTTATCAATGTACCAGGCGGCAAATTGCTACATGTGTTATTATGTTAAAAAAACATAAAAGAACAAACACAAGTAGAGATCTCAATCACTCCTACTTTTAGCTGTCTTGAATTACATATAGGGTAGGTAACTCGTGGAGTTATTTTAAACGGGTTGCCTCCCATCGACTAAAACGGCTGTTTATTAGTCCGAACTGATACGAAGGAGTTTGTTAGCTACATGTGGGTTGCTATATATCTTACGAGACTGAACACTTAATGGCAGAGTAACAAAACACTAGCAAATTTGATATTCAAATTTAAATTTATATTAAATATAGAGTAACGTTTTTAGCGGCAGATATGATACAAGCTATGAGAAAAACAATTTAATGCATGGCATTAATCAGGATATCCCAATGGTCATCCTTGTACGAGCTTGATCCATCGTCTGAAATTTCCCCATCACGAAGGTAATATTACGGTAATAACTAGCTCAGCCAATCAATAAAGATCCAGAATAACTTACAAACTAATGTATAACAGTTCTGAATTGACAACTGTAGTTCAAAATCTCGTCATGTTTACCCAATAGCAGAAATAGTCGTAGATCCGATCACCCCAAGAAAAATTCACAGAACAAAATCCTAGAAACACACTGGGTAATTCTTTGTCCAAGTAGTAGAGTCTATGGAACACATGACTGTAAAATACCGGTAAAAGTTCGCGCATTGACATGAATCTCACTAGCTGAAATCTAGGTCACGCGACGTCACGCGACGTTAACAACTGAGGAAAATATGTCACAGCTACTAATAAGCTGATCCAAAGATGCGTACACCAAACACAAACTTACTAAAACCACAAACAAAAAATAGGACAAGAGAATCTAGAAAACTCGATAAGCTAATACACGTAATATATAGCTCCTACTTCCCCTGACACCAGCATTAAACTACAACTTACTATTGATCACACTGCCGTTCATTTTGTGATGTAACCATTTACAATTAACCGATACTGATTGACCCAGAAAAAAGTCCCGGCCAAAGTGAGAATCGAACTCACGGCTTAGGATTACCGTCCAGCCGCTCTACCTATTGTTTTTTCATAACCGTTGTCAAAAAGACACAGAATTCTAGGATTAGGGTATTTATGGATTTTTAAAAGATATTGACATTTATATTTTAGCTTCTAACGACAAGCTTTAACTTTTACATATGGTGAACATAATAACATATTATTTTTAGTCTTGCTTAATATTGTTTTTTCGAAACGACTCTGCTTTATGTTTGTCAAACGGATTTTTTTTAGCTCTTTCGGGTTTCTCCAGGGTTCCTCCCCTTCCTATTTCCTTATTTGACTGTTTTTGTAAATCTTTTGTGTTTCATGTAAAAGACTACAGATCTTTCTCGAGGGCTGCTATTCGTTCGCCAGCTAGCTCTCCCTGACAACTGTTTACAATTAAGTTAAGTTGACCTACAACTTGATCTTCAGCCCTATGTTGATAAAGTCAAGGAAAGTTCCCAAACCTTAAATATATCAAGTTTCTATAAATATGCAAATTTATGCTTATGACCCGTTGCTTGATTTTTGGGAGTTAGTTGACAACTGTTCATGAGTATGCTATGATATTTTGCTATAACTTGTCAGTGATTTAATTTATGAGTTCTTTCTGGACAAAGGATTTATCAGTGTTTTTACAAGATACTATTCTGTGGATTTACCAGTGTGATTTCAGGCTTCATCGTGAACATTGGATCTATTCTCCTATACCAGTAAATTTGTGACTTCTCAGATTACAGATTTCTATCTCGGTACTGTCAGTTCTTAGTTTGTAAAAGTTAGTCATTTTGATATATGTTTCCTTACCACTGTTTGTATAATAGTTACCTGTAAATCCGTTACTTTGTCGGATTTCTTAAGGGCACACTCGCCGTGAAAATCCAGAATACTGTTCACGTAAAAAAACAATGGGCAATTTTATATATTTTTTCCAGACTGAATTTCTATTTTTACCCAAAAATGAAAGTTTTGGCATCAGAAATTTTGATTCGAAATTGAAAATTAGATTTATAAGGTAGCTGCAATGTAAACAAACTCCGAAACTGAGCATGCGCACAAGTACCCTAATGTTTTAAGTCGTGTGAGCGATCTAATGGCACAGCATCATTTTACGTACTTTATCAAAGAAATACAGACTGACGATCGGGTAAGAGGGGCATGAAAAGCCTGCCGATAAATTGTGTAAACCACAACCAAAAAGCACTGAAATGAAGGTCATCCTGCAAAAGTTAATAAACACTGATCATTGTTGCTTTTGCAATCAGGCTTCGATTCTTTGTTTGTTCTTTACCCCAATTTATACATTCTAAACTCAACTTGGACATGTTTTATGTGGCCTGTGCTACATTTGAGGGGTTTTAGTTGTAGTAAGCTCTTGTCAATTGAGTTTCTTAACAAACGTCAAACAGGCTACAACAACTAGTGAGCCTTTATTAAAAATAAAAAAATATCTTCTTGTTACTCCTTCTTCTTGTGTCGTTAAAGCCCGTGCGAATTGTCGTACCGACTTGGAGGATGCGATTAAAATGGATGCATTTGATTGGTTGACAAGTCTTAACGACCACCTACAAGTCAGTACGACAAATCGCACAGTGAGAACGGGCCTTAACACTTATCCACCTGTGAGAACGGTTTGGATTTACTCCTCAAAGGAATGCGAATGTGATCTTTACTTTTTCCAGAGGTAATTTTACTAATGGGATAGTTTAGAAACGTAGTTTTTTTTTAAATTTGTCACAGGAAAGATTATGGAATTTCCATCATTCATATAGCTATTAAATATCCAATAAACTATACAGGTTTTCGTGTTGATAATTCATAACATCCAGGAGTTAATATTGTTTGAATTAAGTTTTTAAATGTGACCCGATAGTCTTGAATGGCATTAATAAGGCCGTTGTGCTTGCAAATTACCACCGAGATTTTGCCACAGATGGTGACAGATGGCGTCATCAATAGAATATTGGGACGTAACTTGTATCCATGTATGCAATCGTCGTGATAAAACCAAATAAAAAACGTCTCGTCACATACGCAATGATGACAGAAACATTGGCGAGATGTTTGCTCCCAGGTACGCTGCGTTCTCACTATGGTCGATGTTAAATATACATATTTGTCATTGACCTTCGGGATGCTTTTTGAAAGTCAGTATCACCAGATATTTGACATCTATAAACGCTCGGATAGAACAGGCCTTCTTGTACAAAACAACTTTTTTGTATACAATTCAAAGAGACGTAAGCCAATGTAGTAAAACTTTGTGCTATTTCATTTATGAGATTTGTTTACACGAAAAGTGCCAATAAAACCCCATAAACGAACATAACTGTATGTATGCTGCTAGTAGTTCCATGGTTAACTGGATTTGTACTTTTATATCAAGTAGACTACAACAGTCTTTTTTCCCTGATAACATTATGACGCCAGGGAGTTACTCTCTACGCTCTGAAAACCAAATTATCTACCATGACAAATTGTTGAACGGTGACGAAGAGATCTTCCCGCCATTAGTAAACGCCAATGTGTTGACTTGGTTACGCCTTCAGAAAGCCCGAAAATTCTCAGGTCCTGCCCTCACTTCTAGACGAACAAACGTCGATGCACATGTCCTTTTGCACACTCGCCTCCGGCATATGAATACAAGCCCACTAGAAACAAGTTCACCAATGTTCCTTTCTTAACCTTAGTCTCGACACCCTCTTGTAAAGTCCTGTCGATCAGACCCTCTTGTAAAGTCCTGTCGATCAGACAACTCTTACCTCAGTTAATGTTCGCTTTTAGCGGAAACAGAAAGACGTTACATGGGAAAAGCCAGATAAATTTCACACGTATTTGAGAGTCTGATACCGAGCAAGATTGTATTAATGACAATATTCCATTGGTTAATCCACCTAAACAGAGAGTATCAGCTCTTCGTATTCAAGTCGTCAATCCCTATAATTTGACGCCTTTTTTAAACATCGCACTATCCGAGTAATACTTGACAGTGGAGCCACAGGAAACATGATCTGTTTATCAGCCGTCAAGCGTCTTGGACTGCCTTTTCCCAAAAGTTCACAATCAGCTCATCAAGCCGATGGTTCATCACTGCTCAACGTTTTGAGTGAAATTAAATATACTATCTCTCGAGGACTGCATCGTTATGTGTGTTCGAACCTCTCGATGTAGATATAGGCTTCAACATCGAGTAGTTGAACCCTTCCTTTCTGGTTAAGACCAATACTTTTACCAAATACCACTGTCGGAGGCGTTCGAGTATATTGCAGATCTGCTATGAGAATGCGAGGTTCAGAAACAGTGTTGGAGGAACTGACATGCCGCATTTTGAGTGATCTTTTAAAAACTGAATCTATAGCTAAGTGGGCGGACAACCTTTACCACGGAGCAGACAGCCTACCAGATTTACTTGCAATTTGACCAGGTCTTTTGCAAAAATGACGTAAAAACTAACTTTCTGCCCGGAAAACAACAATCACGCCCGCTTCTACAACTATTTTAGGCTGGATTTGGCAACAAGTATCCCTGCGGATAGTCGCCATCGCACCGCTACACTACCCCCCTTCCAAATGACCGTCCGTCTCCTCAATGGCTCAGCAAACATCCGTAGTGTGAAAAGCCCAATTGCTAAGTGTGTTCCTTTGTCCAGCGGATGAAAGAGTCTGTTATCCGGTCCTCGTTCCTTGGTGATATTATTTCTGGCAATGAACCCAGCATGGTTTCTAATCGGAGTGCCCTAATTTGTAACAAGGAACAATGAACGTTACGGGTGTTAAACGGTATTAAAAACTGTTTCCTAGTTGTTCGACATCAAGACACGTTTCGTCCAACCAAGGAAAAAGACAAAAAAACGTCACGGGTGTCTGACAGTATTTTAAAAACTGTTTCAATTGAAAAATATGGCTTCCTAGTTGTTCGACATCGAGATCCGTTTCGTCCAACCAATGAATAATATACTGAAGCTACAATGTCCAGTCAAAGATTGTATTGTCGTACCTCGTTCAATGCTCTACGCGTTAAACTGGACCACCCTTTGGTCCATCAATATCAATCTTACATTTCGTAGGAGTTCTTTTGCTTTGGAACTCGATCAGTTCATCACCCGAGTCACCTCGAGCTGTCTTCGGTGTGGTTCCATTCGATGTATCAAGTCGAGCGACCAAGAGCAGACAACTGAACCCTCTCCGGACATTGTTGGTGTTGCTTTTGTCACCGATGTCATCAAACGTTCGCTCTAATTGATTCTCGTCGTCAGGGGGTGTGTAACGTCGTATACCAAGACGGCCATCATAGAAAACGAAACGTTAACGACCCTTCGTCAAAACACACTCCAAATCCTTTTTGAACTAAATACAATCGATGGTCCTCTTGCTGTTGCCCGCACGGACCCGCCTCCAGGTTTCCAATCGCTTGTAAATGACACCCTTCTTCACAGCTATGGAATTTCGATCGAGTTAGGTCGAGTGAGAAATGTGAACAAAACCCCATTGGCCGAAAACCCCATTCAAGAACTTTTAGCATATACCGGTACTTCGATAACACATCTTCAACTGTCTATGGCCACAGCTAGACTACACTCACGCATTCGACCTCGCGGTCTTCCTTGGAAATGTGGCTGCCAATAACAACCAGGAACTTATTCGGGTTCAACCAGTTTCCAAACAAAAAACCTCTTACACAACGAAGTCTCCAAATTCCCAAATAGCAGCAAAGCGATCCTTCTTCACTTTCTATATTCACTCCGATCACTCCAAGATTCGCCCTCGTGACCGTTATTTCGTGACCTCCATCGACGGACAGTGGTGTTTTCGGACAAAAGTTCAGTGAATCACTGCTAAGAAGTAAATCCACCTGAACCCCCAGCGATTCCTGTGATCGTATCATCGCCAGAGACATGTAACCCCTTAATCAATACTTTTGAACAACAAAGGTTAGACCAACCAGGTTTTCTCCAAGTCCCTCATCCGCCACAAACCCAACATCATGCTCAAGTCGTAAGAAAACTAGACCAAAAGTCCAAAACAAATGATTTTGTCCTAGATTTTAGAATATCAGTCATTTTGAAGTTACAATGACTAGTGTTAGACAGTCATTTAATTACGTATGGGGCAGAATAACCCCCGAGGGGATATGCTCTCTAAAAAGACGTACTCTAGCCAGTCTGAAACTTTGAGGATTTACGTATGTGATATAGTTCCTGATAGACTAAATGTAGCGATCAAAAATGTTGCCCTGAAACGAACAATTTTAATATCCTCTCGAGGGCTCAACTGGAGGACCAAAATAGTCTGTTTGTTAATTTCCAGGTTCCATCAGTTATAATTGAAGCATTGGAGGAGGAATCCTGACATGTACCGAAACTGCGACTGTCCACTAGCATAACACACATGCATTGTTGCACGAAAAAGAAATTTCCCATTTTACAAGCGTTATACCTTATCATAGGGCACCCATGTTTTATTCGCTAGGGAGATTATCCTTGAAATAAACATGGCTTATTTCAGATTATCGATGGATTATTGTTGTGATTGTTAATTGGAATTCTTTAAATCAGGGTTCATCAAGGGAAATCACTAATGTAACGACTAGTTTTTATTTTATTGGAAAACAACTTTATTCATTCTTTATGAAAATTACTGGGGTGCCAATTTGCCAGAGACGTGGTTGACAACGGTACCAGCAGCATTGGTCAAAGTGTTCACAATGCCAGAAACTGGGTTCTTCATGCTGCTAAAGGTGTCCTCTGAAAAGAAAAAAATAACAATATAAAAATCAGTAATTGTGTAGGAGAAGACAACTAGGGCTAAATAGGGTCCTAGAGCCATTATAAACTATTGATACGCTAAATTTAAAAAAAAACATACTTTTGTGTACATCCCTTTATTATTGCACCATTTGTGTCGTTTATAAGTTCAAGTAAGGGAGAAATATAGAAAATATTTTCAAATTGGAAAATTAAACTTTGCTTCGTGAAAAAAAAAACAAATGTCACGTTATAACCGGTCATGATTAATTGATGTGACATTGGATCGATAATATCAGAAAATGTCGGAGGTTTTGATAACCTATTGGACCTTTCAGAAAGTATTTAAATCAAGAATTAAGGATAAATCTCACTCATCCTTATGCATTGAGTTGAGCGATGTTATTATTTAAACTTACGCATAACTTGTCCTACGGCGTCTTTAAGAGTGGCAAGAGCCTCTCCAGCGGTGCTGGTGATGGTTCCAACGTGGGTCTTCAGAGTATCAACGTGGGTCTGGAGCTTGTTACCCAATTCGTTTACGGTTCCTTTCACAGCGGTCATCAAGTTGGTGGCGTGTTGTTTCAATGTGTTACCAGCGTTGGTGACAAGCTACAACAGACAATAAATGCCTTTTCAGTTTACACCGTGCATGTACTTCAACGATATAGCGAAGAAGTAAGATGAATTTATAACAGATTTGTAACAAAGTACTCCTTTACAACAACAACAAGGACGGTAATTCTAAAATGAAGTTCTTACGGCCTTGAGAGAATCGATGTGGGGCTTGAACAGATTGGCCAAGGACTGTCCGATCTGGTTGAGTCCCAGAGAGTCAAGAATTCCTCTCTTGGGTCCTCCCAAAAGGGGTTGAAGGGCACTTTGGGCTTCTTTGACGATGTTATTGAGAAGACTATCGGCAATGGCGTTGTGTCCAGCTAAATAAAAACGAGAAAAACTTTTTAGAGATAAGCAAAGAGCTATATATTGGTAAACAATTGGGAAATAAACAGTTTGCGTTCTTTATCCATGTTTTACGAATGAGGATAACTTTTGATTGGGGTTTACGGCTACTTAAGCGGCAATTAAGGGGTTTGCATTTTCAAATTGTTCAAACATTTTGCAAAAAACAACTCGGCCTGATGACTTCCACATCGGCTACAGAAACCAAAGAAAATGGCAACGCACATTAACAAACCGTGTATTTGGTTTGACAATTTCGGCCATTAACAAGACAAGTTTGCTTTTCCTCTAGAAACTTTAGACAAAAGCCCATGCACTAGCCGTGTGCTATTCGTTATACATTGTACTAATCTAATGATTTCACTTACTAACTGTCTCTTCGACTTCAGAGATGAGCTTGCTCAATGGTTCCTTCAGGAAGTCCAAGCTTTGTACCTTAGCTTGGAGTTCAGAGAATTTATTCATGACGGTTCCGAAGAGTGTCTTGAATTGGACGGCCTTGTTGGAGATGAGGTCTTCAACTCCCTTGACGAATGGGGCGATTTTCTCCAGGATCCTACGAGGCAATGTAAAACAGCTATTAGTAATGTATTCGTCCTTTGAGCTATATGTATTAGTGCGTGATTTTGTCTTGATAATTTTATGCCAAAGGTACGTGGTAAAAAAGGGACAATAAACTCAAAAACATATTTTGTTGTTACAAGTAGATCATATCGAAATTAGATTTTGAAAACGGAGTTAAAACTCATTATTAACGCAGTGTGTGTTTAGTTTTAATATCATGCTCTTCGCCGTTGCCTTCTTCTGTCCTGCATTACTTAACGTCTCAATTTCTTTGCTGCAAAGTTCATTTCGCATTATTATGACGCATTATTATTCAAATTTTACTTACTCGAGGTCTCTCTTTCCGACGTTTCCGAGGTGAAGCATAAGATCTGAAATGCAGAAGCGGCATAAATCTTAATTTTAATGTATAAATTCGATGAAGAGATGAAACGATCGGCTTAGAAAATGTAACATGTACCCAGAACACTTAAAGATCTACACAAAGTGCATTTACAATTTAGATTTATTTCCCACATTTTAGATGTATTTCACACTTTAATCCGACACGGATGCAATTCAAAGCAAGAATCACACAACACAACATAAAAAAACTTTAACATATTATAGATTGGAGAAGTCTTAATTAAAATTTATTGAAACAAAATTTTGTTCAATATCACAGAGGATTTTTATCAATTACCTTGGACGGTCTGGGAAAGAAGGGACTTTCCTGTATTTTCCAATGTACCTAACAGTTGTTCGCCAATGGGTTTGGCAGCCTGCCCGATGTCATGGCCGAGATCCTTAAAGAAATCACCGACCGAGCCTAAGAAAGCTTGGCTTCCGGTGGCCATAAGCACACATACTGTCAATACTGCGAAGACCTTCATGTCTGTTAAGTAATCTGAAACGTGGAGTAAAATAATCAAAATTAAATCGAAAAGTGTAAACCGCCTTTTGCATAACTATACTATTAGATTGTTTGAGAGGCATTTAGAAGTCGGTAAAAGTAACACAAAAGAAGAGACTTCTGTATATCAACTTCTTATTTATTACATTTGGTTGAAAACGGTATTAGTATCTATACCGAAACGTACCAACATTAATAAATAAGAAGTCGTTATCCAGAAATCTCTTCTTTTGTGTTATACTATTAGAATTTAAAAGTTACATGAGCTGTCGAAATTCCCATTTTTTCCCTAAATTTTGGTAGAAAGTCTATGATAAAACTTAATCTTTGACGTTTAAATGAAGCAAACTCATACAGTGTGTAACATGTAGAACTAGGATAGTACTGTAAAATCACACAGAATTAAGATAATCGGGACGATCAATCATTTATTTTAGGTCCAAGTTACTTCAAAACATTACTTTAGCATACATCCATAAAACTGCTGCGATTAATAAGCATCCCGATTTTGTTTGAATGTTTAAGAATCACATCACAATTTAGGTAACTTTTGCCACTTTAAAGTGGTATGAGCTGCCAGATTGGTGATATTTTCCCTTTAAAACAAGCTTAAAAAATCATCCCTTATTTTTTTTTTCAAAATTTATGAAACGATTGTCCTGATTATAGTGAAAAACATTATTCCGGTTTGTACAAGCCAGAGATCTTCCTCGTTTCAATCCCAATCATTTAGTTTTCCCATCAATTTCAACCAATCTTATTGCCTTGGCTATACGAATATATGAAGAAAAAAAATTCGCATTGAAGCCAAAAGTTTACAATATATGACACTTTGTTTAGAAGACATTATATACGTTTCTGCTATTTCTTAATACTACCCAAAGGACAAAATTCTTGAACAATGAATCTATTCATTGACATTTCTAAGCTTTTTTTTTTGTTCATCTTATTTAAAGTGGCATGAGCTGCCAAAATATTGATATTTTGACGTTAAAACAGAATGTTGAAATTATTGGCTATTTTTCTCAAGACGTATAATTCAGAAGCTTTTTAGCGCTTCTTGTCTCGAAAATGTACCATAAAGTATTGTTTTTAACTAACTTTGACTTAGAATGAATGAATGGTCGTCCCGGTTATTTAAAATTTGTTCACTTTTCGAACACGTTTTCGGTTCGTACAGGCCACATACTGTATGGATTTTTCTCATTCCAACGCCAATCATTTAGTTTTTCGATGGCCTTCAAAGCCTCTTACTGTCGTGACGATCCGAAATTATGAAAAAGTGTGAATTTTGGCAGCTCATGCCGCTTTAAATATGAAACAGTTACTTATTATCAACTCTTCAGTTTAGCAATCCAGAAAATAAACCTTTTACGAAAACACTTTAGAAATTTATCCACTTACCTGAGACTCTCTTTTGTGACGAATCTGGAGGTCAGATTTCGTATCTACTTATATATGTGTTAAAGAGAGCGATTGCTTCCAGTGCCAAACATCACGTGACTATATCTTGAGGGATCAGCCAACCAAATGCTAGCTCTCGTGACTGAAAGAACATGGAAACGTGCTCACTGCTGATAAGAATCACACGATAGCTAAAGGAACTTTGGATCTTCATCGTCAGTAAACTCGCTCGATTATGAAATTACTTACAAAATATGTATTTTGTTTTTCAAATCGCTGAAGAGGTGTGATACCTTAAATTCAGAATGATGTTTGGTTTAGAATCAATGTTATTCTCGTTTCAAGACATTTCAAATTTGTAAAAACAATTTCAGAAAATTAAAGCCATGTAAACTGCCAAACAAGCACAAACCTGGCTATGAGCAAATCGGCAACCAGAAAATGTATTTGTCTGTATTCGCAGTGTTTTATTTTTTTCCTACATATATTTATTTTTTGGTAAATTTGCAGCCTTACAATGAACATGTTTTAATGTCTGTCGACTCGCTATCTCTCCTTGCAGAACTTAATGAGGTTGATTTTATTTGTACTCTTACATTATATGGTTTTAGTATTATCCAAAGTCCTGAATCGCGAATTTGGGAAAGCTATAAAAAAAATTATCGGGGGCATCGTTTCATTCTGTCTAGATCGACTTCATCAAGACTTCTGTTACTGTACAGATTCAGATCCTACCCAGTCCAAAATAATAGAATATTGTTGGATTTTCCTTCAATCACGTAAGATGTCACTAGAGAGTTGAATCCTGGTAACGGATCAATTGAACAAACCCTACTAAATGGTTGCTTGGACGAATTTGATGAGTTGTTTGAATTTTCACACATTTTTTCGGGGATGGTGGATTCGCTTTCTTGTGTGGACGTAGAAGCATTGCTCTTTGCCCATCAATTCAATGCTAATGATGTTGAGCCTTTAAAAAGCATTTTGTATCAAGGTCATTCACATGCAAATTAATTATTCAACCAAAATCATTGGATCTTAAATCCCCCAATAATCAAATTAGGGGGCCAGACCTAACTTTGACACCCCCCCCCCCTGCAATAATTGGCCTATTAAAAAAATTATGGAGTGTTCAAACACGATAGTTAAAGGACAGTTGAAAACAGGGGTTTAGAAACACAGATTTTTTAATATTAATACAATAAATATACAGTTTCTGAGGGTCAAAGAATAAAAACTCGCCCTACTACCCAATCTGTCTTGATGTTGGGTTGTTTTGTAATAGTCCATCGTCAGATCACAATGTTTGCTACTCTCCCTTTCAGTTAAATTTCTCAGAAAAATCTATATCTTTATAAACCAGAAATCGGTAATTTAGTACCCGCGAGCTCTCAGGGCTTAGGCAGCCCGTGGTCCTTCGCGTGATTGTGCTGTGATTTTGTCTCCCACGTAATCAAACCGTTTTCCCAACTACGCCCACAAACTCAAACTCTCTTTCTGTAAGATTATTTTGTTATTCGATCATCTTATCACAATATTTGCTACTGTAAGTTTAACAATTTCTTTTTAAAATGTCAACTTTTCAATGCCAGAAATAACCCAGCTGGAACGCATCGCCGACAATCTCGAACCTTTGGGTTGCCGGGGCCTACAGGGCTCTGGACCTGGCCACGATGCTAAGGGAGAGTACACCTATTATCTGAAAGCTTTGAAAGTTTTTTGGGTGCGTACTTTATCTTTATCTTGAGAGGCATTTAGAAGTCGGTAATAGTAGACCAAAAGAAGAGATTTATGGATAACAACTTCTTATTTATTTATGATGGTACGTTTCGGTATAGATACTAATACCGTTCTCAACCAATTAACCAATTATTTCCTGATGATAACTTAAAGTGGCATGAGCTGCCAAAATGTACACTTTTTTTCATAATTTCTGATCGTCACGACAGTAAGAGGCTTTGAGGGCCAGCGAAAAACTAAATGATTGGCGTTGGAATGAGGAAAGTCCATACAGTATGTGGCGTGTAAGAATTGAAAACGTGTTGGAAAAGTAAACAAAATTTGAATAACCGAGACGACCATTCATGCATTCTAAGCCAAAGTTAGTTCAAAACAATACTTTATCGTACATTTTCGAGACTATAAGCACTAAAAAGCTTCAGAATTGTACCTCTTGAGAAAATTAGCCAATAATCTCAAAATTCTGTTTCAACCTCAAAATATCAATATTTTGGCAGCCCATGCCACTTTAATCGTTTTTCATTGATTCCCTTTATGTTTTTGCATGCTTTTGGGAAGGAGAGAGGTTTGTTTTCAAAGTTTTGGATATTTCTCCAAATCTAAAAACCCAATATTGTGGGGTTGTAAGCTAAATTATACCGCATTTGTCTATGATCTGTATCTATGTTGGGAGAGGAACTTGTTTATTATCCCATTGCTCTTCATTGTAATAAAATAAGCTTTAAATTAAACTATAAAATAATAAATTATAAACTGATCTATGGATTGATGGATAACTGCTAGTCTGTTTTGTGGTTAAAGATCAGGGCCTAGTTTCACAAAGCGATCTTAGCTTAAAGTGTGATCTTAACTACCATAGCAACCAATGCAAAGGAAACTGGGCCCTGTTAATTAACTATACGAAGTACACAAAAGTCGAATATATTGTTTGAATACATCAGGAAATATCCACCATTGCCTGTTGTGGTTAGATAAGAGACGAGGGAAAACGGCCAAAATCGTGACTGAGATAGACTCTAAAATTATTACCTCTTTTGCAATCCTAGATAACACAATGCCATATGTTAAAATCTCTTAACATTTTGACATGTGCGATAACAAGAAACAAATACACTCGTGAATGATACAAGGTATAATAACAACAAACACACAAATGAATTACTAACATTTAATATTATCCCAATATTTCCATTAAATATAGTTTATTGGCGATCCTTTTCGTGCTTGGAATATTACTATGCAAATAATCAATAAAAATCGTTTTCCAGTTCTATATTGGGATAATTTAAATATACGTCGGCTAATGTTCAAACTTAGATGCAGGTAGGAAGGGTGATCTTTTGGTCGGTTGGTTCTTTTGTCGTCATACAACCGTAGCTGTTCAAGCAATCAATCAATCAATATACATCAATGTAATTGACGAACGGTCTCAAGCAATTCAGCATTTATTTTGATATAAAAAACAAAGATGGATTGATTGATGTTTTACGCTGCACTCAAAATCATTTAACTTATTATCATTTAACTCATTTAACCTGGCGTTGCCAGGTTAAGTGGAGGAGGGACGATGGCTCTTTATTCGGAGAAAATTTCCGACCTTCGGTGGGTACCCGTCTGTTTCAATTTGATTTGGTCTGAACGGAAATCGATCCCGAAACGCATCGATAGAAAGCCAGTGAGGGACGTCCACACTGCCGACTGAGCGCAAAGAACACAGGGGACATTCTGGTTTCTTATTTCATCCAGTGTACCAATGGAAAGTTTGAAGTGTCCAATGCCCAAACAGGCTCCTCTTTTCCGATAAACCAGGCAAAGCAATCAAATATGCATTATATGTTTTATAAAGTGGCACGAGTTGTTCTAATTTAGGAAGACATTTTTGTTTGTTCCAAAATCGAGGAATTATTGGGTTTGCCTTTAAAGTAGTGTAAATCAAGTTTTAGTGAATTCTAGGGCAATGATGGACGTAAAGATAGTGTTAAAAGTGGGCATTTCGATTATTAAAATTGCATTTATACTTGGCATTCACTCGCTTTGTTAAATGTTAGTTGATGTACCTCAATAAGTACATGCTCAATAGTATTAAGTTAATATTATGTCCTGGTGTATCCATAACCATATTTTTACAAACTTATTCAAGATATTTTTCTCACCTAATGAATTTGGCTCCAAAGAATTAAGAGATTAAACAAATTTGGAATTATTAAATGCCGTGCACCTTTTTATTAAAGAGCCAAAAGATTTGAAACTGCATTATTTAATCTTGTACAAGGACATTAAGTTACTGGCTATGGCCTGGGGTTAAAATATTACGTACTGTTATACTGTGTGTACCTTTAATTTGTACCATTTTAATTTGTATTCTTTATATTTTCTGTATGGTTTATATTTCGAGGAGATCCACTCGTGGCCCTAGGGTTGTTGGTAATCCTCGTAAAATAAATAAAGCATTAAATTAATAGGTTGTGTAGGCTCATAATTGCCCGAAGAGAGAGATGAGGCGTATCTACCCATACCTCATATTATAAGTCCAAGCTGGTCACACCAAGCCAGCCTGTTACTATTGAGCCTGTTACTATTGATCCACACGTTGGTCCACCGTTACTGTTACCATCAAATATTTAATACTAAAAAAACTGGTGGTTCTCGCCACGTAAATTGACAATAAAGTAATCCATGATTAGAACATGTTTAAGCATTAGTCGCATCGTGACAATTGTAAATAGAACAGCTTAGATATATGTTTAAGTGTCAATAGATCAGAAAGTTTATCATTAAAGTTAACGCTTTAAAATGCTCAGATTGAAATTCACCAAAACGCATAGGTACAACAATACTCAGAGAAACTCCCAGTTTCCAGAAAAGTGGTCACAAAACGCACTTAAAATAGTTTGCCCGATGTCTCATATCTTTGTCATCTATACTTGACTTGAGCTAGCCAAACATCATCACGATCTACCTAGCGCCTGGTCTGGGAAACGAGCATTTGGCAAGCCTGGATATGTATAAAAACGAAGCAGTTTGGAGCCAAATTGTCACTCGCTTTAGCTGAACGAACCACACAAGTAAGTTTTAAACTTAATATTCTAGCTTTACTCGATGTACCTGGAGAAATTTTGGAATTTTATGAAAATATTGGCCTTTTACTCCTTTTTTACTTTTGGACATTTAACGTGCCGTTAAGCTAATTTCCTTTTGAACAACCGGCCCCAGAACGGGAACCCGATATCTATTCCATTACCATTCAAATCTGTTTTGGGGTCATTTGTTTCTGAAAACAAAACACCACTCATAAAGTTTGAAGTGTTCAGAACAAATGAAATGCCATCGAATCTCTTATGTAGTCATGAATCGGGATATGTTTAAACGTTGATGACATCGGCTTGGTCATAAACTTAATTACTTAAAATCTAATCTCGTTACCAAAAAGCAAAAGAAAGAAAAAGCAAATCAAATTATTTTCTCTGTCTACAACTTTTCTTAGACTCCTGAACCATGAAGATCTTTGCCCTTGTCACTGTTCTTGCCCTTCTGGGAGGAAGCCATGCTTTCCTTGGAGAAGTCTCCACACTTTTCCACAACTTGGGATCTGAATTGAAAGAAGTTGGCAAGGATTTGGTCCACGTAGCTGAGCCAGTGGCCACTTCTCTCCTCCAAACCCTAGAGAAGGCCGGAACTCAACTTCTGTCAACCGCTGCTTCTGGTAAACATAATGTATATATTTCCCTTTAATAAACATCTTTAAAAAATATTTGTCAAAGAGAATATGATTTTGAAACTGTGATCATGAACACGTTTGGTAGAGAAATCATGTGGCATGTCTCAATACCAGAATTAATCCTTTCTTGAAAGTAATCCAACAGTGTTATAAAATTTAGTTTTTAATTTTCAGATCTCCTTAGCCATATTGGAACCGCCGCCGGTAAACGTGACCTCGGTCAGGTTGTCAGCCAAATCGGTGGTTTCGTCAACAAAGGAGAAGAATACTTGAAACAGGTTGGTGCCCTTCTCGAGGGAGCTTTCAAGGGAACCGTTGCCAAGATCCACAGTGAGGTCGAGGGTGTACTCAGTGATGCTAAGCCCCTAGAGAAACTCGTCGATGAGGTCAAGGACGCCGTCGGTAAGAAATAGTTTTATTTAATTATCAAAAACACCTAAATGATAGTAAAATGGAGAATTATTTTGAATAAGTGAAATTCAAATTAACTTAAGAATACACTCAAAAATAACTCTCTCCAAGTCAGTGAGCGTGTAAATATTCTACACTGAATCTATGTTTCCTTCTTTTGTGTAGAGGGCCACAACACTTTTGTCAACTCACTGATCGCCAAGGCTGAACAGGAGGGCGCTAAGCTCTTCGGTGACGTCATGGGAATGGCACACCCCAAGAGAGATCTCGCTTCCTTGGCCAACACCTTCGGACAGAACCTCCAACAACTTCTCCAACAAGTCGCCGCTCCTTTGAAATCCGTAAGTAGTATGTTTATGGTTGTTTTAGCACTAACTTTCGATTATCTCCCTTATTAAGTGGCGTATATACTTTACTGGTATTATGAGACCAGACATTTGGCTCAGAGTTAACAACTGTACACGCTGCATCAATATCACTGATGTGAAACACAACGCAAAGACGTTTTATTTATTGAACTGGGATAATTTGTGAAGTTTCCCAGAGTGCAGTAAAAATCGATAGAGATAGTGATATAGTCTGCTTATTTTGATGGCTTTCGAAGTTAGACAGGCTCTTTCCAAAAAGTTTTGTTGCGAGTGTCTAACTTGAAATAGAACATAAAACTTTATTTACACCACGTTTTTATTTTGTTCTGTAGGCTCTCGGTGATGTCGTCACCAGTTTGGAATCCAAGGTTCTTGGTCTCTTGGGTTAGAGTACCTCGCGGTTTTCCTGATTTCTGGTAAGTTGTGTTTTATTTATAGCTTCATTTCCTGTCTCTGACAATGGTCTGGGTTTTCTTTCAGGCTTGAATATTCAATTTTATGCATTTTTAAAAATAATAATTCAAATAAGAAATACTCAACTTTTGCTTTCTTTCAAGCAACGTTAAAAATAATATAAAGCCTTTTTATTTTTGTTTCTTAGCAGGGACTGTCTAAACGGATGCGCCAGAGGAACACGGAAATGCCTATTTATTTTTTTGTAAAATAAACCCGGTATTTAAATAAAACATAAAAAACAATGCAACTTCTCATGTCCATGCGTTTTATATTTGATAATATGGATAAGATTTATTTTTGAAAGAGGGGTTCAAATATTGTGAAACTCGTCCACATTTTCCAACTTGAATCCCTTCTCCTCTCTCCACTTAACCTGACAACGGGACATACAATTGCAATAATCTGGAGTGCGGCACATACAGTAATCAGTCAAACTGAAACCAGGGGATGGTTGTACAAAAGAATAAAAGCTTATTGGCAGGCTATACGACGCCGCGTCACAAAGCAACTTCTTTGTTACGGCACGTCATTTAACCTGCCGTTAAGTTGATTTCCTTTTGAACAACCGGCCCCAGAACGGGAACTCAATGTCTATTCTATTACCATTCAAATCTGTTTTGGGGTCATTTTTTCTGAAAACAAACCACCCATAAAGTTTGAAGCGATCCCGGTAGAATACCAGTATCTGTCTTGAGAAATCGGTTCGTTACCATCCTCACTGCACGTGGTTTCGTTCCAGCTGGGGGGGGGGGGAGCTACGTGGTTTAGTAGGTATAGCGTTTGCGGCTCAATCCGAACAGCCTTCCACCAATGGGTCGCGGGTTCAAATCCCACTCAGTCCAAAACAAAAATTGGGAAAATTTTCTGACTGGGTTTTCACTTGAACGACCTACGTGGGATAGTTGCCAGTTACCACCGGAAGGTGGTGGTTTTCCTCGGGGCATAGCGCCCGGTTTCCTCCCACAATAAAACTGGCAACGCCGCAATATAAGTGAAATAATCTTGAACGCGGCGTAAAACACCAAAACAATTAATTAATTCGTTCCAGCTGGTATTGTGATAGACCTTTACAAGCGTCAAAAAGGATCACGGAGGTCAAACTGATGATTGTTTACCCATGATGGCTTGATCCTTTTCTTTCGACTCCTTATAACCAATCGTCCAGAAATAAAGCTTACTTTAACTTTTACCTGAGTCTGTATAGATCAGGAAGTTGAAGAGTCTCCTCAGCGGTAAACCATTTAGCGTTAGCTATATAATTGGACTGTGGTGGGGCATTCGTTCAGGTCGATGCGATCAGTTAGTCTGAAGGGAACTGTCATTACATTATGCTGGTTGACAGTCACCAACATCGCCATCGAAAGGGCGAGAAATTATGTCCACGTGATTATGTATATGCTGCTGATTGGCTTAGACCTTAAGACTATTCGGGAGAAGATAGATCCTGGTCTATCGTAACGATTGCAAGACAGACAGACTGTAAGCGATTGTAAGAGTGCCATGGATACTCAGATGGAAATAATTATTGATCGCAGATTTACTGCTGACTGAAGCTTACGACAATCGTGTCACATCTTACCTCAACTTGTCAGGGCGAAGCTTAAAGGGAGAGAAAACAAAAAATCACTTTAGGGTTCTGAAGAAGCGCGCTAATGTTTCCTTTCCAACGGTACCAAACACATATTTTGCGATTTTTTTTACACCTGACAGTGAAGTTAATAAAAGATCACAATAAGCAAAACAAATTGGTCAAATCTGCCATTTAAGCCTAGGCTAAATTCATCCTCTTCAAGGCCTTCGTAACTCTCCGAGATGCCACGCATACAACTTTTGGGCTAGCCGCATATTCCTCAAAGCTTCCTTTATAATTTAAGGTAGTTTTGAGAAACTGAATACAATTTTCTGGAGATAGGAATGCTTTGAAGACAGTGAAATTAACCTGGGTTTCAATGGGAGATTTTGAAAGTTGACCAATTTTTTTGTGCGTGTAACATAATACGGTATTTTATAAACTGCATCATGTCCCATGAAAACATAGCAAAAATATGTGTTTTGTACCATTGGAAAGGAAAAATAAGCGCGCTTCTTCCGAACCATAAAGTATTTTTGTTTTCTTCTCCTTTAACGTGCATTTGTTTGTTTCTATATTGAAGCTAATCCTAAGATCCATGTCTTCTAAAATGGATATACACCCTAATTTGAAGCGTTTTACAGATGTGGAGATATGCAACATAAGGTTTGAATTCATTTTTAGAATTAAAGTATGGATGGAAATGACGAAACATATGCCAAAGTACCTTACGCTTGACCATTTATACCAAAACTCGACAGACAAACTCCTGGACAGATCAACAAAGTGTCCCACGTTTGCACTTACATAGACCTGTTAAAACACAAGGTATCTAATCATACATTCACAGAATAATCTTAAACAACTAAGCTATCTGTAGAAGAATATAATTTCATTCGGCTATAGTTCACAAGGAAGAGTGAGGATACACATGAATTAACACATTTACTGCTCCGGAAAGTAATATCAAATTGCAAAGTTATCTCCTCATTTGAACCCTCTCCTGAGCCAGGTTGGGACACGCTTGATTCAAAATCGACAACCAGTTGAGGAGACAGGTAAGAGTCGCCAAATAAACCAGTCATTAGGTGTTTAGTTTTTATTGGGGGTAACAGTTTTCTTTTTGTTACTTGGATTGACAAGTAGACGTTGAAATTAAATTTCCATGCTTGGCCAAGGCATTGGAGTTTGGATCCAAATACTAAATATTTACTCTGTTGCTGTTAGATTTCATATGTACATTGACTGTTAACCAATCCTAATAGTGCCCAAGCAACCATCAATCCTTCGTTGGCACAAACCGTCATCGTTCAATGTGATATTTTTGATTGGTTGTGATTAGAACCTGGACCATTTTAGTATAGAGCTCTCCTCATTGAGTGACCCACGCCCTATCTATTTAGGAAAAATTCCCCTCGCTGTCGTTTACGTTTATTATAGGTTGTTGATTAAAACAATACGATTAACACATTATTTTACAAGCTATTATTAATTGACTTTCAATGTTATTGGCAAAACACGGAGAAACGGTCACGCTCATACAGGGCTTACCAGGGCCAATACGAACAAATTAGGCTAATACGAACAAACAAGGCCAATACGGACTGGGCCAATACGAGATCAAACATGGCGACCGTTTCATTGCTATCACTTCAAAATCCCAACGCCATTTTTCTTGAAATCATCAACAGAAAAAAAGAAAATAGCCAAGAAAAACAAATATTCCGTCTATTTCATTAGATAAATTAAATATTGCATAAATCATAATTTGTAAAAGTACAGAAATATGTTCTTATGTTTTATGTACAAAAGGGGAACAACTCTTGGTACACTACACCTAGATTTTTTTTAAAGAATTTTTTAAGAAAAAACTTTCCTTGCGAATGCGTCTATTAACACACTGGTATTTTTAAATCATATAAATATTTTATGAAAAAAAAACCATTGAAAGCCAATTAATAAAATTGTCATTAATCAGGATATTCCCTATTGGCATTGTCGTCCTCGGACAGCCGTATTAGCCCTCGGCCTTCGGCCTCGGACCAATACCACTATCCTTGGACCTGTAACAATGCCAATAGGGAATATCCTAATGTCCATATCAATGAAAGGCTAACGATTACACTTCTTGCTAATCCTTAATCATTTAGCTTTGGGACCTTAATCGCTATTAAAGTGTCATATTGGAGCTCAGTTTGGATGTAATTTGAAAAAGCAATGCGTTCACATTTCGCAATCATCGCCAATGGGGTTTATTAGCATTCTATTTTTTCCTAGTATATTGGCAAAACACATTGCTCCTCGTCAGTACCATTCAATTTAAGTTTGATTGTTCATGGACACTAACAATGTCATTAGATGAAAGTACATCCAGTATGGACATTAATTGTATTCGGCTTCTCGTCGGATATCAACTTTCAACCCCATAAGTTTCATTGTTTACAGTTACTATAAGATTTACGGTAATATCCATCGGTTAAGCAACAAAATAAAACTAGTTGCGAAAAGGAAAAAAAAAAGAAACGCAACATCCAATTTTTTTTCAAACATGAATTTTTCCAAAAGTGTGCGTGATTGACATATGACAACAGGATCATGTTATAATGTAAATGTCCGATAATTAATTTAAAGCCCCTGGTAGTGGCTGTTGATCACACGTGACTTTCGGGTCAGCTTTTGTGTAACGCTACACGAGGAAGGCGTAGGGAAAAACGCAGGGCAGTTGCACGTGCGAATCACGTCTTATCTTTATGCGGGTTTAATGGGTATAAAAGACAAACAACCGTTCAATTCAATTCAGTCGTTAAATTGTTTCACGAAGCTGCTACAATATGCCAAGACTAGCCGCAGCTACCCGGAACGTCGTCATTGGTCGTCTCCTGTCCGGCTAATCACAGAATGTAGTCGCTAGACTTTATAATGTTCACCGGAGCACGATTTCCAGACTGTTGCAACGGCACCAGCAATCCGGTTCAACAGCTGATCGTCAACGTTCTGGCCGACCTAGGATCACATCAGCAGCCCAAGATCGCTACATCCGGTTACTTCACCTGCGAAACTGGACCAAAACAGCAACAGAAACAGCATCAAATATTCCAGGTCTCCGTCGAATATCGGCACAGACAGTCAGAAACCGTCTCCGTCAAAACGGCTTACGCGCCAAACGTCCTTACTTTGGCGTAGTACTGAGACGCCAGCATCGACTTGCAAGGGTCCGATGATGCAACAGGTTAAGGGACTGGAATCTGCGAAACTTGAGGCGAGTCTGGTTCAGCGATGAATCAAGATTCCAGCTGCAGAGAAGAGATGGTCGTACACGAGTTTACAGACGCCGGAATGAGAGGTTCGCAAGGAACTGCGTCCTTGAGATCGACAATTTCGGCGGAGGAAGTGTGATGGTGTGGGGTGCCATATCCTGTGCCCGAAAAACTCAACTGGTGCACATTCCCGGCAACCTTAACGCCGTTCGATACACAGATGAGGTTTTGACACCACATATGCTGCCCGTAATGGACCTCCGTAGGGAAATTTTTCAGAACGACAACGCTCGGCCGCACAAACCTCGTGCTACTGTTGAATTTCTAGCCAACCAGAACGTAACAGTGCTCCCCTGTCCGTCCAAATCACCAGATTTGAACCCAATAGAACATTTGTGGGATGACTTGGATAGACGCGTGCGCAGTCGTCATCCAGCGCCGCAAACTCTGCAAGAACTGCATCGGCTCTTGAGCAAGAATGGAGGAGAATTCCGCAAAACCGTATTCGTCGATTGATTGTGTCTATGCCGAGACGGGTCTGTGTTCCAGGTTAATGGTGGGCACAACAGATATTGACGTTGCAGTGACGTCATCTGAGTGCTATGAAATTTATTGTGATAAATTTTTACATGTGAATGAACTTTGAAGTATGAACAACCAGTCTACCAAATTTCAGTGTAATGTGATGCTTATTTCTGTATTAAAAATTATGTTGAAAATTCATATTTTGAAGAACAAAAATTGGATGTTGCGTTTCTTTTTTGGGAGAGTATATTTACAACCGATGTAAGTCCAAGCCAAGGCCTAACTGCCATGGCAACATATACCTTCAACGTTACCCTATGACAAGGCACAAAGTTACGACGGGGTTAAGAAACAGCCCCCAGTACTACAGTAATTTGTGTGATCTATGAAATTTTATATTTGGGCAAAGAGTTAGCCATTGTACTTCCAGGAATACAGTTTTCTATTTTCGAATTTCTAATACTTAATAATATAAATCAAAATGTGTACATGCAAGCTTCGGATGTTTTGTTAATTCGTCGTTAAATATTTTATCACGAATACATGATGAAAGGGGGAATGAAAAGACGGTATGATATGAGTAGATACATATATAGCATAATTTACAAGCGATACATTTGTTAAAACATAAACATTTTACCCTTCTGTTTAAAAAAAGATATGAGCTGTGTAACAACCGCTAATGTAATAAAATGCCCTAATGTAATAACTTTTTCCAAAATGTGTTTTTTCTTTAAAATTCCACTAGATATTATCGAGGCGTGATGAATTCAGAAAAATGATCTTTTATTTAATTGTAACTTTTGAAGGCTAGTTAATGTTGGAAGCGGAGATTTGACCCCTAATGTTATAAACGTCAATTTAGAGAAAAAGGATAAAGTCCCAATTAAATAAAATATCATTTTACTGAATACATCTATCACGCCTAGATATTATCCATATCTTTCAATGGCATTTAGAAGTTGGAAGGTTACAATAAGGTGAAGAATTACTTATGGATAACAACTACAGAAAAGAACTACATCAAAACGTCGTCACACAATAAACCAAGTTGTTATCGATAAGTAATTCTTCACCTTATAGATAGTATCCAGTGGAATTTTAAAGAAAGAAAAACACGTTTTAGAAAAATTATTACAATATGGCATTTTATTACATTAGTGGTTGTTACAGGGCTGTGTGTTTTATTGGCACTTGTCTGCAATCAGTTTCATTTTCTATTTATCTACATTTGCACTTGCAGCCAACTAAACCTACATCTTTGCTACTTGTTAAAATGGTATTTATTGTTTCGTCACTGTTTCCTGCGTGAAAGGTTAGTAACGTCGAAAGCGACAGTTTCTCTTCCATCAAGCGAAAAACAGACATCTGCTATAGGGAGCGCAAGTCTCATAAGAATTATTACACGATTTTGTGATATCCGGTGACAGATGGCGCCATAAAGAACGTTTTTGATGATGTTGCAATTTCATTTGACGTTATTTGTTCCAAAACGTCAGATTTAAACGTCATTTTGGAACGAAAAACGCTCAGTCACATGCAAATGCAGTGCCGGTGACAGGAAATTTGTGGAATTCACACGTGACTTGCGCTCCCTATAGTTCCAAAAAGAATAGACAAACCTTGAGGGATGGAGATTGTGACGTTACAAATATCATAACACCAAAGAGCTATTTCAGTGAGCGAGTCTAACCTGACCCAGTAATGGAATTGCCACTTGGTGCCGGTAGAGACGTCAATTAATTAATCTAGTCGAACAACTGAAGCAAGGCCAAAGGAACGTTGGTCTTATCAAACATGATAAGGCATCGAAAATTGACATCTAATGGGACTTTAAATTAACCTTTTTCGGATGGCAAGCTATAAAACAATTAGGATTTGGTGATATTTATCAATTTGTTTTATTAATAAACCCCAAGGCAAACTGGTTTGTGACAGATGTGGAATTAATACGCTTTCACTGATGGTCAAAAATCACCGTGTTCTTGTAAATGTCAATTCGTTTTATTGTAAAATATATGTAATTCTTTCCCCCAAAACACTTTTTGCAGAATGAGCCCGCCATCCTGCTCAGCCGTAAGGTGAAAATGTATTTTTATAAACACCAACCACTCCAACGACTATTTTATCTGAGCAATTGCTTCCGAAAGGCTCATTTACAGCACGTCGACCCATTTCTGTTTCAGTGTACACAAAAAAAAAATGGAAAGCAATTAAGTTGGTTTACCTGTTGGCTTAAAGTGATATGAGTTGCCAAATTTGCATTTTTAAAAAATAAAGTCTGATTGTCAATACAGCAAAATGTTTTAAAAAATAAAATGACTGACGTTGGGAAGAGGAAACCTATACAGTGTGTGGTCTGTAGAAAACCACAATAGTATTTTAAAAGTGAAAAAAAATTTAAATAACCGGAGCGATCGTTCATTCATTCGAGGCGCAAGTTAGTTCAAAACACTACTATCGCGTGCATTCTCGAGACAAGAAGCACTAAAACCTTCTGAATTGCATGTCCGATTATTTTCACCTTCTCTTTACGGACAAAATGTTAACATTCTACAGTTTATGCCACTTTAAGCTATCTTTATATGTATTCATAGACACTGAAAGTAAATAAACACCCAACGCGGCGTAAAATCCCAAAATCATCAATCAATATAGTATAGAAAGGACAAAGAACGTTTCCTGGTTGACTTTTAATCCCCCAAACCATTTTATCACCCACTCCAAAAAGACACGGTTTCATCACCAACTGTTAATAAAATGAGTTTAAGTGCGAATTGCAAAATAACCATTAATCAATCAATTTAATTTCCAATGATTTCTTTTTTTGACCTAATTTGTGCAAAGTATCACACAATAGAATCCTATATTGAGCTTATATCCTCAAAAACTGTTGATTTTAGAATAAAATCTTCCAATGGCATTTGGACCAGCCCCGATAGCTCAGTCGGTAGAGCGTCCACTTCAGGCCTGGGGGGTCCAGGTTCAAGCCTGGGTCGAGTCAGACCAAAGACATTAACAGTGGGAGCCGTTGCTGCTTCGCTAGGCGCTCAGCAATAGGAGTCAGAGTAGCGACTGGTTGGCCCGTGTCAGTATACTGTGACTGGGTGAGGGGGCTTGCTGGTTGTTTTCGGCAAGTCGTCTCGGTGAGGCAACACCTAAACGAGCGGTGGAAATCCGCCCTGCAACAAGGAGACAACGTCTTCATATAACTGAAATACTGTTGAGCAGGACGTAAAACCAAAATCACCCACTCACTCACTCCAATGGCATTTAGAAGTTGAACGGTCACAATAAGGTGAAGAATTACTTTTGGATAATCATTTCAGAATCTTAGCTTAGCTCATTAAAAGTTTTCCAGAATACACGCATACAGAATTCAATTTGTGGTAAGTTGATAAAACAGCGGATAAAAATAATAACTTCAACATATCCAAATTAAACGAAAGCAGATGTTACAGTGTATTCGTCCTTAAATATTAACGAGCAAGGCATGCCGGTCTATATTGATTATTCTTCCCCTGGGCTTATAAATAAGTAACTGTACACCACAAAACAGACTATACTAGACTATAGCGTACGGGGTATAGGTAAGTAACCCAATCTTTCGTGATCAATTACATTTTTTTAAAATATGTGAATTAGTAACGGTAGAACAAAATGCGTTTGTTTTCTATTTGTTTTTCATCGAACTGTTGAAGACATAATAATCTTATGCGAGATGGTCATATTTTGGATTGATTGATTGTTTGCTGTTTTACGCCGCGCTCAAGATTATTTCACCTATATGGCTGCGTTGACAGTTTTATTGTGGGAGGAAACCGGGCCCTATGCCCGGGGGAAACCCATGACCTTCCGCTGGTAACTGGCAACCATCCCATCCCATAGGTCGTTCGAGTGAAATAACAGGCAGACAATTTTCCAATTTTTTTTTGACTGAGAGGGATTTTAACCCGCGACCCATTAGTGGAAGGCTGTTCGGATTGAGCGTCCAACGTTCTACCTACTGAGCCACGGATGACCCGTCAAAGTTTTGAAAAGATGAGTACATCCAAGTTTCGATGTCACTAGTTTTTATTTGGGATCAACATCACCTTATATCGTTCTTAAATATATCGGGAGGACAAAAACGAAGTCAGCAGGCATAACCAAACCGCGTAGAATATAAATCCAATTTGCACATACCATCGCAATTCGGCTTACGAGCTAAACGTTCAACGAAATATTGTTACAAACTCAAAAACAATACGAGGAAAAATATAGGAAAATCAAATGCCAGATTTTGACATATTATAATATTTTTGATGAAACAACCGTTTGTTATGCGTTTAACAACATAGTAAAGCAATTTATCTCTACCATAAACTCGTTGATAGTTTTTTAAAAGTATTGTATGGTGTGGACAACAAACGTAATGTATCCCGTTTTGTTACCCGTTTCATTATGAACGCTTTCTGAAACGGGTAAGAGTTTCCCAACGCAAAAAAAGTAAATAGTGTTTTCTTTTTCTGGTAAGCTACAAGTCTACGTAACACAAAAAAAAACGTAATCGATAAAACAATACGTCTATTAAAAAGTGCCTTCAGTGTCTATGTAACACAAAAAACGTAATCGATAAAACGATACGTTTATTAAAAAGTCTTACTAGTTTTGGCCACCTCTTTGCCTTCACATGAGGCAGCTTAAGGAAGTCAATGTAAGGCATTGTATTTTTCGACATGTATACCAATCCTCGCTGTTTCTATGTTAGTAATGATATCTCGCTGAAAATCTGAGCATTTTACAGAAGCTGTTGATGATGTGAGCCAAATTTCATAAAAGCGCGATGTTTACCTTTTTAGTGATGGAAAAAGAGGGACTTTTTGCACATCCAATACAAAAGTATACAATTCTCTCAATTTATCATAAATATCAAAATATAAGAAAACAATTCTTAACTTGGCGACTGTATCAAGTCAATGTCATCTCATTGTCACGGCCGGAACAAGCTACATTTACATTAAGCGCATTGGAGATTTACATGATATTGTAAATCCGTCTGCGTCTGTTTTGTGTATACAGGGGCTTGCGGGAAATCAATGCTACGGCACTGGACAGGCATCCTGTTAAAATATGGTTTAATAAATAAATAAAAGATATATACCTCAATTATTGATTGATTGATCAAGCACTGAAGATTATTTCACTTATATGCGGGCCTTGCCAGGTTTCGAGGTGAGGTGGGGGGGGGGGGGGGGGGGTGCACCCGGCTCTTCAGCGACTACCTTACCTTCCACATACGGCGATCAAGTGAAAATCCACTCAGAAATTTTTCGTTTTTTTTAAATGCCTTTACTTATGATTGAAAAATAAAACCATAGATGAATGTTCGATTGTTTTTTTCTATTATTTTTGTAGATTTTCAACGACCTATTCCAAGACGCATCATTAATGGATAAAACCGAAAAGAGGTAAATGAACAACTGTTGCGAATTGCATGCGACTATTTTATAACTGCAGTTGTAATCGATAGTTTGCAAACACTGAAAATGGATATACATGGTCAGTTCGGGTTTAAAGAAGATCGTAGTACAACTGATGCAATATTTGTTCTTTATGGGGTTCTTTAAAATGGATGTATAGGGTCCAATGTTAACAGCATTACGTGCCATATACATGTATGCACAAGTTACGTCATGTGTTCTCCATATGGGTGAAAAGAGATTATTCTTTTTGTTCACTCAAAACAAGGCGAGGTGTTGTTCCATATTATGTTTCTTTGTTTTATAGATGGTTAAGAGAGGTTATTATTTGAAAAAAAAACTAGCGTACACAAACTCCGCTGGACCTCGAGAATGGAATAAACTACCAACAAATATTCGAGCCATTAATTCAACTTCACTTTTCAAATCAAAATTAAAAGCACATCTGCTACAACATCTACTATCAACGTAATGTTATTCATATAGGAAATTTATGCGCACATGTTGTATATATGAGCGTTAATCTTTTTCACCCTTTTTTGTATCCGCCTTTTAATTTAATTTACCTCTACTTGGGATAGATCAAGCTCCGTTAGGTGCTTTAATCCCGCCAATGCCTTAAAAAATTATCATGTAAACATGTACAAATTCGTTTATTGGTGAATAAAGATCAATCAATCAATCCTTAACTTTGTCTTAACATCTGTTAATATAATTCAGAAAGTGCCAATTTTTTTTCACATTTGTTTGGAAAACAGAAAAGCGAGGATAGGAAGACTGTAACCGTGTATATAATGAGGTTCTCTATCAGTTGTCTGACCTTATAATAAGTATATTCTGTTATAATATTTATATGTCTCTGTGTGTGTGTCAGAATGTACATGTATTTATCATGTTTTTTTTTTCAATTGCAGTAAATGCATTGTACACAAGTCAGTGTGACAAGGGGCAAATATTTGCTCAAATCAATAAACTTTGAATTGAATTGAAATTGTTTTTACAGACTTTCTTCAAGATTAAGTTTAAGTCGCCAGAAGAATCTCCCTAGAGGATAATGCCTTTAACTTTATACAATTTATATGACGTTTTTTGTCGCATATGCATTCAATTTTAAACTAAATTAACATCATTATTAAAAATTTATATTTCCAAATACAAATTAGAAGAATAGACAATATTACCAACTACAAAACATCTACAAATATCTGATCTTTGGAAGTACACCTTTTCGTATTAATATGTAACCTTGTTATCCTGAAATGTTTTTCTTTTACCTTTCAGGACAATTATGTTGTTTTTCTTCGTACTAACTGTTCTTGTAAATCAACTAAATGCAGGACCCATAGACGCCAATGCAACGAGAGAGACGAGACGTCTATTCCGAAACCTTCGGAATTTTGCTAAGACAAACAAATTCATCTTTGGCCAACAGAGAGCTACCGAGACAGGTATATATGGATGGAAATCGCCTTATTCGAAGGGCGAGAAAGGTGGCTGGTCATATACAGTTAAGTGAACTTTTGCTATACCCTATATAATCCTTCCATCGGCCTAAATGTAAACAATAGCCCGGAAATCTAAAAGGAGAAGAAAACAAAAAACACGTTTTGGTTCAAAACAAGCACGCTTGTTTAATTTTTTTCCAACGATACCAAACACATATTTTTGCGATTTGTTCATGGGACATGATGCAGTTTATAAAATACCGTATTATGTTACACACACAAAACAAATTGGTCAACTTTCAAAATCTCCCATTAAAACCCAGGTTAATGTCACTCTCTTCTAAGTATTCCTATGTCCAGCAAATAGCTTTCAGTTTCGCGAAACTTATATTTAATTACAAAAGAAGCTTTGAGGAAAATGTGACTAGCAAAAAAATGGTATGCGTGCCATATTGGTGAATTACGAAGGCCTTGAAGAGGATGAATTTAACCTAGGCTTAAATGGGAGATTTTGAAAGTTGACCAATTTGTTTTTCTTATTGTGGAATTTTATTAACTCCACTGTTAGGAGGTAAAAAAATGGCAAATATGTGTTAGGTATCGTTGGAAGGGAAAAGTTAGTGCGCTTCTTCTGAACCCTAAATGATTTTTTGTTATCTCCCCCATTAACATTACAAGAAAATATTTTGTTTTCAAAGTGGTCGCAAGGGTTGTGTTGTCAAAAAAAATACATTAGGCTTGATCCAGTTCTAAATGACGTCTCATAACTAAGATGTGGTGCTGCAAAGTTAACCCTGGTCTAAGTCTTGTACACCTTTGAGCAACTGACTTCAGGCCTTGGTCTGTGCGCAATTGTGATTAAGGTGCAATTTCCTTTAATAGTTTTAACAGAGATTAACCACTGGTGTTCGTTACATGTACTTTGATACGTGTTAATTCTGGACAGGTTGGAATTTGGTTGTTTTATTTCCATAAAGCCACCTCATGACAAACAACTTCAGAAGAATCTGACTCAGCAATAAATATAAATCCTTTTTCTTGTTTCATTCTCTAGTCACAAATGGCCAGTGAAAATCATGTTGACGAACTCTGTGACCAAAAGTCTATTACCGGCGACTATCCTGGTTTGATTGGCTTTAACCTTGGGAACAAAAATGATAATCAGCTACGAGTCATCAGCGTGCTTGCTAAAAAAGTTTACAAACGAGGAAACATTGTGGCATTTCATTTGCCAATGGATAATCCAGCTACTGGCGGTTCACATAGTATTAAGGAAGATGACGGCCCAGTGTTACATTCTATTAAGAAAATTCTTCCCGGAGGGGCAAATCACACCAACTTAGTAAGCATCTTTGATAGACTGGCGGATTTCTTGAACGATTTCAAAGATGAAAATGGAAATTTGATTCCCGTGCTTTTCCGGCCTTTCCACGAAAACAACGCCAATTGGTATTGGTATGGACAAAACAATGCAGCTAATAACTCTCAGCAAGACTATCGTGATCTTTACCATTTCACAGTCCAATATTTGAGGGACACGAAACAAGTTCATAACCTTCTTTATGTCTTCGCCCCAAGTGAAAAGTACGAAGATTTCAACACTGATGGCAGAGTACAGGCTTATTTGAAAACGTATCCTGGTGACGACTATGTTGACGTCATGGCGTTCGATGCTTACGGACACGTCAAAGCTGAGGAAACTGTACAAATTTTTGTGCGACATGTTGAGGAACTTGTTCTTCAAGCCGAAAGCAGAAAGAAAATTCCTGCAGTTGCCGAAACCGGCTTCCAAGACAATGGCATTGACAGCTATCATAACTTTTGGATGAACCGGGTTCTGGATCCTTTGAAAAACAGTACCGGCAATGTTGCCACAAGAATCGCCTACCTAATGACCTGGACCAACCGCTGTTCAAAAACATGCACCATCTGGGTCCCGTATAAAGGTCACGCCGCCGAGCAAGATTTCCTCGATTTTTACAACGACAACGTCACCGTATTCAACAACGAGATGCCAAGTTTGTACTAGTGAGAAATTGAACGGAGACCACGGAAAAACAAACCCGGATATGCACATGAAATACGAAAAGAATTATCGAAGAGCACACTTTTCGTCAGCTTCTTTGAAACTTTGCTCTTAAGCACTTTGCAACTGTTATCAACTATTTTTGTTAACGTTGGACTAACATGCCTACGCCTGAGAGGTATCTACTCAACCCGAATACTTTAAATCAAATTGACTCCGATTAAACTGCATCCATATTAGTACTTTTGAAGTCCGGTTTCGTTTTTACTTATAATTTGCTCGGTGAATAAAATCAGAAATGCAAAAACTTACATGTGTCATGTCTTCTCTGTTTTTTCTTCCATGCGGCATAAACTGCCAAAACAAAATTTTGAAATTATCACCTAATTTTCTCCAGAACCACATATTAGAGACTTTTTAGTGTTACCAGCCTCGCAAATGTATGTTAAAGTAATGTTTGAGCTATCCAAGGCGTACAATGCCTTTTGTTCCGGGTTTTTTAAATTCGAACATTGTTCAGACCGGTTCAGGCCACTGACCTCTGACGCGACAGTACAAGGGGTATAGTTTTATCCAGGAGCTTGAAATATCATTGCGAGTTGACGCGATTAAATGTCCAGCTTTCGAAATTATTTTTAGCCCGGCGCGACTTAAATTCAATTGCGTTTTAAAAACCTTAGACGTTATAAAATTTAGAGAGATAAATACGCCACATCATATCGAATCTAGTACTTTGATTTGAGGACTTTTGCATCTTGCGCCTCAACGGAAAGTCATATCATGTGAAAAATCGCTGAGTGCAGGTCGAGAAAAAAAAACCAAGGCCAATGAAGCTCAAGACATAATCAGATGTCCTTTTGTTGAAGCCGTTGAGATGGATTGTGCAACCTGTGATGTTACCCGCCCGAGAATTTTATTTTATAGTCTGTTTATTGTTATTAGTCGCAAGTTTTAAAATAAACTATATTTTTCTTTAATATAAGTCGTTCATACGAAGAAAGTGAAAGAGTTGTGAGATACTCGCCAAAGCATATATACTCGACATTTTTTGCTGGTGATAACATACACGATATTAGAGGAGTCAAATTTAAGATTCTCTGCCATTTGATATTTGTTGCGAGATTGTTCTCCGAAAAAAGTTTCAAGATCTGGCACGTATACATCGAGCCTGCATCACGTCTTAGAGATTCCATTGATGTACCTAAGAGAAATTTTGGGCGGTAATGTTACACTCGTGAAAGAGAGGCAAGCGGGTCGGAGGCTGAAGGGGGAGAAGGGATTTGTCTTTGAACCATCGGAGTAAGCTAATAGAATACCCCCTGGAAAGAAGAGCTTTTAAAAAAACATAACAAGACTGATGGCACATCATTTGATTTGCTGAACGATCTCAACATTGAATTCAAAATCATAACCCTTTAAAATAACCGTTAAACACGTTAGGTAAAATAGATTCTACTTAATTTTAAAGCCCAGCTAAAATCCAAAAATACTATCTACATTAAAACTTACATACAATTTTTTGCATTTGTCACAGACAGAAATAGTTAGAAACTTTCTAGTCTGTGTGTTAAAGCAGTTTTTATAAGCAACAACACCTGTACATGTACTCATACACCTCGGCTATTTGAAATGTATCCCTTATCACTACACATTTTCAGTTCGTATTGACATAACTAATAATTTTTTTTATTTTCATTTTTATTTTAAGCTAGTGTAAAATAAACGTGTATAAGGGCATGGCGGCGACTGTGCCTATAAACACAAAATCCAACTGATTTTTCAAGACAGGTGCTCTTTGTGGAAAAGTTGCCAAATACTCACCGATTTTACTCTTCTTTGACAGGGTAAAAATATTTAGAAAACATAGAACTTGAACAGACTAAAGTGCTCCAATCTCTGTGACCACGAAATTCCGAAATGCTCGTTAAACTATGGTTTGATTTGATTTCTTAATGTTTCTTAATGATGGCTTTAACGGCGGTGTTGCAAGGTTTGGGGAGGGGGGGGGGGGTAAGGAAACACCTGACCCTTGGCAAGCACCTGGCAACTCTTTCACATGCGGTGATTGGGTGAAAACCACAATCAGAAATGTGCCCACGACGTATCGATGGAAGGCCTGTGTATCACTCTGCCGACGTTAACTATGGAAGACGGATAAGGACATTCTCGAGTTTTTGCAACTTTAATATCTCTACAAGTTTAAGTCGTGTGTCTCATTGCAGTCCAGGCCAATCGTTACCATATTGAAGAGATATGACGTCATGGCAATTGCAATTGATCGCACTGGTCGATGGCTTCATGAAACGGCCCCCAGGGTGGGAATAGAACTCACCACTTTGGGTTACCGTACCACTACTCTGAAGCTGACCTTACTCACGTAAGGCCGTGTCTGATAGTAAAGCTGACCTTACTCCCGTGGGACCGTGTCTGACAGTAAAGCTGACCTTACTCCCGTGGGACCGTGTCTGACAGTAAAGGTACGTTCACACTATACAGCGAATTCGGATCGAGGTACGAACCGGATTTCGGACAGGTCAGCGTATTCGGTGTGTTGTGTTCACACTGCAACGAATAATCGGCCGATTCTATCAAGTCAGTTCATATCCACACAACAACAACACAACTCAACAACAGTTGAGACCGGTTTGGAAGATGAGATTCGTTTGCTTGAATTTTTTTAGGAAAAGAGACAACTGTTGTCATAATCCTTCAGAAATCATGCGAAAATGTATTTAACTCCATCTCTACACGAAACCGCTCGATAGTTTAATCTCCAAACCACTATGTAGGTCACTGTATTTTTGATTGCCATGTTTTTCACAGGTCGATTCTGATTGGCCAAAGAGGAAAATCATGGACGAATTTGATCCCGGACCGAATAAAATGGCTCTGTGAGCCATTTATATTCGTGCTGTCCGAATCCGGTGTCCGTAGCGAATTCGGATCAAGCTAGTGTGAACAAATGTACTGATAAACATTGAAGCCATTTTAGTACGGAAAACGTTTCGGACCCCGAACCGAATTCGGGGTATAGTGTGAACGTACCTTAAAGCTGACCTTACTTCCGTGGGACCGTGTCTGACAGTAAAAGTGGACCTTACTTCCGTAGGACCATTTCTGATAGTAAAGCTGACCTTACTCCCATGGGACCGTGTCTGACAGTAAAGCTGACCTAACTCACATGGGACCGTATGTGGTCCTAAAGCTGGCCTTACTTCCGTGGGAACGTGTCTGATAGTAAAGCTGACCTTACTCCCGTGGGACCGTGTCTGACAGTAAAAGGTGACTTTGCCTCTGTGGGACCGTGTCTGACAGTAAAAGGTGGCTTTACCTCTGTGGGACCGTGTCTGATAGTAAAAGGTGGCTTTACCTCCGTGGGACCGTGTCTGATGGTAAAGTTGACCTTACTTCCGTGGGACCGTGTCTGACAGTAAAAGGTGGCTTTAGCTCTGTGGGACCGTGTCTGATGGTAAAGTTGACCTTACTTCCGTGGGACGGTGTCTGACAGTAAAAGGTGGCTTAACCTCTGTGGGACCGTGTCTGACAGTAAAGCTGACCTAACTCACATGGGACCGTATGTGGTCCTAAAGCTGGCCTTACTTCCGTGGGAACGTGTCTGATAGTAAAGCTGACCTTACTCCCGTGGGACCGTGTCTGACAGTAAAAGGTGACTTTGCCTCGGTGGGACCGTGTCTGACAGTAAAAGGTGGCTTTACCTCTGTGGGACCGTGTCTGATAGTAAAAGGTGGCTTTACCTCCGTGGGACCGTGTCTGATGGTAAAGTTGACCTTACTTCCGTGGGACGGTGTCTGACAGTAAAAGGTGGCTTTACCTCTGTGGGACCGTGTCTGACAGTAAAGCTGACCATGTCCATTTTTTAATTTATATTTTTTTCGGAAGAGAAGTCATATTTATTAGGCACAGGGAAATACTGTTTGCTCTTATGTGTCATTCAACTAATACATATACAATACAAAGCTCATCTATAAATTTCGAGCAAAGTTTTGAACAAAAACTTCCAGGGCGTTGGTAAAATGCTTTTTAATATGTACCCACAGCTTTGCGGATTTGGCTTTATCAGTCTGGTCAACACAGTTTTGCTCTTTTTGGTTGTTAATAGGGTTGGGTGAATGATAGAGAGGGGTCGTGATAGTCTATAAACTTGGATTGTTTTATACTCATATGTGAAACATATTGGTTTTATATAAGGGGTGTAGAACATGCGGAAATAAAACCAACTGGTATTGCATTCTGATGTTAAAACTCATTCTGTACCAGTTGCTAGTTGAGAGCACATATTGTTCAAACCATTACTATTATAATTATTTAAAGAGGCATGAGCTGCCAAAATTCACACTTTTTTCATAATTTCTGATCGTCACGACAGTAAGAGACTTTAAAGGCAATCGAAAAACTAAATGACTGGCGCTGTAATGAAGAAAATCCATACCGTATGTGGCCTGTAGGAACCGAAAAAGTGTTCGAAAAGTAAACAAAATTTAAATAACAGGGACGACCATTCATTCATTCTAAGCCAAAGTTAGTTCAAAACAATACTTTATCGGATATTTTTGAGACTAGAAGCACTAAAAAGCTTCTGAATTAAACGTCTTGAGAAAAATGGCCAATAATTTCAACATTTTGTTTTAATGTCAAAATATCAACATTTTGGCAGCTCATGCCGCTTTAAATATCCATACTTGTAACATTTATCAGATTTTGTTAACCTTGTTTTGTATGGACCTGTTTGTGTCTGAAATAAATTATTATTATTATAAAAGCATTGCAGTTTTGTTTGAACGCATGAGGATCCTGCTAGGTATCCCTTAGAAATATGAACCTACGGATTTGTGATTATTTTCTACATCATTAAACTGTTTTATACCTTATGTATGAACGCAAACATCTCATATGAAACTTATCGATTGGACATTCGCCCATGAATTCTGGGGGGGGGGGGGGGGGGGGGGTGATTTGAATTTTTTATTGGCGCTTACCCATCCATGAGGATGAGGACATGAATTCTCGTTTTGAATCGTAACTTTACACTCAATGCTTGGGTTTTGCTATGTGAGGGTGTAAGTCAGGGAGACTTGATTGTATGAGCTCTGTTTAAATTATGGCTCTCATTAATTAATTTCGAATAAATGGTCCTGAAATCAAACCATGTCATATATTGTTGACACATGGTTTTAAGTAGCATGATGTGCCAAAATTCGCTCTTGTTTAATAAATTCAGCTTGCCAATACTGTATGACAGGTTGTATAGGTCATCGAAAAAGTAAATGATTCATGTTGGAATGAGGAAAATCCATACTGTCTGTAGCATATACGAACCAAAGTACGGAAAGTCAACAAAATTTAAATAATCACGGGGAATGGGGAAAATCCATACTGTCTGTGGCCTATGCGAATCTGACTATAGCGTTTGAAAACAAAGGTAAATTTAAAGCGGGGCAACGTTTATTTCTTGTGAGACTAAATTAGATCAAAACAATATTTTATAGTACATTTTCGAGATAAGAAGCACTAAAAAGTTTCTGAATTAACGTCTTGAGAAAAATAACTGATGATTTCAACACTCTGTTTTAGCAGCAAACTATCAACATCTTGGTAGCTCATAAAACTTTAAAGATCAATAATGTTTCAAAAAATTAGGGAAGTTGATATTGGATAAAATAGTTCAATGGTATACATTTGCTAATGTTATGGAACCAAAGTTAAATTTATCGTGATCTCTATCCGCTGAGGTCACGATACTAGCCTGAATCTGAGAACTCATCACGAGTTCATAATGTCACAAGATATGAGAATCGAACACATGCTGAAGCTCAGAGGTCTCTATATAAAGTTTTCCCCAGAAAGAAAAAGTTAATCTTGGAATTTGACCCTTAAAGGTGAGTAACACGATAGTTGTTTTAATTTTGGTATGTGGTGATTGTTTAAACATGTGAAACCAATAGGTCAATAAAATTAACTGAAAAATATTTGTTGATGTTAAATCCACAAAGCGCTTAATTTTCCAATACATATGGTAAAATATTGCAATGCATCGGTAAAACTATTTTTGTCATTAATCTGCCTGGACTTCCCTATAAATTAAACACATAACTGAGATATATAACGTGGAACGTTATGTGTAGCTCATCTTTGATTAAAGTAACACAGACACGTGTATAGCAATAGAATACGTTAAGCAAATCCTTCATATTGGAAAAAATTTAGAAAATATGGTAAGACATTGTGAGTTAAGCACCAAAGAGGAAACCTTCACATTGGGAAACTATGCATTATAGAATGTACATGTTTAAAAGAAACTTTTCTGGGTATCTCATGGATGTTGTAGTTAAAATAGTCCAAAATATTTAGACCGAAACAGCTTTTCAATTTTTGTTTATTCCAAGTAATATTGTGAGGAAGTGAGAAACGCTTGCATTCTCTTGATATCATCCTTTTCTCTCTTAGACTCCTGAACCATGAAGATCTTTGCTCTTGTCACTGTTCTTGCCCTTTTGGGAGGAAGCCATGCTTTCCTTGGAGAAGTCTCCACACTTTTCCACAACTTGGGATCTGAATTGAAAGATGTAGGCAAGGATTTGGTCCACGTAGCTGAGCCAGTGGCCACTTCTCTCCTCCAAACCCTAGAGAAGGCCGGAACTCAACTTCTGTCAACCGCTGCTTCTGGTGATAACATATTTGTTATATAGTTGATAAATTTTATGGAATCGTGATCACATTGATTATATTGACGTTAAAGGTCCTGTTAGAAAAAATGCTACGATAAATGGTTGCGCTCTGGGGGCAGTTTCACGAAACCGTCGCACAGTGCGATCAATCGCAGTATCCATGACGTCGTATCTCTTCACTTTGGTAACCATTGGCAACTACGCTTCGTTTGCGATGCGATTGCTTTGTGAAACGAGCCCCTGGAATTGCTACCGTGCTTAAATTTCGCACAGAGGTGCGGTTTTCACGGCTGCAACAATTCGCATTCTTTTTACGTACATTCTGATTCTCAAGATAATAGGAGGGTTTGAAGGCCATCTAAGCACTAAATGAATGAATTTGAAATAAGCAAAATCCATGCAGTCTTTAAACCGTAATAGTAATGATAAAAAATTAAGACATCACCACGTAGTCAGTTGTTTTTGAACAACACGAGCTTTCGACACCTGTGCCGGTGGGTTCGTCAAGTGTAACTGAATTTAATGTTTCAAAATATTGACATATACGTGGTGATGTCTTATTTTTTTATCGTTAGTATGGAACCCACGTTTAAAGAGAGTTTCAAACACTTCTTAAACCGTAATAGTGTTAAAAAAATAAACAAAATTTAACCGGGAAGAACGTTCATTCATTTTCGGTCCTGAGCACTATCTTAACGTCCATTCTTGAGACTGGTGGCACTAAGAAGCTTCTTCTTTGTTCTGCTTAACAAAAATTACTGAGAACAGAGACACTTTAAAGAGAAACAAATTTTGAATATTCAGTAATAATAAATAAAAGAATCCTTCCATTTTCTCATTTGATCCAATCAATAAAAAATATAAAACGAAGTTTGATACAGTCTTTTCCCGTAAAGCACCTGAACTTTTGACTTGGCTGAAAAATGACGAACGGTCGCCTAACTGTCTTGCATATTCCAAGATCAGACTTTTTAAATTCTGTTTCCATGTTATTCCTACATGTATACCTGAATTTACCTTCACACGTTAGAGAGCGCTAATATACATCAATATGGAGCTAAGAATAGCTCAGTCGATTTAAACGTGCAGACAATGATGACACAGATAAGCCACCAAAAGAACATAACTCTATTTTAGCTTGAAGGTCACTACTTTGATGGTTGCAATCGAAATTAAACCTTTTGTATTGCTAGAGATCTCAATGCTCAGTTTAGACAAAAGATAATTCTCTACACGTTCTAACAGTGTTTTATAATTTTCAGATCTCCTTAGCCATCTTGGAACCGGCGCCGGCAAACGTGACCTCGGTCAGGTTGTCAGCCAAATTGGTGGTTTCGTCAACAAAGGAGAAGAATACTTGAAACAGGTTGGTGCCCTTCTCGAGGGAGCTTTCAAGGGAACCGTCGCTAAGATCCACAGTGAGGTTGAGAGTGTACTCAGTGATGCCAAGCCCCTAGAGAAACTTGTCGATGAGGTCAAGGACGCCGTCGGTAAGAATTGTCTCATTTTGTATAATTACCTATCCAGTATATTTGCCATACTTTTTACGGGCTTCATAAATAAATGTAATTTGTACTTGGACATATGTGGTTTACTACTTTTTATGAACTCGCATTCTCAGTATTTTATACGTATATATTTGAAACTTCTGTTTTATGTTTTTCCTTAAACCTTTCTGATATAAAACTTATCCTTTGCTCACCAGAGGGCCACAACACCTTTGTCAACTCACTGATCGCCAAGGCTGAACAGGAGGGCGCTAAGCTCTTCGGTGACGTCATGGGAATGGCCCACCCCAAGAGAGATCTTGCTTCATTGGCCAACACCTTCGGACAGAACCTCCAACAACTTCTCCAACAAGTCGCCGCTCCTTTGAAATCTGTAAGTACACACACATTTAAGGGCCTGGACCCTGTTTCACAAAGCGGCGTAGATGTATTTTTTGCGTAACTTTCATACTAACGTATCTCTACAGTATGGGTTGCTATGACAGTTACGTGAGAACTTACGCTACACCGCTTTGTGAAACAGGCTCCAGATTAAACAAACAAATGTTTACTCTTCTGTTCAATTAAATAACAAAATTTTAACGTTAAACAGGTTTTGAATAATAATATACGACTTGTGTAAACGATCGAGTTAAATCGTTGTGAATTTTCTTTAAAAAATTGTCATTGCTTATAAACTATATTCTGTGTCAACACCATAAGATATCTTCCTAAATGTTATATGGTTGATTGATGGGTGTTTTACGCCGCACCCAAGATTTCTTCACTTATATGGCGGCGTTGCCAGGTTTTCTTGGGGAGTAAGTCGAGCTCTTTGCCCGGAGGAACCCCTCGACCTTCGTGCAAGCACCTGGCAACTCTTCCACATACAGCGATCGATTGAAAATGTCTCAATTTTTATTTGGTCTGAGTGTGATAAGAACCCGTGCTGCAGCAATGGAAGGACAACTACTGTTAAGAATACAGAAATTAATCTCCATTGTTGTCCTTGGCTTTCCCTGATCAAAATCTTGGTACTTTAAAATACAAAAGGTATACTAAGGCAGTGCAGATATAAGCCACAAAGCTGTAGTACAGCGCACAGCTATGGGTTCTTAAATACTTTTATTTTTTCAGGCTTTGGGCGATGTTGTCACCAGCCTGGAATCAAAGGTCCTCGGTCTTTTGGGTTAATCTGCTTTAATCTTGCTATGCAGGTAAGATTTCAATTGTACCATACATACATTGTAGCTAATCACTAGCCAACTCGTCTTGATTCTTTGTCAAATAGTATTTCAATAAAACGTCTAATTGTAATGTGTAGTACTTTATTTAAACGTTGGTATTGATACATCTACATTCCTCTATGGATCTACGTCATGTAGCCTTTTTCCCCAATCAAATCACTTCTAGCGTGCATCTGAAAACGACCATTAATGTTATTTTTAACTATGAAATGTCCTAATTTTGACAAATCACTAAGTTCATTGAAAAAAATTTATTATACATTTTTATACATTGTCTTTCAGGACTGGTAATGGCAGTGTGTTGATTGTAAAGATATTCATGAGAACAAGATCAGTATTTGAATAAATAAAAATGTGAATAAATACAAATTTGCGTTCCATCTTCATCTTTTATTAGGAACAAAATCGACGAGTTTGAGTTTCATGTGCGATAAAAGGACATGCTTAAGTCAAAAATGTAATTCGGTGAGAGTGTTTACGAAAAAGACTCATTGTTCAACGTTTTAGTGGAGATTATTTCATCGTTTTATCCTCATATATATAGTGTTTTAAAATGTAAAATAGCAATCCACTCATTCTTTATCAAGACAGTGATGATTGCAACTACAGTCTATAGCCTCGCCCAACATAGAATGGCTGTCACGGATCCACTGAAGGTCGTTGGTTTTCTCAAGGTTTCGTCATCCACTCCGATATGTCTTCCACAGTACCATTTTAACAAACAAAGCTCCAGATCGGCGTAAAAATCAGTAAATCAATCTAGCACTTATATTGAAAGTTAAGAAAAGAATATTGCAAGCGACAGAGCGATCGTCCCTCTGTCTACGTTTTGCAAACTGGGGAAATTGACTTGATCAGATCAACATAATGTTTCTCCCTCGAGATTTTAAAAGAATACGTGTGCATAGAGCGTTTTTTTTTTGGTAACGCCCCACACAAGGTTCCTTTATAAATCTGGTCCATTAGTATCTTTTTGATGCTTCGGTGGGTCACTCGGCAGAGCGACAATCCCTCACTCTAACACAACCCTTACATTGATGTATGAGTGACGTTTTCACTCGAATCGGCGAAGAAAATTGTTAGGTACTCACCGAAGGTCATGAGTTTCCTCCGGCCAAAGAACACGGCTTCCTTCCCGACTAAACCTTACCAGACCATCGCATAAGTGAGTGCGGTGTAAAGCATCAATCAATCAATTGCAATGACAACACTGTATACGTTTATTATCACTGGTAGGGCTGATCGAGCCAACGTGGATGAAACCAAATGAACAAGGGACCTATAAGCATTTTGGGTGTTAGATTCCTATCATGATTAGCAGTAAGTTAGAATTTCTATTAATGAGTTTAGCGTAATAAATCAAAATAAGCAATCCGAAGAATTAACTCGATATTTCGATTTATTTGTTCAAGAATATTTCATATGTGGCGGTGTTGCCAGGTTTAGGGGAGGAAACCGGACTCATTGACATTAGGAAACCACTGACCTTCGGCTAGTACCTGGCAACTCTTCCACATACGGCGACCGAGTGGAAAATATTAATTGAAGAAGATGTTAGAGCAAAAAATCTGAATTTTCAATATGATTGATGGCATATATAATTACATTTGTCATGATATTAAATGGTTCTCTCTTTCAACGGAAACTTATCGTCTACAATTTCCTTCTAAAAAATCTGAATCGTTTTTTAAACATCATTTCCAATTACCCGCTTAAAATTCTGAATCTTTTACTTAAAATGTCGTCTACAATAACCCACTGGAAATTCTGAATCTTTACTTAAAACGTCGTCTACAACAACCCACTGGAAATTTTGAATCTTTACTTAAAACGTCGTCTACAACAACCCACTGGAAATTCTGAATCTTTACTTAAAATGTCGTCTACAACAACCCACTGGAAATTCTGAATCTTTACTTAAAATGTCGTCTACAATAACCCACTGGAAATTCTGAATCTTTTACCTAAAATGTCGTCTACAATAACCCAATGAAAATTCGGAATCTTTTACCTAAAATGTCGTCTACAATAACCCACTGGAAATTCTGAATCTTTACTTAAACATCGTCTTCAAATGTCTAATGAAAAGTCTGAATCTTTCCTTAACATCGTCTCTAAATGCCCTATGAAAAGTCTGAATCTTTCCTTAACATCGTCTCCAAATGCTCAATGAAAAGTCTGAATCTTTACTTAAACATCGTCTCCAAATGCCCAATGAAAAGTCTGAATTTTTACTTAAACATCGTCTCCAAATGCCCAATGAAAAGTCTGAATCTTTCCTTAACATCGTCTCCAAATGCTCAATGAAAAGTCTGAATCTTTACTTAAACATCGTCTCCAAATGCTCAATGAAAAGTCTGAATCTTTACTTAAACATCGTCTCCAAATGCCCAATGAAAAGTCTGAATTTTTACTTAAACATCGTCTCCAAATGCCCAATGAAAAGTCAGAATTTTTCCTTAACATCGTCTCCAAATGCCCAATGAAAAGTCTGAATTTTTCCTTAACATCGTCTCCAAATGCCCAATGAAAAGTCTGAATCTTTCCTTAACATCGTCTCCAAATGCTCAATGAAAAGTCTGAATCTTTCTTTAACATCGTCTCCAAATGCCCAATGAAAAGTCTGAATTTTTCCTTAACATCGTCTCCAAATGCCCAATGAAAAGTCTGAATCTTTCCTTAAACATCGTCTCCAAATGCCCAATGAAAAGTCTGAATCTTTACTTAAACATCGTCTCCAAATGCCCAATGAAAAGTCTGAATCTTTCCTTAACATCGTCTCCAAATGCCCAATGAAAAGTCTGAATCTTTCCTTAACATCGTCTCTAAATGCCCAATGAAAAGTCTGAATCTTTCCTTAAACATCGTCTCCAAATGCCCAATGAAAAGTCTGAATCTTTCCTTAACATCGTCTTCAAATGCCCAACGAAAAGTCTGAATCTTTCCTTAACATCGTCTTCAAATGCCCAACGAAAAGTTTGAATCTTTCCTAAAACATCGTCTTCAAATTTCTAATGAATGTTTTACTGAAACATAGTCTTCCATCACACATAGTAAATTTTAAATGTGTTACTTAAACATAGATCTCCAATCACCGTATTAAATTTTCCGCGGAATCTTTTACTCAAACATTGTCTCCAATTAGGGGCCTACCCATTGACCATTCTATCTGTAATTATTCGATGAACTTTTCGGATCTTTACTTAAAGTGACATGAGCTGACAAAATTTGAATCTTTCCTAAAACATCGTCTTCAAATTTCTAATGAATGTTTTACTGAAACATAGTCTTCCATCACACATAGTAAATTTTAAATGTGTTACTTAAACATAGATCTCCAATCACTTCAAATTTCTAATGAATGTTTTACTGAAACATAGTCTTCCATCACACATAGTAAATTTTAAATGTGTTACTTAAACATAGATCTCCAATCACCGTATTAAATTTTCCGCGGAATCTTTTACTCAAACATTGTCTCCAATTAGGGGCCTACCCATTGACCATTCTATCTGTAATTATTCGATGAACTTTTCGGATCTTTACTTAAAGTGACATGAGCTGACAAAATTCAGACTTTTTCATAATTTCTGATCATCACGACAGTAAGAGGTTTTGAAGGCCATCGAAAAACTAAATGATTGGAGTTGGAATGAGGAAAATCCATACAGTATGCGCGAACCGAAAACGTGTTCGAAAAGTAAACAAAATTTAAATAACCGGGACGACCATTCATTCATTCTAAGCCAAAGCTAGTTCAAAAAATACTTTATCGTACATTTTCGAGACTAGAAGCACTAAAAAGCTTCTGAATTATACGTCTTGAGAAAAATAGCCAATAATTTCAACATTCTGTTTACACGTCAAAATATCAACATTTTGGCAGCTCATGCCACTTTAAACATAGTCTCAAATTGCCGTCTGGAAATCTATCTGAACCTTTTACATAAACAACTGATTTCATTCCAACGACTACAAACACAACAATTAATGACGAAACGCTGCTAAATTTTGAAATTTTAAACAACCGGTGCTTCAATCCAATAGAGGTTAACAACATAACCGAAAACAAGAATCCTATCGATGATAACGAATATGAAATTTCTCACTGGAATGATACAGACTGTCGTCAATCTAGTTACTATACTGAAATAAGCTTTATTAATTAACTTGGTTCAACTTCAGAGTCGACTTACAGAGACTCAATTTCTGTGGTACATTGGAATGTACGTAGTCTAGCTAAAACATTTGACAAGTCACGGCATATATTAAAAGCTTGCAACATAAATGTAATGTCCTTGCCTTTTCGGAAAGTTGGTTTAATCCACGTAATGAATATCCAAACATGTCACATTCGCGACGATTTATCTTACATTTCAGATGACGGCGTATACGAGTCTTTGCTTGCTTTTGTCGAACTTTTCCTCAATAATACCTCCTATTTAGTTGGTGTTTTTTATCATCCCCCGGGAAAAGAATTGCCCATTTTTAATGCTGAACTTCTAAACCTACTCCAGAAGATAACACCATCCAAGAAATGTATCATAGTAGGGGATTTTAATATCGATTTGTTCAAAACTACTCACTATGTTCATTCCAGTAATTTTCTGGAAATAATGAAATCATTTGAATTTTTTCCCAAAATCAGAAAGCCCACAAGAATACATCGCCAGTCTGCCACTCTCATAGACAACATCTTCACCAATTTCCATGAGAGTGACATTCTCTCAGGTATATTATTAAAGGCACACTTGCCGCGAAAATCCAGAAGACTGTTTACATTAAAACAGTGGACGGTTTTCTGTATTTTTCCCAGACAGAAAAAGTTAGGAACTTTCTATTTTTACCAGAAATTGAAAGTTTTGACATCATTTAGAATTTTATATTTGAAATTGAAAAACAGATTTTTGAGGTACCCTCAATGTCAACAAACTTCGAAGCTGATCGTGTGCAAAAGCGCCGTTATGGTTTGGGTCGTGTGGGCGATCTAACGACACCGTATAATTTACAAACTTTATCTAATAAATACATACTAACGATCGATAAGACTATAAAAGACACTTAAGTTAACCAACACGATCGGTGTTGTTGTTGTAATCGAGCTTCGATTCTTCGTTTGTTTTTCACCCTCATTTATACATTCTAAACCTAATTGGACATGCTTTATGTGTGCTATGTTTAACTTTAGTGGTTTTAGCTGTAGTAAGCTCGTGCAAATTGGTTTTCTTAACAGATGCCAAACAGGCTACGGCGGCAAGAGTGCTTTTAACTGAAACAACCGACTATTTTCCAATATTTCACGTCTTTTCTTCCACTTCAACACAAATTAATGATCGACCTGAGACATTCACTTATCGAAAAATGTCTCCTGAAAACAAATCTCAATTCGTTGGCAAAATCAAAACCACTGTGTGGGATGATGTATTGCTGTCGGACAAAGCCGCTGTAGCTCTCGGTATTTTCAATTCTAAATTTATTGATTTATTTTATGAATCGTTTCCACTCTCTACTTTACCCAAAATTTAAAAAACCTTGGGTAACTAATGCCTTACTAAAATATGTAAATGAAAAGAACCACCTCTACAGAGAGCTCAACTTAAAAGATTTAGCGAAACAACTCGAACGAATACAGAAAGTACCGGAATAAATTAAGCAAACGCTTGAGTCTTTCTCGGAAAGAATACTTTGAACGTAAGTTCAACGAATGTCATCAAGACATTAAAAGCACATGGAAAGTGCTCAACACACTGATGAACTAAGGGAGGACTTCTGGACGCAGTCGTTTGCCCAGCATGGTTGACTGTGTAACGGGGGATATTAACATAGCCAACTCTTTTAATGATCACTTCCAATCCATAGCGGGAAAACTTGAATCTGATATACCCAATGTTTCCAATAATTTTAAGAATTATCTTCGCACGCCTATTGACACAAATTTAGAATTTTCTTCTGTATCGTAAAAAAGCTGTGCTCTTAAACCAGTATCTGCTGAACTAAATGAAATCCCCATGTCGTTGATTAAACTTGTTGATAAATCTATCTTTCTCTACAGGCCTTGTCCCAAATGTCATTAAATCTGCAAAAGTTATTCCGGTATTCAAATCTGGCAATAATACAAAATCTGAAAACTATCGCCCAATATCCATCCTCCCATCAATCAGTAAAATATTAGAAAAATTAGCCTTTCAGATGATGTCGAATTTCCTTTTTGGGTAGAACATCCTTTCGCCTGAACAATATGGTTTTCGAGCTAACCACTCCACTGCCCATGCAGCATCATCCCTGTACGACCAACGCTGGAGAAAACAAGAGATCAGTGAACTGATCTTGGCGACCACCATACAACACTATCAGAAAGTGAAGCTGCTTGCAAATTTGATATGTGAAATTTATTTCTTCAGTTGGTGGCTGGCTGGACAAGAACAAAGTTTCTTCGGTATAAAGTGGCTCTCATTACTTTAGGAGAAAAGTGATAAAAAGAAGAAAAACAAAATGGTCGGCTAGCGGCCATTTTGATATGCAAATGAGCAAAATAAATAAATTTTGCACAACTAGACCATAGGAGGAACGTGCGTGTGAATCGAGATCACAAGAGAGAAAAGGGATAGAAAATAGAAAAACAAAATGGTCGCCTAAAAATGGCCAGTGGCCGCCCTTTTGAATATGCAAATGAGTAAAAAAGTGCATAGTGCGCAACGAGACCATAGGCTTACATGCGTAAATTAGTTTACGAAAATCCTAACCTTTCTTTACTTTACTAGAAAATGATAAAAAGAAGAAAACGTCTTCAGTTGGCTCTGTGCAAACAGATTATCGTTAAATCAGAAAAAAACGAAATACATGTTCGTCCAAGCCAAGAAAGTATCTGGCCCCATACAGGTGTGTTTGCGTGATGAGCCAATTGAGTGCGTATCTTCTTTCAAGTTCCTTGGAATATTCTTCAACAATTCTCTCAACTAGAAAACCCATATTCATTACAATGGACAGAAAAATCTCTCTCCTCTTTTATTTCTCCAAAAACGTATTATCCGAATTATATCATTTTCTCACCGACTCAGTCACACATTTTGATCGGTAGTCTGATATCCATCCAGTTAGAACTAGAAATGCCTTGTTCAATCTGTATAGACCATCCATCGTTCTAATCTGTCTCTACATACCCTCCGCATACTTGCTCCCAGAGCATGGAACAAACGACACAATCTCTAAAAAAAAGAACAATCAATCTCCTTATTTAAAACAAATCTCCTTGGGCTAGGGAATGATTATTTTCCTTAATTTGATATTACGGCAACTTTTAACTATATAAAATACACTCACCATATCATACTTATTTAATAATCAGTCTATAATCTTCATATGTCCTCTCAAAATTTAAAAAGTTACTTTGGGGTAAAGCAAGTCGACCAGGACTTTATTCTCGCCATTTTATTGTATGTGCAATTGTTATTCTTACTATAATGTTATACGGTGAAATAAACAAAACAAACAAACAAACAATCAAAACAAACAAACATCGTCTTAAATTACCAACAGAAGATTTTATATATTTAAATTAAACTTTGTATCTAATAACCCATTGGAAATTCTTTATCTTTTGCATGACCTTCCTTTCCTAAAACCCCCGGAAAATTCTAAATATTTTACTTCAAAGTCGTCTTCATTTGCCCGGTGAAAATTGGAATCTCGTACGTCTCGAATCTCGTACGCATCTCCAATTTTCATTTAAAAATTCTGAATATTTTCACCAACTACCCTCGAAAAAATGTCTGACACCAAATATCTACCCCAATACCCTCGAAAGAGTGTCATATGACTAATAGTATCCAAGTGTGTGTAGTGGATGGTGACATTTCGATATTTAATGTCGAATTTCCGAGTTTTGAAGTTGAAATTACGCATTTTTATGTCGGAATTCTGCGATTTAAGTCAAAATTTCGCGATAAAAGCCGAACTCCCGCGAGTAAATGTTACAATTCAGAGATTTAAAGACGAAATTCGAGATTCTTTTCACCCACACTGGTACTTATAGGCTTTTGTGTGAACTTTATAAAAGGTGAATTTTTAAAACTAGCGCAAATCTGTGACACTAAGACTAGCAGGATATGCTGGCTTTACGTGGCTACTGTTGATAAGAAGGCACATGTCGTCAGTAAAGATTTTGTAAGAAGAAGTTTTATTGGGAATGAAAACATTTAGTATTCATCCTTAGTTGGGTTTTGATGCATAATGAGTAATATTATTAAAACTTCTATAAAATCTTTTTTCATGTTAAATCTTAAACTGTTGTTTCTCACCAATTACACCGTCTGTCTTTATTTGGTTTCCCTGAGATGTGAAAATTCTATTGAGTGTTAATCACTGAAGGTCGGGGGCTTCATCCGTGTAAAGTACTGAACAGTACATGTTACTAGTGCTGAAACGGTTAATCGTGATCGGTTCGGTGTTTGGTGCCTACTGGTTAATATAAAGGTTACCGGGTAACCGTTGTTGTTATTAACAGCACCAAAAGTCAAACAGTTCACAGAATCGTGCGTTCTGATAGCGGCAAAGAATGTGACGCACGCTTTAACATTTTCTCGGTGACTGGGGTGTTAGTCCAGGCGGATATGGTTCACAAAATTGCAGGTAAATTTCGGAAATCAGGATATCGGACATGCGCGAGGAGTCTTCTGAATTTATCTCTCAGGTCGTGTTCGATTATATGTTATTTTCTCTGAGCATTCGCTTTTAATAGAACCTGTTTGGAAACCGTATCTGAATCGATACTGGTCACGTCGATATTTGACAATTTGTTGATAAAAATAGAATTTGATTAGGAATAAAGCAATGTTATATAGACACTTGCTTCAAAGCATTTAGTATGCTTAATTAGATTGATTATTTCACTTATATTGCGGTCTGAGTGTCGCGCCGCGTCGATGGACGGTCTGTGTGGGACTGACGATCACACGAACCCACTGGACCACCAACACATTGGAAAACCGTATCTAAATCGATACTTGAGTTATCCTGCCAGCGTCGATAGTCGGCGTTACCGATCGACTTTTGCCTACATAACAAACTTGTCAGCGCAACCATAAAATGAAACATATCTTCTTTAATTTCTTTTGAACTATTGAGAAACGCTAACCATATATTTTTCAAGCACACACACTGTTGTCAACTTAACCGATATGTTTTATTGCTTAAAATCTCTAATCCTCTGACCAGCCATCTTTTTCAAGTTTAGGCACTCGATGTGAAATAGTTGTCGACAGGTCGAGGGTTTCCTCCGAGCAAAGTGCCTGACCCCCCCCCCCCCCCCCCCGCCCTTCCACTAAATATGACAACGCCTTCAAATAATTAGAACAATCGTGAGTGCGATGTAAAACCTCATTCAATCAGTCTAACCAAAGGGGAGATAACCGGGTGAGTAGTGATAAAACTTTCTGAACAAGGCCTCTTATCACTCTGAAACTTCGGGGATTTACGTGCGTGTCAAAGCCGACCGGTAGCGAGCGAAGATAGCCGAAGGGAGTTCCGACTGGGCCTCTTATCTCAGAAAGAGAGATAAAAAACAAAGTTTTATCTTCTGTCACACGGGCTAGGATAAACATAGAGTTGTGCAATGTATATCCTCTCTCTGAGTCATCAGTAAAATGATTTCATTGCTGATATAAATAACCTACCTGTATTGAACACATCATCTTGTTGGTTGGTTGGTTGTGTTAGCTTATTGGCGCGTCCATTCGTATGAATGATGTACGCCAAAACACGCACACACGCACGCACACACCATCTTGTTAATCTGATCGATAATTGATTAAAGCTTTACGCCGCATTCAAGAATACTCTTAACAATAAATAAACTATTTCAAACGCGATTTATTCGGCAACCTGACCAAGGGACTATAACTCGCTGACAACTGCAAAAATGACATTTTCGCTTCCCTGTCACAAATGATCTAAATACTCTACCAAAATCCTAAATTTTTTATCAAGCCTTTGACGGAAAATAAAAATGTTCTATGTGTAAAATAGCTTACATACGGAAGCGTAGTAAGGCCAGGTGAAAAAAAAATCTTTATAATTCGGAGTTACTATCTCCGAATTAGCGACTAATTCGGAGTTACTTACTCGTGGGACTTGGCAAAATAGCACCAACAAGATAAACGAGACAAGCTAATCTCAGTGTATGGATGGTACATGTAGCTTGCCAAGGAAGAAATCGAAATGTTAAAGAGAAAAAAACTCCTAAACATCCCCAGGCGCGGAGTAAAAAATATTGTTGCAGGGATGAAAATATTTCTCTTGGGTAAAGGGATGGTTGCCGGTTACCAACGGAATGTCGTGGGGTTCCTCCGGGCATAGAGCCCGGTTTCCTCCCACAATAAAACTGGCAACGCCGCCATATAAGTGAAATAATCTTGAGCGCGGCGTAAAACACCAAACAATCAATCAGTTGATAAGAAGGCACATGTCGTCAGTAAATATTTTTTAAGAAGAAGTTTTTTGGGGGAATGAAAACATTTTGTATTTATCTTTAATTGGAATAATTGATGCATAATGAGTAATATTATTAAAACACCAATCAGTCAATCAATCTTGGGTAAAAATCCCCAGATTGACACACTTTGTACAAAAATCCAAGACAAATTGGGATATCAGTGAGGTTCACGGGTCATACACGATGTCTAACTTACCGTAATCTATCTCTGGGAAAACAGCATCAGGTGGACGATTCCAAAGTTATAAAACATCAGTACTCATGATAGTTTGTGTCACTCGATCTACCTAAACGTACCAAGGTAAGTCATGTATAACAAGTCTATCAAAATAAAATTTCTCAGTAGAGTTCATGTAACTGATATTTATATATTAACGATTATGAAATGTTTTATAAAAGCTAAACAAGAGACCAAATCATACGTTTAATTTTTGTTACTATCCTCTCTATTATTTGTAATGAATTATCAACATTTGTAACTAACTTAAACACAGTCTTTATTTTAATTTTAAAGGACATTTTAAATGTTTTGTGCATTGGAATTGTTTAAGCTGCCCCAAAAACTGCTCCGGTTTAGTCAGAAATGTAATAAAACAACGTATGTACCACCTCCAAAAAGCTAATTTTTGCTCTTTGGAACAATGAAGTAATTTTATTTCAAAGATTTTTAAAGAAACAATTTTACTTTTTTCAGAACCATGAAGATCTTTGCCCTTGTCACTGTTCTTGCCCTTCTGGGAGGAAGCCAAGCTTTCTTAGGAGAAGTCTCCACACTTTTCCACAACTTGGGCGCCGAATTAAAAGATGTAGGCAAGGATTTGGTCCACGTAGCTGAGCCAGTGGCCACTTCTCTCCTCCAAACCTTAGAGAAGGCCGGAACTCAACTTCTGTCAACCGCTGCTTCTGGTAAATTCAAACAGTTTAATTCTTGGTTTGATATAGCTTTTTTAAAATTAAACTTGAAGTAAGTCGTGATGCTGGCTTTTTTTCGCACTTTGTCGCACTTACCTATACCCCATCGTAAAAAATAGTACATTTGATTGGCTAAACCTACTTAAAATTGTGCCTGTTTACAAGGATATCTGTTTATATCTTCCCAAACTGTTATTTTTTTTGCAATATTATAACATTTTTGTGAGAAATACATCCAACTTACAGGATAAAAAAGTGTCCGTAAAAAAATGTCCGTCCTCGTTGTTATGACAGTGGTCTCCATAACGACCTTGCGATAGACCACAGAGAAACTATGAGATAGGATGCCGCAACTCACATAGAAGTGTTTAAATAATTTTTTCGAGCATATTAAAAAAATCAACCAGATTAAAACCATTATTTTGGCTCTTTATCACTTTAGAGTTGTGTCTGACAGATAAGTTTCAGTCCGCAACGTCTGCAGATGTAAATCACGTATCTTTTTGTGTGCTTATATTGGCATGCAGCTACATTGGCTTCTTAAGAGACGTCAACTCGGTCAATAATATTAATATTAATTTTTGCTTATTCAATTTCAGATCTGTTGAGCCATCTTGGAACCGGTGCCAGCTCCACCAGAGATCTCTCGTAAGTAGAACAAAGTTAGAAATCCAACATTTACGAGTATTATATTACATCAAACGTTTTGCACATTTCTTTGGTGTATTTTCATATTATCCCTAACTGTAAATTAAACAGGTTATGGTATTTTTTAATTGACTTGATTTGTGTATTGTCTATCACAGCCAGGTTGTCGGCAAGGTTGGACAATTTGTAAACAAGGGTAAAGACATGCTGAAAGAGGTACAGGATACCCTTGGAGGCGCATACAAATATGCCGTCCACAGAATCAACGAGGAAGTAGAGAACGTAGTCAATGACGTAAAGCCACTTAGCGGACTTTTTGATGAGGTCAAGGATATCGTTAGTGAGTATAGATTAAGATCTAATATTTAGAAGTAAAACGAACAGCCAAATGTTACATTTTTCATAAATATTGCATGTCCCCACAATAAAAGGGATTGAAGGTCATTGAAAACCCACATGAGTGACGTTGGACTGAAGAAAATTTATCCATGTTGGAACGTTCATTTATTTCATACATAAGATACTTTCAAACATTACACTAACATACATGTACATTTTCAAGACTAGTAGCGCTAAAAAGCTATTACAAATTGTATCTCTTGTAGCCGACAAATAACCAAATTTGTCACCGATAGTTAACAAAATTTGTTTCCATTTAAGAATATAAACATTTTGGCAACTCGTGCTACTTAAAATAAGCTTCTCGAGAAAACATTAAGTCTTCACATTTTGTACCAGTGCGTGAGCCTGCAAATATATATTCCTTCCATTTCAGAGAACCACAACGTCTTCGTTGATGACCTTGTCTCCAAGATCCTTCCTGAAGGTGAGAAACTCTTCGAAGAAGCTGTAGGAAGCCACAAGAGAGGTCTCCTTGACCTCGCTGCCTCATTCGGACAGAATCTCCAACATTTGGTTGAGGAAGTTGCCAACCCACTCAAAACCGTAAGTATTACCTTGTTGAAGAGCATCAAGAAAGGGGAGTAACTTTTGGGGATTTCAACATTGGTTCCCACTTTAATAGCAATTAATTTCACATCGTTCATTAGACATTGTCTCTTTTATTATTGCTTTTATCTAAACTCAATTTTGGAACTTTATCAATTTATTAGTAATTAAATTGTCCAAAAGTACTATATTTTCCATGGAAATTTATCCAAGAACTTTCTTAGAAAATATTAATTTCTTTCATACAAAGGGAAGTAGCAATTAATTTCACATCGTTCATTAGCACAATTTTGGAACTTTTGGAACTTTATTAATTTATTAGTAATTACATTGTCCAAAACTTCTAAATTTTCCATGGAAATTTATAGAAGAACTTTCTCAGAAAATATTAATTTATTTCGTACAAATGGAAGTAGTAAATATATATGGTTATGTGAAAACAAGTTCTATTCCATTTCAGGCCCTTGGTGGTGTTGTGACCAGCTTGGAAAGCAAAGTCATGTCTCTTCTCGGTTAGGTGAGTTGATTTATGGTACTGCCATTAGCTTACAGTCGTTATTAACAAAAAGTATTACAAACCTTCTTTAGTACTGGGTATCGCGTAGACGTGTATTTATAAGTGGCACGCTATAATTAATTTCAATTGCCAAGAGACACAATCCATTTTGAAAAATTGACAAATGGGCGTTAAAAACATTTTTAAAAAATGCCAAGACCCGGATTGGAAATTACTATATGGCGGAGGGGGGGGGGGGGGGGGGGGCGATAACAATGACTGTTTCTTTGAATAATAGCTTTACCTCTTACTTTGGACTTTAGAAATCGTCATTTCTACGAGCTTCACGATATCTGTTCAGACTATCAACCAAATAACTCCTCATCGATGAGATAGCCGAGTTCTCCATCCATTGATTCCTTTTTACATTACATTTATTCATTGGTGGTATCAGTAACTTGCCAACTGTCATTTGTTCTTATTTTGAAATTACGTCGTAAGAATAAATCACAAAATCACAAGTTTAGTATATTTATTTTCGGGAGTGTAATGTTTCTTATTATTTTCTCTTTCAGATAACTTAGATACTCAAAGTGTAAAACGATGTCAAGTTTTCAATAAAACAGCTACTGAAATAACTGACTAAAATGTTGATTTATAATTCGTTTCATTTACAAAAATATTTATTTATTACAAGAACGTTTATTGGCACGTGGTACGTATTGACCAATAGAATGGGAGTAATTCCTAATGGATATTAGTGAGGTATAATAAACGTGAATATTTACTTCGAATTAAAGGACACGTTAGACAAGTGACGATCAGTCAAGTACTCCCATTTTGACAAAAAGCAGGCACGATAGCGAGACTCAAATCACCATGAACTGGCCTCTGCTATTAGCTCCACAAGGCCTCTTCCGTAATTATTTGTGTCCGAACTGCTGGATATAACTAACGACATCCCTACTCATTTGTATCGGAGGGTTAAAAAACCCGATCAATACAGTAAATGCCAGACTGACTTTCACGATGTTGTTTTGTCGAATGATTAGAAGTCACATGATCCGATTCAATTCCAATGGAATGGAATGAAATGGCCGCTTTTGGCGGTCGATGTCTTAAGGATGTCTTAACTTAAAGGCACACTTGCCGCCGTAGCCTGTTTAAATTTGCTAAGAAAACCAATTTACATGAGCTTACTACGACTAATACCACTAAACTTAAACATAGGACACATAAAACGCGTCTAGTTAGCTTTAGAATGTAGAAATGGGGTGAAAAACAAACGAAGAATCGAAGCCTGATTACAACAACAACGATCAGTGTCGGTCAACTTTCGTGTTGGATTACCCTCCTTTCAGGCCTTTGTATCTGTGGTTTACACTCAAACAATTATCAGCAGGCTTTTCCAGTCGCTGTTAACCGATCGTCAGTCTGTATTTCTCAGATAAATAGGCCTACGTAAAATTACACTGTGCCGTTAGTTCACTCACTCGACTGAAACATAAAATCGCCAATAGGGGGCAGTTCGGTTTGTTTACGTTCCGGGTACGTAACAATTCAAATTTTCAAATTCAAATTAAAAATACAAAGTGACGTCCAAACTTTTAAATTTTGGTAAAAATAGAAAGTCCCTAACTTATATTGTCTGGGAAAAATACAGAAAACGGACTTTCTTTTTTAATGTAAACAATATTCCTGATTTTCGCGGCAAGTGTGCCTTTAAGGAATAGGATGAATTCTAATTTGACATTTTTAAAAAGGTTGCACATTCAAAATTTTGAAATATCTTGGTAGATCTCAGTTTTCTGCATTGTTTAACGTTTGTTCGAAAATGATTTGAAAAGAGTGAATTGACCATAGAGAATAGTTCTTATGGATGACTCATTGGATATTGCAATTTGAAGCGGGGCTTCGATGCCTCGGTCCAACATAAGCGAAATAAATCTTGAGTGAGATAATGAGTAATAATAAGTGAAATAATCCTGAGTGCGGCGTAAAACATCAATCAATAAAACCAACCAACACAAGCCTACCGTCGAGGGTTCGAAGCTCACTCAGCCCAATCAAAATCAACACTTTTCTGACCCACCAACATATTACAAAATTCTGAATGCGCAAGCTTGTTTGACATTTATCATGAAAAAGACCCAATTATCTTGGCCCATCGGGAAAACTCAAGTGTTGTGAACCATGTAACCCAATAGTTTATGTGGACCGTGAATTCCAATACAAGGTCATTGTAAAAGGTCATTATCCGACTCTAATCGCCTGGTCGATGGAATTCATGAAAAGGGTGTGGTCTTATTGATTGTTTTATTAACAGAGGTACATTGTTCGTCGGTTCTGTGAGACTAAATCGTTACTGCTCATGTTTTCAAGGGTACGTTAAATGAGTTGCTTGGGATTTTAATACGAATCAGCAACGGTAAAGAATCGATAACCGCAACGCTGTATTCTCCACAGTTCATTTTATTCGCCACAGTTTACAGTTCTAAAGCCGTGCAAAGTGACTGATTGATTGTTTGGTGTTCTACGCCGCGCTCAAGATTATTTCACTTATATGGCGGCGTTGCCAGTTTTATTGTGGGAGGAAACCGGGCTCTATGACCGGAGGAAACCCACGACCTTCCGGTGGTAACTGGCAACTATCCCACATAGGTCGTTCGAGTGAAAACCCAGTCAGAAAATTTTCCAATTTTGTTTTTTGGGACTGAGTGGGATTCGAACACGCGACCCATTGGTGGAAGGCTGTTCGGATTGAGCGTCCAAGGCTCTACCTACTGAGCAATGGAGACCCCGTGCAAAGTGAAGATGTGTCGTAATAACGGACAGAGTTAAAATAGCCGGGATGTATAGTTGAGGATTTTTGATGTATATAAAAGCTACCTTAACGTACTTCTCCAAAACTGGCATGAGCAGACAGCTCTAATTTTTGTACTCATTAAAAAAATGACGAACAACAACGAAATTGTCCCTTTATTTCGCAGCCCGTATCACTTCAAATTTAATAGCTGTTGGTCAAACTGATATGAATATCATTGATTGTTGTATCTTGTGTTATAATAAAAGTACTACAATGTAAATGTACTACAATTATACGAATATGATCTGCCAAATATAGTTTTCGTTGAAAAAGAATGAACTTATTGTTCATCCTTGTTAGCTAAGAGCTTTACATTGATACCAACGGCTGAATGGCTTTAGTTGTTAAAGGAGGGAAAAATCTCTAGAAATACATAGGGATTATCGTCGATAACAACCTTCAAAGTGCTTAAAACATTATACGTCAATTACCTCCAGTGACCCTCAAGCTAATAAAAACAGACAGAAGTATGTCCTTTCAGTGGCTTATCTGTGTAGCCATTTTTCCGTTTTAGGATGACGTGATGTTGGTGTAGCTATTTTTAGATCAATAATGGCGTATTTTTACCGTTCTCTAATGTATAATGGTAGATTTAGGTCCCAAAAAACATGGGACAAACTTGAAGTGGGAAGATTGTCTCCGAATATATAGGTCAGTATGCAACGGCACGCCATTGCTTAGCCAGCCATTGGCTAAATTGCATCACATGACTACTCTATAACGCATTTAAATTTTTATTCAACAATAATTGGATAAAACTAATGAAAAAATGGTGGCGTCCTTGTGAATGGCCTATGGAGCTTATTCTCTATTGTAACGCCACCTTCAAATTTCAATTATTCGCTTACGAAGGCATAAAACATACATTGGACAGTTGTTTTAGACTAAATGAACTCTACTCTTTCCATCTAAACTAGTCTAAAGCTTAGATTTTATTTCCCTTTAAATGCACACTTGCCGCCGTAGCCTGTTTAAATTTGCTAAGAAAACCAATTTACATGAGCTTACTACGACTAATACCACTAAACTTAAACATAGGACACATAAAACATGTCTAGTTAGCTTTAGAATGTAGAAATGGGGTGAAAAACAAACGAAGAATCGAAGCCTGATTACAACAACAACGATCAGTGTCGGTCAACTTTCGTGTTGGATTACCCTCCTTTCAGGCCTTTGTATCTGTGGTTTACACTCAAACAATTATCAGCAGGCTTTTCCAGTCGCTGTTAACAGATCGTCAGTCTGTATTTCTCAGATAAATAAGCCTACGTACAATTACACTGTGCCGTTAGTTCACTCACTCGACTGAGACATAAAATCGCCAATAGGGGGCAGTTCGGTTTGTTTACGTTCCGGGTACCTAACAATTCAAATTTTCAAATTCAAATTAAAAATACAAAGTCACGTCCAAACGTTTAAATTTTGGTAAAAATAGAAAGTTCCTAACTTATATTGTCTGGGAAAAATACAGAAAACGGTCTTTCTTTTTTAATGTAAACAATATTCCTGATTTTCGCGGCAAGTGTGCCTTTAAGTAATAAGTTTGCCCTACCATAGTGAACATCTGGGGTTGAAAATTAGAAGTGGTAAAACAAATGTGCTAGTCTAGATCATCGTGTAGATTCCACAGTTTCACTTAAAGTGAACACTTTAGATAAAATACATAATGTTTCATTTTACAATATAGCTTTTTTTAATAATATTTCTTCTAAAAGAAGCTATAATTAAACACGTATTTATGGACAGGTAGGGTTATGAAGTTGAATTGCTGTAAATGCTCCAAATGCTCGGATATGGCAATAAATCAATTTTTGTTGGTGAGCAAACTATTTATGCTTTTATTAGGGAATTTCTTCTGGACAGTAATAGTTTAGCCTCAACTTAATCTCACTAACAGCTCAACCTAATTTACTAATAGAATTCTGAAAAAATACCCAATAAGAATCAAATCTAATGATAAAAAATTAAGACATCACCGCGTACTAAGTTGTTTTGAACAACACAATGGTGGCGATGTCTTAATTGTTTATCATTAGTATGGAACCCACGTTTAAAGTGAGTTTCAAACATTTCTTCAGAATCAACTCCCTTCTGTAGGTTATCGTCGAGCAACCTGACGTCATAATTTTCCCTAGCAGTAAAGGATATAGAGTACCGGTTACCAGAGAAAATAATAAAATAAGAAGTTGCAAATATAGCAAATTTTGTGTTCAAATTTTGTTTTATATTTAAAAAAGTAGCGTATTAAAAGGCAAGTATTATACAAACAGGTAAATGACTATATATATCAAAATGACTTACTTTTACAAACTAAGAACTGTCAGTTCTGAGATACAAAACTGCAATCCAAGAACTCACTAAGTTCACTGGTATAGCAGTATAGATCCGATGATCACGAAATATCCATCCACAGAATGAAATCCTGCGATCACACTTGTAAATTCAAAGAATAAAATCTTGTAAACACAAATGTTTGTCCTGATAGAAGAATTTACAGATCAAATAGATGACTGTATCACAGACAAGTTACAGTAAACCGAGTGAACATCTGGGGTTGAAAATTAGAAGTGGTAAAACAAATGTGCTAGTCTAGATCATCGTGTAGATTCCACAGTTTCACTTAAAGTGAACACTTTAGATAAAATACATAATGTTTCATTTTACAATATAGCTTTTTTAAATAATATTTCTTCTAAAAGAAGCTATAATTAAACACGTATTTATGGACAGGTAGATTTATGAAGTTGAGTTGCTGTAAATGCTGTAAATGCTCGGATATGGTAATAAATCAATTTTTGTTGGTAAACAAACTATTTATGCTTTTATTGGGGAATTTCTTCTGGACATTAATAGTTTAGCCTCAACCTAATCTCACTAATAGCTCAACAAAAGTACCAATTAATAGAATTCTGAAAAAATACCCAATAAGAATCAAATCCCTATGCTTCTGTAGGTCATCGACGAGTAGCAAAAGTAACATATTTTGTGTTTTAATTTTGTTTTATATTTTAAAAGTAGCGTATTAAAAGGCAAGTATTATACAAACTGGTAAATGAAGATATATATCAGAATGACTTACTTTTACAAACTAAGAACTGTCAGTTCTGAGATACAAAACTGCAATCCAAGAACTCACTAAGTTCACTGGTATAGCAGTATAGATCCGATGATCCCGAACTATCAATCTACAGAATGAAAACCTGGGATCACACTTGTAAATTCACCGAATAAAATCTTCTTTTTGTTCTGATAGAAGAATTTACAGATCATATAGATGACTGTATCACAGACAAGTTACAGTAAACCGAATATTAACATTAAATATCGCATCAAAATAGCATACTTATTAGCATCACTCAGCAGTTAGAAACTGACTGCCCAAAATTCAAACACAGCGTCTTTAAATAGATTCTTAGAAATCACAAAACAATCCGAACAATCACGCAATAACATAAATTTGCATAGCTAAAGAAGCTTGACATATTAACTAAGAACGATCGAAAGTCGTCTACACATATTGGCACGGCTCAATTCTTGTTCAGCTTAACTGAATTGTAAATGGCCATGGGGTGGGGAAAACATGACTTTACAAACAATACCCTTCGAAAACGATCTCTAGACTTATGCATAAGACACAAAAGATTTACAAAACAATCAAATAAGAAAATAGGACGTGAGAAAACTCCAGGGAATAACTTCACATTATAAAATCTGTTTGATAAACAGCCAAATATTGTTTTATATTGTCTAATGTACTTAAGCTAAAGTGTTCACTTTTATTTTTGAGTCTGAAGCGCACATCGACCCAAAGTTTATAATACCTTCTCCAAGCTAGACTATTATAATTCATAACGACAAAAGCGTTTTGTTTGATATGTATGGAACAAATGTCCTTTTGTTAGACATCTCAAAGTCGTACCGACTTGTAGCATGCGATACAAATGCATGTATTTGATTGGTTGACAAATCGTATCAACCAATTAAAAGCATTCATTTTAATCGCATGCTACAAGTCTGTACGACAAATCGAACCGTGTGAGCGGGCCTTTAAAGTTTATAGACCTGCAATATAAAGTTTTACATAGGATAGATCCTACAGACGACTATCTAGGAAAATAGGTGTTTTAGATTCAGACCTTTGTTCTTATTGTGGTTTGGCGAAAGAAACTATAAAGCACTTATTTTACCAGTGCACCAAAACCAAAAGGATGTTAATTGACGCAGAAAAACTTAATAAAAACACCTGCAAAATGTCTGGAAATTTTATATTCTTAGCACACTATTATTACATAATAATTGGGGATAACATAGATGATTTAATGCCGATTCAGAATATTTTGCAAAACGATCACTTTTAAGAATAAATTACTAATAAATCTCAGCTATATATTTTTTTCTACTTGTAACATATATACCAATATTTCCTTTATCCATTTTCACAAAATATAAATTTTTGATAATTAGTTATTAATGTTCCTAGTGGGAATTGAAGCAAGTATAATGGGTACTGAGTGCATAAAGACTTTGGAGCATGTCTTCTTTTGTGCTTTCATCAAAGATGAAAAAGAATACGGTCAATACCAGTCCCATTACCAACAAAATGCATTATCCGTAACAATGCCAGAAGTATGTTCTCAACTCGTGGCAATAAAATCGATGTCAATCAACTCCCATTTATAAATGCAATTTTATTGAGATTGGCTGAAGTGTTTGTCTCCATATCAACTGATCACACTTGTTATCACACACGTTGAAGAGCCCCTTATAAAATACAATGCTATCCCTTCTAAAAGAAAAAATGCCTTCAGCTTTAAATTGAAGAATTTTACGACTGGTAATGGAGAACAAAGAATAGCACGATGTTTTATCAGCTTTTCAGTTGTAACGGGTGGAATTAACGCAGACAACTTAGGCTTCCGAGATGGTAACTTTACTTCCGTGTAAGACAAACCATTGTTTATTAGAGTAGCCAACCCGCCTCCCTTTTGATCCACCCTGTCTTTTCTAAAAGTGTTATACCCCGGAAAAGTAAAATCCAGTTGTGGTTTCAAGAAAGTCTCCTGTAAGCAAATAACTTCTGGTTTATTAGCAAGAGAAGACATATAAAATTTAAACTCTTGACCATGTGAAATTAATGACTGAATATTTTGGTGTAGCATCAGAAAAGACATAATGGCAAAAAGCAAGGCTATAGAATTATATGTATTTTTTACATATGTATCCATTATTTATTTCTGGTTTTTCTGTATTTTAGAAGATCCATTAGTTCTGCTGTGTCAATGCAATGAGCACCAACATGCCGCTGTGCACACTCAACAATAAATTTTAAAGTGTCAGAGTTTTTCTGCACTTTACCAAGATGGAATAGAATTTCTGTTATCATACCAATGAGGTTTGATATGACACCAGCTGAAACTACTTCTGTCTGTGTACTTACATCTACCTCAGTCTAAACTTCAACAGTGCGCATAGGCGGTTTGGGGGGTGGGCATGAATATACAACCTGTGTATTACATGAAGTTGGTGTCGACAGTGGGGGGGGGGGGGGGCGGGGGACTGGGTCTGAACTGCATTACTGCTGCCTGTTACTGGTGTGGGAGTAGCTGAGCCAATTTGATTATTGGTTATACCGGTTTGATTTTCTCTTACACACTTTAAAGCTGCTGAATATGATATTTTCTCTGTTACCTTTATAAATTGAGCTTTGCTGGCTTCTTTATAGGCAGGGCAACCTTTGAAAGCTGAACTGTGCCCCCCACCCTTACAGTTCACACAGGAGGGGGACTCTTGATTGGGACACAAAGAATAGTCATGGCTCTCGCCACAGCGGGAGCACCTGGCTGTACCTTTACAATTGAATGCTTTGTGGCCGAACTTTTGACATTTAAAACACCTTATTGTAGGGGGGATATAGGTCTTTACTGTGAAGACTTGATAACCAAGCTTTATTTCTACCGGCAATACTTCTCGGTCAAATGATAGTAACATAAAGTAAGTTACTTGGTGTTTTATTTTTACCAGTCTTCATTCTCACAGCACTACAACATTTTTCAGTTTTTAGTGCTTTTACAATTTCTTGCTCGGTCACATTATTCCAGTCACCATATATCACATCCCTTACGGACAGTTTATTTTTAATTACACACTTGATATCTCTACCCATAATAGAGGACATTTTCAAAAGCTGATTTCTTTGCATAACAGTATAACAAGTTATGACTAAGTCACCTGAATTATACATTTTTTTTACGTATTTTACATTCTTTACATTTTTTTGTAATTCTTCTCCAAATTTTAAAGGGTTGAGAGAAGCAATGGGGACATTTCCAATACATGACATAATTACCTCTAAACTACTGGCATCAGGTTCACTTTCACACTGATCTCTCTGTCGTTTACCAACAGTTTCTATATCAGAGTCTGATTCAGAGTCCTCTGTCGAACGATGGCGCTTACCATGCTTATTGTTCTGAGACTCGAATAAGTCCATATCTTCCTCCATTATTATTGGATTGGTTGCTATCTACGTGCTATAGACAGTGAAGTTAGACACAAGACTGTTATTTCTACTCCATCCCCGGGGCTACTCGGGGCAAGGGAAAGACAAGACAAGGCCCAGTGTTAGTGTGCAGTGCAATCACAACAACCCCTACCACTAAGCTAGGAAAACAATATAGCCTTTACAGTTACACTTTTAACCGAGCAACCAACCCACAAAATGAAAGAACAATGTAACAATATAGGTTATTTACAAATAAGACAATATTCTATGTACAATTAGATGATAATATTATACATACAACCGAGAGACAAAACTGCGTGTGAAATGTCCGCCATCTTTACCGGAACTTCGGATTTTTGATGTATATAAAAACTACCTTAACGTTCTTCTCCAAGACTGGTATGAGAAGACAGCTCTTATTTTTGTACGTATTAATAAAAATGACAAACAAAATTGTCCTTTATTTAGCAGCCCGTATCACTTCAAATTTAATAGCTGTTGGTCAAACTGATATGAATATCATTGATTGGTGTATCTTGTGTTATAATAATTTATGATCATCACGACAGTAAGAGGCTTTGAAGGCCACCGAAAAACTAAATGATTAGCATTGGAATGAGGAAAATCCATACAGTATGTGGCATATATGAACCGGAATAGTGTTCGAAAAGTAAACAAAATTTAAATAACCGGAACGACCATTCATTCATTCTTAGCCAAAGATAGTTCAAAACAATACTTTATCATAGATTCTCGAGACTAAAAGCACTAAATAGCTTCTGAAATATACGTCTTGAGAAAAATAGCCGATAATTTCAACATTCTGTTATTACGTCAAAATGTCAACATTTTGGCAGCTCATGCCACTTTAATAATAAATCTGCCCTACCATAGTGAACATCTGGGGTTGAAAATTAGAAGTGGTAAAACAAATGTGCTAGTCTAGATCATCGTGTAGATTCCACAGTTTCACTTAAAGTGAACACTTTAGATAAAATACATAATGTTTCATTTTACAATATAGCTTTTTTAAATAATATTTCTTCTAAAAGAAGCTATAATTAAACACGTATTTATGGACAGGTAGATTTATGAAGTTGAGTTGCTGTAAATGCTGTAAATGCTCGGATATGGTAATAAATCAATTTTTGTTGGTAAACAAACTATTTATGCTTTTATTAGGGAATTTCTTCTGGACATTAATAGTTTAGCCTCAACCTAATCTCACTAATAGCTCAACAAAATTACCAATTAATAGAATTCTGAAAAAATACCCAATAAGAATCAAATCCCTATGCTTCTGTAGGTCATCGACGAGTAGCAAAAGTATCATATTTTGTGTTTTAATTTTGTTTTATATTTTAAAAGTAGCGTATTAAAAGGCAAGTATTATACAAACAGGTAAATGAAGATATATATCAGAATGACTTACTTTTACAAACTAAGAACCGTCAGTTCTGAGATACAAAACTGCAATCCAAGAACTCACTAAGTTCACTGGTATAGCAGTATAGATCCGATGATCAAGAAATATCCATCCACAGAATGAAATCCTGCGATCACACTTGTAAATTCACAGAATAAAATCTTGTAAACACAACTTTTTGTCCTGCTAGAAGAATTTACAGATCAAATAGATGACTGTATCACAGACAAGTTACAGCAAACCGAATATTAACATTAAATATCGCATCAAAATAGCATAGTTATTAGCATTACTGAGCAGTTAGAAACTGACTGCCCAAAATTCAAACACAGCGTCTTTAAATAGATTCTTAGAAATTACAGAACAATCCGAACAATCACGCAATAACATAAATTTGCATAGCTAAAGAAGCTTGACATATTAGCTAAGAACGATCGAAAAACGTCTACACATATTGACACGGCTCAAATCTCGTTCAACTTAACTGAATTGTAAATGCTCATGGGGTGGGGAAAACATAACATTACAAACAATAACCTTCGAGAACGATCTCTAGACTTATGCATAAGACACAAAAGATTTACAAAACAATCAAATAAGAAAATAGGACGTGACAAAACTCCAGGGAATAACTTCACATTATAAAATCTGTTTGATAAACTGCCAAATATTGTTTTATATTGTCTAATGTACTTAAGCTAAAGTGTTCACTTTTATATTTAAGTCTGAAGCGCACATCGACCCAAAGTTTATAATACCTTCTCAAAGCTAGACTATTATAATTCATGACGACAAAAGCGTTTTGTTTGATATGTATGGAACAAATGTTCTTTTGTTAGACATCTTAAAAGGGCAAAGTCAATCGATGTGCTAAGGAAAGGCAAATGTCTCCAACACTGTCAGAAGTGTGGACCCCGAGCTCAAGGCGACTCTTATACTTGTTCGATGGCATTCGTAAAAAGGGTGCGGCCAATGCCCTTATTCCAGGAGCAAGCGTCCCGTACATTTTTACGTGAGTCCGTGTATATGTCCATAAATAAAGGCAAGATACAGTACCTTCTCTTCTCGCCAACATTGTTATAAGTATCTTAAAAGACCCGCACACACGGTGCGATTTGTCGTACCGACTTGTAGCATGCGATACAAATGGATGTATTTGATTGGTTGACAAATCGTATCAACCATTTAAAAGCATTCATTTTAATCGCATGCTACAAGTCTGTACGACAAATCGCACCGTGTGAGCGGGCCTTTAAAGTTTATAGACATGCAATATAAAGTTTTACATAGGATAGATCCTACAGACGACTATCTAGGAAAATAGGTGTTTTAGATTCAGACCTTTGTTCTTATTGTGGTTTGGCGAAAGAAACTATAAAGCACTTATTTTACCAGTGCACCAAAACCAAAAGGATGTTAATTGACGCAGAAAAAACACCTGCAAAATGTCTGGAAATTTTATATTCTTAGCACACGATTATTACATAATAATTGTGGATAACATAGATGATTTAATGCCGATTCAGAATATTTTGCAAAACGATCACTTTTAAGAATAAATTACTAATAAATCTCAGCTATATATTGTTTTCTACTTGTAACATATATACCAATATTTCCTTTATCCATTTTCACAAAATATAAATTTTTGATAATTAGTTATTAATGTTTCTAGTGGGAATTGAAGCAAGCATAATGGGTACTGAGTGCATAAAGACTCTGGAGCATGTCTTCTTTTGTGCTTTCATCATAGATGAAAAAGAATACGGTCAATACCAGTCCCATTACCAACAAAATGCATTATCCGTAACAATGCCAGAAGTATGTTCTCAACTCGTGGCAATAAAATCGATGTCAATCAACTCCCATTTATAAATGCAATTTTATTGAGATTGGCTTAAGTGTTTGTCTCCATATCAACTGATCACACTTGTTATCGCACACGTTGAAGAGCCCCTTATAAAATACAATGCTATCCCTTCTAAAAGAAAAAATGCCTTCAGATTTAAATTGAAGAATTTTACGACTGGTAATGGAGAACAAAGAATATCACGATGTTTTATCAGCTTTTCAGTTATAACGGGTGGAATTAACGCAGACAACTTAGGATTCCGAAATTCTAACAACCAACAAGTCTCGTATGGATAAAAAGTGTATTCTTTCAACCTTGTTATGAATTTGTTTCCCCAACAAGTGCTATGGTTCGGATTCCTATTAACAGCCGTAGAAGGACAATATTTGCATCTTGACGGTAGAAACGGTAAGTACAAATACACCATGAGCCTGTTTCACAAAGCGATTTTTGCGTAACTTTCATACTAACGTATCTCTACAGTATGGGTTGCTATGGCAATTACGTGAAAACTTACGCTACGCCACTTTGTAAAACATGCTCCATATGCATTGTACCCGGTAACGAAGCAACAAAAACGGAACAGGGATAATGTACGGTCCATGTTAATGATTCCACTCCCTACATTAAGTCGACTGCGCCCCCTGTCTTTCCGGGGAAAGTTCTTCAGATCTCTAGATTCTATTATGTTGTCAAAGCCTAACGTTAAAGTGGTGTGAGCTATCAACTCAGGGTGAATTTCTTAGAAACAGAATTAACTAATTGTTCGTCATATTTATCAAGAACAGGGGCGGCGGAACCCGGGGGGGGGGGGGGCAGGGGGGAGGGTGCCTGACCCCCCCCCCCCAATAATCAAAGTAGGGGGGGCCAAACCTATATTTGGCCCGCCAAACCTATATTTGCCCCCCCCCCCCCCCCCAATAATTGGCCTATTAAAAGAATTATGGAGTTTTCAAACACGATAGTTAACTTCGCCCCACCACTCAATCTGTCTTGATATTGGGTTGTTTTGTGATAGTCCATCGTCTGATCGTATGTTTGCTACTCTCCGTTTTAGTAAAATTTCTTAGAAAAATCTATACCTTATATGCCAGAAATGGCTTAGGCAGATGTCGGCCATTTAGTACCCTCGAGCTCTGCGGGCTTAGGCGATTTTGTCTCCCACGTAATCAAACTTTTTTCCCAACTACGCCCAACAGCTCAAACTGTCTTGCTGTAAGATTATTTTGTTAGTCGATCGCCTTATCACAATATGTGCTACTGTAAATGTGACGATTTATTTTTGAAATGTCAACTTTTCAATGCCAGAAATGGTCTGGAACACATCGCTGGCAATCTCGAACTTTGGAGTTGTCGGGGACTGCAGGCCCCTGGACTCTCGCGTGAAAGTGATGTCATAGTGGCCCACCTGTCGGCAGATTCCTGGAGCCTACGATACCGAGTAGGAGTATACCTAATATCTGAAAGCCTTGAAAGTTTTTTTTGGGTGCGTATACATTATCTATACGTCAGTTGTTACAGATCCCTAAAATATCCATCGCAATGGCCTATAACAGATTTTTTTTCTTCCAAAGTGAGTAGATTTCAAACTTTACAAGTCAAAAATCTTTACATAAAACTTCACCTGTTGGGCCCTGAAAATGGCCCAAAAAGCATGTATGGCCTTCTCCTGTTTCAGAGCTTACGGGGCCTATGCGGCCCCTGGATCTCGCCTGCTGTGCTGGGATAGTTGCCCCCCCCCCCAATATGAAAAACGTTCCAGCGCCCCTGAAGAAGTACACTTTCCGTTGATATCAATCTTGGAAATGTGTTTTAAAGGCAAAGAAACTTTAGACAAAACGTTGGACTAAATTAGTTGGAAAGAGTAGAGTTCATTTAGTCTAAAACAACTGTCAATTGTATCTTTTATCCCCTCGTAAGCGAATAATTGAAATTTGAAGGTGGCGTTACAATAGAGAATAAGCTTAAAGGCCATTCACAAGGCCGCCACCATTTTTTCATTGGTTTTATCCAATCATCAATTGGTGAATAAAATTAAGGTGCTTTATAGAGTAGTCATGTGATGTAAATTAGCCAATGGCTTGGCCAAGAAATGACGTGCAGTTGCATACTGACCTACATATTCCGAAGCAATATTCTCACTTTAAGTTTGTCGCCATGTTGTTTGGGCATAGGTCTACCATCATACATTACAGAACGGTAAAATATACGTGATTATTGCTCTAAAAATAGCCACTGTAACATTACGTCACCTTTAAACAGAAAAATGGCTACACAGATAAGCCACTGAAAGGACATACTTTTGTCTGTTTTTATTAGCTTGATGGTCCCTGACGGTAATTCACGTAAAATGTTTAGGTACTTTGATGGTTGTTATCGACGTTAATCCCGATGTATTTCTAGAGATTTCCCAACATTTGTTAAAAGCCCGCTTGCCGCCGTAGCCTGTTTACATTTGCTAAGAAAACCAATTGACATGAGCTTACTACGACTAATACCACTAAACTTACATAGGACACATAAAACATGTCTAGTTAGCTTTAGAATGTAGAAATGGGGTGAAAAACAAAGGAAGAATCGAAGCCTGATTACAACAACAACGGTCAGTGTCGGTCAACTTTTGTGTTGGCTTTAGAATGTAGGCCTTTTTATCTGTGGTTTACATTCAAATAATTATCAGCAGGCTTTTCCAGTCGCTGTTAACTGATCGTCAGTCTGTATTTCTCAGATAAATAGGCCTACGTAAAATTACACTGTGCTGTTAGTTCACTCACTCGACTGAAACATAAAATCGCCAATAGGGGGCAGTTTGGTTTGTTTACGTTACGGGCACCTAACAATTCAAATTTTCAAATTCAAATTAAAAATACAAAGTGACGTGCAAACTTTTAAATTTTGGTAAAAATAGAAAGTTCCTAACTTATATTGTCTGGGAAAAATACAGAAAACGGACTTTTTGTTTTAATGTAAACAATATTCCTGATTTTCGCGGCAAGTGTGCCTTTAAGAAAACCAAATTACATGAGCTTACTAATAGTAAAACCACTAAAATTAAACATAGGACACATAAAATATGTCCAGTTAGGTTTAGAATGTAGAAATGAAGGTGAAAAACAAAAGAGGAATCGAAGTCTGATTACAACAACAACGATCAGTGTCGGTAGATTACCTTCGTTTCAGGCCTTTTTATCTGCGGTTTACACTTACAAAATTATCGGCAGGCTTTTCGAATCACTCTTACCCGATCGTCAGTCTGTATTTCTCAGATAAAGTAAAAATTACAAGTTCCTAACTTCTTCTGTCTGGGAAAAATACAGAAAATCGCCCACTGTTTTTTATGTAAACATAATTCTGGAATTTGGCGGCAAGTGTGCCTTTAAGGTAATTTGTACAAGTAACAGCAACCCTCAAATTGGCTATTTGAATGTTGTTTGCTATTTGCAGTATCTTCGGTTCGCACGGGTTACTGGCTTCACGGATACTATAGATAGTTTAAACAATCAATCCAATCAAATATTTAGAACACTAAAACACACGGGCACAGGGAAAATCTTCTTCTCTAAAATCAGCATGGAGACATGTTTCTAATTGTGTTTAAAAAAGAGTTATATAATTTAGACCTCTATACCCCATCATAAGTTGTTGTAATATACTAAGCCCAGGATATTTCATTAGGTTGACGACTGAAAGGAGCTTGACTTTAGTCAGTAAAATTTTCTGGAACACTTTGTAATACATTGACAATGCTTACGCATCTTCAGCTATGGCAAGAATATCGGTAGACTCAGATCGAACGCCATATAATCATGAGAAAAGAAAAGAAAGTTCCCCCAGAAAAACCTACGTAGAAAGAGACATGGGGTTTTAGTCCCTTATCAGGTCGGGAAAACGTGGCACATTCTTTCATCATGAATAACTCAATATTGAGCATGCATGGTTCGTTAATTAAATTTGACACGTCATAACAAGCTAGCTAGACTTTTAGATATATATTTTCATAGGCTTAGAAAGAAAAATGGAAAATTCAGGTAGATAAGTGAAATATCAGACTTTTTAAGGGGCATGAGCTGCCAAAATGTTGATATTTTGACATTAAAACAGAAGGCTGAAATTATTGGCTATTTTTCTCAAAAGGTAGAATTCAGAAGCTTTTTAATGCTTCTAGTCTCGAAAATGTACGATAAAGTACTGTTTTGAACTAACTTTGGCTTAGAATGAATGAATGGTCGTACCGGTTATTTAAATTTTGTTTACTTTTGAACACGTTTTCGGTTCATACAGGCCACATACTGTATGGATTTTTCTCATTCCAACGCCAATCGTTTAATTTTTCGATAGCCTTCAAAGCCTCTTACTGTCGTGACGATCAGAAGTTATGAAAAAACTGCGAATTTTGGCAGCTCATGCCACTTTAAGATATAAGCTCTTTACAGAAAATGCTTTATGGTAAACTTCATAATAAACGTAATTAACCCTTTCAAAAAATCGTAGAATGCTAGAGACTGCAACAAAGGTATTTGTGCCATTCGGTTAGCCTTTTCTGCTTCAACGCTTTCTTTCAGAGATAGCACTTTCAAAGACTGTAAGAAAATGGGCTGTCTTTCAGAACAGCTGATAAACAGGCTCTTTGAAATATAAAACGGAGTTATTATGGAAATTACGTTTGCTGACATTTCTAAGCCACTCTGTTATAGGTAAACTCATATTGGCCACTGCTTTACGTTTCAATATGGTAGTGTATGGAAATCAAAGTTTGCGTGGCATTTCATTTTTCTTCCGGGGTTTTCTTTTTCTAGATGTTCTAGTAATATTAGAGGTAGATGTCTTTAAAGTGGCATGAGCTGCCAAAATTCACACTTTTTTCATAATTTCTGATCGTCAAGACAGTAAGAAGCTTTGAAGACCATCGAAAAACATCGAAAAATCCATGCAGTATGTGGCCTGCACGAACCGAAAACGTGTTCGAAAAGTAAACAAAATTTTAATAACCGGGACAAGCATTCATTCATTCTAAGCCAAAGTTAGTTCAAAACAATACTTTATCGTACATTTCGAGACTAGAAGCACCAAAAAGCTTCTGAATTTTACGTCTTGAGAAAAATAGCCAATAATTTCAACAATCTGTTTCAACGTCAAAATATGAACATTTTGGCAGCTCATGCCACTTTAAGAATCTGGTCATTAGACCAAAACCGGTTGATATGTGCTCATTTTAAAGAGTGGAATTTGTTTTGGATATTTTCAAGATGAAAATGGACTGCTATTTTTTTGTTCAACAGATCTATCTGATGTAAATAAATTCTTTCAGGCGATCGGTCCAAGGTGTTTACACAAGTTGAAGTAAATGACTACAGCTTGGACTCGCTTCTTGTACTAAGAAACTTCTCCAGCATTGTGGACTGTGCCAGATATTGTGTGGACCTCGAAACTTGCCAAATCTTCAGTATTCTGAATAATCAATGCATTTTATCCAATGGAACAATGGCGCCTAGCAAGGGTATCATATACGACAAATCATATAAAGCGACAAGTAAGTAAAAGAAAATATTTTGCCGCTTTCATGTGAATACATTTCGCTTCTTCAAGACAATATTCTAAAGACTTTTTAAATCTTATAAACTCCTCGGACTTATATTCAATAAAGACACCGTGCATATGAGAATTTTCTTGGTGAAATTGCAAATTTTACAGAATGTAAAAGACTATGACTGCGCTATAAGCTTGATGTATGTTAAAAAACAAAACAAATATCAAATCTTTCAATGGCATTTAAAAGTTGAAAGGTGAACAATAAGGTGAAGAATTACTTATGGATAACAACTTCTTGGTTTATTGGGTGACGACTACATCGAAACGTCGTCACCCAATAAACCAAGAAGTTGTTATCCATAAGTAATTCTTCACCTTATTGTAAAAACAAATATCACAAAAAGAAGCGTCTTATATGCTGGCAATAGTCAAGTCTGAAAAGACCCATACATTTATTGAAGTTTTCTTGTGATCGTCCGATGTGGAAATGTTATGCGGTACCAGCTGAAGGTTTTGGGTTCTATCAGGACAAAACCTGGTTTCCTCTACAATAACCCTAGCAAGGTTAAGCGAAACTATCTTGTAAAGCCAGATATAGCGTTTTGTTAAAATGCACGTTGTGTATGAACAAGCTATGGATGACGGTACTCTTGTTTAAAACAATAAATACACATTGAACCAGAGAATGAAAGAATCCATCTTATTCTTTCGAAGGAAAAGAAAAACTCTTGGTTAAAAGGGTTTCTTATTGAAATAAATGCCGCAAGAATTATTTATCTACTAATAACCTGAACGGACAGAAATAATGTGTACTATGAACTGCATGTTTTTATGAATGTTCTCCGACGATTAGATCCTTGCATTATTAACAAATAGTGTGTCGAGCATAAAGTATAAATCGCAAATACAGACACTTTTTCTTTGTATCTAGATGCTCGATGTGATCTCCCGGGAAACATTCCAACCAACGTACTCGTCTCAAAACTCTCTTTGCTTCCGAACGGATTTGCTGAATTTTACTGTTCTGTTTCCAACTTTATGGAGACTAGTACATTGTACAGTGATGAGAACTGCCATTGGAATGGATCTTACCCTGACTGCTTACGTAAGTAAATGCCCTATCACGAGACAATCGATGTATTCACCGATGAACTATATGCTTGGAACGGAGGTCACATGGTGCTTGATATGCTTCGAATGCCGCCATTACTAGGAGATAATGGAGCGTCCATCCAGATCTGTTCTGCACGCGCTTATCAGCTGTCAATGGCGGCACAATTTACAAAGTCCGATCCAAACCAGCCAATGAGACGTGTCCATTCCACGCATATAGTTCATTGGTATTCACAAGGTTTAAAATGTGCCCTCACAGGACAAGATATAATACTGAATTTGCTTATTGCCTTAACAAACAATATAAAACAAATTTCAGAGATTCACAAAAAGAGTTTACAGTTCGACGGGAACTATTACCTTTGGGGCTGGCCAAAACCAAAGTATTAAAGTACACTGTTTCTATATCCATAAAGTCAAAAAGAAACAAAGATTAGTACAAATGACTAACAGAATAGCCGGTTGTCTTGTTGGGGGGTTGTGGTACATACATACATAATTAGATTATTTGGCGGCTCCATTCTGTTTAATGTGGGGTGGTGGTGTTGTTGTTTATATAGATGTCTTAACGTACATCTGAAAGATGGTACTAATGCAAAGAATTTATTTCATACTTTTCATAAAGAGGACAAACAGTTTGAAAATTTTGTTTCAATTACAAATGTAAAGTGCCCTTATATATGCTAGCTCTTGTCATTTTAAGTAGGAGAGGTTAAATTGTAATAATTATAGTTCCAGCAAGGATAAGGATAAAAAGTCTAGAATGGAAATCCTTATGCCAACGTGGATGTTAGATGGTTTACTCTAACAGCCAAAAATCTCCATACATATGGATCGTTGAGTAATAGTAAACTAGAGGAAAACATCATATGAAAGACTGTAATTAACAAATGTAAGGGGATTTTTCTTTCTTGTTTTATTCAGCTTGTACGAAGTGGCAAAACCATTGTTACTTTTTCGAAACAAAAGGGACAATTTGGGACCTAGCAAAAGACGAATGTAAATCTTATGGAGGGGGATTGACCGATATTCTGAGTGAAGAGGAAAATAATTTTGTGCTCTCGCAGGTTGCTGGGACGACTCCCTCATCAGGTGATATAATTGTTTGGCTAAGTTTATTCGTAACATTGTCAAGACCTTGAGGGACAAGAAAATAGCGTACAACGCTGCCCGGAAGTTCAGTCCGTGTGCATCTTCTCGAGCCGTTAAAATCTGCATGTTCCCATCCAATGAAAAGGCGCTGTTCGATGTACGGGTTTCAGTGGAGTAGTTCGCCAAGGTAAAACACGGAATGGGGTCATGGAGATATTTTAGCTTTGCTTGAGAAGATGACACCTGTGGTGCCTCCTGACAGCAACGTCACCTTGGCTCATTCGACTGAAAATGTTCTTCACATCTTACGAACCCGACGTTTAATCTCTTATTCCCGATCCATACGAGATTCTCGCACCATAGAGATTTACCGAAGACGCCAGTAGTGTACTTCCTTCGAATCAGGGATAGTGAGATTCTCGTGACCACGATATTTGCATTATGGGTTGTATATTAGCATAATATGGGAATACATGTGTTATAAAGAATCAAATGCTATGAAAGCTTTGGCTTTTTATAACTGCTGAAGATGGGAACAAAACAGCAACATGGCGGGCTTCTTAAGGAGAATTTTTGGTGAGAAAGTCTTTAAAGGAAGAGAAAACAAAAACACCATGCAATTGTATCGAACGGGCTCCAGTAGAGCATCATATTCATGTGTGTGGTTCTTGCGCTTGGTTTACGGTGTGAAAATACACTGAAAATGAATCTGTCAGACAAACTCGTGTTCAGCCGTAAGTGGAGCTCGCCATTGACATTTTGAAATTGACAGGAAGAAGTATTAGTAAATTACTTCCCTTGCGAGCTTATCGTATCATGCATCTTATGGTACCTTTTCTGAAAATTATGCAACGACCACCATAAGTATCGTAGACACCAAATGCTTTCCACTAATGTCTCTATTTTCCTTTTCATTTAAGAGTCGAATTTTCAACAACAACAAAATGCAGAATATTCATGACCCGTCCCTAATTTTTAGTTTTCTTTTGTTGCTTCACATTTATTCCGATAACGTCGTGCGTATTTCCCACACACACTGTGGGGGTTCTTTGGTTAAACTATTAAAAGAAAACGCAAATCATACTTTTTGATCCTTTTGCTAGTCATTATCTGGGTGCATTATAGAGCCCAGCGACAGCAACCAACACTCCGATCATCTTGCTATTGTTGTTAACAGGCAGTCTCTTAAAAAAACTCTAGCATATGATAACGTTTATGATAATGGTCATCGCTCACAGATTATGGGAATATATGAATTATTTTACCTTCGCATAAAATCAATTTTTTTTCTATAATGCAGATGCGTATTGGATTGGGGCCAGGCGGGATTCTAACTACGATTTCCGGTGGATTATATCTGGAGATTTGCTGAGGTACACTCACTATTACTCCTTGGAGCCCAACGGTCATTATACAGAATTCTGCATGGGAATGTGGAACCATGTGGCTGGTTGGAATTTTGACTGGGGTGACGCGAAGTGTTTCTATGGTCTGGGATATATCTGTAAACTGTCCATACGTTGATACGAGTCGCCATTGGCTGGTATAGGCATACACGGATCGACCGGCTATGAGCCTGTGGTCGATTGGTAAAGTGGGGTTCCCCTGAAGCAGAATTAGTCAATTGTTGTCATTTGCACCAAGAAGAACAAAATAAGAGCTTTACGTGGATACAAGTCTTGCATTTTTCGCTTATGTAGTTTAAAGTAACATCCCCCTCCCCCTCAAATTATTCTCAAACAACTAACGTCTCCTGACCTTTAAAGTGGCATGAGCTGCCAAAATCTTGATATTTTGACGTTAAAACAGAATGTTGAAATTATTGACTATTTTTCTCAAGACGTATAATTCAGAAGCTTATTAGTGCTTCTAGTCTCGAAAATGTACGATAAAGTATTGTTTTGAACTAACTTTGGCTTAGAATGAATGAATGGTCGTCCCGGTTATTTAAATTTTGTTTACTTTTCGAACACGTTTTCGGTTCGTACAGGCCACATACTGTATGGATTTTCCTCATTCCAACGCCAATCATTTAGTTTTTCGATGACCTTCAAAGCCTCTTACTGTCGTGAGGATCAGAAATTAAAGAAGTTTCTTTGTGACTTCGAATGATTAAGTCTGAATAAAGCATTACACCACTCAGTGCATTTCTTTTTGCAAAAATTGGGCGCACTCATTTCCTATCTGGTATTGGTTTGCAATTCAATTAAGAAAGCTTTTTGTTTTTTTCTGTTAAAGAACCATACCCGATGTCGATGTGTTTTTCTGACCTAAAGTCAGAGGGGCTTTTCCGGATTCCTCGTTGAGTCCATTTATTTGTTCGGTACAACTGTACTGCTTAAAAAATGAAAACGAATACAGACGTACGAAAGAACGAAAGCCCAGAGAACTTTCAATTTCAAACAAATTAATTGCGAGTTTACAAAACATGGCAGCAGAAGGTGAAATGCAATGAACTATATGCGTGGAATGGACGCGTCTCATTGGCTGGTTTGGATCCGACTTTCCAAAATGTGCCGCCATTGAGCATAACAGACCTGGATCACTATTGCACCATTTCCTGATAATGGCGGAATTCCATGCAAATCAAATACCACTTGACCTCCATTCCACCCATATAGTTCATTGGTGGAATGAGTGTTTGAGATCTAGACGGCCATCTAAAATGCGACGATTTCGTTTTGAAACCTCGAAACTCACGTTCCAATTTCCAAATTCAATATTTAAAACCCGAAACTCAACTTCCAATAGTTAAGACTCTAGTTGAAATATTTTAACTCTTTTGTGAAAATAATTTCAACTCAGGTTAAATGGTTAAAATATTTTTACTCAGGTCAAAATAGGTTCGACTTGAATTCAATTTGTAAAGAATGTATATACATTTTTCTTGATTTGGCTTAGTTTCGACTTGAGTTGAAATTATTTTAACCGTGGTCACTTAATAATTAAGTCAAAATCCGTTTAACTCAGGTCAAAATATATTAACCGTGGTCGAAATAATTTCAACCAGAGTTGAAATTATTTTTTGACCACGGTCGAAATTATTTTGACCAGAGTTATAATATTTCAACTCGAGTCAAATTATTTTAACCGTGGTCGAAATTCCAAAACAAAATATGAAATTAAAAAACAATATACAAAATTAGAACACTTAATCATGGCACTTTTCAGCCACCGTAGATTGGCTCAACATACTACCAATGATGAAATCTTTCGACTTTATTAAAACCCGTGCCGTGAGCCGTGAGAACAATAGCATTACGTCATAAGTCATCTTCGCAAGCCAAGTTAAAGTCTGCATGTCCCCATTCCGTGTTTTACCTTGGCGCAATCGAGATCTCGTGCCATTCTACGAGATCTCCAACACGAGACATGGCTCGAGAGCCGTCGCCCTACATTTTCGCGCATAGCGAACTGTAAGGAACTTGCTAATACTGAGAATTCATAATGTGTATGATATTTAATTCTGTTTTCTATACTGTTCCCAAACATGTAACCCTACAGTAATAACCCGTACCGCAAGGCCTTTGGGCAGAAATACTTGTTAAAAATCAAAAATATAATCGGCACTACATCAGCTCATAAAAACATTCTAAATCAAGATGGCAGCGCCCATGGATGTCCAGGCAAAATATGATCTGGATTTCAAGGTATTTCAAGGTATTTTATATGTATTAGGAGAGTTGCAATCAATATAACAAAACAGTTCATCGGCGGCTTAAACGTTACCTACCAGAATTATATCGGATATCTCTCAGCACAACCGAGTCAACTATCAGTGTCACGTGTCGTTGTTTACAATTTTAAGGACGTCGACAGCAGTGGCCTCCCTTTGTATTCAAGCAACATGTCACTTAATCGTTTTAGAGTTGATAACTCAACGAATGGCAGTAGGACCAATCTCTATTTTAGATTGACCTTGGCGGACTACTCCACTCAAACCCGTAAATCGAACAGCGTCCACCGGTGGGAATGTAAGAGTTGTCTTTCCTATACTTACAGAGTCTTGGACAATCAGCACTCCTTACACAAAATTTCAAGGTGAACATAGCCGCCATTACGTTATTTTCAGTGTAAGTGCCCGAGGTTTTGATTAGCTGCGAGAAGTTTTACTCGCATCCAATCAAAACGAGCAGTTCGATTTACGGGTTTGAGTGGAGTAGTCCGCCAAGGTAAAACACGGAATGGAGACATTTAGATTTTTTCTTGGCTGGAGAAGATGGTCATAAGTATAATTTGCTAAGATCGAGTTGGATTATGTATTAGGTGTACGCCGAGAGTGATTTCTTACATAATCAAAATATATGTGCTGGTGAACCCCCTGGTAAAACTGAAGCGACTTCCTTAAAAAAAACAATGTGTGTGAGAAAATTAGCGTGACGTCACAACTATAATTTACTAAGATTGAATTACCGCCGAGCCTGATGACGTCACATAGATTTGCGCAAAGCTTTCTGGGTAAAATGTACCCCAGTTGCTACCTAGCAAGCTGTCACTTTTTTGGGAAACATTGATTACATAACCTGTTTTTATCCACACATTTCTCTGGTAACTTTACGCCTTTTACGTCTTTTTCTCCATACAGTAGTATTTCTTCCGCCATATTCTAGTATTATATGTTTAACATCCCCCAATCCCCCGAAATGCTTTGCGTGTAAATTCCAAGTGATGTCATCAAGCAATCGGGCAATTGGATTATTTCTTTGTCGTAGGCCGAAAGTAATGACTTATGTAACCGAATTACCGAGTGACGCGGATAAATGGGTCATGTAATTATGTAATATACACACTTCTTCACCGAAGAAAGTCGTTCGGTTTACAGTTTCCCCGTTTTCGGTGTACGCCAAAAGCAAAATCGAAATCGACTGCATTCAATGTAAGTCGCATGGTGTAGTTTATGTTTTCCTATAAATAAGACTGAAAACAAATCCGCTCGCTCTCTACGTAAGCTACCGTTATCATTAATTTTTACTTATATCTGAAAACGCTATTAGTTTTTCATTAAAACCCACAAGAATGGCTGGTTTTTGTTTCGCTAATGGACAATATATACAGAAAGAAAAAAGTTAAGCACCCCCCTGGAAAGTCTACACCGACCGATAAAATCATTGGTGTAGGGAGGTTGTTGGCAAACTGATATTGCAGAAACGATTGTGATAAAAAAGGGCAACATTCTGGCGATAAGAAATCCCCATTTGTCCATGTGCACAGGTCTTGAGCCTCAAGAGTGGTTCGCAATATGAGGCACGACAACTGGTTGCAGGACCTCCCAAATGTACCGGTCAGTTTGCAGCCGTGAGAGATGCATCCACAAACCATTACAGAGCCCCCCAATAGTGAACAAGTAGGTGGATGTTTTGGGTGTATACGTTGTGTGTCTCCAAACCCTCGTTCGCCTATCCGTGACGTTGAGCAAGAAAAGACTTTTGTCCGACCAATGGATTCTTCGCCAGGTCCTCAAATTCCAACCTCGTCATGCTAAACACCAAGCCAAACGTATCCATTGATGGCGATCTGTCAATAGGGGGCGTTTGATGACTCTCCTTGTCGCCTAGCCTGCAGCTTTCAATCAGCTTTTCACGGTTCTTGTGCACAGACGTCGGTTGGGTAGCCATTGTCGCTTCAAAGATGGACTTGATGCAAATGGATGACGTCGGATCAGTCGGATCAGTGCCCGTTCTTCACGCTGTGATGTTACAGGTGGACGACCCGACCGTGGTCGGTCCTTCACAGCGCCAATTTCACTGTGTTTTCTCACATATCTGCTTGTCACTGTATAAGGGTAGCCTAATTGACGCCCGATAGCTTTGTACGACTTGTACGACTTTTTGCCCCTCTGATATCCTCCTTCGTGCCATGTTCACAGAAGATGAGTCTATGTTGCACAAAACCGGCCTTAAGTACAAAACATTTAAGGGGAAGCATACTGAATGTGCGTAATTGCACGAAAAAAAAAACATTTCATGTCGCATTGCATGCAGTTTTTGCGTTATTGTCACATATGAATTGCAACAATCGTTCAATAGATGATGATGATGGATTGGAGTTTTACGCCGCACTCAAGATTATTTCACTTATATGGCGGCGAAAAGAAGTTTTAATCAGACAGGCCCATTTACATCAAAATTACAATAAAATAAAAAGGACGGAAATAAATTTATGAAATATGTTAAAAAGAGTGTAAATCACTATTTTGGAGGTTAAAAGGACATGCAATTTTAAAATGATCTCCAAAAATAGTATATGAAAATATGTATATTACAATAAAAATTCAAATTTTATGGTATAAACCAATCTGTTTTAAAAATTTTATAATAATAGGGCTTTTCACCTTGGTGAAAAGCTCATTCATGGAGTTTGCCTTGAACAGGCGATTTCTCACCATGGCAAACTCCACACACTCTAAAAGAACATGTTTGATGTCGAATTGGCCATCACAAGGGATGCACCACGGATGGGGATCCCCCGTGAGTACATGTCGGTGTGATAAAAAAGAATGGCCAATTCTACATCTGGATAAAACCACCTTTTCTTTCCTAGAAAGAGAAGAACGAAAAGTGGCAAGACCGATCTCTGCCTGGATTTGAGCCAGTTTATTATTTTGTCGTTTCTGTTCATCCCACGAAGTTTGCCAAATCTGTTTGATGTATTTGACTATCTTCGGTCTGAAGTCAGAATATGGTACTTCGACCGAAGATACTGGTTTGGTCAAAGCAGATTTGGCTTCACTGTCCGCGACTGTGTTGCCATAGATGCCACAATGACTGGGCACCCAGCAGAACACAACTTCCTTACCCGCAGATGTTAACAAATCATGTACGTTTAGAATGTTACGAATTAGCGGGTTTTTAAATTTCCTGTGTTCAATAGCCAAGAGGCTCGACAAAGAATCGCTACAGATGACGGACTTGTCCAAGTCATGTGTAGCGATCATGTCCATGGCGAGAAGAATTGCTCGAGCCTCGGCAGAAAAAATTGAACTGGATGAAGGAAGGCAGATGGAAGCAACATTACGGCCAAACACTGTCGCAGCAGCAACCCGACCGTCATCCTTCGATCCATCTGTGTAAAGGAAGCTATGTTCTGCAAAGTTATTCTTAATCTCAGCAAATTGTTGTTGGATTATTAGAGGATTCGTGGTAGACTTGTCGTGCTGGCGGATGTCATAGATGAACCTTGGCCTGCTTGTCAGCCAAGGTGGAGCACGGGGAGGTCTTACTGTTGCGACCTCCTCCAAGTCTATGCCCGCAGCCTCTAGATGGGGCCTTATGCGGAGACCAAACGATGGAATCCGCCTAGGAGAGGCTGCATAGAAGTCCTCGAATAACGGTTGGAAAACACAGTCGTGGGCAGGGTTCGTGGGATGGGCTTTCAGTTTCGTGGCATATTGGAGACCTAGTTTGATTCTCCTGTTCGAGAGTGAAGGTTCGTTTGCCTCCACATACAAACTCTCGACAGGAGAGGTCCTGAAAGCCCCCAGGCAGAGTCGGAGTCCCTGGTGGTGCACAGGATCAAGCATCTGTATGTATGTTTTCCTGGCACCATCATACACAAAAGATCCGTAGTCCAAAATGGACCGGACCATAGACCTGTAAAGGTTTAGCAAAATATCCCGGTCCGCTCCCCAGTCAGTGCTGGAGAGGACCTTTATTATGTCTAATGCCTTTGTGCACTTGGCTTTTAACATTTTGATATGGGGCACAAAATTAAGTTTATGGTCATAGATGAGGCCAAGGAATTTAGTCTCCTTGACCACCTTCAATGGTTTACCATAGAACTTAAGGTCGGGGTCCAAGTGGAGCTTCCTGAGGTTACAGAAGTGCATGGCTACGGTCTTGGTAGATGAGAAGCGAAACCCATTCTCATTGGCCCACTTCTCGATCTCATTGAGAGACGCCTGTAATTGTCTCTCAATGGTAGCCATGTTTCTGGAACTGTAACACACAAGAAGATCATCCACATACATGGACCCCTCTACATTGTCATGTAGGACGCCAGCCAAACTGTTAATTTTGATGCTGAACAGGGTTGGGGACAGGATGCTCCCCTGTGGGACTCCCATTTCTTGTTCGAATGAATCCGATAATGTGGAGCCCACTCGTACCCTGAACGAGCGATCTTGTAAAAAGTTTGCAACAAAGTTTGGCAGGCGCCCTTTGAGCCCCATACCAAAAAGATCTTTAAGAATGCCGTGTTTCCAGGTAGTATCATAGGCCTTCTCCAAATCGAAGAAGACCGACACGGCATGTTCCTTACGCACAAAGGCATTTCTAATAAAGGTCTCAAACCGCACCAAGTGATCAGCAGTTGACCGACCTTGTCTGAATCCGCACTGAATGTTTGCGAGGAGCTTATTCTCCTCCAGATACCAGACAAGGCGGTCATTGATCATCCTTTCCATCGTCTTACAGACACAGCTTGTCAAAGCAATAGGCCTGTAATTCGATGGATCGGAATGATCCTTGCCGGGTTTGGGGACCGGGATAATGCACGCCTCCCTCCAGGAAGGAGGAAATGAACCAGTTGACCATATATGATTAAATAAATCCAAGAGGACGTTCAGAGATAATTTTGGAAGTTGTTTAATTCATTTGTAATAGATCTGGTCCGGACCACAGGCTGACTCATTGGCCTTTTCCAAGGAGGCATTAAGTTCCTCCAAGGAGAAAGGTTGATTGTAGTCTTCCAGATTCTGTGAAGAGAAGTTAAGAGGTACCGTCTCTTCCTGGGCCTTTATGTTCTGGAATTCTGTGGTGTAGTTCTCAGAGGATGATTTCTGAGAGAAATTCCGGGCCAGACTATTACTAATATCTCTGGGAGAGGTTAAAGTTGTACCATCTCCCTTCAAGTGGTGGGTTCTGGGTTTATTATTCTTGTTTTTTAATTTTTGTATCATGTTCCATACTTTTCTCATGGGAGTCTTGGTGGTAACAGAGGATACAAAATCACGCCAGCACAGGCGCCTCTTGGATTTAAGTAATCGGCGAGACTTTGCTCGCTCGATACGGAACTGGTCCAAATTCTCCTTCCTACCATGGTGTTTATAGCGACGCTCAGCCTTCTTTCGAGATCGAATAGAGGCTTTGCAGTCGCCGTCATACCATGGTTTACTACGTGTATTGGGATTTGTCGAAGTCTTAGGTATTGTTCTGTCTGCAATGGATGTTAAGATTCTCGTAAATTCCCCGATTGGATCCTCTCCTTCGTTGAGCTCTGAAGTGAGCTCAGCCTCACAAAGTGCCAAAAAGAGAGGCCAATCGGCTTTCTGGAATTTGTAACGAGGAACTTTCTCTACACTCTTTGAAGTCAGATGTTCTAGGATGACTGGGAAATGGTCGCTACCGCAAAGATCATCATGCACCCTCCATGTGAAATCTGAGAGGAGTGCAGGGTCTGTAATGGACAGATCTATAGCGGAGTAACGACCATTCCCAGAGTGTAGGAAAGTGTCCGTGCCGTCATTAAGTATGCACAGACCTTCCTCGTCGAGAACCTTCTCAATAACCTTAGCCTTTTGATCGTTATTATCACAGCCCCACAATGGACTGTGGGCGTTGAAATCCCCAAGTAACATGTATGGGGCTGGAAGCTGTGCCACCAATCCTCTCAGTTGTTCCATATTTAACTGAGAGGAAGGTGGAATATATATGGAACATAAGGTTATTGTTTTATCCAAAGACACACGGACAGCCACAGCCTGTAAATCTGTGTTCAGAGGCACAGGACTGTGTGCAACACCAGAGTTGACAAATATAGAGGAGCCACCAGTTGCTCGCTCACAATCGCCAACAAAGGTGCTGTAGAGTACGTAGTTTTTCAGGGTTACTCTATCGCTGTACGTCTGTCTGAGATGTGTCTCTTGCAGACAGAAAGCAACAGGATTAAACTGTTGAATTAATAATGTTAGTTCATTATGATTGGTCCTAAGACCACGACAATTCCATTGGATGATGGTATCCATTAAGGAGGGAGGCGTGCAGGTGAGCCATCGCCAGGTCTGGAACGATGGTCACCCTTTGAAGACCCACCCTTTTTCCGGGACTTGGAGGATTTTGGTCCGGGTCTCTTCGGCTTCGGTGAGCGGTCCCGGGATCCTCCAGGTTTTGGAGAGGGTGGGTCAGCTTTAGGTCTCTGGGAGGAGGTCTCCATTTCCTCCGCGGATGACTCTGAGAGAGTGTGTACCTTTCTCTGTGAGGTACACTCCTGGGGACAGGAGTCCTGGGACTCCAATGATTCAAACCCATTAGTGGTCTGAACCAAGGGTCCCCAGATGCTCTCCTCAGAGCCAGGGGTGGGTTTGGGAGGATCAGTCCTCCCAGAGATCTGTATGTTTGATTTCGTGGCCCTGGAGGGACGCTCTGCAGGGCCACGGTTTAGACTTGATTCAAAGTGAAAGACCTTTAGGACATCCCCGGTTGACTTTGATGGTCGAACCGAAGGCCCTGCAGGTCTGCACTTTTGATGGATTAGCTGTTTTTGCAGAAAAAGTCTGAGTTTGAGTTGATGTTGAAGCTTGTGCTGGTTGTGGGGTCAACTCAACAGGTGTAGGCCTATCCTTGCCAATGGGCCAAGTAAGTGTAGTTTGCACAGGTGTTGAGACGCAAACTTTCTTTGCCACATTGGCATAAGACAGGCCAGGTGAACTGGGCATGGGAGCTACCAACTTGCGGGCTTCTAAGTAGCTCACATTCTTCTCCGACTTGATCCTCTGTATCTCTCTTTCTCGAAGAAAGAGAGGACAGTCTTTCGAAGAAGACATGTGAGCTGCACCGCAGTTGGAGCATTTTGGTGTTAATTTACAATCATTAGCATCGTGATTTTGCCCAGAACACCTGCAACAAACTTGTTTGTTGCGGCATTGAGCGCTTCCATGACCAAACTTCTGGCAGTTGAAACACCGTATAGGGTTTGGGATAAATACATCCACTTTAACCCTATACAGGCCAATGAAAATGTGGTCGGGGACGGTCAATGAGTTGAATGTCAAAAGATAAGTGTTCAATTTGACAACATTGCCGTCCCGTTTGGTGGAGAAGCGCTTAACATTCGTGACCCCCTGGTCGCTGAGTTCCGAGCAGATAAGATCCTCGGACATCTCAGCGAGATCTTGATCGCGGTCACGAATTATGCCTTTACAGCTGTTGAGTGACTTATGAGGGGAAACAACAATCGGTAAATCCCCAATCTTTTTTAAGCTTAATAAATTTAACGATTGTTGTTCCCGGAAGCACTCGATTAGAATGCTTCCATTCCTCAATTTGGATGCAGACTTGCACTTACCAGCACAAGCCTCAATCGACTTTTTCTGCAAAAAGCTATCTACTTTTGTGACTGGTCGATCAGTGGTACTAGATATCACAAGGAATCTAGGCCACCGATCGGACAGACTAATTTCATTTGACTCACTAGGAGTCGCTTTCCGTTTTTTAGGCGTTTTAGTTGAAGCCATATATTATTTTGTTTTGTTTCACCATTCCTGTTTCCCACCCACCACGGAGCACCAACAAGGGCGATACCTCCCCGTGGGTAGAACCTGCAGGGGGAGGTACCAGGAACTCCAGGAATGGTATACTCAGGCAGATAGAGACAAATATATATATATGTAGCTTCTACCTGATTGACCCATTAGCCACCGCCTTCTACAATGATCTTTAATTATATTGGGTCTACTGTGGACAAATCCAACAGTAGAAAATGAAATTTTGGACGTTTTATATTGTTTATATCCAGGTTTACGAATACCGTGGAATGTTTAAGTTGGATCATTGTAGGGCTCGACGTGACCGGCCGATTGATCGGATCGGGCCAATCCGACCTCCTGTTTAGGTGAAATCAGGGCCAAAGTGGAGTGTTGGGTTTTCGGAGCATTAATTGCCGAGCTCCTCAACCCTCAGCCACCAGGATCCCGTCATCCCCCGACACAGGTAGTCTGCCCACGGCCAACAGGCAGCCCAAGGTTTAGTCGCCTTTTACGAACAAGCTCCAAGGGAAGCTATGGGCCTATTCTTAACCCCCGGAACCCACACGGGGGCGTTCAATAGAACATCATTCTTATCATCATCATAACTGGCATTACAGTTAACATTAATGTAGATTTATAATAATTAATTTAAGCATGGGGTGTTTAACTTTTTTCCTTGTTTATATATAGATAAAAATCTAGCCCGGATTATCGGTCTAACGGCGACCTGTATTATATGGCTCGGGTAGATAAATCTTTTACCTAATCCCCATTTTGTTTTGGATTATTAACAAAAAGATTGTAGGATTCCATGTATTCTTTGAGATATTTAGCTATCACAGAAAATTTAGAGCTAATATTTTGACGACATTGAAAAAATATGTCACGCTTATTGTTAATTAATGTATTCTTCAATAGATTGTGTAGCTTTTCGAACGCTTAAAAAGTTGTTTTAAAAACAAATGAAATAGAGCTATGATGCGATAATTATCCAGAGCTCATGTTATATCATGTGACCGTTGGCGTTGTTTAAGACCAATATGGCGGGTTGCCATGGTGACGGACCTTAAACTTCTGCTCTCTATCCCTAAAGAGAAGAGGGTATCTATAATATTTGACATTGTTTCTATGTCTATCGATTTTAAAGATATGTGTCATTCTTTTACTTAACCTAGATTTAAAAAATATCGCGATTAAGAAATACAAATACAATAATTGCCTCTTTCCACACCATTAAACGCCTTCGACAATTGTTTTGTGCTGAACGTTTTGTTGAACCGACAAAAATCGATGGTGGTCGATTGATGCCCTCTACTCTAATTCAATGAGTTTTTTTGCGTCAATCCTTGAAAGAGATGCGTTTATCTGTAATATTTGACATCATTTTACAGATTAATCAATGGAAAGCTAACGATTACACTACGGCGTTTTAATATTGGACGTGTTCTATCCGGGCAATAAAGAAATATTATGCCATCCCAATGACACACAACGTAATTAGTGTCTAATGCCATCGAAACCAAGTCCTCGTGAAATGTTCCAAACGGTGATGCGCTTGGCCTCAGCTTATACCCGGTATGATAGGGGGAACATATCTCACCGTCACAGAAACAATTATTGCATGTACGATGATTTATGTAATAATAAAAGGTCATTATTGCACACTCATTAACTCACATCGGAGTCATTACCATGAATACCGGACCCGAGAGACTACCAAGCTAACCGGGGGCTCGTTTCACAAAGCAGTCGCATCGCAAACGAAGCATAGTTGCCAATGGATACCATATTGAAGAGATACGACGTTATGGCAACTGCGATTGATCGCACTTTGCGACGGCTTCGTGGAACGGCCCCCTGATCGAGGCTGAGGGTACGGAATCCATGGTAATGACTCCGATGCGAGTTAATAAGGGGTTTATTATACCGATTGCTTTATATTAGAATGATTTCCGGTGTGTTCAAGACACCAACGTTTCTCCTTTTGGTAAAAACGTACTCAATCCGACTCCTGTTCAGATTTATGTGTCAGACTCTCCATACCTGACGACCTATATCACGTGATCAGACATATCCATTTCAGACCACGCGTATAATGACGTCATGTAAAATATCCGTCTCGGGGACTCCCCTCCTGTCTTATGAAGCTGGCGTAAGTTACGTCGGACGTAAGTCGGTGTTAAAGCTATAGTAACTTGCGCCTCGCACGGAACCGGTCCATGTTGTAGCCCGACGCACAGCTCTACGCCAGCTTTGTAAGACAGGGCCCAGGTCATACATCGAAAAATGTTGAGCCGGCGCGTGGTACGTACATGTATAGACCAATGGTACGGGAGTAAAGCCCAACGAATATTGATGAGGTATGATAGATGAAGCTTTATCCGTTATTGATAGTATTTGTACTCGTCATCGTTGGCGTATCGGCCGATACGGCGACTTGTACAATACCCATAGCAGTGAATGTAAACTCAAACAATAACCTTATATTAATTCAATGTCTGTTGAATTTAAAGATATGTGGCGTCCTTTAACCTAACCTAGAATCATCTAGTGTAATTCAATGATATGTTTTGGAGTCGATATATCGAGCCGATATGGTCGATCAAATACAATTTATCGACATATCGCCCTTTCCCTTCGCATACCAATGTTGCACGCATGCGCAAAAAATGAACTTTCATTTCGGTGTATGAGCAGTTGTCAATCGTATTAAAGTGGATAATCGTTCTCCTATGATAAACTGTGACCTCTCGAGGATGGAAATAACTTTGCATTTATCATTGAATTGCGACGAATCTAAAGATATATACATACTTCTCAGTGCGCTGAAGTAAAGAGTTTTAGTCCTACCAGTTGCTAGCTTCATTTCTACACGTATATGAAGCCTCTCTACCTCCTTACTGCTGGTGAGAAAGTAAAAACCGGATCTCTGTCACTGCGTCTCCAGATGCAATGGATTTATTAATTCTATGGATGTTTTTGCTTGGATTTATATTACGTGTTACCCAAGGACAGCCGATTAATGATCGTATATCTACAGACAGTGAGTATATGGATTTTTATCTCGTAATACACAACGCAAGATTTCACCAAGAATACTACATATATATTTATGAACACTAAAACACACGGGCACAGGGAAAATCATCTTGTCTAAAATAACCAGGAATACTATATGTATAGTAGATACCCACATTTTTTACCAGTTATTGAAGAAATAAAGATTTACATCTTTTCTGAAACACATTTTGCATCTCCGGCTGTGTTTAAAATGCCTAAATGATGGTTTAAAACAAACGCAAGCTCGAGCACTAACCGATCAATTCAAAAGCTCACAACTTAGATGTTTAATTACACACACTGTGGTGTTTCTGTCTGTGTTTTACAATGTCAAATTTATCCATAAGATCGTCCGTGTCGCCTCAAACGAAAATCCCTCATCTGTATTTCTCAGAATAGGTCTTTTAAATACGTTAACACTCAACTCTAGACGATTCAAATTATTAAGCCTCTTGTGCGCATGTTTAGGCTTAGCTGTTGTTTATAAAACAGGCAACTTAAAAATACTGAATTATACTAAAAAGTTTTAATGTTGACAGAAATACAATACAGAAAGATACAGAAAACTGTATGTTGTTTTCATGAAAACAAGCCCGCCTTTTAAATGTTTTGTTTGGATTTATTATTACGGCAGTATATATAGTTACCGACATCCGACCTGAGGATGCCACACCTTAACGTAGGCAAACCTTGACGGGGTATTTCATCACGATAGATCGATGCTTTACTATTTTTACTCACCAAAAATGTCAAATAAAAATCCTGGTTTAGTTGCGTTACTGACAACTTTCAGAACTTCATGCTCAAATGCATACAATCAATAAGAAAATGTCAAACTACATGGATGCACTTGACAGCTTTTACAGAAATGTAAATACAAATGACACTATAAAATGAAAAGTATCTTAAAATCTTCTCTTTGCCAGCGCCCCTCGACAAGGTCAAACGTACAATAAGTTCCACATACTTACTATCTTATCATTTTTCGAGTTTCGCTCTCTTTTGAAAATGGCAGAAATTCTTCTGGCGATTTGAGGGATGTCCCGACCGGACATGTTCGACGGAGGATGTCCCGCCTTCAGAATAGGGCACCGGTTGGCAGAGTATATTAGGCAGCCGGTATTTAGTGCTGGCGATAGATGTCCTATTTTGGCCCCGGTCGGAATATCACCAACAATCAGAGGAAAATTTCCACCTTTTCAAGAAAGTGTAATCCCCAAAATATCGAGAATAATATTAAATTCACTTTCTAAAAACCAAATTAAATGTTCACAAAGTTTGACATAAAACAAGCGCCTTTCACTCGCCCTCCTAGGCCAACACGTTTTAAGTTCAATTTGATATATTTTTTTTCTGAACGTTTTTAAGACGAACAAGATACAAGAAACAAGAAACTTTATTTAAAGTCGGTTTACAAGAAAACGATCAACATAAACCCAGAAGGGCTTTTCTTCCGACTGTAATTTAAATCCTTTTGTAGAATATAGTTCAATTTATATAGATAAAATAAATATATATATATTATTAAATCAGTAAAAATGTCGAACAAATTATTTTAATTCCTATTTTTGTTTGTAGTTGTCGACATAAGTTGGGCTAACTTTCGTCGCACCAACTGGACCGGGTTTCAAATCGTGACTCCAATAAAGCAAGTTACTGTAAAAAGCTATTTTTCTTGCGGCCTAGAATGTGTAAAGGTTCGAGATTGTAGATCGTTTGCTATGCTGAACAACTCATGTACACTCACGGCAGGGGAGATAATCCAGTTACCAGGGATCCAATATGATCGGACATTTCAAGGACTGTGTGAGTTAACCATTTTAAAGTGGCATGAGCTGCCAAAATGTTGATATTTTAATGTAAGAACAGAATGTTGAAATTATAGGTTATTTTGCTCAGGACGTATATTTCAGAAGCTTTCTAGTGCTTCTAGTCTCGACAATGTACGATAAATTATTGTTCTGAACTAACTTTGACTTAGAATGAATGAATGGTCGTCCCGGTTATTTAAATTTTGTTTACTTTTCGAACACGTTTTCCGTTCGTACAGGCCACATACTGTATAGATTTTCCTCATTCCAACGCTAATCATTTAGTGTTTCGATGACCTTCAAAGCCTCTTACTGTCGTGACGATCAGAAATCATGAAAAAAGTGTGCATTTTGGCAGCTCATGCCACTTCCGATAACGATGACGTAGTAAACCGGTAACTAATCAGTGTGTCACCTTACAAGAGTCCAATTTGATCGATGCAATAAACCGTCACCTGAATAGTGTGTCATTTTATAAGAGTCCCATTTGATCGATGTAATAAACCGTTACCTGAATAGTGTGTCATTTTATAAGAGTCCCATTTGATCGATGTAATAAACCGTTACCTGAATAGTGTGTCATTTGATAAGAGTCCCATTTGATCGATGTAATAAACCGTTACATGAATAGTGTGTCATTTGATAAGAGTCCCATTTGATCGATGTAATAAACCGTTACATGAATAGTGTGTCATTTGATAAGAGTCCCATTTGATCGATGTAATAAACCGTTACATGAATAGTGTGTCATTTGATAAGAGTCCCATTTGATCGATGTAATAAACCGTTACATGAATAGTGTGTAATTTGATAAGAGTCCCATTTGATCGATGCTAGATATATTTTAAGACTCAATTCTCCTTTTCACAAGATCAGTTGTACCCTAAGCAAAACGTTTTAGTGTAACGGTCTGCTAACATGTTGAACAGCAGTTCCAAGAAAAGTGGTACCGTAGGTGTAAATTTCTATCTTATAAAAGTGTTATTTTTTAAGGCTCAAAGTTTCGGCAGTGCATGCCACTTTATTGATAAAGACTACGCCGTTATGGCAAGCCGTTTTGGCCTATTTAACATATCTTGAATTCATTTCCACATATGTGCAATTCAATTCCCGATATGTACATATCAGGAATTGAATTCCACATATGTGCAATTCAATTCCACATATCTGAAATAGCACTGACTTCTTGATATGTGGGTCGTGTATTTAACATATGTTGAATTCATTTCCACATATCTGAAATTCTATTTAACATATCTTGAAAGGCCCTTACATTCAACATATGTGCAATTCAATTCCACATATCTGAAATTGCGCCGCGTTGTGGAAATCACAATCACCGCTCCCTGGGCGGAAGTAGAGAAAGTCATTATACACATGCGCGGTGTGCCACAACGACGGGCAGCGCGATGTTGAGAGAGGACAAATAAAGTTGGCGCGAAGTGACACGTGTGGTGACACACTCGGGGAGCATGCATTTTATTTACTAAAACAACCCGGCGAATGTAGGGCACATATCACAAAAAGATATCTTAAATAGACGTGTATTCAAGATATGTTGAATTCATTTCCACATATCTGGAAATGAATTCTTCATATCTGAAATGTCAAGTGCAGCACAGGATTAATTCCAGATATCTTAAAATGATTTTCACATATGTGCAATTCATTTGCACATATGTGCAAATCAATTCCACATATGTTGAATTCAATTCCCGATATGTACATATCAGGAAATGAATTCAAGATATGTGGAATTGAATTGCACATATGTGCAAATGAATTGCACATATGTGGAATTCAATTCCTGATATGTACATATCGGGAATTGAATTGCACATATGTGGAAATGAATTCAAGATATGTTAAATAGGCCGAAACGGCTTGCCATACGCCGTTCCAGTTTGATAAATGATTTAAAATGGCATGAAGTGCTAAAATCTTGATATTTATCTGTTAAAACCTGGGATGAATACGAAAGGGATAGGAAACGCCTTTGTATTATATAGTCAGTCTACGAACAGCAGTTTGGCTCGCTATTGTCTGTCCCAGACACCCCGTGAAGGCATTCCGATTCATTCGCAGTCCAAATATCCACGACATCGGTAAGGTTCGGAATGAATCGGAATACACAACACGGGTTTCGGCACTCTAAAACTTCGGGGATTTACGTATGTGCGTGTCAAAACCGACCGGTAGCAAGCGAAGATAGCCGAAGTGTGTTCCGAATGGGGTTTCGTCTATTCTCGAGGCTGATCGGAATGCCGTCACGGGGTGTCTGAAACGAACAATAGCGAGCCAAACGTTCTGCCAGTAGACTGGCTACAATACAAAAGCGTTTCATATCCCTTTCATATTCATCCCAGGTTAAAACAGAATGTGGATATTATGGGCTATTTTTCTCAAGACGTGTCATTCGGAAGCTTTTTAGTGCAGCCCGTCTCGATAACGTAAATAAAAGTAGTGCTTTGAACAAACTTAAACTAAGAATGAATGAATATATAAACATTTTTTTTTCAGTTGAAAATATCACCGATGGAAGGGTGTTTACACCTGTAGATTTGAGTGGTTACGAATTTCTGTCACCGCTAGCAACGCACCATGTAAATCTCTCCGATACTTTAGCCTGTGCCAAGCTTTGCGTGGACTACGATACATGTCAACTCTTTGGTGTTATAAACAACGAATGCATTTTATCAAATGCCACAGTGGTACGGAATATGACCATCTCGTACGAGGAAATATTTCAAGCAAGAAGTAAGTCAATCATTCTATTACAATCGTGTCCACATTGATTACCTCCCTTTGCCTCCCAACTAGATTGATTGACTGATTGGTGTTTTACGCCGCGCTCAAGATTATTTCACTTATATGGCGACGTTGCCAGTTTTATTGTGGGAGGAAACCGGGCTCTGTGCCCGGAGGAAACCCACGACCTTCCGCTGGTAACTGGCAACCATCCCACATAGGTCGTTCGAGTGAAAACCTAGAGCATGCGAAGATGAATTTCTCTGCTTAGATTGATTATATTTATTCTGATAGGTTATTTGTGCATTCCGATTATTAGTGATATTTTACGCCGCGCTCAAGATTATTCACTTGTATAGCGGGATAACGTCTGGAGATTGTCCGATTTCGGATTTATTCTGTCTCTTAGCCTTGTCTTTTCATAATATTTAATTCATTAAAGTGGCATGAGCTGCCAAAATGTTGATATTTTGACGTAAAAACAGAATGTTGAAATTATCGGCTATTTTTCTCAAGACGTATAATTCAGAAGCTTTTTAGTGCTTCCAGTCTCGAGAATGTACGATAAAGTATTGTTTCGAACTAACTTTGGTTAAGAATGAATGAATGGTCGTCCCGGTTATTTAAATTTTGTTTACTTTTCGAACACTATTCCAGTTCGTAAAGGCCACATACTGTATGGATTTTCCTGATTCCAACGCTAATCATTTAGTTTTTCGATAGTCTTCGTGACGATCAGAAATTATGAAAAAAGTGTGAATTTTGGCAGCTCGTGCCACTTTAATGAATGCATTCCTGGTAAATGGGTAACCAAGCGGCGCTAAGCTATAGTCTATGAAATCCGTTGCTAACTTCGGGATTCGAATCCCGAATTCGGTGCTAACTTCGGGATTCAGGATTCGAATCCCGAATCCCGAACCTTGTACTAACTTCAGCTTCTCGACTATTTCGGATGTGGGGTGTCATCAAAGTATGTTAGACCGACTATAGCTTAGCGCCGCATGGTTAACCATTTACCAGGAATGCATTTATTAATGGATTGGATATTATGAAAAGGCTATCACAAGATCAATTATCACAATGGATCAACTTGCCAACTGTAGGCTATGTATCCACGCTCTCTGGTTTTATAAAAATGTTTGCTTTTTGTTTTGTTCTGATTTTTTAAAAATTCAACCAAAAAAAAAAAACTTAAAAACAAAACTTGTGGGCCACAAAATCAGGTTTTGATTGATTGACGGCGCACTCAAGATTATTTCTCTTTGCGACGAAGAAACTCCCTACTATCGGTGAGTACCTGGCAACTTTTGAAAGAATTGTTCTGTGTGATTCGAACCCGCGACTCATCGATGGAAGGCCTGTGCCGCTCTGAGAGACTACCGATATCCCTCTGCCGACTGAGCCAGTTTATTGCAGCAGATTAGTTTTTACAATTCAATTTTTTCTTGGTTTCGTTTTTTTATTTTTATAAATCTCTGTTTCAATCCGAACAAAACTAAATTTGCAACCTGGCCTCAATGAGCCACCATACAATTGACACAAATTCTTTATCATTACATCAAAAGGCTTTTACATCGTCCCGTGTTATGCTGATACTCCCAAACTCAATTAACTATCAGAAAAAAAACTACAAAATAAATCTATTAGTTTGATTTGTTTATGAATCCTAACGTGTTCTAGTTATTTTTTGGGATTGCACACTCTTGAAAAAAAAATTGTTTCGGAAGATGCCCAGATAGGAAATCGAACCAGTCTAGCGAGTAATAAATGCCTATTCCGCCAACGTTGGGTTCGTATCGGTTGGCTGAATGCATGGACACGTGTTCCGATCCCATCCCGGGTCAAACTGAAAATCGGCAGAAGAAATGGACCAGTTTCAAGAGAGTGCAGTACACTGAATAAAGAGAATGCTACATGTATTAGGTTTATAATTACCATTTTGTCCTATATTCAGATGTTTTATGTGACCTACCAGCAAACTTACCGAATGAGGTTATCATTACCAAACTGTCTTTACTGCGGAATGGATTCGCTGAATTGTCGTGTTCATTCGAAGGCTCGATGGAAACTGGTACGCTTTACAGTGACGACAACTGCACGTGGAAAGGTTCCTTTCCGGATTGCTTGCGTAAGTATTAGCCTGGTGGCCATTTTGGTTCTATATTTTTAAATCAAAGATCGCTCTCAGGTAGTTTTAAACAATTGTGCAACGTATTTGTATTCCTTTGTCAACGAATAGTTTAAATGTTTCATAATGATGATAGAAAATGGTCCAAAACAAAACTACAAAAAACCGCAGCCATTTTGTTATTTATTTTATCCAATCAATAGTGAATAAAATCGAGATGCGTTACAAACTGGTCATGTGATACAACATAGCCAATGGCTTAGCTAGGAAATGTCGTGCAGTTGTCTCACTGACCTTGGCCTTCATATTTAAAATCAACCTTTGAGTTTTCAATTTTGTGGCTCTGTTTAAGACCTGAAAAATAATAAAAATAAATACACAAATAAAACTGCAACAAATTTTATGCCTACCAACATCCGTACGTAGGTAACTTTGGCTAGAATCCATCATAAAACAGGGAATGTGGCGATCAAAATAAGCAAATGAAAGGACATATTTCAATCTCTTTTAATTGGCATGAGTTTCACTGGCGGTAAATAAAGTTGGGTGCTTTAAAGTGAACACTTTAATAGGTAAAATACAATATACTTCATCTTTAAGACAATATCTACCTGCTCCCAAAACACGGTTTATTTATTTTTTATGACTTTCCTACAAGAAGCTATGGTTAATTATTCTCAGATGTCTGGTGACTGGATGTCACTGAAACATGTGCACACCTGGTATGCTAACCTGCTATTGGTGTATTTAGGTCAAATAAACCAATCATATTGCCAGTTGTAAGGGTTAGGGTTAAAACTGAGTAATATATATTTATGAATACTACGCACACAGGGAAAATCTTCTTGTCTCAAATAACCATGGCGACGTAATCTATCCGGGGACTGTTAGAATCGCTAGTTATAGCTTGAAGTCGCTACCGAGCTGCCGAAATTCCTTTTTTTAATTAGCTAATTTTTGTTTTTCAAGCACATTGGAAGACTAACGTTGAAATAAAAACATATCGGTACAACATGTATCCTGCACAAAGGCAGTGACATCCAGTCACCAGACCTCTGAGAATAATTAACCATAGTTTATTGTAGGAAAGTCATTAAAAATAAATAAACCATGTTTTGGGACCAGGTAGATATTGTCTTTAAGATGAAGTATATTGTATTTTATCTAAAGTGTTCACTTTAAGTTCCCTGGTGGCTGATATCGAAGTTAAACCGTAAATATTTTTAGATATTTTCCCTCCTTTTAATGAATCACCAACGAATCATTATATACCCACCGTCACGTGATAGCTACTTCCATATAAGGAAAACTGTGATACGACGTTGGTAAGAAGTCGTCTGCTTGCATTCCGTTTAAAGGGAAAGAAAATCTAAGCTTTAGACTAGCTTAGATGGAAAGAGTAGAGTTCATTTAGTCCAGAACAACTGTCCAATGTATGTTTTATCCCCTCGTTAGTGAATAATTGAAATTTGAAGGTGGCGTTACAATAAAGAATAAGCTCCATAGGCCATGCACAAGGCCGCCACCATTTTTTCATTAGTTTTATCCAATTATTGTTGAATAAAAATTTAAGTGCGTTATAGAGTAGTCATGTGATGCAATTTAGCCAATGGCTGGCTAAGTAATGGCGCGCGGTTGCATACTGACCTATATATTCGGAGACAATCTCCCCCCTTCAAGTTTGTCGCCATGTTTTTTTGGACCTAAATCTACCCTTATGCATTAGAGAGCGGTAAAAATAGGTCATTATTGAGCTAAAAATAGCTATACCAACATCACGTCATCCTAAAACGGAAAAATGGCTACACAGATAAGCCACTGACAGGACATACTTCTGTCTGTTTTTATTAGCTTGAGGGTCACTGGAGGTAATTGACGTGAAATGTTTTAAGTACTTTGAAGGTTGTTATCGACGATAATCCCTATGTATTTCTAGAGATTTCCCCTCCTTTAATCACTAAACCCTTCTTTGTCACAGGCTTACATTGACCCGTGTACAGACATTTTTAGTTATACTTATGTATATAATTGCTATACAGGAAAATGAATAAAGAATATTGTATTAACGCAGTAAAAATGGCTGACCTAGATAACCTCACATGAAAGAAAACGACGTCTTAAAATATGTTTGTCCACACATACGTTTTTAGAAGGAAATGTATTTTTGTGCAGTGGGATGAAGAGACTGTCTTCATCCTGTAAGGCGAATTTGTCCTAGGCATATTTTTGCTCTGTCACGAATAATCCACCTTAAAACCGAGAAAGGGGCAACCGTAATAGGCAACTAAAAGGACACATTCCAGTCTAATTTAATAGGCATGAGTGTCAGTGGCGGTAACTAACGTGGTGTGTTTTCAATACCTTTTTAACTATCGTTTATCTTATAGATTTAAATTACAGAAACGTTTTTTGTTTGTGTGTTAACTGGCAAGAATTACCCTTTAGAATATCGAACCTGGATATATACTATAAAGCGTTGATAATATATATTTCTGAATACTAAGCACACAGGGAAAATGTTCTTGTCTCAAATAACCATGGGGACGTAATCTATCCGGGGACTGTTAGAATCGGCAATTATAGCTTAAAGTCGCATGAGCTGCCGAAATTCGTTTTTTCATTATATAATTTCTTTTTTTCGAGCACATTGGAAGACTTTGAAAAACTAAAGGATTAACGTTGAAATAAAAACATATCGGTATAACATGTGTCCTGTAAGAAGTTACGAACCGAAAATGTGTGCCTAAAAGGGAAAATTCCAAATAGCCGGGACCCATGAATTCATTTTAGGATTTATGTTATGGAAACCACCTTACCGTATATCTCCTATGTTGGTATCAACGGATACTTTCATTTTGTTATTCTTGACGAAAATGACGAACAATTAGCTAATTCTGTTTTTACGAACTTTCTCCTTTATTTGGCTATTCGTGCTACTTTAACAAGCCATTAACAGACATTTAAAACAAGATTGTTTAGCTTTTATTCCACCGATGGGTCGCAGGTTCGAATCTCACTCAGTCCCCAACAAATTGGAAAATGTTCTGACTGGGTTTTCACCCAAACGACCTATGTGGGATGGTTGCCAGTTACCAACGGAAGGTCGTGGGTTTCCTCCTGGCATAGAGCCCGGTTTCCCCCACAATAAAACTGGCAACGCCGCCATTTAAGTGAAATAATCTTGAGCGCGGCGTAAAACACCAAACAATCAATTTAGCTTTAAACTGTTTCTGTTCTTATATTCCAGTCTGTTCCAGAAAGGGAGATCGCTGTTATTATTTCAGCGTTAAAGGTACAAGTTGGGATACAGCAAAACTTGAATGCGAGTCTCACGGTGGGAATTTAACGGACATTCTCACAGAAGACGAAAACAATTTCATTCTTTCTGAGATATCGTCTGCAACAAACAGACCGTCTTTAGGTAGGTGTAGTTACATAGGCTATCTTGGATTATAAGGAGAATAGTAGACCGATTTTTGCTGACAGACGTTTTGTTGAAACGGTATTGTGATAAAGAAGCTAGATTACACGGTAATTTTGAAAGATACGGTTGTTATCTCCCTTTGAGAAGTTGTCGTTCGTGAACTGATACTACTTCCGGAGAGCAAATTAAAACAAAATGGCGACAAGGAACGAACCGTCGTCTGCTTAGATGATAGACTATAGTCAGCTCCCAGTTCCCGAACTGAAATCATTTTTAAGAGATAGAAGCCAGTATGTATCGGGTAGAAAACAGGAGCTTATTGATCGCATCAGGGGTGTGAGTGAACTGGGTACGGTCTTATTACGGATATCTTCGTTTTATAAATGATCTCAGTCAGCAGACAGATATTCTATCAGACCGACACATGTCTCCCATCGATGGATCGCAGGTTCGAATCCCACTCAGACCAAATAAAATTAAAAACCGTTAGAGTTAGTTTTCCACTCTCTCGCCCTATGTGAGTTGCAATATACTCGCCGAAGGCTTCCTTCTGGAAAACGGTCCAGTTTCCTCCCCAACTAAACCTGGCAACGCGGACGTAAAATTAAAATAGTTTTGAGTGAGGCGTTATAGACATCAATGAATCAATCGAACCGTTTTTATTTTATTTTTTCATCATATGTTATTCTCTTTTATTTTATTTTTTCATCATATGTTATTCTCACTTCAGATGCCTACTGGATCGGAAGCAGACGAGATTCGAACAAGGATTTTCGGTGGATTACATCTGGTGATATGTTGAACTATACAAACTACCATACTAGTGAACCGAGTCATCCCAATACGGAACATTGCCTTGGAATGTGGAATCACATCACAGGGTGGAATTATCAATGGGGTGACGGCCCGTGTGATTATCAACTGGGATATGTCTGTAAACTGAAATTGAAGGGATATTAATTATATTTGAGAAGTTTTATTATAAAATGTTTGTTAAGTTGGTTAAACCGTTGAAGGAATTGATTGATTGTTAATCATTATGAATTGTCTTTGCATTTATGTTATTACTCAAAAACATGTTATGGTTAATGATTATTGACAAGTTGCCAGTTTTATTGTGGAAGGAAACCGGGCTCTATTCCCAGAGAAAATCCACGACCCTCCGGTGGTAACTGGCCACCATCCCACATAGGTCATTCGAGTGAAAACCCAGTCAGAAAATTTCAATTTCAATTTTGAGTGGGATTCGAAATCGCGACCCATTGTTGGAAGGCTGTTCGACTTGAGAGTCCAACGCTCTACCTACTGAACCACGGAGGCTCCACGCTTTCTTTTGAAGTGAGAGTCACGGTGGCTCTGCCGGCAAAGCGATCGTCACTCAGTCCGAGTATATTTTTTCACTCGATCGCTCTTTGTGAAATAGTTGCCAGGTTCTCGCCGAAGGTCAGAGGGTTTCATCCATTCGTAGGCCATCAGGGTTTTTTCAATGAGAGATCTATTTTAGGATAATCCTATTTTTCTAATAAATTGGACAACAATTCTTAGTATTAGTTTTCGTTTCGTTTTTCAGACTCACCGCTATGCAATGTATTTTCCTTTAAAGCGGCATGAGCTGCCAAAATGTTGATATTTTGACGTTGAAACAGAATGTAGAAATTATCGGCTATGTTTCCTAAGACGTATATTTCAAAGGCTTTTTAGTGCGCCTAGTCTCGGGAATGTATGATAACGTATTGTTTTGAACTAACTTTGTCCTAAAATGAATGAATGGTCGTCCCGGTTATTTAAATTTTGTTTACTTTTCGAATACTATTCCGGTTCGTATAGGCCACATACTGTATGGATTTTCCTAATTTCAACGCCAATCATTTAGTTTTTCGATGGCCTTCAAAGCCTCTTACTGTCGTGGCGATTAGAAATTATGAAAAAAAAAGTGTGAATTTCGGCAGCTCATGCCACTTATTAGGGTATCCAGGTTAATGTATGTGTCCTCTGTATCCAATACGATATTGGGTCAAAGTATTGATTGTAATCAACTGAAAAAATATTAAAGATTCAGAATTTAAGAGCTTTATCTAGTTCAGTCGTCCTTTTAGAACTGTGATGTGTTTGGGGCTCTGTTGTAGCCAGGCAATAATTCTGCGAATAATATCTCTTAAAAAATACTTCAGTTCTTTAAAAGCATATAACGAGGGATCGATTTGTTATGTTTGTAGAGATCGATTACAAAAATTACACTTTTTTGAAAATATGGCAGAAATTCCTCTACCGATTTTTGGGTGACGCCCGAAACGGGAATCGAACCCGGATCCCAGATCAACTATCGCCAGCACTAAATGCCGGCTGCCTTATCCATTCAGCCAACCGGTCTATGTTGTCCGAGACATATCAACGTATACCGCTCCTGATGTACAAAGATCAAGGGGAGATAATTCATTAGCGATGTTGTTCGAGATTTTTCAACATATACTGAAGCGCTCCTGATTTTTAAACCTATATTCATCTTTACCTAATTTTACCAGCTAAAAACCCCACCAGCTGCTGGGAAATATGCCCGGGGAAAAGGAAAACGAGTATTAAAAATACTTAGATCCCAAACACTAAATTATTTCTCTGTCAAAAGTGGGCAGATCGATAGTCTCTCAGTCCAACATAACCCTTCTATCTGTGAGTCGGGGGTTCGAATCCAAACATAGTCAAAACAATTGAAACTGTGGGCTGTTTTTTCCTCGATCTCTTTATGTGGAATAGTAGCGATTAGCGACCAAGCCAAATTTACCATGCAATTCAGTTTTAAAAGCTAGCGAAAAATTAAAGTTTGTTTTCTTTCTGTTTAAAATCACATTAGGTAATTTTATGCAATGACATCCTAGCCAAGATGAAGTGTCTGTGTCTGTATCAAGTTACATGAAAACACTTTGATCCCTTTTTAAAGACACCGGACCAAGTGCCTGATGTGTTACCAGACGCCCTTCCCCCCCCCCCCCCACCCCCCCCCCCCCCCCCACACACACACACCATTAAACATGACAACCCCGTCCTATAAGCGAAGTAAGGTTTTGCCGCAGGCGATACATTACGTCCTCTGCACAGATACGCAGTTGTACAGCAATATAGTTTATTGACATTTGATAAAAAATCATTGGCGTGCAAAATATATAAATGGACAAAATATATTAACGTTTGCTTACTAGTATACAAAAATAGTACAAAGGAATATTTACGATTTAATCGTTATATAGAAAACGAGATAGTATTTATTGGCACAAAGAGCAACGTCGAATAAATGGAATTTGTCAAAAAAAGGCGCATTCATACAAGTGTGCTGAGTAAATCCAATAAAATTAAACATGGAGTACTTGATTACAAAGAAAGCTCATGTGGTATGAACATTTAGGTTTAAATCTTAATTTACAAACAAAGCCCGATCCGTATGAACATTTAGCTTTAAGTCTTAATTTACAAACAAAGGCCGATCCGTATGAACATTTGGGTTAAAACTTCGAATTGACAAAAAAACATACAGAATGAATATATTTAGTTGAAATCTTGAATTTACAAACACACCCCAAACAGTGTGAATATTAAGTTGAAATCTTGAATTTACAAACAAACCCCAGACAGTATGAACATTAACTTGAAATCTTGAACTTACAAACAAACCTCAAACAGTATGAATATTAAGTTGAAATCTTGAATTTACAAACAAACCCCAAACAGTATCAATATTAAGTTGAAATCTTGAGTTTACAAACAAACCCCAAACAGTATGAATATTAACTTGAAATCTTGAATTTACAAACAAACCCCAAACAGTATGAATATTAACTTGAAATCTTGAATTTACAAACAAACCCCAAACAGTATCAATATTAAGTTGAAATCTTGAGTTTACAAACAAACCCCAAACAGTATGAATATTAACTTGAAATCTTGAGTTTACAAACAAACCCCAAACAGTATGAACATTAACTTGAAATCTTGAATTTACAAACAAACCCCAAACAGTATAAATATTAACTTGAAATCTTGAATTTACAAACAAACCCCAAACAGTGTGATTATTATTAAAGTTGAAATCTTGAATTTACAAACAAACCCCAAACAGTATGAACATTAACTTGAAATCTTGAATTTACAAACAAACCCCAAACAGTATGAATATTAACTTGAAATCTTGAATTTCCAAACAAACCCCAAACAGTATAAATATTAAGTTGAAATCTTGAATTTCCAAACAAACCCCAAACAGTATGAATATTAGGTTGCAAAGCTAGCATCGCTATGGCCAAGATTATAGTAGAAGAATACAAACTACTTCAAAGTAAACTTGCTCGACCTCTGACCCAAAGGCCAGTCATTGCTTATAAAAAGAACAAGAGTTTGAAAGACATATTGGTCAGGGCTAAACTCCCCTGTCTGCCTTCTACCTAGGTTTTCTGGGAAAGGGGTATGGGGGGGGGGCAAATTTTCACTGTCTTTTCCCATGACCCCATAATATATAGTCTGACGATATTCTTACTATAGCTTAAGATGCGTAAGCATTGTCAATGTAATACAAAGTGTTCCAGAAAATTCTACTGACTAAGGCCAAGCTCCTGTCAGTCGTCAACCTAATGAAATATCATAGGTTTACTTTATTACAACAATTTATGATGGGGTATAAAGGTCTAAATGATATACCTCATTTTAACACAATTAGAAACTTGTCTCCGTGGTTATTTTAGACAAGAAGATTTTCCCTGCGCCCGTGTGTTTTAGTGTTCATAAATATTAGGTTGAAATCTTGAATTTACAAACAAACCCCAAAAGGTTTGAACATTCAGCATTCACCCACATATAGTTCCAAGTTACACTCCACATGGCCAAGCATTTTTCTGTATGCCAATTATTTGGGTCACCTGGGTGGTAATTTATATAGGTCATATTCTGGCGAGATGGCATCCACCTGAAGCCATCTTCTATTCTCTCAAGATATCCCCCAATCCAATAGGAGCCTGAGAGGATAAAAATGATTTTAAAATATGAGAGCATTAAATATTTATACTTGTTCCAAAATCACCAAACTATAAATATATGCTAACAATGACTATAAACAAAAAGATTGAAACAGGTTAGTAGTTAGACAATACAGCCCATCACAAAACACATGCTAAGTTTAAAAACCATCTGCTGTTGTAAATACATGTACTTAACTGATTTTGACAGAAACTTAGAAGAAAAGTTTTCCAATCACATTCACACAGAGGAACAAATTCATAAAACGGAAACTTGCTTTATTAACCAAATAACAGTGCAGACGAACGGATTTTAACGACTTCCATCCGGGTATTCACAAGAAATGTTGGTGAATTTTGGAGAGGTTTCTTGCGGACTGATTGGCCGCACTCAACACTATACTTCTTTTTAACACAATTAGATTGATTGATTGATTGATTGTTTGGTGTTTTACGCCGCGCTCAAGATTATTTCACTTATATGGCGGTGTTGCCAGTTTTATTGTGGAAGGAAACCGGGCTCTATGCCCGGAGGAAACCCATAACCTTCCACTGGTAACTGGCAACCATCCCACATAAGTCGTTCGAGTGTAAACCCAGTCAGAAAAACTTTCCAATTTTTTAGGACTGAGTGGGATTCGAACCCGCGACCCATTGGTGGAAGGCTGTTCAGATTGAGCGTCCAACGCTCTACCTACTGAGCCACGGAGGCCCCAAAACAGTTAGAAACTTGTCTCCATGGTTATTTTAGACAAGAAGATTTTCCTTGTGCCCGTGTGTTTTAGTGTTCATAAATAAATAGCGGGGCTACCAAGTCTAGTGAATATCTGGATCCCCGCCCATACCGGGCAAGTGAATTACAATTCTAATTTAGTGGGAATCAAACCCGCTATACATCGACAAAATGCCTGTGTCTGACTTATTTCACCGACTGAGCCACCGAGGTCCCATTCTTTGACCGTTGGCCAAAAATGTGGATATACATAATAATCTTTCCAGATACACAAACAAACAAACAAATCTTCTTCTTCGAGATAGCTCATTGAGAGAAAAGACTCGGATATGGGTGGTTGAGCAAGGTGGGAAGAAGCAGACATGTTTTCCAACTGTTTTCACTGACTTTGTCCAGAATTTTGCACATCGTCAAATTTGCGTTCTTGCTGTTGCTTCTTCTAATGGGTCATTTTGGCAGGGTCAAATTCCAATATGAATATATACACCTGAATGTCTGTCCGAAATGGAGTGATATAGGGTCGATTCGTGGCATACAAATTTATTCATTAATTTTTAACTTCATGATGCTTTTATCTTTATTCTCACTGACAATTCGAAATGCGCAAATTTTTTTAAAAGAACTACAACTAATGAATCACAAAGCAGAAAGGGTGACTACAAGGAGAAAATATAAAGTAAGTCAAACGTAGTTTCCTACCATCGTGATAAGGCGGTGGGCGTGTTTGGTGGTAGAACAGATGCACGAGGAAATCGTTCTCCTCTTGTGATTGGATATCCGTCAGCCAGCCTCCCAGCGATTGACAGAATTCATAACCGTACTGCCACGTCTCCCCATTATTGTTGACATAATAGCGATGGTCACGAAATTCGGAAGTATCTATCAAAGGAAAACAAAAAAAACTCTAAATCCAACTGTTGGTTAAATGTCATAATAAACACGGTTTTGAGCATTGGAAAAACTTTTGATAATGGCATTTGGTTAACCATATTTTCTTTTTTCCCAAGCAAAACCGTCCAGCTCGAAAGCCATTTACCAAAAACGACATATATGCAGATGAAAGAAAACACATTTTATACCAAATGGCATTACAGAAACAAGTTGAAGAATGACTTTATTGGATAACGACGTTTAGATTTAGTTCTTACAATGTTATCAAATCAAAATAAAGATGTGTAAACTACATCGAAACGTCGTCACCCAATAAACCAAGAAGTTGTTATCCATGAGTAATTCTTCAACTTATTGTATCTGTTCAACTTCTAAATGCCATTGAAATATTAATTTTGTATAACAGAAAGTCAATTATGATCTCAATGTTACTGTTACGCCAGAAATACAACACGTATCATCATTTTTGATGATGCAAATTGAGATGGAAGAAAATCACAGAACTTGTATAGTTCTTCACAGAGATCCAACCCAGGATCTCATCTACAAGTGGCGATCCCAGTGGCCCAGTCTGACACAAGTCTCGGTCCGACAAAAGTTGTCCACACCCAGAAAACGTCTTCATGGTGACGTCAAACGACCTGGCATTTAATGACGTCATCACTTTTAAATTTTGGTGACGTGAATACGACGTCACATATATGCATGTGGGGATGTCCGACTGCTGTGTATGCCTTGCCTTTCATAAATAAAACTAACTCATAAACGCAGGACAGTGCTACAACGTAATGGCAAACTTGAAAGGGAAATGACATAAGCTAAAAGTATAAACATATCTTTAAATGGTTATCTTGGGCCGGGATTATAAAAATGTGCTGTACTCAACTCAAACTCCATGCTCAACTCTCCTTAGCATACTCCCAGGAGTTTGGATCAGAGATTGAGATTATAAAACATTCTTAGAACGTGCTAAACTGAGTATATAAACAATGCAATCTCAGTCATGTCGAGCAAGCGTAGATCAGCCCTATATTTTGGCTGGCACACGCCAATAAATCCAATCATCACCATCACCACTGATGTTCAATACGAATTATTGGAGCTCTCTTGGAATGGAGGTAAAAACGAGCGTTTGTTTTGGTGTTGTTGCAATTTTGTCAAGTCATATAGGCCAGTCACTTCCAAAATTAGTGTAAATAAACTAAGAAACTACAATTTTTCGCTAAACATCGATAGCGAAACCTATTTAGAAAGCTATGATCCCGACTTTTGAAGTTTGAGCTTGGAGTTGAGCACAGAAACGGTTCATGAGCTCGAGTCGTGCTCAAGCAAGTTTTATAATCCCGGCCCTAAGTCTGTTGGTAGACAAAAAAGTGACAACACATAAAATAGTCGTTTAAAATTAGCACTCCTACGCTGTTTCATATATAAATAAAGTACATTACTAAGGCCTTAATGTTGCTGTGTTAGAATAGAAATAATGGCAAGAAAAAGGAAGTGTCCACATTTTGTTAAACTTTAGCCTTCGGCCCTTGTACAAAAACAATGGACACTTCCTTTTTTCTTACACAGAGAACCAATCTATTATTTCTTAAGTAATACACGTGCAATATGAGTTCAGGCAACGATGTGAGTGAAAACTGTGCCTGAGAAGTTTAGCGGTTATTGGATCTTTGATCGGTATTTTACACCACTCGAAATTATTGCCAGATTTAGCAATGGAAACCCATTGGTCTTTGGCAAACCATCTACGTAACCAACTGAACAAGTTAAAACCAACTTTTTTCTTTAGACTTAGTGAGATTCGAACCCTCCTCCAAAAGACGGATAAGTTTATCCACTTACGGTAACATTCGGGATAGCTTCCTGTCAATTCACATGTCGGTCCGATGGTCACGTTTGTCTCCTTGCCGACGTATCCTGGGCCACACCCTAAGGTGACAATGTCTTGACGGTCGTTGTACGTCACCGTTATGTTAGGTAACAGATGTAAATGGTTAATGCAAGCCAGCTGAAACCCTGTGGGAAAAAACGGACGTGACAGAAGAAGAGGTGTTTACCCAACATATATGAAGATGGAATAAGTCAATTGCCTGTAGAAATTACAGAAAGAAAGACTTAAACCAAACATATATGAAGATGGAATAAGTCAATTACCTGTAGAAATTACCGAAAGATGCACTATTTTCATTAAAAAAACATCTGTGATTCAATAGTTTGATAATGACTTAATGGTATTAGAATTTCCGCTGACTATCTTGACATAATAAAGTAGAGTGAGCAATCCGAAGAAAGACAAGTAAGACATATTAACTCAATATTTCGGTTTATTTTCAAACCATCATCAAGAGTATAAACCGAAATATTGAGTTAATATTTCTTACATGCCGTTCTTCGGATTGCTCACTCTACTTTGTTGCTTTTTGGTTTAATGCAGACAAATTTTGCTAGAAAAAAAAACACATCATGAAATGATAACAATTTCTTTGGAATCGCTTAAATCTCAGCTTGCATCCTGTCCTACAAATAGGTATTGCTCTATGTATACACAGAACTTAGAAAGTCATTAAAAAGGCAAATACCTCCTTGTAAAATTTTGTAACGTTTAGAAATTTAATATAATATACTTTACCAAAAAAGAAACGCAACATCCAATTTTTTTTTCAAACATGAATTTTTCCCAAAATGTGCGTGATTGACACATGACAACAGGATCATGTTACAATGTAAATGTCCGATAATTGAATTCAAGCCCCTGATAGTGGCTGTTGATCACACGTGACTTTCGAGTCAGCCTTACACGAGGAAGGCGTAGGGAAAAAACGTAGGGCAGTTGCACGTGCGAATCACGTCTTTTTTTTGCGGGTTTAATGGGTATTAAAAGACACCCAACCGTTCAATTGAATTCAGTCGTTAAATTGTTTCACGAAGCTGCTACAATATGCCAAGACTAGACGCAGCTACCCGGAACGTCATTGGTCGTCTCCTGGCCGGCGTATCACAGAATGCTGTCGCTGGACTTTATAATGTTCACCGGAGCACGATTTCGAGACTGTTGTAACGACACCAGCAATCCGGTTCAACAGCTGATCGTCAACGTTCTGGCCGACCTAGGGTCACATCAGCAGCCCAAGATCGCTACATTCGGTTACTTCACCTGCGAAACCGGACCAAAACAGCAACAGAAACAGCATCAAATATCCCAGATCTCCGTCGAATATCGGCACAGGCAGTCAGAAACCGTCTCCGTCAGACGTCCTTACTTTGGCGTAGTACTGAGACGCCAACATCGACTTGCAAGGGTCCGATGGTGCAACAGGTTAAGGGACTGGAATCTGCGAAACTGGAGGCGAGTCTGATTCAGCGATGAATCAAGATTCCAGCTGCAGAGAAGAGATGGTCGTACACGAGTTTACAGACGCCGGAATGAGAGGTTCACAAGGAACTGCGTCCTTGAGGTCGACAATTTCGGCAGAGGAAGTGTGATGGTGTGGGGTGCCATATCCTCTGCCCGAAAAACTCAACTGGTGCACATTCCCGGCAACCTTAACGCCGTTCGATACACAGATGGGGTTTTGACACCACATATGCTGCCAGTAATGGACCTCCGTAGGGAAATTTTTCAGCACGACAACGCTCGGCCGCACACAGCTCGTGCTACTGTTGAATTTCTAGCCAACCACAACGTAACAGTGCTCCCCTGGCCGTCCAAATCACCAGATTTGAACCCAATAGAACATTTGTCGGATGATTTGGATAGACGCGTGCGCAGTCGTCATCCAGCGCCGCAAACTCTGCAAGAACTGCAGCAGGCTCTTGAGCAAAAATGGAGGAGAATTCCGCAAAACCGTATTCATCTATTGATTGTGTCTATGCCGAGACGGGTCCGTGCTGTGTTACAAGTTAATGGTGGGCACAACAGATATTGACGTTGCAGTGACGTCATCTGAGCGCTATGAACTTTAATGTGATAAATGTTTACATGTGAATGAACTTTAAAGTCTGAACAACCAGTCTGTCAAATTTCAGTGTAATGTGATGCTTATTTATGTATTAAAAATGATGTTGAAAATTCATATTTTGAAGAACAAAAATTGGATGTTGCGTTTCTCTTTTGGGAGAGTATATGAATTTTTGATACGATTACTCTTCTAATACGATTTCAGGTAAATAACGACATTTAGGAGGATCAATACAATTTTAATCATTTAATGTCTCAATAAAATAACATGGTATAAAAGTTTTAAAGTTTTAGTCTGATTAAGTAATAATTGCTCACCTTCTTTCTTATATGCAGAATTGTAAACCGTTTGGTTATCGGTAACTAGCCGTCCATCAAACAGTATACACACATTACCATACATCGCAATGGCTTCGCAGCCTGTGATATCCAAACACATAATGGCACATTCTTGGTTTGTATCCGCTTTTGAGTAGCTCAGTGCATTTGCAACTCGATATCCATCTAGGTTTAATGGCGCGAAAAATGTTGCTAAAATGACAACAAAATACAATTAGTACAACATTCAAAGTTCTTTGCATCTATAGAGTCATTTGAAGAAATCACACATCGTATTAGTCGTGGTAAATTATCTTTTAGTTTTTTGCTTTGGTTACATCACCAACTGTAAAAATGTCACTTGTATTCAGATTGTAAGCTTAACATTATTTTGCGACTTTGGTTCATGAGTTGTGCGACTTTGTAGATTGTTTTGTTAAGCTGAGCCCACTTGCACAAAGCTCTCGTAACTGAGAATATCCTTAGTGCATGTCTACAATATGGGACTTGCGAGGGCTCGTAAACTGCCCATGTTGTTAAGAGGGCTTTGTGCAAGTGGGCCCGAGTGGTGTTGGTATGCCGTTTTAAGGGAAACCCCCGACCTTTGGCGGCTAACTGTCAACTCTCCCATATGGGGCGATTTTTAAAAGATAAATGGAAATTAAAATCGTGACTCTTCGATGGAAACGAATCATTGATCCAAGTGAACTACTACATACCTTTTTGGACAGATTCTGCGTTGAATCCCAATAGACAAACCGCCATAACTAGACAAATTTGCAAGCTTATTCGCTCGTCCATTGTCCACAGATATCCCGCTGTATTTGTGCGATTCAGCCTTCGAAAGGTTTTATGTTTTATTGTTAAAACAAAGATTAGCGGAATTCTTCCACGGACGATAGACTATTGGCTTAGGGCTCGGAAATCCAAAGTAAAGAATGCCTTTTATTGACTGATGCATTAGCGAGACTGATATAAAACCTGTTGTTTTTGCTAGTCATACATCGTATTAAATATTTGTTAATACACGAATCACTTGACATTGTTACCGGGACCAATTGGTAGCCAAACATTAATTTCTCTGCTTTATGCTTTACCTCTATGCGGTCTTGTGACCGTGACTATAAAAGTTAAGCTAATATTAGCAGACTAGAAAAAACACTATATGTGCAAATGTGCGCAATAATAGGTAACTGACAAACTGACCTATATGCACAATTAGTGTTTAATTACTAACTTTCGAGTGAGTTCTATGAAAAGAAAGTTGTATATTAAAGCTTGTTGATAAAAATCGCTGAGAAGCTTTTTTTTTTTAAAGCATAATCTAAGCAAACGAAACTTAATTTGTAAAAGTAAATGTAATTTGGTTGGTTGTTGTAGCTTTTTGGCGCGTCCGTTCGTTTGAATGATGTACGCCAGTAAATGTAATTTATTATGATTTTGTGAAAACGTAATAAATGGTTTGGGGTTAAGTTTAAAAAAGCAAACTACATGTAGCTGGCGATCTCATGCAGCATCGGTCACATTCAATGATGAAATATCCCGTGTGTATATTATTTTATCAAATGCCATCAGCTATAAAATTGCGTGTTTCTTTATCAACACGTCATTGCTGAACAATTTCACTGCAGACCTGATGGTAGGGCCACCACGAATTGCTATTGCATTATGGCAGGATTGTTGATATTGTGATTTTTTCGTTTTCTAGTTATGTATCATCAGCTAACTGATTGACATGTTAAAGCATAGAATACACATTTTCTTGTGTTTTATTGGGTTGGTTTTTTATCAGACATGCATTATTGGTAAATTTGTAGAGAGACGCTTTTCCGTATGTCAACCCAGGCGATCAATACGTAATATTTCTATCTAACTGAACTGAACGTTTCAGGAAAGGAAATAACATTTCAACGTCAGACTAGTTTAGTCCATTTAGTCTAAAACAATAGTCAAGAACAATTGTCCAGTGTATGTTTTATCCACTCGGAAGGGATTAAGCTGCATAGGCGATTAATAAGGCAGCTGCCATTTTTTATTTGTTTTATCCAATCAATGATGAATAAAATCGAGATGCGTTATACAAAAGTCATGTGATGCAAGTTAACCAATGGCTTGGCTAAGATTTGACGGTTGCAGCTCTGACCCAATCTTCCATCTTCAAATTGGTCGCCATGTTTAGGAATTAGATTTACCATCATACATTAGGGAGCGATATTGATCTCCTCATCTTAAAGGTGAGAAAATGGCGACACAGAAAAGCCAAAGAAAGGACATGCTTCTGTCTTTCTTTATTAGCTTGGGGCTCACTGGTGGTAATTAACGTGGGAGGTTTTAAGTACTTTGATGGTTGTTATCGAAGTTAAACTGTATGTATTTCTAGAGATTTCCCATCAGTTAGCGTTACGGCATATTTAGTTAGCGGGCTTTAGTAGGCTAAATGGCAGAATTACAAAAACGTCTGGCCGGCATATATGTGACAATCTTGAGCGCGACGTAAAACTCCAATCAATCATAAACGTCTGTCGTTACATACATGTATCAGCAAGCAATCAAACGGGCTACAAATAGAAAGACAGCCAATCAGCAAGTCTGTAATGTAACCGTCTTTCAGGGCATCTAACTTGTACACTAAAGTGGTGGGTTTTATTTCAAATTAGCTTACAGGGATATGTCCGGAACGAATATCTGTAAAATGTGTGTTATTCTACCGTTGTTTAAAAGATGAAGTTTCCAGATGACCATTGGTAACTTTCATAGCTCCCACGGACAGTGAAAGATTGATTGATTGTGTGGTGTTTTACGCCGCGCTCAAGATTATTTCACTTATATGGCGGCGTTGCCAGTTTTATTGTGGGAGTTCTATGTCCGGATTTCTTACAAAGCTTAGTTCAAGATCTTTATTGACATTCTGAATAAATTTGCCATACAACATGATAAACGATGAGTTTATTAATTATTCAAAATATGCTAATATATGAGAGAATTTACAAACAAGGAGACGATCCAGGAAAATTTAATTTTTTTTTCCAGGAATAGGTACTATAGTTATAAATAGGTATGTTATTGAGTTTTGTCAAAGCAGCATGTTAAAACCACATTTTTTATTTAGGCTAATCGATAATAACTGGGCGAGTAAAATCAAGATTGGTCATCATATATTTTCAGTTTATATTCATGATATGTGCTTCCTTTTTCTGGAACAATTAAGGGAATATGAGCTATATATATTCTATTGATAATTCGGATTTTTTTCAAAAAGTTGAAATTTTGTTCATGAATTCGGGTTTTTTCCTTATAAATTCGAATAACGAAGGGAGGATTAGCGTTGAAAGTACCTTGAAAACCCAAGGGATTGACGTTGAAAGTACCTTGAAAACCCAAGGGATTGACGTTGAAAGTACCTTGAAACCCCAAGGGATAGACCTTGAAAGTACCTTGAAAACCCAAGGGATTGACGTTGAAAGTATCTTGAAAACCCAAGGGATTGACCTTGAAAGTACCTTGAAAACACAAGGGATTGACGTTGAAATTACCTTGAAACCCCAAGGGATTGACGTTGAAAGTACCTTGAAAACCCAAGGGATTGACGTTGAAAAATTGGTAAAATCAGTAACCCGTACGAACCGGACATGTGTGCTGATAGCAGACAAAATTGCAATAGTCGGTATGTATGAGTAAACTTTGTAGTTATATAAACTACAATAACGTACATCTTCAAGATTGGTGTCGGTAGAAAGCGCTTATTTTGTACCTCTTGATATAAACATATACGAACACATGGTTAATTCTGAATCAATGAAAAGTTTCCCATAGCTGGTACCTCATGCCATTTTAAAGGGAAGTATTGCCCAGTAACTTTAATATTGTTTAGGCAATACTTCTGCTTAATAGAAAAAATAATAGTGAGTTGACTTTGGATGAAAGGAGGTAGGTCGATTCGCGGGGGGGATTTGTAAGAATTGCGGAGCACGTTCCTTATACTGTCTAACAGAACGTAAACAAATGTCTTACGTAGGTAAAACGTTTTTCAACTCGTAAGGGTTACTGTCTTTACCGGTATTTTTTCTCACTCTCAATTCTTTAGTTCTTCAAGACATTTTAAACGCTCAACTTCTCGTGGCAATCAGAAAAGTTCGAATTTTGGCAGCTCCTGCAACTATAACTTACATTAACAAACATATATTACATGTTCATTACAAGTTCTGTCGATTTGTTGTGGTCTGACAAAGGTTTATTCGAAACAGTGTACGAATTATTATGTAAATAGTTGTAGATGAATGACCAATCACGTGATGCGTATTCATTCATGTAACATTTCTCCTGGAGCCTACACCTAAGAGATGTTTTAAGTATTTGGTAAATATTTGCCCATCCAAAGCTAACATACATAGAAGACTGAGAAATAGCGAACGTTGTATAAGCTGTACTATAGAATCCCTCCCCTTATAGACGTAAGTTGAATGACTATTTTATTTCCCTCTTTTGTACATTTCATACATTTAGAAAAACAAAGCTTCAATGTTTTAACAAAGTTCCGTAAAATAGATCAAGTAATAATTCCAGGGAACAAAGTCATGTCTTTATGATATTTACCAGTTAAATAATGTGGTATAATTGTCTGAATACATCTGTCAACAAACTTCAGCTATTTGGCTTCTTGCTAAAGACCTGTATCCAATTGTATTGTGGAATATAGTGTACCTATCAGATAAATATTTAAATAAGTATGTTAGCTTTTACTTAAACAAAAAAAAATGTAGCTATCGGACAAGAGGAAACCAAATACCAATGCTATATTGAACATCTCAATCAACAAATGACCGTTCACTTGTGTACTTGGAATTGTCATCAAATGTCGCATTAAAGCAGTATTATACGGGTATCAAACTTAACTATCACATATGAAATCAAGATGACGGTTGGGGGATTTTCGTTGACAATGAATAATCAGGTGCTTTGGCAAATCTTTCATCTTTTAACAGTTTATCTAGCGTGCTTCGATACAGAATACACCGAGGGTGGTATGTATTATTAGTATTTCGTTAGATTTAAAATTTCAACTTCAGTTTTTATTTTCTTAGTTTGCAAGAACACTTGAAATTGGGCACTTTTATTTTACCAAAGGCAAAACCCATGATTTACATTACAGTGTGAGTTATCCTACGTGTATTTGGGTTTAGTGAACATTTTCAAGTATAGAGATTTGTACAATTTTCTTTGATTTTCATCACCCCTGGAGCGTCTAAATTTGTTGAAGAAATATACGATTTCAGGTAAAACGAGTATTTCGTGAAATGTAAAGAAACTTTAAAATGACCGCATTGTTCAATTAGTTATCTTCTGATTTAGTTATTTAGAGATTTTTCTGTAATGTATACTATCGGGTCTCCTTCCACTTAAAAGCTTCAAATTTGAAGTTATTTAAAACAAATAGGCTATAATGTCATATAATGGCGAAAGGTGCCATACTCTGGGACCCGGGTTCGATTCCCGTTTCGGGCATCAACCGAAAATCGGTATAAGAATTTTCTTTCCATATTTTCAAGAAAGTGTAATCCCAAAATAACGAGAATACTATAATGTCCTCATTTTTATCGGAATAAAATCTAAATCATGGTAGCTTATTCCTTGCTAAGAACTTTCTACAAACTAGTTTGAGCATTCAGTTTAAATTGAGTTGAGAAGGTTTTAGTGTTTGATATTTCTTTACTTTTTCTTTTTTCAGCCACTTATTTCACACCGCTGAACTTAAAAGCACTCAGAATCACAGAACCGCTGACGCACACGCGTGTGGAGACAAAACAACAGTGTGTCTTGGTGTGCTTAAATACCCCAGGTTGTCAAGCCATTGCCATACAGGACGGAATCTGTTTGCCATTTGACGGCCGGTTGACTTTCGATAGAGATGCCATCTATGAAACAGCATATTGGAAAGAAGGTCAGTATTTTTCACCTGTGAAACAGCATATTGGAAAGAAGGTCAGTATTTTTCAACTATGAAACAGCATATTGGAAAGAAGGTCAGTATTTTTCAACTATGAAACAGCATATTGGAAAGAAGGTCAGTATTTTGTTTCTATCTTTCTGTTTTAATGTATTTCTTGCTTTCTTTTCGGTAATAAGGTCAGTAGATTTATTTACCTAATTTAGGGTTCAAATTTAGGGTTCCAGCCCACCTACTCCAAACAAAAATTGTAAATCAGATCTGAGTGAATACTACACCCGGTCGCACAATGGGTGGGGGGGGGGGGGGTTTGCAACGTACGCGACAAGGATCGATAATTTCTCGGAACAAAGATTACAGTTTGCGCCCTCACCAAACCTGTCAAAGTGGCCACATAGGTGAAATAAGTTTGTCTGTCGTAAATATCAATTAATCAATTGAAATATCCTGTCAGTGAACTTTCACAGTCCGAGATTATGTTACTCAGCTGATTCCACAATTTTACAAAATTAGTTGATGGTATTCATTTGGCTAATCGATGTGGCAAATTGATGTGGCATTGTATGGTCACTGGTTTGTGTACCTTATAGTTTATGTTAGATTTGTGTTTAAAGCACGTGTACAAACCGTCTTTCCAAAACAATGCCTTGATTCCGCGTAGCGTGAAACTCAAAGTCACTCGCCCGTTTTACCATTATAAGTAGAACGAGAAATATTTGAAATTATATTTATTAAAGGGGCATAAGCTGCGAAAATGTTGATATTTTGACGTTACAACAGAATGATGAAATTATTGGCTATTTTTCTCATAACGTATAATTCAGAAGCTTTTTAGTGCTTCTAGTCTCGAAAATGTACGATAAAGTATTGTTTTGAACTAACTTTGGATTAGAATTAATGAATGGTCGTGAATGAATGAATGGTCGTCTCGGTTATTTAAATTTTGTTTACTTTTCTAACACGTTTTCGGTTCGTACAGGCCATATACTATATGGATTTTCCTCATTCCAACGCCAATCATTTAGTTTTTTGATGGCCTTCAAAGCCTCTTACTGTCGTGACCATCAGAAATTATGAAACAAGTGTGAATTTTGGCAGCTCATGCCACATTAAGCAGCCCCTGAAAAGCTTACAGGTTTTGTCTGGGTTTATCCGCCGCCGCCACCGCATTTTGTTTTTGCAATAGCTCAGTTACCTGAAGGAACCTGATTACCATATTTCAAATGTTGGACATATAGGCCGGGGACATTTTGTTCACGCATGTCACAATGAGGTCAAAAGTCAAGGTCACTGAGAGGTCACACATGGGCTAAAAAGCTTGTTACAATGTTTCTCAGAAACCAGTTGCTTTAAATTACGCGCTATACTAAGGTTGCCAGCTTAATGACTTTGGACGAACATCGGTCCATAGGTCAAGGTCACACAGGAGTTAAAATGTTGGACCAAAAAGAGATGGGGCAGAGGGGGCTGCTTTCGTGTTTGTCAAGCAAACACAGTTTCTAGTTATATTTTATTTTAATTACTCGAAATGGTGGCTTTAAAAGTATTTAATGTATTCTTATTTTTCCTTCAGGTTTGCGTTTGCCGTGTATTTATAATTTGACCAAGTTATCAAATGTACAAATAATAACGTCGTACCACGGGCCTCCAGAAATTGTAACCTTAGGTTGTGTTCCAGGATACGTAGGGAGAGAAGCAAACGTGACCACCGGACCAATATGTGTATCATCAGGATATCCACATTGTCAATGTAAGATGACATTATCTACCAGAATACATTTAAACTTATATAATCCCACCATAAATAGCTTACACAAGCTTTTCAGAAAAAAAAAACTAAAGAATTTTTTGTTTAGTTTTTTATGAAATGCACCAGTGGGGTTTGGCGTTAGCTAAAGAGGTTCATTTACCTTCGCCTTGTAAAATATATGTCTATGCAATACCACGAATTTGAACCCATCAGTTTTACGCAAATAAAAGCGTTCTGATTTGTTCTGTTTTTTTATGACTGACAAGTGCACGTAAAGGTATACATGTATCGCAGCATGTGATGATTCCATTTGCCATTTCCAGTAATGTTAATACACACATTCAGTCGCCAGTCCTTCGCGAATCTTAAGCACACCTTAATTATAGGGTATTAATTACAAGGTTACCGTACCAATTTTAAAGGGAAAGAAAATCTAAGCTTTAGACTAGTTTAGATGGAAAGAGTAGAGTTCATTTAGTCCCAAAAAACTGTCCGATGTATGTTTTATCCCCTCGTAAGAGAATAATCGAAATTTGAAGGTGGCGTTACAATAGAGAATAAGCTCCATAGGCCGTTCACAAGGCCGCCACCATTTTTTCATTAGTTTTATCCAATTATTGTTGAATAAAAATTTAAGTGCGTTATAGAGTAGTCATGTGATGCAATTTAGCCAATGGCTGGCTAAGCAATGGCGCGGGGTTGCATACTGACCTATATATTCGGAGAAAATCTTCCCACTTCAAGTTTGTCGCCATGTTTTTTTGGACCTAAATCTACCATTATACATTAGAGAGCGGTAAAAATACGTCATTATTGATCTAAAAATAGCTATACCAACATCACGTCATCCTAAAACGGACAAATGGCTACACAGATAAGTCACTGAAAGGACATACTTCTGTCTGTTTTTATTAGCTTGAGGGTCACTGAAGGTAATTGACGTGAAATGTTTTAAGCACTTTGAAGGTTGTTATCGACGATAATCCCTATGTATTTCTAGAGATTTCCCCTCCAGACAAACTTAGATGATAAAGGTCACTGTAAACATAATCAGTCTGATGTAAACAGATGGAAGTGCACCCAACTTTTCTAGGCAATGTTATGGAAGAAAAAGGATTTAGTTTCTGTTTAAAAACGATTGGAAACGGAATTGGACCTCTTTAGGTGGATCGAATTCTGCGCCCACTTGGACAAAGCGCTCATAACTAAGAGTACTCTTGGCGTATGTCTGCAACATGGGACTTAAGTGGTCTGGTAAACCTTCTATGTTGCAGAGATATCCTCTTAAGTTAATAGCGCTTTGTCCAAGTTGGTCCAGATCTCGATCCACCTAAAGTGGTCCAATTTCATATCCGATCGTTTTTAAACAGAACCCTTATCCGTTTCCTTTCAAAAAGTAGAAAATTGCCTAGAAAAAAAACCGGGGGGCAAGAAACAAAATAATAAAAACGCAACAAGAACATTTAGAACTTTTTTCCCCTACCACGAATCGGAATTACATGTAATGTTATTGTGACCTATATCGATATAACCCTGGGTTTCAAAATGCATTTGGGGCCTCCGTGGCGCAGTAGGTATAGCGTTGGACGCTCAATCTGAACAGCCTTCAACCATGGGGTCTAGGGTTTGGATCAAACTGGGTCTTCAATCGAACGACCTATGTGGGATGGTTGCCAGTTACCAACGGAAGGTCGTGGGTTTCCTCCGGGCATAGAGCCCAGTTTCCTCCCATAATAAAACTGGCAACGCCGTCATATAAGTGAAATAATCTTGAGCGCGGCGTAAAACACCAAACAATCAATCAATTGAGCTGCATATGAGTTGTACTGATCAGCACAGATATAGGTTGTCAATGTAGGCCTATACCACTTTTCCATTTTGTACAGGGACTCCCGAGTTTGGTGGACACCGCTATTATATTAACAACGGCGGGGAATCCTGGCAGAACAGTTATGACTTCTGTCAATCATTGGGAGGATGGCTGACTGATATCCAATCACAAGAGGAGAACAACTTTCTCGTGCAACTGTTCCACAACCAAACTAATCCACCCCCAAATAATGAAGGTTACGTATAAATACCTATACTTTATATTTTAAAGGGTATCCCATATGATGCAATATAGATAATTTCATTAAAAAGAACTTTTTCTTGTCTTTAATTACATATGATGTGTATTTGTATTCCACGCATAGTTATGCAGATATTGCAGCCTGAAGTCAACTCCACTCAAAAAATTGTATTCCGGCTTCACGTCATTGGGGGAAGACAGCCGTCGGCAGCAACGGTCTTCTCATTTGATTCTTTAACCGTTTCTGGGCATGTTATCAACATAATTAGTAAATCTGTCGTTCTGGTATATTAACCAGTGGCACTGCTATTGGTGTGAATCTATTCAAGTGATTTCAGGAATCCAAACCAAAAAAGTTTGTAGATTTCGAAGACCGCTGCAGGTCTAAGGGTGTGTTATATTACGTGGGTGATTTTTAAAGTCATCCTCTGCTAGTATAAAATGTAATCTCAAGGAAATTGCAGGCCTTTGGGATACCCTTTATATCCCCAAAACGTTAGCCAGATTCTCAATCAAAAATAGAGATTGATCCTACTGCCATTCGTTCAGATATCAACTCTAAAACGATTGAGTGACATGTTGCTTAAACATAAAGGCTGGAAACTGCTGTCCACGTCCTTAAAATTGTCAACAACGACACGTGACACTGATAGTTGACTCGGTTGTGTAGAGAGATATTCTATATAATTCTGGTAGGTAACGTTTAAGCCGCCGACAACCTGTTTTGTTATATTGATTGCTACTCTCCTAATACATATAATATACCTTAAAATACCTTGAAGTCCATATCATATTTTGCCTTGACATCCATGGGCGCTGCCATCTTGTTTTAGAATGTATTTATAAGCTAATGTAGTGCCGATTATATTTTTGATTTTTAACAAGTATTTCTGCCCCAAGAACCTGCGATGCAGCATATTATGATAGGTTTACATGTTTGCGAACAGAATAGAACAGAGAAATAAATAGTATATAAATTAAAAATTCTCAGTAGATTTCTTGCAGTTAACTATGCGCAAAATGGAGTGCGACGGCTCTCGAGCCATGTCTCAAGTTGAAGATCTCGTAGAATTGCACGAGATCTCGATTGCCAGATTCTATGGGATCTTTTTTTATGATTTACCTAATTGAAATTTAAAAAAAGATTTAAATGTCAATAAAGACCAATCCATTCTAATATGAGAAATAATTAAGGCATCACTACGCAGTGAGTTTTGTTAAAAACATGAGGTTCTTTATCACGTGCAATTGAAGGTAAAATATTTAACGAAGAAAGTTTAAAACATCTCCTAGATCCAATTTCAAATTCTACTATGGGATGGTTTTACAAAAGCTAAAACACGTAGCACAACTCGAACTATATTGTACATGATGGTGTATATTTATGAGCTTTCGAAAGAAGCTACTCTCATCATCAGGTATTATAACACACAGTTGAACAATTTTCAACGGGCATTACATATACAGAGAAATATAAACACAGTTAATGCTTTGAAATGATGCGGAAATCAGGAGAAGCAAAATGAGGCTACAACAATATAGATTAACAGGACACAGTTACATGTACAGACTACGACAAAGGGGTGGGCTGTAACATTGGGACATGCACAGACTTATTACCATTAATGAAGACAGGTTGATAAACATTAAATAAAAGGAATGGAATAGATGAAAGTTGTACATTTAATGCTTGGGTTAATGCAGAAATATGCACTGACTCTTTGAAAGCTAAACATAGTTTGCTATTGGTCCTGCATGTCTAGATATAAGACCTATGCAATATAAAATTTGTCTAAACTAGTAAGTGTTAAGAAAGAATTTAAGGTTCAACAAAGAGCGTAACTGTCAGCGTGGTGAGCAATCAACTTTGACGCTGAGCTTATCAACTTGTTTTCATGTCATCCTGTTTAAATGAAAATCAACTAACATATTAACGGTCTGATTCATCCATATCTGAAGTTGAAGTCCACATTTGTTCGATTTGAAACCCATTTTATGACGTCATCAGACGGGCAGTTACAGACTGCAAAAGGAGACAATTTATTACTGATAGATTGTACAACCGACAAGCTTCAAAATGCCAAACACGAGTGACTCCCCCTTGCGCTGATCTTTATCTTCGGTGCAATGTTCGATCGATTCGAAAACGATATGAGGTTGCATAATCTAGATCTAAAATAAGAATCTGTTTAGTGGTCAACGGATCGTTTAGCCTTACCAGCGACGCAAGAATGTAAATTGTTTCTCTCAAGTTAGGTAAATTTACGTCACTTCAAGACCGCATGGTTACCCTGTTCCCTAACAAAGCATTTGCTCGAGAAAACACGATATCCGAGAATAGTCGTATTGGACCTTGATGTATTCGATTTTGGTCGTGTGTTGCAAATCTTATGCGTCCAGTCTGTACTACAAATCGCACCGTGATAACGGACCTGTAGTTTATTTATACTTCTGGTTTGAATTAGTTTTCACTAAGATGTACCCAAATAGGCCTGATCTAGATTTCATCAACTTATTGTTTTCTTTATTTCGTTCTCCCAGGCTCTTACTGGATCGGTGGTCTCCGTGAACATCTGGGGGATGTTTTCAAATGGATGCCATCTAATCAGAGTTTGGTGTATGAACAATTTGCACAAAACGAACCAACTCATTGGGATTCTGAAAAGTGTCTTGGAATGTGGAATATACATGATTGGAACTACGCCTGGGGAAATGGTGGATGTTCCATTAAACTCGGATTTGTTTGTAAATTTCTTAGTTTAGATATCTAATCTGGCTAAAACAGTCGGCGTTAAGTGCTGGTTATATTAGTCCGCAATATGTTGAGTGGATTGAAGGATAATTTCTGATACACCCGCACGGGCTTCTTCAATACCACGTCAACATAGGGTACATTTGAAAAATCTAAGAGTTGCTCTCGGAATTTTTAAAAAATGATAACTCGCAATTTTTAAACATTACTCACCTAAAATTTTGTCCGAAAGCTTTTTTGATAATCCCTTCGTAGAGCTAAACCATCAAATGTGACCTTAAAATCGGTAAAAATCTGTTCGCTCAGTTTGAATTCCGTCTGTGTTTACTAAAATTTTCCTCGGGCGATCACACTGCCATCTACCGCGAACTTTCAAATCATGCTCGCCACTACAACCGGTAACGGCTGTCCGGGAAGGTCGGTGATAACGCAAAGGGAATTTAAACTTAGCGAATTTCGTTGTTTGGCGATGTGTATGGTCACATATGATGGTTTAGCTCTACGAAGGGATTATCAAAGAAGCTTTCGAACAAAATTTTAGGTGAGTAAGTTTAAAAATTGCGAGTTATCATTTTTTAAAAATTCCGAGAGCAACTCTTAGATTTTTCAAATGTACCCTATGTTGACGTGGTATTGAAGAAGCCCGTGCGGGCGTATCAGAAATTATCCTTCAATCCACTCAACATATTGCGGACTATGGTTATATGTGCCATTGGCTAACACGAGTTCAATTCCAGGTCCGGTAGTAACCCAATATCAGTTGGAGAATTTTAACATTTTTCAAACGAATCTCAAATATAATGAGAACACTAGAAATAAACCGTTTTAAGTGAATCTTTATTATAATATTATTATTAGTTTTTTGTTTGTCAAGGTGGTTTCGACGCTGAACGCAGACAATCGGAATTTCTTTAAAAGCCCTAATTTTGTCGGTCCGTGTCACTTGAACAGTTTTTAACTGCTAGACCTTAAATTCCGTGTGCTTTGAATTATAATATATATCCCGACCATTGTTTGCATTCAGGCAAATTAATATGATTGATTTTATTGATGGTTTATCGTCAACTTGATGTCCTTCGTGTTTGTTTACAAATGCGAGTTGGTACATTAGCTGTTCACAGGCAGATGGAAAGATAAGTACTCTACTGAACGTGCTGCATCAGATTTATGAACAAGAACAACACTGATGTTATCAGACATGATTTATGTGTTGCAACATCGGTCAATTAGTGTATTGCTTTGGTCTTGTGATTGTATTCAAGTTAATGGATAATGAATTGATAAAAAGTACATTGCTTTGTTTTGCTTATTAAGTTGATGAGAAACTAAGATATATTGTGATCACGGGAGAATTATTTTCACGGAAATAAAATTCTTATCACCGAATTCATCAAGATGTAGTACTTTATAAGCAAAAAAAAACCCCACTTACAATAGCAAATACCATACCGATTCTAAATGTTGTTTCTATACGTACTGAAGACTGATTCCAACGTTTTGATTTTTTACTAATACCGATTTAAATGTTCATTCGGTAGAAATTAATATAATAAAAAAGGAAACAAGGCTGTTAATATAGTTATGGCATCAATTTTATAATTGTGGTTGAAATTTAAATAACTTCAAGCTAGGTTGATCCCCTTTAATTCAAAAATACATCAAATAATATAACAACTTGCACTGTATAAGCTATTTGCTGATAGAGTTTATGTCCTTATATTTTGAGGGTTTAGCAAAATAAATAGATGTGGAAAAATTAAATGGTCGACTTTCCTGTTAATATCAATCTACAAGGGCCCTGTCTTACAAAGCTTATAGAAATATGCTAATAGACCTTCAATATGGACCAGTTGTAAGCACGATGTATAAAGTTCTCATAGTTTTAACACAATTTACTTCTGGCGTAACTTATGACAGATTTGTAAGACAAGGCCCGGAAAGATTCTATTTTATTATTGTGGTGCCATTTTTCTTCCCTTGTCACTAGGACCCCATTGGCTCGGTCGGTTAGAGTGATAGTCCCTCAGTCCGACACCAATGTCTCATCGATACGGGTCTGGATCGATCACACTCAGACCAAATGAAAATTGAAAAATTTGTTGGCGGATTTATCACTGAATCGCCGTATGTGGAAGAATTGTCAGGTTCTCGTCAAGAGTTTCCTCCGGGCACAGAACCCGGTTTACTTCCCAACTAAATCCGGCAACGCCGTAATATGAGTGAAACAGTCCTGACTCGGGGGTAAAAGCATCGATATCCTTGCTGAAGATCTGTAAGCATTGTCAATGTGTTGCAAAGAGTTCCAGAAAATTCTACAGACTAAGGCCAAACGTAATGAAATATCATGGTTTTAGTTTATTACAACGTTCATGATTGGTTATAAAGGTCTAAATGATATACCTCTTTTTTAACACAATTAGAAACAATTTTCTACAAGAAGATTTTACCTATGCCCGTGTGTTTTAGTGTTCATAAATAAATCGTTCTCCTGTCATTAATTCAAAACATTGTAACGAAAACCATTAATCTTCGAGTCAAACGGCTGCCTTATTTGGTCCACATATCCACATCATATGTGAGATCAACAATAATTATTATAAATATAATGAAATGAAGCAAACATGATTAATCTTTATGTGAACCACATTCCGCAAGAAATTCTCCAGACCTATACAACCTGGGAATTTAAATGCAATTTCATTAAAATCTCATAGTAAAGTCTGCAAAATATCGTAGACAACGACCAATAAAACGGTTCGGAATGTGAGTTCTTGGACAAGGCGATAAAGTTTGATGTAACAGCATTTATCATTGGTTCAGCTTGGCCCAAAGCCTTCTGAAGCGAAGTCGGCAATCAGTACGGAATGCTTTACTTACAAGGCTATAGATAATTGGATTAACAGCGTGGTTTACCAGAAATAAAATCCTCCCAAAACGACTGTAGGCACTGTCTGGAAGCTCAAAATGATCGATTGTCGGGGTAACCTTCACTTGCGTTTCTTGTAACGCAATTATCCAAAAAGGTGACCAAGAAAGTAAAAATACAAGAGAAACGAGAAAAAGCATGATGGCGGTTTTTGAGCCCCTCTGTCTACGTCTACGTCGAGAGTCTTTCAAAACTGTCCATAAAGATGTGGAAGTGTTAGGTTGCAGATGATTGGTTGATTGCCCAACGTTTGTTGTGTTTTCATTGGTCAACACAGTTATGTTATCTGTACACTGATTGGTTGTTCCATCGGAAGTGACCCCAACAGCCAATCGGTTGTTTATGCTGGTTTGATCAGACAGACCCATCCTTGTGGCTTGAACAAGTCGACCTCTTTTCCACAACCTCACGCCAATCAAACTATACAAAACAATCATAATCAAATAAATGGACGCAAAAGCTGAAAACATTGCATAAATGTGAAGCGTGTGTAGAGTTGAGCCAAGATATGATGTCTGAATACCACACGTTGTTCCAACGAGAACCAATCCATTGTCGTCAGAGAATAAAACTTTTTGATCTCCGTACAGAAATGGCACCAGACTCGACATTCCTGCTCCAAGAAGTAAGGTGATCCAGAAGAGCCACCTGGATAATTTGGAACTTATTCCTGGCTTCAAAGGGCGACAAATCTTGTTAAATCTATCCAGAGAAATGGAGATCAAAATTATGGAAGAAGCTCCCGTAAAAATATACTCACAAAAGAAACATATCTTGCACATGACTCCCGAGGTAAATGTGTAGGTTTTCAACAAGACTCCCAACATGAATGGCGGCACGATGAGACAGACAATCAAATCGTAAATGGCTAAATGTTGAATAAAAATATTGGCATTGGATTTGTTCGTTTTGGCTGAGTAAACCAAACACACAATGGTATTTCCGACAGTCCCCACAACTAGACAAATACACACTAAGATTATGGACGCCATGTACGTAAGAGCCTGTTTCACGTCCGCTTCTAATAAGATAGAAGTTACCGAAGCGTTCGAACTTATATTAAACAGACTACTTTTCATATTTCCTCTAGTCGTAGAAACACTTCGAATACGGAACCAAGGAGCACAACGCCATACATTTGTGAGGGGATACGATCATTCAAAGAACATATTGTTGAAAATACGTAAGTATTATGACGTTAATTTTGTATCGAGTATGTCAGCAAACACTTTAGAACAATTCAACTGAAATAACCGAGTATATCCAATCTTTGCGCGATCAAACTGCTAGCAATCGTAATATCACAATCACTGAGGCAAAGTTTTCAAATGCCCATCTGGAGTAAAAGGGTCATCCTGGAAATAGGTATGAACGACCATAGACAATCGACTTGATTCAGCAAATAATCCTTACAGACAAAGCCTAAGGGCTCAGTCATAGAAAAGCTTGGTTACCTGAGGCAAGAGCTTGCCAGATAACCCTAGATTGAATGCTCGGATTCCACGTTGAGAGTCTTCCTTTGGTATTCTGCGCTATGGGAGATTTGCGTATTTGTTGTTTGTCATCGTTTTTATAGCGGAGACAGTCTTTTACTGATGACTGACAAATAGCTTTGACGCCAGCGCATGCAATTCGATACTGTAAACAGATCCTTGGCTAAACATATGGAGATCTTAAGGTGATTCAGCCCTTACAGAGAGCAGATCAATTCCGTGTTCCTCATTACCTGAAGTTAAGGCCAGACACGTCTGATTTTCCTTGTGCAAATATATTTGGGTCCCTCCATGCAATTGTCTTCAACGGAATCTATTAATATCGCATAAACAATCCCATTGCTTGAAGACAATTAAGGCGACATCTTTCTCATTGAACATAGGCGGTTCTGATGCCAATTCAGAAGTCGTTCCAAATGACTAAAGACAGATATTAAGAAAAAGGAGTCCATGAAACAAAATCTTTGGAAAACATGGATTTCCTCCCTGGAAGGACAATACTTCAATCCTAGAAAGATGACACTTTTTGGCACTTGTTTTCACAAGAAGGAATAAGATGACCGTTTCAAAAATAAAGCATTAGAGCTGCTACCCAAATGGCTCACTCAATTTTGTTTACAACATCGCCAACGAAAGCAATGGTATTAGCTAAACACCAGAAAGCTGTTCTGTGATTGTTCACGTAAGAAAAACCGTTGAAACCAATTGTTAGTCAGTTGAGATGGCAAGTACCTGGAGGCCTTTGTTGATCAAACCGTTTTCCATCACAAATAGCTTAACATCTGATCGATGTATGCCAGTCAAGCTTGTTGAATATTATCGACAATTCTACTAATGAGGGCGTTATCGGCACTTGACTCCCCACACAATGTACATATTAAACTTTCCTCTGTGACATCGATGTTATTGTATTGCCAACATATAAGTTTATGCTTCAATAAACATCAAAGCCATGGAAAGTGTTGGTAATCTGTTGTGATACCCTCGAGAGTAAATAGCTGTAAACTAACAACGATGTAATGGTTATACTGAACATTGAATCCTCTCCTAATAGCAGTTCGAATCTGTTATTAAAACCACCCTTTGTCATACTAACATAAGCGAGCTGTAATTGATTAACAAAAATACACTCGCCGATACGCCTTCGCCACTACATGAATGTCTTCCTGTACCATGTAGGCGTATGTGTCTGGCAAAAACTAAAACCGAGGATTTTCGAGACAATCGAAAATTAGAAATGACCCTATCGGCCAATAAAATCACCTCTAACGTCAAAACCAGCCATTTTAATCCATTGACCTTGTGACTGGTAATCATTCGACAAAGGAACATCACTCAACTTGGCGTTTGTTCGCATTTACCCATTTTTTAATAATCCCTCTTCTACACTGGGCAAGGAATATCGTTAGTTACCTTCAACAGTTTAGACACCAGTAACTATTGATTGATTGATTGATTGTTTGGTGTTTTACGCCGCGCTCAAGATTATTTGACTAGTATGGCGGCGTTGTCAGTTTTATTGTGGGTGGAAACCGGGCTCTATGCCCAGAGGAAACCCAAATCCTTCAGGTGGTAACTGGCAACCATCCCACATAGGTCGTTCGAGTGAAAACCCAGTGGGAATTTTTTTCCCATTTTTTTTTTTGACTGAGTGGGATTCGAACCTGCGACCCATTGGTGGAAGGCTGTTCGGATTGAGCGTCCAACGCTCTACCTACTGAGCCGCAAAGGCCCCAAAATCTATTAAAGATGCCCCGAGGAGCTTACAGTGATGGCCAGCTCAAGATGAATCGAGTTGACAGGGTACGCCTCAATCTTGCCTGATTCCTCCAAAATGGGACTACTTCGGGAGATTTACTCTCGTTTTCATTACTTATCCAACGATTATTTTAATTCCAACTTAATATTCACAGATTCAGGAGGCCGGTTGTCTGAATGAATAAGACAGCGGCATTTATTGCTGGCGATATGTACCATATTCTGGGACACGGGTTCGATTCCCGTGTTGGGCGTCACCAACAATCGGTAGAAGAATTTCCACCATTTTTCACGAAAGTGTAATCCCCATAAATAACGAAAATAATGATGTAAGAATTGTTATTTTTTGTTACCTAATCTGGCATGTAATAATTCCTGTGCTTTTATAAACGTGTAAGAGGCACATGCATATCTTAGCCACGTCTTAAAATCTCACGAAAATACGATTATGAGTTTAGTTAGACCACGGATAGATAATCTACATAGAGGTGAATCTACCTGGGGTGCGGTGTCTCTTACTCTACTATTGCCAAACTTGAAATCAATTTGGAAGGAATGGTTACTTTTAAAAGTTGTGTTAGCGGAAATAAGTTTCTGGCATTTGGATGACTTTCAAGTTAATGTGGATTCTTAAAGTGGCATAAGCTGCCAAATATAAGGAAACTTGAGTAAGGAAACTAATTGTTGGTCATTTTTATCATAATGAGAGCTTAACATTTTAAAAAAACATAAGCCCCATAAATCTATGCGTATACAACCCATTATTAAAATTGTGTTCTATATTTGCAGATATTTTTGGTTTGTATGGCCCTCCCGATATTATTTTTATTTCAAAGTTAGACCGTTCGTTGTTTGGTACTTCAAACACTGAACTTCTCTTGGCAATCAGAATTTAGAAGGAAAAATCCGAGTTTATATGCAGAACGCAGCTCCGACCCTTTGGATTGTTGCGTTTGGAGTGGTAAAGATTTTAAAAAATCAGTTACCCATTTGCAATTATTTGCATAAATTTGTCTATTGGTCAGAGACAAAAATCATTGCGACTGGATATAACCTTGGTACATTTTACCCTGAGTATCATTGAGACCACTTACAATATCATGTCGAACTTAGCAATCCCCATCATCAGCTGAGAATTCAAAAGCACAACATCGGCCATCAATACAAGCACGACACGGACAAATATGACCCGTCACACTGACGTTTTATCGATAAAATAAAACTAGGAAATTATTGATTATTATTAAAAAGAACGTTTTAGAAGCTCATAGGCGACACCAGGCTCAAAGATGTACATTGGGATAGTGTTAAGAAGTCATGTAAAGACCCACTCGCCCCGGTAGCGTTTGTGATATAAGTGAAAAAAGCGAATTTATATGAGTTCATTAGAAATAAAAATCCCTCTAATTAAACATTAAAAAAATGCGCGTGTTTGCTCTGTTTTGGGCGTTGCTGAAAAAAGCATTTCCTAACTTCCCATATTATCTGTATATTTTATCTAGCTCACCCACCCATGCATATTCTCTATTCTAGAGGCTAGTGTGCCTTTTATTCTAGAATGATGCTTCTGGATTAATTCAAATTATCTCAAAATAAGCCACCGAGGCCCCGTCACACCTTTCGAAATGTCATTCATAATCGAGCGAGCCAATCAAAAACACGCTTGTATCATGGTACAAACACTGGGGTAGCCAATCAAAAAAGTGCTCGTATTATGGAACAAACACTGGGGTAGCCAATCAAAAAAGTGCTCGTATTATGAAACAAACCCTGGGGTAGCTAATCAAAAAAGTGCTCGTATTATGGAACAAACACTGGGGTAGCCAATCGAATCATTCAGCTTTATTAGCACGTATTGGAAATGTTCATCATCTGTCTAGACATCACGTGTCTCTGATGCTCAGCAAAATGGTCAAGCGAAACCATAAAATACTAGTAATTACAAAATCCGGTGACAAACCATGCATACAACCTCCGTGTATTCTGGGTTTCCGCCGGGCAATGAGCCCGGTTTCCTCCCCAACTAGATCTGACAACGCCGCCATATAGGTGAAATAATCGAGTTTACGAGTGCGGCGTAAAACATCAATATCATGTTTGTTGAATGTGTCTCATCAGAGGACCAACGCCACAACCATGACTTCTAAAATACGCTCAGCAGTCAATTGGTAACACGTGTCACATGGCTACTGACATTATCACTGACATAAATAAATGTCACTCAAGAAAGACATCGATACCAGTCGGTAGTCCAGAGAGAAATGCGCTTACATACGTAGGGCTAGTATTGCACGTTGAGGTTTAAAAATCAATATCTGATAACTGCAGCACAGATCTAAGAAAGTTTAGCTTTTATACGAATTCTACTAAAGGCGGATAAGCACACCCGATCAGAATTATAATAAGGTATAAGATAATTATGCAAACAAAATAAACTCATGTAAATGATATTCAAAACAGCATGATAATCACAGTTGCACAAAGCTGTATCAAGCTTAAGTCAGGCCTAAACGCGTCGCGCAACAAAGGAATTTGATTGTGACGTTGCCTAGATAAGTCAGACTTAAGCTTAATATACCTTTGTGCAACCGGCCTAAGAAGAACAATGGAAAACAATTATGATAATAGTAGGACCCTTAAAACGATGTATTCATTGGTTTATTTCCCTTAAAGTTGGACGAGTGGCCAAAACTCGCATTTTGTTCAATAGATCTGACTATCAAGACAATCAGAAGGTTTGGTCATATACAGATGATGTATAACTAAATGATTAGCATTGAAACAAGAAATATTCATATAATATTCACTTGTGCAAAGCGAAATAGTAGTTGAAATGTAAGCACAAATTAAATAAGCGTCCGTCCATGTCAAGCCCAATTTTAAATTATATTACCAACACTAGTAAACGTCAAATTATGACTTCTACAGAAACAAAAAATAGCCGATAATTTCAAAATTCGGTTTAACGGAGAAAGTTAAACATCCTGCCTCCGGCACTTAAACTTCACTATCTGTAGTTCAACTGACAATTTGAAGCCGCTGTGTATTCATATATTACTGGTGGCTGAGGTCTCACATCCACCGCAATGGTCGGCAATCGATCGGGATAACGAACAGCAACAGATGGGGGTATTAAATAGCTCAGGGGTGACCAATTCATCTTTACTTGAAGTTCATAGTACACAGTAACTGCACAACACTGAACTCCACATCATCTACAGTAAGTACATAAATATATATATTTCTCCATGGTTATTTTAGACAAGAAGATTTTCCCTGTGCCCGTGTGTTTTAGTGATCATATATATATATATATTTCTGACATGCCCATCATTTTTAACACAATAAGAAACTTGTCAATGACATGCCCATTTTTAACACAGTAAGAAACTTGTCAATGACATGCCCATTTTTAACACAGTAAGAAACTTGTCAATGACATGCCCATTTTTAAGAAATTTGTCTCCGTGATTATTTTAGACAAGAAGATTTTCCCTGTGCCCGTGTGTTTTAGTGTTAAAAAATATATATATATATTACTCAAAGAAGATTTTCCCTGTGAACATATATATATTTCTCAAAATATATATCATATTTATTCCACAATATCATAATACTATACATTATAATACATGCATAAAACTACTAAAATGCTCCACAATAGTCTGTTTATGTTTAAATAATAATTTAATATACCGCTTTGTAATTCTTTCATAAACGTATCCGCTTGTACACCGATTTGCAGATCTAGACGCTACAGCGATTTAACTGTATTACGAGGCAGGATTTAATTACCAAGAAAATGTTGCAATCCTATACTTTAGTTGTTGTTGGTTGTGTCCTATTATAGTTAGCTACAACCCAGACGCCTCCATCCCTCTCGCTACCATTAAGCATTTCATTGCTTTAATAACATGACAAACGCTACAAAGAAACGTCCTTAATACTAGAATGGTCGGGCACAATAGTATGCGAAAGTATTGCTATTTATAACTATGAACACTAAAACACACGCCCTTTAAATTAAAACGCCCATGTGTTTTACAGAAAAGGGGTAAACTTTAAATTAAAACACGTTAAAATGACGTGGCAAATTGTAAAACAAATTCAAATATTTTGAAGGTATTCTATTTCATAACTTTATGATCAAATCTGCAGAAGATAGTGGATAAAATCTGCAATCATCATCAAGAAAATTACTGCATTAATTAATATAGACGATACAGCTAAGTAATTTTCTTAGACATGACATAAAGTGCTTACCAGTGGTAAATCAGCAATAATGGGTGGCGTGCGCCAAGGCTCAGTGTTTGGGTCTATGTTGTTTCCTTTATAAATTAACATAATACCCCGTGTCGTTCACCACCTTCATTGTATTTTGTTGTCCGAGCACTTGCTTTGCAGTTCTTCGTTCATAAGTTCATGTGTATAGGTATATATACACTTGTGCTAGATTTATACCTTTATTTATGTATATGTTTTTCATTCTCTTTACTTTGCTATGGATTTACTACATTATGAATTTACCCACCTGCGACATACTCTATATTACTAAAAATTATTTCAATTAATGGGATAAAACAAGTCCATCGGACTTTAAACCCGCCGTCTGTATTATTTATAAACTGAAATTATGTTTCTTAAAGGTGAATAAAATAATGAATGAAAAAACGTGATCCGCAATTGAACAGAGAGCGTTATGAGCTACAAACATGAGTAGGCCTACAATTCATCCAATACACTGAGCTAATTTTGCTAGATAATTTTATATCGTAAATTCAATTCAATAATGTCCAATGGGCTAGAATCAGATAGTAATCCTTTAACACTACAGCTAGAAAAATGATATGAAGTTTATTGCATAAAGCCAATTGGCCCATGAGCATACAGTTCTCAAACATTTCTCACCCCATTTATGGATTAATATTGAGAAAAAAAAATGATCTGTTATAATTATATAGAAAATAGTTCATCTGTAAGAGAAAGAAAAGCTCAGATTTTGTTTTCTTTCGGGGATGGAAATCTCTCCGAGAATTTTACCCAGATCATTTGAAAGATTCCGCCTCTTACATCCCTCATCTTATATCCATTAATATATTAAACCTTATGTTCTACGGACTTAACGAAAACATTTAAAGTCACGGACGTCTAAGGTAGTAGCAATAACTGATCAATTCGGAATGTACCCGTAACAGCAGGTAGATGCATCGATTATTTCAATGTAAGTCAGCGTGTTACTAGGCGGCGGAAAAAATCTTAAAGTTGAACTAACACAAATCTTAAACTTGAACTAAGAAAAAGTATTATAACACTCCGAGAGAGCCTTGCCCGTAAAATATCTCAAAGTTCATTCAGAGCATTCACAAAGCAAAATATAGCATCATGAATATTTTTCAATCAGAAGTCAAGGATTTCAGATGATCGAAAGCTGGATTTTAAAAATTGTTTGTTGTTGTTGTTAATTCTTTTTACAGATATTTAGGAGCCATATTTAGAACACATGGCTTCTGTTAGATGATCGAAAGCTGGATTTTAAAAATTGTTTGTTGTTGTTGTTGTTTATTCTTTTTACAGATATTTAGAAGCCATATTTGGAACACATGGCATCTGTTAGTTTCGCTCCTTGTCGAAATTGGTTCAGAAGATGGTTAATATTGAGCATGATACTATGGTTTACAATTCTACTACTGACATTTGTGTGGATTGACTCACAGATGGGCAGTTTATCTTCTGCTAGTGAAAGACAGCTGGTCAAAACAGTTCAACCTCAAAAACAGCAATTGAATTCACACGATCGTCTTCAAGGTGATACACAAAAAGAAGGTTAGTATGTCTGCGACTTGAATAGACTTAATAAAAACTGAAAAATAGAGGTATCCTCGTACAATGACAACCTGTCAGATGGTTCACAGTATGTCCGAGAATTTCCCCAATAGCTGGACAATTTGATGTCAACGTAACTCTCGCATCACATGATTGCGGGGTTTTGAAAAGTCTGTTGACAGAGAATAGTTATCCCACCCTTTTAATGGTGGTTTAATGTGTGGCTCTTCCTGACTGGCAAGTAAGTAACACAGGAAAGAGACACATGAGTGCGGCTACTGTGTGACAAGCCTTTGTAGCGACACGCATGGTTGCATGCCTGTACTTCTCAGCGAATCAGGGAACTATCCGTCTGCAATATTTCACTTTCTTATAACCGAGATTACGTTATTATGTAATGGTTTATTGTCTCAATATTTTGATTGATTATACGTTTTTTTAAATAGAGTTAGTTAATCACATAACCAGCAGAAAGTTTTGAACGACAAATAGATGATTTGCCAAAATTTGCTCAGTGATTCCTTTCTTCTCCTCTTTTGCGTAAAAAAAGATTATTTAAACCCAATTCGGCAACAAGGATCTAAGAAGGGGATTGACACTGCCTATGTTATATACTATTTACATATTTCGTTGTCCTCTTTTTTCTTTATTTTTTATATCTGTTGGTAGGCCTATCATTGCTTGTAACTTTGTTCTGTTTTAAATAGAATGTATTTTGTCTTTGAGTATAGTGCTTGCAACACTGCATTTACCACGTGGCTCAGTTTTCATTATGCTAATATTTAAAGCCCTCTTTGGGCTGGGTAATCCAATATTCTGTTTGTAAATCATGTTATACATATTGTACCTTTCACTATAAATAAAAAGCTTACTACTTCTACTACTAGGTCTGTTAATAACGGGAAATTTTCTGTAGAGCGACAGTCTCAGCCAAGCTTCTTATCGATGGGTCGCGAGTTCGAATCCCACTCAATCTAAAGGCATAAAATCTTGAGCGGACTCGATGACCTTATATTGAAGAGTTGTCTGCTACTAGTCGTATCTCGTGCATAGATATCTTATAATAACTCGATAGGCTAAGCGCTATGCGCTGCGCAGTAGAAAATGGCACATTAGTCCGTCACCTAGCAAAATGGCGGACTAAGATTAACGTTACAATCCAGAACGAGGTTACCACTTGAAAAACATTTCTTGTCGTTGTTGTTGCACGATAGTCAAGAATAGGTCCTACTTAAGCCACTTTTTCACGTTTGTCACGACGGGCGAGGAATTCATACAGCACCTATCGCTTGAAATTTATTCCATTCTCGAAAAAAAGGACAGAAAAGTTCACATTAGACTAGAAAACAACTTGGTAACGCAAGTCAAATATCACTTAGCAAGATGGCGACTTAGTTGCCGGAAGTCGCTTGTCGTTAGCCAATCTAGTTATTATAAGATATCTATGATCTCGTGACTCGTGAGAGCTCGCTTTTCTTCACTTCTAAACTTGACAATGTCGTCAGATAAGTGAAACAGCCTTGAGTGCGACATAAAACAAAAGTCAACTACTAAATAAAGACATGTGCTACGTGAAACGCCCAGCAGTTAATTTTAAGGATTATACCACTATAGTCTGCGTGCAATCTAATGTTTTCCTATTCAATAATAAATTGCTTCACACACTATGTCTTATTGATTTGGTTTTATTTAAGGAGAGAAGCTACTTGATCAACTTGAAAAAGAAGAAGATTCTATGAACCGACCGGTTTTAAAGGTGCCACATTTTCAGAATAAAACGAAGAATTTACCCGTATATCTGTTGAAAAACCGCCCAGCTGATGCCCCAGGTATTTACTTAAAGGGAAAGAAAATCTAAGCTTTAGACTAGTTTAGATGGAAAGAGTAGAGTTCATATAGTCCAAACCAACTGTCCAATGTATGTTTTATCCTCCCGTAAGTTAATAATTGAAATTTGAAGGTGGCGTTACAATAGAGAATAAGCTCCATAGGCCATTTACAAGGCCGCCACCATTTTTTCAGTAGTTTTATCCAATTATTGCTGATTAAAAATTTAAGTGCGTTATAGAGTAGTCATGTGATGCAATTTAGCCAATGGCTGGCTAAGTGATGGCTTGCGGTTGCATACTGACCTATATATTCGGAGACAATCTTCCCACTTCAAGTTTGTCGCCATGTTTTTTGGACCTAAATCTACCCTTATAAATTAAAAAGCGGTAAAAATACGTCATTATGGATCTAAAAATAGCTGCACCAACATCACGTCATCCTAAAACGGAAAAATGGCTACACAGATAAGCCACTGAAAGGACATACTTCTGTCTGTTTTTATTAGCTTGAGGGTCACTGGAGGTAATTGACGTGAAATGTTTTAAGTACTTTGAAGGTTGTTATCGACGATAATCCCTATGTATTTCTAGAGATTTCCCCTCCTTTAAAATAACCCATATATAGACTAGTTTAGATTTATAAAACTGATTTAGCCGACTAAGTCTGAGTTGTTGACGGACTTCCCTTGATTATGGAAGGAATTTAGAAAGAGTGTGCAGGTGCGTTTACTAGAAACTACACCTCTAAAAATGTTTGTTTTTCAAGATCGAGTGAGCCAATCAACAACGTGCTTGTAGCATGGTTCAAGAAACTTGTAGGGTCAAACAAATCATTTTGATCTACCATCTTGTTTAGCTCTGAACGATTTGGTTTTGACAGCCAAACTCATAAAGTTGCAAAAGTGTGACGCTAAACTATACATAGAAGAAATTACCCAATCAGGAGATGTATTACGTTTTTTTAAGCTCCGACCATTCTATGTGTTTTGTGGGTATCCTATTTATTTGAAGGTCTCTGATCAATGGAAAAGTGCCGCGTAAGCGAACTTAGTCTAACAGTTATAACCCCCCCCCCCCCCCCAATCCCACCCAAAAAAAATGTCAATTCCCCTGCATCGGTTAAGCCATTTATGTATTTACATATTCCATTCCAACAGATACTTACTTCGTGGTGATCCCTTCATTATTTCTCATGACAATGGAACCCACGTTTAAAGAGAGTTTCAAACATTTATTATATTTCATTCTAGCTTTAATAAATACGTTATTATTTTCGCACAGGTGAAAATGGAAGGGGCATTCCTAAAGGTAACATGACAGGGAAAGCTCAGGAGGAATACGACAGACTATGGAAAAAATATCGTTTTAATGTATATGCTAGCGACATGATCTCTGTAGAACGAAGTTTGCCCGATGCCCGCTACAAACAGTAAGCCATTTTCTGAATGTCAATGAACTGTCTTTAGGACTATACTTTAGGGTTTTGGGGCACGATTCATACTAAAAAAATCAAAATTACGGTCCAGTGGGCAGAAGTTTTGTACCTCCACGTTGCTCCATCTCGAGAATCAGCATCATAGCTGAGTTGAGCAACAAATCTGTACGTATACAGAATTGCTGCATTCAAAGACAGAATTCCCTGTGACAACGTGTTTTAGATTGAAAAATATATAATAAATCATACTTGTTTAAGTGATTAAGCAAGTTTTTACAACTGTGTATCGCAAGCATACTATTTGCTTGATTGACTAATGTCTTACGACTCACTTTACATTATTTCATTTATATGGCGGTGTTGCCAGGTTTACTGGGGAATAAAACTTTTTCCGGAGGAACCCCTCGACTTGCGGCGAGTACCTGGCAACTCTTCCACATAGGACAATCGAGTTAAAAATCCACTCAGAAGTTTTTCAATTTTAGTTTATTCTAAGTGGGATTCGAACCCGCGCCGCATCGATGGAGGGTCTGTGTCGGATTGAGGAACTATCAATCTGCGGACTGAGCCCCCATACTATTTGGTGATGTCAAAGTGTTTAATGTCTCTGGAAAACTAGACACTAAAATAGTGAAATTTTATACAAAGATCAAATATTTCTGACTGATAATAACCTTTTTGCACGATCTTAGACAAACTTTTTTCATTGGTCCCACGGGGCACTTAAAGTTTGTTGTGAAATACGCTTTACTGTGTTCGAATCATTTGAGAAACTTATGTTGCATTTTTGAAGTTTTAAATTATATTTTGACTTTGCTATACATATAATTTAAGACTTTACACGAACCTCTTTTTTGTTTAGATGTCACAATTTTACCTACCCGAAGGACCTTCCTGACACAAGTGTGATAATATGTTTCCATGACGAGGCACTCTCCATTCTACTGCGGTCTATTCACAGCGTACTCAATCGCTCGCCGCCTCATCTACTGAAGGAGGTTATTATGGTGGATGATTTCTCAGATTTCGGTAAATTCATCCCAATCATTCTGTATGACAAATCACCTTTCTTAGTTTGACAGGATGCACTCAGTCCCAAAAAAATGGAAAACTGGGTTTTCAGTTTTCACTCGAACGACCTTTGTGGGATGGTTGCCAGTTACCACCGGTAGGTCGTGGGTTCTTCTCCGGGCATAGAGCCCGGCTGCCTCCAGCAATAAAACTTGCAACGCCGCCATATAAGTGAAATAATCTTGAGCGCGGCGTAAAACACCAAACAATCAATCAATCAATTGGTTTGACAGACAGCTTATATCGGACACTTAAGGCAACTTTCCATTTAAAAACAATATTACTTATTTATTAAACACGTTTCGTACAACAAGGTGAATAATTACCAATGGGTAACATATTGTATAACCAAAATGCCATCGACAGATTTGATAGGTTTTGTACATATATTTGTTCTTCTGCCACGAGCTTTGTATTTCAAATGTTTAAGAAATTGTGTTTATCTTAAAGGGGCATGAGCTGCCAAAATTTTGATATTTTGACCTTACAACACATTGTTGAAATTATTGGCTATTTTTCTCAAGACGTATGATTCAGAAGCTTTTAAGTGCTTCTAGTCTCAAAAATGTACGCTAAAGTATTGTTTTGAACTAACTTTGGCTTAGAATGAATGAATGGTCGTCCCGGTTATTTAAATTTTGTTTACTTTTCGAACACGTTTTCGGTTCGTACAGGCCACATACTGTATGGATTTTCCTCATTCCAACGTCAATCATTTAGTTTTCCGATGGCCTTCAAAGCCTCTTACTGTCGTGACGATCAGAAATGATGAAAAAGTGTGAATTTTGGCAGCTCATGCCTCTTTAAGAAGTCGAAAATAATGATTAAAGCAAGCACCATTTTCCTACCTGAAACAAACCCTAAATCTTTTATGTGAAAATAAATTTTCCATAATTTCACACAGTTGTCCAGATGATCAATTTAGTAGTTTGACAAAATTAATTTCTTCGGGTAATAAGTTAAAAGCAAATGCTCAAGTAGTGTCAATTCAAAAGTCCCTATATGCCGTGCCTGGAGTTAAGTGTCGTTATTTTGATTTATCGTTTTCTTTTTTGTTTTTTATATTTTGATAACTTTAGTCAAAATAATTTCAACTTAGTTTGTTTTTAACTCTATAGTTTGACTTTACTTCATTAATTTGACTCGAATTGAAATATTCTGACCTGAAAGGAAAGTATTTCAAGTGAAGTCGAAATTAAATTTTGAAAAAATATAGAGAATTATAAAATCCTGATACTTTTTAATTAAGTGAAGAATTACTTATGAATAACAATTTCTTGTTTTATTGGATGACGACTTTTCGATGTAGTTCTTTATTGGTCGTCACACAATAAACCAAGACGTTGCTCACCTTATTGTAATTATTCAACTTGGATTTTTCACTCGGTCGCCGTATGTGGAAGAGTTGTCAGGTACTCGCCGAAGGTCGAGGGTTTTCTCGGAGCAATGAGTCCGGTCCCCCCCCCCCCCACTAAACCTGGCAACGCCGTCATATAAGTAAAATAATCTTTCCCTTGAAAAAGTTGGTACAATAGGCTTAAATACTGTGCTTAAATACGGCCTCAATCGCCGTATGTGGGAGAGTTGCCAGGTACTCACCAACGGTCGGGGGTTTTCTCGGAGCAATGAGCCCGGTTTGCTCCCCCACTAAACCTGGCAATGCCGCCCTATAAGAGAAATAATCTTGAGTGCGGCGTAAAATATCAATCAAGATGAAAAAATGAACTCATATTTTTTTTTCAATTGTATTTGGTCTGAGACGGATTCGGTCCTGTGCCTGGTCGATGGAAGGTCTGTGTCGGGACTATCGCTGCACACTGAGCCACTCAGGCCCCGCATCATTATTCCAAGACTAATCATATGTTTAAACTCATTTAGTGTCTCGAAATTCGCAATCTACAAACAAAGTCATAATTTTAGCAGCGTATACCTTTTTCATTGATGATCTATGAACTTATCGGATTTCAGATGAACTTGGAAAACCCTTGGAGGAGTATATAGCCACGTTAGACAAGGTGCGACTGGTTCGAACAAAAGCCCGTGAAGGTTTAATACGTGCACGGCTGATCGGATATGAAGAGGCCAGTGGTACCGTGTTAACTTTCCTGGATTCACACATAGAGGCTACTCCAGGTATGTTAGTTTTACCAAAAATACTGATGATTTGTTGCCAAATTATCTTTTCCAGAAAATTCTACTGACTAAGACCAAACTCCTGCCTGTCGTCAACCTAATGAAATATCATGGGTTGTGGTTTATTAGGTCTATAACAACTTGTGATTGGGTATAAACGTCTAAATGATATGGCCCTTTTTAACACATTAAGAAACTTGTCTCCGTGGTTATTTTAGACAAGAAGATTTTCCCTGTGCCCGGTGTGTTATAGTGTTCAAAAATAATATACCGGTACGTGACATTTGAGTTACAGAGTGTGCCGCCATTACCAGAAGAAGATTAAGCAATTTTGATCAAAGATGGCGGGTCGAGATCGGCCATACGCGCACCCATCTTGTAGCATTCTCAACATGTTTTAGAACGTCAGATCCAACGTAGCCATTCCATGTGTATAGCACTCGGAATATCCTTCGGCTATCTTCGCTCGCTACCGGTCGGCTATTTCACGCACGTAAATCCCCGAAGTTTCAGAGTGCGTGTATAGTTCAATGGAGTTACTCAACGATACAAGGCTTACGTCGTATTCTCCTGTTCAATATATTTATGTTGGGTTACAGGCATAAGGTGGTGTCGATTTATCCCCCCTGTCCTACCGGGGGCCTGTTTCACAAAGCGGCGTAGATGTATTTTTGCGTAACTTCCATAGACCATATCTCTACAGTATGGGTTGTCATGGCAGTTACGTAAAACTTACGCTACACCGCTTTGTGAAACAGACTCCAGTACCAAACTCACGGAACCGTTTCGCCCTTGGTATTTTTTACCGTTGCCATTGTTCTCGAACTTCATAAAAAGAGGAATTTGCGTATGTTGTGATAGAGATATAAATAAAGACTCTCTGTATTTAACTAATTGTGAGTTTTGTCATAATGTATATGCACGTAGGCCACAGATCTGCAGTGATGTTGGCCCATATGGGAACTTAACATGACACGCGCTGCCAAATATAGGCAAACAAATTTTTGAAACAGAGTTAGCTAATTGCTTACTTTTGTAGTGAAGCAGTCGGTGGCTGTCGGTTCTTGACTTTTTCGACGAAAAAGTTAGGTTTCTGAATTATTTATAAACAAGGTTACATTATTTCTTGAGCAAATGATCGTTTCGTGGGATTTGTTTGGCCTAGGATTACTTTGACTGAGTAGGGGCCTACTGTGTCCTAACACTGAACTATGACATCGTTCTACTGGTTTCTCCTCCTGGGTTTCAGGCTGGTTAGAGCCTTTATTGGCCCGCGTCAGTGAGAATTGGACGAATGTGGTAACCCCAGTTATTGATGTGATATCAGATGAAACATTGGGAATTACGTACATGGCGGCTGAACACATTCAAGTCGGGGGATTCGAATGGAACTTACTTTTCAACTGGCACTATCCACCAAAGGAAGATAGAGAAAAAAGGCCTAGTAACGCACATCCAATCAGGTTTGTACAATTCATATCTGCTAAATAAAATGCGCATGCGCAGATTCTTTGACAACTTTTTCCTCACTAGTATAGCTTGAATTACATTTGACCATCAGTGAAAATCTTAACCATTGAATAACAAAACTCCTTAGTGACTCTCCATTGGTTTGCGTTGTAGGCCTACACACATGGTTGCCGGCCCACACATCGATCTCGGGGCGTTCGTCTCACTTTTCATATATATATGCACTCAGCCCATATATTTGATGATACTTTACTTTTATCTTATTTTCTTTCTCTCTTTTTTTGGTGTGCAGATCGCCCACTATGGCAGGAGGGTTGTTTTCAATTAACAGGGAGTTCTTTAGACGACTTGGCACCTATGATCCAGAATTTGATTATTGGGGCGGAGAAAACTTAGAACTGTCATTTAAGGTGAGCTGGTTATGAGAATAAGCCTATTGTATTCAATTAAAAGTTCGATCAACAATGAATAAGCCAATTGGCATTCGAAAAATATCGGGAAAAAAAACTTCCAATGAACACAACAATAGATCTACCAAAGACGAATCTTATATATGACTTGCCAGTATACTGATTTAATCCCGGTCTTATAACTTATTGGGTAATAAACGGATTTCTTAATAGCTATATTGAAGGAATTGTTCTGAACCGATACTTATATTCGCGAACAATCATGCTTTTCAAAGGGCTTTTCAAACAAGATATAGACTTTTTTCAGTGACGTCATGAAGTTAGCCACTGTCGACCAATTAATATTATTAAAGCAATCAATCGATCGAGTCAAGGAGTTGTTATCCATAAGTAATTATTCGCCTTATTGTTATTCAGACGCTCTGAGATCCTGTCAACCTATACCAATATCGACCTATTGGTAATTTTGTTTTCAATGCATCAATCATTTATTAATAGATTTGGATGTGTGGCGGGACATTGGAGACCGTACCTTGTTCCCACGTGGGTCACATTTTCCGGGTTCATGGCCTGCCCGGTGGTTTTAAACCCGAAGTCAAAAGCGACTTGAAGAAAAACCTGGTTAGACTCGCTGAAGTTTGGCTAGATGAGTATAAAGAGAATTATTATGACCGAATAGGTCACCAATTGGTAAGATGATTTTACAAAATCTTCATATTGTCAAAAAATAAAGAAACCGCAGAGATAAAAGATTGTTTTCTTCGCAATCTGAGAGATTTGTCCAACAAGTCCATTTGCCTGTTTGTCTTGACACCAATCCTAAACCGGACAAGCCCAGCTATCATTTAGACTTCTGTCATTTTCAGTCAATATCCTTTTTCCCTTAAGATTTTTTCACATTACTAGAATCATTCGGATATAAATAGCAACAGTATTGGTTTTCTTTTCTAGAATCTGTTGTATAAATGCTGAAAATTGTATTTTTAAATCAATCGGATCGTTTGTCCGGTCTACCACTTAGGGCAGTAATTGTGGCGTTGCTAAATTACGTTATCTGCAGTAATGTAGACCCCTATGGGATCTAAACATGAAACGAGCTGCCAAATATCGGCAAACAAATTTTTGAAACAGAGTTAGCTAATTGCTTACTTTGGTAGTGAAGTAGTCGGTGGTTGTCGGTTCTTAACTTTTTCGGCGAAAAGTTGGGTTTACATTATTTCTTAAGCAAATGATTGTTTCGTGGGATTTATTTTGCGTAGAATTACTTCTACTAAGTATTTTTTAACTTACACTTATTTGAAATTGTTAAGTCGATTATATTATATCAAAGAATTTGTGCAGAGGTGTTTTCATTCGATTGACAGCTATTTCGAACTTTAGACAATCGCTCCGTAAATGAGACCAGAGCAACATGGATCGCACCAATTACTCAAAATGTTGTGTCATGTATGCCTACATGTTTTATTACACAGTTATCAGTTTTATTAAACGGAAAACCCATGAACAGTTATTGTCCTGTGCATGCAGATATCTTCAGAGGCCCCTGAATAGCTTAAAGATGGATTGAAATGGGGTGATTTTTTATTTATCTGTTGCGTCAGTCTGTAAACTCTACTTGCCATTATAATGCTAAATGTTCTAAAGAGAAATTTAAGAGTTCGCTCTGGTAAAACTGAACAACGACTTTGCAATAGTGCACCATGTATTTAACTCTTTGCACAAATCCAACAGAAATTAGGCCATTTCAGAATAGTGATATCTCTCTGATTGTTGTGTCATTTATTTTATATCATTGAATTGCCTTGTTGTGAAAGTCCTTTGTATCAAAATTATAAAGGAGCCTACAATAAACTTAAATAAACAAAATCTAAACAGAAGTAATAATAATGTCGGTTGTAGTGGGATAAAAAAGGTCCAAATGTTTTTTTTAACATCTGAGTCGACCTGAAGCAAAATGACGTCATTCGAAAAGGCTACCGTCCGCCATGCCAAACCCCTTCTAATACCCGCGCACCAGAAACGCATGACGTCATTATGCAATTGGTCAGTTGACATCTATCAAAACGGCTATAAAACATATTGCTAAATATCTTCGTGGACTTCGCCCTCCTTCGTCCATGTTGGGTGGATACCAGTTATCCCAGCCCCAGCTCCCCTCGCCTATCCACCAAGCAAAAAGCAAACTCCTGAGTATCTGATTATTTCAATTTTTACGTCAATTGTTTTATTAGGGTGATTACGGTGATGTATCTGAGAGAAAAGCATTACGAGAGCGACTTCAATGTAAATCCTTCAAATGGTATTTGGATAACATATTCCCTGGACTAAAAGTACCCACCGATGCCCTTTACCACGGAATGGTAAGTAACCGTTTGGTTATATCTCGAAATGGAGTGTTAATGGTCATAACAGATGCAGTATGTTACATAACTCGCGGAACTGCATTGAGATATTGTATATAGGGAGCGCAAGTCTCATAAGAATTATTACGAGATTTTGTGATATCTGGTGACAGATGACGCCATTAAGAACGTTTTTGATGACGTTGCAATTCCATTTGACGTATTTTGTTCCATAGCGTCAGATTTAAACGTCATATTGGAACGAAAAACGCTCAGTCACATGCGCTATGCAGTGCCAGTGACAGGAAATATATGGAATTCACACGTGACTAGCGCTCTATTGGCCTCTACGCTGCTGGGAATCTATAGCACACACGCCCTGGCGATTGTATCCTAGAGCCCGAATCACATCTTCCTTAGAAACTTATATGGGTGTGCTTTGCAATAAATACGTGCGCGTGTGATCTGTCGCTTTAATTTCAAAATGATGGCATGTCAACGATCCCATACATGGAAATCGACCCAGCCTATTTATTCCAGAACGTTTTAAATAAAATTGTTAGTAGAATTCAAGCTTTAAAGGAGGAGAAAACAAAAAAACAACATACAATTGTATCGAACAGGCGCCCATAGACCATCATATTCATGTGTGTGAGTATTGCACGTGGTTTACGGTGTGGAAATACAATGAAAATGAATCTGCCAGACAAGCTCGTACTCGATCGACAGTGGAGCGCGCCATTGACGGTTTGAAATTGACCGGAAAAAGTATTAGTAGATTACATCCCTTGCGAGCTTACCATATCTTGAATGGTTATAACCTGCAATGTCAGCGGTAAGACTACCTTTTCTGAAAATTCTACAACGATCCCCACAAGTCGCGTAGACAACATATACAGCCTGTCACGTCTTCCCAAAAGGTTGATTTACTAGCTAGTGTACATTTCAGAGTTGTAAGAGTGTTCGTCTTCTCTTCTTAGCGCCTCGAAATGATCGAAATTAACCTAGGTTTAAATGGCAGACTTTCAAAGTTGACCAATTTCTCTTACGCTAGTGGCCAGGCGTATGCTGATTGGCCGATCGAGACACACAGCTAAGCTCTGCTGTGAAGATGGCAGCCGGGTCAGTTTAGACGTTCTCTGATAACGAATGTTAACTTTCTTATAGCACAGTTTGGCGAGGAAAAATCCCAGAAATATGGTTTTGGTACCGTTAGAAAGGAAACTGTGTCGCGCCTGTACTGTATTTACTTAGTTCTTTCCTTTTCTTCTCCTTTAAACTTTAATACGAACGTGTTAAAATGTGTAAGCAAAGGGCCATCATCAATTATAGTCGCTTATTAGATAAAAAAAATAAGCCTCGAGGGTTTCCGGACAGACTCGAACCAGGCCGACGTCTCGTGATAGACGGAACACGTAAATCAACCATTCATGGCGGAAAATGTAAAGTGAAACTCAAGTAAATATAGATTTGGGTTTCTTTAACACATTAACTCAGACGGTAGTGGTAAATAATTTATTCTTTGTTTATTTGGCGAGAAGTTTGGTTTTGGCGGGGTCGAAAAAAGAATATCATTTCTCAATATGCGAGTATCCTGGGCTCTGACGAATTCGGCAGAGCCCAGATTTCTCGGGTAAGTGTATATACATGTAAGCCGAGCAGATGACACAACAACTCGAATATTGAGACTATACTATTGGGAGTCATTGATTAGGCCTTGTAATTTAGGGTAAAATGCAGCAATTTCCCCAGACATACTATTGGACAATTTCGTTTCCACCAAAGGTGTCCTAAGAAAGTTATAATGATTCGATATTGACTTGCTGATTACATATTTTTACTATTTGAAATCCCAATTTGTGGTGTTATTTATTTCTCCGCCGGTTCACATCACGTTATGGCTCAAAGAAACAATGGTTTTAGGTACACTCGCTGCTCTTCTCAAACGCTAAGAAAAATGAATGGGTTTTAACCAATCTAAAAATGGTACATGTATCAGCGGAACGTCAAACACCCATTGACTGTGAGTGCGGTTTCCAGGCAACGTTGACAGTCGCCATCTTACTGAAATACTATTTCTTTTGGTGTCAACAATCCGTCAAATATCAACCAATCAATCATTAATAACACAAAAATGCACCAAGGGACAAAAGGACGATCTTGACCACCTCTTCAACAATATATTGCTGTTCAAAGTTTAATAACTTGGGCAAAGATTTGGGCTCAGTGGCTTGGGCTCAGTGGCTCCCATCGATGCAGCCCGGGTTCGAATCCCGCGCAGACCAAAGAAAACGTTTTGAGTGGACTTTCACTTGATCGCGGTGCATGTAAGTGGAAGAGTTGCCGGCAAAGATGCCGCCCCCATCCCCCCCCCCACACTAAACCTGGCAACGCCCACATATAAGGGAAATAATCTTGTGTGCGGCGTAAAATATCAACCTGTCTGGGCCAACTTGCACAAAGCGCTCTTAACTAAGAGTACTCTTAGTGTATGTCTACAACATGGGACTTAAGAGTGCTCGTAAACTGTCCATGTTATAGAGATATGCTAAGGGTCCTCTTAAGTTAAGAGCGCTTTGTGCAAGTGGGCCCAGGGGCCGGTTGCTCAAAAGAAAATTAGCTTAACGGCAGGTTAAATGACGTGACGTAACAAAGAAATTCCTTTGTGACGCGACGTCATTTAACCTGCCGTTAAGCTAACGGCGCTTTGAACAACCGGTCCCAGATCTGTATGGCTTAATGTATCATTACTTATTACATAATAACAGCTAATAGATGATCTTTTTCCTGGCAGGTGAGAAATAACGGGTCCTCTCAGTGTCTCGATGTGTTCTCCAGAATGACTAAATTGAGAATGAATAATTGTCATGGAAGTAACGAACAGGTTTGTGTGCGGATAAGGACACTATATAAACATATTTGAGAGAAGGGATTGTAGTAAAGCAATATATATTTTATTTTTAGTCGGCACCCAATTATGTATCAAGTGCTAGTTCTGCACGTAGCCAAAATACAGATCGACTCCAGTTACATGTGCGAGAGTATTTAAGTCATTACAGGGATCTCGGTCTGTCTGTCTTCGCTTGTTCGACGCCATAAAGTTCAAAGAAAAATATTAAAAATTATATGTGGAAGGGCCTAGTTTCTTCTCCACGTGGCGAAAATAATCCTGATTGCAGCGTTAAAAATAGCCTATCGACCAAACTCTATGACCGACTATGATAAGAGTGGATCCGCATGCATTCGAGAAAACACGTTATTGAAGATTTTGTAGACTTTGGGAAATTGCAGTTTGGGATACGATTGACAGAGTCTGTATTCCAGAAACACGTTCTTGAAGCATTAGACTTTGGAAAATTACAGTTTGGGATAAGATTGACAGAACGTGTATTCCAGGAACACGTTTTTGAAGCATTCGACTTTGGGGAATTGCAGTTTGGGATACGATTGACAGAGTCTGCATTGTAGGAAACACGTTTTTGAAGCATTAGACTTTGGCAAATTGCACTTTGGGATACGATTGACAGAACGTGCATTCCAGAAACACGTCTTTGAAGCATTAGACTTTGGCAAATTGCACTTTGGGATACGATTGACAGAACATGTATTCCAGAAACACGTTCTTGAAGCATTAGACTTTGAGAAATTGCAGTTTGGGATACGATTGACAGAACGTGCATTCCAGAAACACGTTTTTGAAGCATTAGACATTGGGAAATTGCAATTTGGGATAAGATTAACAGAGTCTGCATTGTGGGAAAAACATTTTTGAAGCATCAGCCTTTGGGGAAATTGCAGTTTGGGATAAGATTGACAGAACGTGTATTCCAGAAACACGTTTTTGAAGCCTTAGACTTTGGGAAATTGCACTTTGGGATAAGATTGACAGAACGTGTATTCCAGGAAACACGTTATTGAAGCATTAGACTTTGGGAAATTGCAGTTAGGGATACGATTGACAGAACGTGTATTCCAGAAACACGTTTTTGAAGCATAAGACTTTGGGAAATTGCAGTTTGGGATACGATTGACAGAACGTGCATTCCAGGAAACACGTTTTTGAAGCATTAGACTTTGGGAAATTGCAGTTTGGGATAAGATTGACAGAGTCTGCATTCCAGGAAACACGTATTTGAAGCATTAGACTTTGAGAAATTGCAGTTTGGGATACGATTGACAGAACGTGCATTCCAGAAACACGTTCTTGAAGCATTAGACTTTGGAAAATTACAGTTTGGGATAAGATTGACAGAACGTGTATTCCAGGAAACACTTTTGAAGCATTAGACTTTGGGAAATTGCAATTTGGGATAAGATTAACAGAGTCTGCATTGTGGGAAAAACATTTTTGAAGCATTAGACTTTGAGGAATTGCAGTTTGGGATGCGATTGACAAGAGTCTGCATTCTAGGAAACACGTTCTTGAAGCATTAGATTTTGGCAAATTGCAGTTTGGGATACGATTGACAGAGTGTGTATTCCAGGAAACACGTTCTTGAAGCATTAGATTTTGGCAAATTGCAGTTTGGGATACGTTTGACAGAGTCTGTATTGTAGAAAACACGTTTTTGAAGTATTATATTTTAGGAATATTTAAGTCGACTCCGCTGTGATGATAAAGCATTGCAATTTAAGCTGTCTAGGCTTGTATCTTATAGGTCCCAGACCAAAGCAAACAAACTATGTTTCCTTTCTCGTTTGTATTTGGCTCTTTTAATGACCACCTTTCTTGAAATTCGTGGAAAAGCTAGATTGTCTGAAAAGAGATGCAATCAAATTAGTTTAATTCATTCCTTAAAATCCCATTCCTCTGTGGTTCTAAGTTTATCAAATTCGATTTAACCAAGAGATAATCAACAAATCGGTAATATCTTGCCCATTTTAATTTATTTAATTTGTGTTTGCAGAGGTTTAATTCATTCCTTAAAATTCCATTCCTCTGCGGTTCTAAGTTGATCAAATGTGATTTAACCAAGAGATAATTAACAAATCGGTAGTATCTGGCCCATTTTAATTTATCTAATTTGTGTTTGCAGAGGTTTATGTTGTTTAAGAACGGCGAGTTTGTTCACATAGATAAATGTTTGGACAATACTGGAAAGGGAGGGGTTATTGCTGTCCCATGTCACGGGGAAGGAGGGAATCAGGCATGGCAATATACTCAGGTACGTCAACTACGCATTTTCAATCCAAGAGGAATATATTTTCACGGACTAAAAAAATTTATAATATTAATGTAAAAATTACATAATTGGCTATTCAGTTACAAACCACGGAAAATCGTCCAAAGTTAAAGGCATGGTACAGAGTTGAACCGGCGCCACATCAAATTCAATGATAGGTTAGGGGCCAAAATATCACCAATCGCAGTTGCCATATTTCTTGGTGTCCATTGGCGATCAGGCTTCTTTTGCGATGCGACTGCTTTGAGAAACGGGTCCCTGTATTGGACCAAGGATTATTACATCCGTTTCACATCGAAATTAGGAACATCCATGTCTATTCCAATCACCCATGTGGGATGGTTGCCAGTTACTAACGGAAGGTCGTGGGTTTTCTACGGGCATAGAGCCCGATTTCCTCCCACAATAAAACTGGCAACGCCACCATATAATTGAAATAATCTTGAGCGCGGCGTAAAACACCAAACAATCAATGAATCAATCTATTCCAATCGAAAAGTATTAAAATGTTGGCAGTTAGGCCTATATAGGAGTTTAAACATATCAGTGTTGGTCGAATGACTAACGTTACCGTCGTTCCCGACTGAAATGAATGAATAAAACTGTGTTAATGTTACTGTTTTATTTGTAGGATGGTCGCATATTTCACCCCAGTACCAATAGTTGTTTGGAATCCTTAAAGGAGAAATCAATAGTGACCATGAAACCGTGTACAGATTCGCCGAACCAGCAATGGGTCTTCACATTACGAGCTTAGGCTAAATTTCATAAACATTAACGTTTTCGAGTCACGTCTTGCCAACAGGAATGTGCATGAACACTAGGGTTGCCATGGTACAGAACCTCTCGTTTAGAGACAATTATAGACTCTCAATCGTTCGATTCCAATTATGGTGGGAATTGTACAGTTTTCTTGCCCTTGTGCCCATGGCTGGACACGTTTTGTTCTAACCTGGATGGCGTCATGTTCTGACATTGTGGAACAAAATACGTCGATTGGAGTGATGATGTGCACATGGCTAAAAAGGCTTTGTTCTAAACTGGATGACGCCATGTTCTGACATTGTGGGACAAAAAACGTCATCAAAACATTTTATTTAAAAATCGACACGTGTCAACTGATATTACAAAAGCTGGGAGGAAACTCACATGGGCCCTACCCTATATGACCTTGGAAAAACATGCAAGCTGGAAAATACTTAACCACTTCCAGAGTTTGATTGTTGGAACAAAAAAAACAACATAAAGCTGCGTGTACCAGGGTGGGCTATTACAGTAAAGTACATGTAAGAGAAAAACTGTTCTCACAAATTAAAAATCACCAACATCCCGCTGTCAAGGTTCAAGTGTTAAATTAGACCTCCGGAAAACATGTGTATATTCCCCTGTGAATGCGTTGAGACCGGAAGATTCTGTGTCACACATAGCCCTACTCAATCTAAACAAAGAAGTTAATCTTCGCATGCGAAACTTAGATCTGAAACGAAGGGGAGGTAAGCATTTGGGCACGATTGAGGCCCAGTCGGAACTCCCTTCGGCTATCTTCGCTCGCTACCAGTCGGCTTTGACACACACGTAAATCCCCGAAGTTACCAGACTGGATTGAGGCCTGCTATTCAAACGGAGTTCCGGGAGTCAGTCTCAAGTGTGGGATTAATTGTTTTATAAAATATATATATCTGCGGATAGAGAGCTTAAGAAGCCATGTGCAAACCCTTTCAAAATGTGTCCACGACAAAGGCATGTTGTAAAGTATGTTCACTAATCCCAATCGAGATCTCGTGTCATTCTACGAGATCTTCAACTCGAGACATGGCTCGAGAGCCGTCGCACTTCATTTTGCGCATAGTTAACTGCAAGAAATCTACTGAGAATTTTTAATCTATATACTATTTATTTCTCTGTTCTATTCTGTTCGCAAACATGTAACCCTATCATAATATGCTGCATTGCAGGTTCTTAGGGCAGAAATACTTGTTAAAAATCAAAAATATAATCGGCACTACATCAGCTCTTAAATACATTCTAAAACAAGATGGCAGCGCCCATGGATGTCAAGGCAAAATATGATATGGACTTCAAGGTATTTCATGGTATATTATATGTATAGTATTAGGAGAGTAGCAATCAATATAACAAAACTGGTTGTCGGCGGCTTAAACGTTACCTACCAGGGGCCCGTTTTACAAAGCTGGTGTAAGTTACGTCTGACGTAAATTAGTGTTAAAGCTATAGGAACTTACACTCTGGTCGCAACTGGCCCATGTTGTAGGCCTATGCGTATATTTACACCCTCTTTGTAAAACAGGCTCCAGAATTATATCGAATATCTCTCTACACAACCGAGCCAACTATCAGTGTCACGTGTCGTTGTTTACAATTTTAAGGACGTGGACAGCAGTGGTCTCCCTTTGTGTTAAAGCAACATGTCACGTTTTAGAGTTGATATCTCTAATCCAACAATATTAAATCATAAATGTATACCTGGGTGCATCGTTATGTTTATGTTTGGTATTGCACGTTGCATATTAAATTCTGTTCGTTATTTTAAGTTCGGAAAACCCCTCACAAGACGAAGCAATAATGACATTTCAGAGGACATGTTTTGAATTATTCTCGAATTTCGTAATATAGTTGGGGTTTTTTTCAAGTAATTATCTGTGGCAAGTTTCCAATAAACTGTGTAGTTTAGAAATCATCAGTTGTCGTAAGGTCTGTGTTTGTTTTATTTTCGTTAAAATGAATCTCTCGAATTAGAAGCGTTTCAGTGACACCCGGTTCGAGAATAAACGTAACGTGACACGAGCTTCCAAGATTCGGGCAGTTTTAAAGGACGTCCCCGAAGATTTAATAAGTGAAATATTTGTACTTTAATAAATGAATATTAAACAGGTTCGCCTATATGTACATTCAGTGTCAGTTGTTGTTGTGCGAATTTTTGACTCCTGTTGCGGAACATGTGTTTTGCCACTGCAGAGCTGTAATCTATAGGTCAACGTTAAAGCCACACTAGCGGAAAAAAATCCAGAATATTGTTGACATGAAAAGTTTGAAAGTTTTTGCACATTTAGTATTTGAAATGTGAGATTGAAACGTTGGGTTGTTTCGCAGATTTAATGTAAACAATCTCCGAGCCTGGGCATGCGCAAAAGGCTTAAGCGCTTTAAAAGTATTCTCGTTATTCCCGAGACGGGAATCGAACCCGGATCCTAGAGCATGGCACATATAGACCGCACTAAATGCCGACTGTCTTATCCATTCAGCCAACCAGTATCCTCTTAAAGAGGGGTAGATGACTGGTAGATACTCTACAACGGACATTTAGTACCCCTCTAGTGACGTAATTGACACAGCTCCTATTGCTGAATGCATGAGGTTTCTCAAGAAAACTATACTTCCAGTTTCGGGCGTCACCTAAAATCGGTAGGGGGATAAAATAACGAGAATACTGTTATACTCACTTTCTAAATGGTACTAACTAATTTACAAATCGCCTTAATAGTTTGAAACAATCTAAAACGTATTGAGCATTATTATTTAACCCACTTTTTCTGGACAAGCATAGACGAAGGTTTGAGGGAACACAAAAGCCTGCCCATAAATTTGAGGCTGTAACTACAGACAAAATGGCCTTTTAAATGAATGTATTGCAACACTGAATTTAACAGGTTACTGGTAGTTGTTGCTGTATTCTTCATTTGAACGATTTAATTTACACCACATATTCAGCAAATGTCCTGCGTGGAGGCTTCGGTGGTCCAGTGGGTTAGTGATCGTCCCTCGTTCCATCGATGCTGCGCAGGTTCGAATCACACTCTTAGAAAAGGGAGGTATATGTAATTTAGCATAGAAAGACGTCACTTAGCCGATCCTCTATCATTTTAACACAACTTTACAACATGAAGATGGTTCGGTTAAATTACAGGCGACCATATTTTTGTTTTTGTCACCAGCACTTTAAGGGCTCAACTCCAAAAATATTAAAAGGGTTAACCTCAGAATGCTAAAAATTTCTCAGAATGCTAAAATTTCAATAGAACTTAATTTGTCCCATCTGTACTTAATGCAGTCTTTAAATCAAAGCCACAATGTTCTTCAATGGTATTGCCAGGGGTTGTCATTTAGAGATACAAATATAACCCGAAAAAAACAACAAAAACCAGGATTGCTTAAAAGGGTATGAAAAGTTTGGGTAGCTGTTTTTGATTGATTGATTGATTGATTGTTTGGTGTTTTACGCCATGCTCAAGATTAATTCACTTATATGGCGGCGTTGCCAGTTTTATTGTGGGAGGAAACCGGCTCTATGCCCGGAGAAAACCCACGACCTTCCGTTGGTAACTGGCAACCATCCCACATAGAGCTGTTTTTGAAGGGTGTTGTGGAAACTAATTATTTTTTATTTGTGGACTGGCCAGATGAATAAGACATTCGGACGGCATTTAGTGTTGACAATAAGCATGGGTTTGATTCCCATTGAGGGCTTTTTGTAAAATCGATATTAGAAATTCTTCAAATATTTTGAGAGAGTGTAATCTAAAAAAATAATGAGATAAGTGCTAAACAAACATGAACATCATTCTTGTATGTTAGAAGCAACAGATTTTCGCTCTTTGTTCATTCTGTTTATTCATTATATTAAATACAGTAATCTGTTTGTACAAAATTTACACAGATAATTAATTGTTCGATACTCATCACCTAAAAATGAAATGGTTCCTAATATGCTATACTCTATATTCAATGTATATTTAAAGCATAGTTATAACACCATATCCGTCTATCTAAGCTAATACGTATACATCCATAAAGACAGTTCCTGAAAAACATAAGAGTTTCAGTAAATTCAACATGTGGCCTCCACTACAACTGATTACTCTATATGTGAGTATAAAAGTGTATAAAAACTGTGTTTTCCGGCTGTAATGTTAACCTGAAGTACTAGGAAAATGATTGATTGTTTGGTGTTTTACGCCACGCTCAAGATTATTTCACTTATATGGTGGGAGGAAACCTGGTTCTATGCCCGGAGGAAACCCACAACCTTCCGTGGTAACTGGCAACCATCCCACATAGCTTGGAAAATGAGAAGTTTACTGAAATGTACTCATGGTATAAATGACCACAATAAGCAGGTCAGATCAAACCTAGCCAATGGAACTTGGTCATTCCATGTATATAGTTCATTGCATCCCCAAGGGCTGTCCCTAGGCCTGTCATTAAGAATAGACTGGGAGAGTTACAATATGCTCTCCAAAAACTGTCAGGGTTACCGGTTTCACTCTACCCAAAAATGGTCTCCCAAAATTCAATGGGAGTGTACTTCCTATGCCATGTTTTTTAGAGAAAGAACACGATCATGATGAAATAAAAGGGTCTGAAGTTACAGAAAAGGAATTTATATTTTGGTATACTTTTATATGTCAGAATTTTCATGCAATTTCTTGAGAAAAAAATAATTTGAAGGATTTGAAGAATTGATGATTTGAAGGATTGATGATAAGTCAGAATTTTGCCAGTTTATGCCACTTAGCACCCTCACTTTTTAAATATTTGTCTCTCATATACACTTTACTTCAACAGTCCAATCAACATACTGGCTTCCTTTTTACTTAGTCCATAGAGTGCTGATTTTATCCGAATCTATTTGCTTGATGGTCCTTAACACCAAGGCTTTCATGTCTTCATGGATTTCCTCAACACTTCGATCTGCATCAATAACCTGAAAGTAATACAAGAAACATACAAGATTATTATTATTATCATCAAAAAAATGAGGGAGTGAGCGAGGATACAACCCCCCTTTCAATATTATTTCCGTCTTATCAGCAGGGCCTAATCTAGGCGGATTTTGAACCACATATTTGATTGATTGTTTGGTGTTTTACGCCGCATTCAAGATTATTTCACTTATATGGCAGCGTTGCCTATTTTATTGTGGGAGGAAACCAGGCTCAATGCCCAGAGGAAAACCACGACCTTCGGGTGGTAACTAACTACAATCCCACATAAGTCGTTCGAGTGAAAACCCAGTCAGAAAATTGTCCAATTTTTTGGGGGACTGAGTTGGATTCAAACCCATGACCCATTGGTGGAAGGCTGTTCGGTTTGACCGTCCAACGCTCTACCTACTGAGCCACGGAGGTCCCCATATTTGGGGTTTGGGCATGTGCATTTTGGGCGATCAACCCAGGGTAGGAGAAAAAATTATAGTGATTGTTGCTTTAAATATTGAATACAAGTAAAAACTGCTCTGCTAAGTATTTAAAGCATAAATACTAGGGACTAGTTAGAAAGAAATGGTGGTTTAAAGTAGGAGTTCTCTCCATGCAGCTTTCATGGGCCCTGAGAGTGTATTATCAAACCGTTGGGTGCCCAAACTTTTGCCCTAGGTTATGCCCTGATAGGGATGATATTATCAATAAAACCAAGTCTGGTTTTACTTTTTTTTCTGAGAGGAGATATAACAAAAAGGAACAAAAGACAAAAAGGAAATGAATTGCTGATTGACTAGATTACATGTATTCAGTGTGTCTCACTTTCACCCCAATTAAATAATTTTGCGTCCGATTTGTAGTTAGAATGTGTGTTTATATGAGTGTGACTTTATTTTAAGAAGAGAGAGCGTCTTGTAAAAAGGTACATGTGAAACTTAGGGGTGTAGTAAAAAAGACATGAATTGCTGATATTGACTAGGTAATTTTGTGCTTTTCACCCCAAATAATTTTGCGTCCGATTTGTAGTTAGAATGTGTGTTTATGTGTGTGGGACTTTCTTTTAAGGAGAGAAAGAATCTTGTCAAAAGGTATATGTGAAACTTAGGGTTGTAGAAAAAAAAGACATGAATTGCTGAGTTACCAGCTTTTGTGAAGGCCAAAACAAAACTCTTTGCCCGAGAGAAAACCCTTGGAAAAGTACTTGACAAGCTAATGAGAAATTTTAAACTTTTTTTCTATTGACAGTGGAATATTTCAACTTGCAATCCCATGGATCATTTGATTGCTGTTTTGCCACACTCAAGATTATTTACTGTAACTTAATGGCAGCACTGCCATATTTAGTGGTGGAGGAAACACAGGCTCTTTGCCCAGAGAAAACCCCGAAACCCCCCTCCACTGAATTTTTCCTGCAACTGAGTGGGATTTGAACCCATGTCCCATCGATGGACAGCCAGTGTTGGACTGAGAGACTATCATTCAGTCAACTGACCCTTCTGTGATTTCTTGTTAAGATCCACTCTGAAACTTCAGGGATTTACGTGCGTGAAATACAGACCGGTAGCGAGCAAAGATAGCCGAAGTGTGTTCGGAGTGGTTAAGATCAATCATCATCTCTATACACAATTAACAGATTTACAGACAAGTGATGGCACACAAAGTCAAATTTATACCTCCCAGTCCTTTTCTTTCAGAAGTTCAAAATTTTGTTTGACTTTTCGTTGGATGTCTCTTTTCTCATATCTTTCATTTCCGTAATCGCCCCTCATTGCCGCAGATTCTTCACTGAGTGTCAAGTACATGACCAAGTCAGGCTTAGGTAATCCTACATCAGTTTGCTTACACCAGTTAATATCAAATCCAGGCTGCAAATGTATAGCACAAATTTTAATAAACCATTAAAGTGGCATGAGCTGCCGAAATTAACACTTTTTTCATAATTTCTGATCGCCACGACAGTAAAAGGCTTTGAAGGCCATCCAAAAACTAAATGATTGGCGTTGGAATGAGGAAAATCCATACAGTATGTGGCCTGTATTAACCGAAAATGTATTAGAAAAGTAAACAAAATATAAATATCCGGGACGACCATTCATTCATTCTAAGCCCAAGTTAGTACAAAACAATACTTTACCGTACATTTTCGAGACTAGAAGCACTAAAAAGCTTCTGAATTATAAGTCTTGAGAAAAATAGACAATACATGTAATTTCAACATTCTGTTTTAACGTCAAAATATCAACATTTTGGCAGCTCATGCCACTTTAACCAATGTAGCAGGGTGTATGAAGCAAGATTTACAGTCAATACATACATGAAGCAGTTGACATTAGTTTCTTTTTGAAAGGTTAATCTTTTAGATTATTTTTTAATGCTACAACCAAAATTTTTGAATGGGTCTACAAGATTATTAACTTCTTTGAGTAGCATTTCGAAGTTGGTGATATAACAAGTCAACGAGTTACTTATGGATAACAATAATAAATTAAGAGGTTGTTATCTATAAGTAACTTGTTGATAAGTAATATGAAAAGAAGCATTCATTGTATGTTTCTAGTATAAAGGGAATTAGTTCTAGGTTTAGTTCTATCACAGATTGATTTTTAAAGCCTTACTCTAGATTATTTTACTTATATGGCGGCAATGCCAAGGTTTAGTGGGGGAGGAAACCAGACTCTTTGACCGGAGGAAACCCCAGACCTTACGAGAGTACCTGGCAACTCTTTCACATGCGGCGATCAAGTGAACAATTTTTCAGATTTTATTTGGTCTTAGTTGGATTCCATCCGGTGCAGCCAGAAATTTGGAAGATTGATAAGGAATAATTTAATTGTCCACTAATCTCTCTTTAAATCAGTATTCAATTAAAACAGAGAATGTCAACATATGAATTGCACTATTTGCTCCTTACCTTCGCTGAGGTGAAAGCCACACCAGAATACGCATAACGATCAACAATAAGAGAAGTTCCGTCATATAATAACTTCTTCATTTCAGAACTGTCAAAAAAATAAAATACTATATAATAATTAATTATAATAATTTTAGATAATTTAAGCATATTTATATTTCTATCCAAGATAGATTTAGATAGATCATTATAGAAGCAAATCAAGTTAAGTGAAACCTGCAGTTATAACTGAAGTCTGGACCTAGCAGCCACAAGTGTACTGTGTACGCCTCCAGTAACAAAATTAGGATTAATGTACAAAAAAAGTTACCAGGAGCACTGTGGATAATTGGCTACACTGCCAGTAGGGACTACAAAAATACTCCAAAAAAAAAACACAAGATAAGACAGTTTCGTTTGAAATATTTTAAAAGGTTTGTTGGATTGAATCAGAATAACTTCAATCCACACAACATGTCGTGGACTTCTTCCTGCCCGGCAAGTAAGCAACACAGGAAAGAGACACATGAGTGCGGCTAGACGCGGACAAGCACTTACACAGACTCCCATCTGTTGGCCGAGAAGAGGAGATGTACTGCGTGGTCATCCAGCTCTGAAGTCTCTTGTAAATATTCACTGATCATTTTACCTATCCTTGTTGTTCTGTCTGAAAACAAAGGAATATTACTATTATTATTACAGTACACGAAAGACCAAACCAAATTCAACTATTATTTTAAATGCATACAAGCGCCTCGTTATGTACATGCATATATTAGTTATTTGTCAACACATCCAAATGAATGACAGAAATTTTTAAATAACGGATTAAACAACCTTTTCTTTTTAGGCTTTACTTTAGTGAAGTACTCGTACCGATAGGGATAAGCCATCAGTAGGCCTACATGGTATGGAAATTCTACACCCTTTCCTCAGTAGATTTACCAATATTGCAATAATATTATGTATGGCCCTGATGATGGTTTAATAAACCGAAATATTGAACATTAATTATGCTGTCTTTCTTCGGAGCTGTGACTGTGGTCTATTATGTAAAATTATTCAGTGGGAATCATGGCCCTGTTTGATGAAAAAGGAAACTAAAAAATTCGATAATAACAAGTCAATACTATACTATAGTCTAACTCTAAGTTCTAAATATTTAAGTTATCTGCACTTGTGTATTAACTATTATTCTAATACCAATACTTACTAACCTGGAAAACGTTTGAACTGAACATCTATTTTTTCTGTTTGAAGAACATCGATGAGTTTGTTACATTGTGTAGTTTTCCCACATCTATCACAGCCTTCTACAACAATTAAAGCACCTCGACTCGCCATTCTCTTTGGTTTGAAAGTTAATGTTGAAAATGAGCGCCAAAAATGATGAGGCAGGCGCATGATTTTTTGACTGAATGTTGTTGTTGTTACGCGTTTTTCTGATCCGTTTCATTACCAAGACGGTCGCAATAGGGGGCATACTTTTGCAATCTATTAACAATTTACGGTATATCTTCATCTAAATGCGAAAACCATAAATGTCAAACCACCTTCAACACTTTTTTCTGGTAGAAGTTCGGCCAACGCAAATTGCAAATCGCTGCAGCTGGAACCATAAGGGGAGATAATCATAGTTATTCCCCCTTAAAGATATAAAATAAAATGTTATTAACACTTTGGTTGATTGATTGTTTGGTGTTTTACGCCGCAAGATTATTTCACTTATATGGCGGCGTTGCCAGTTTCATTGTGGGAGGAAACCGGGCTCTATGCCCAGAGGAAACCGACGACCTTTCGATGGTAACCGGCAACCAACCCACATAAGTCGTTTGAGTGAAAACCCAAAGTAGATTTCTCAACGAACTAAGGAAATTCATATTTCTGATGTGTGTACGGCAACTAATATAAATACTGTCTCATTGGTAGGCCTACCTGGGAACAAGTTGATTTTTATTGATCATATATTGAGAACAAAAGGTTTGACGCTTAGAATGTGAGCGTGACGCTCAAAATGGTGATTCCTGAGCACTTCCGCAGGCCGCTATGGCCACCCTCAAATTGCAAATAATCAGGTACGTTTTTACTGGCCTGCAAATATTCCATGACAAGGGGCTGCAAGTGTTTTTCAAAATATTTACTCCCCAACATAATCTATTGCAAGCCATAGCTTCCATGGCAGCATATAACTTTAACATTACGTCAGGGAAGCACCTTATCAGCGGGTATACCAGAAAAATAATGCCCGAGGCACGAAGCACAGAGGTTATTATTGTTTCTGGAATACCCGCTGACAAGGTGTTTCTCTGACGTAAACGAAATGTTTGAAACTCTCTTTAAACGTGGGCTCCATACTAATGACAAAAAATTAAGACATCACCACGACATGGTGATGTCTATTAACTATCAACTATCTATCACCACAACTGACGACGTGGTGATGTCTTAATTTTTTGTCAGTAGATTACGACCTGCTTGGGTTTCTCATCGACTTACTTTATTGGTGTTATACAAATGCAGTAATTTTTTTTTATAATGTCGATTATTTCCTAATTAGTGTAGATTATTTACTAATTCAGTAAATGCAGTACTGTATCATGTTTACAGTTGTGCATTCAATGTCTGGTACATTCAAGTAAAACAATAGCTTTTTTTTCTCAGCATGGTCTCTAATTTGAGGATGGAAATATTATTTCTCTGAGCAGACTGTAATTTGAGTTAATACAGTATGCTGTAATATCGCAAGCTTTGTGTGCATGGTGTCGTCTTAATTAAAGCTTCACTTAATTGGGCGACTTTTTTAAGAAATAATGTATTGTTGGAACAATAGTGTGATGTCACAACTATCGTTTACCTAATGACAAAGTTACGTTGGGCATAAACCCTTTGAGTGATTTGGGTTTTACGTCCGGCTTAACAGTATTTCAGTCATATGAAGACGTCTCCTTGTGGCAGGGTAGATTTCCACTGCTCTTTTATTTGATGCTGCCTTACCGAGACGACTTGCCGAAGACACCCAGCAAGCCCCCTCAACCAGTCACATAATATTGACACCGGACCAACTAGTCGCTGCTCTAACTCCTATTGCTGAGCGCAAGCGAAGCAGCAGCAGCTCCCACTGTTAAAGGCTTTGGTCTGACTCGACCCAGACTTGAACCTAGATCTCCCAGCCCTGAAGCGGACGCTCAGCCAACTGAGCTATCGGGGCTGGTCCTTTGAGAAACAGCCCCTCGAGACCCAAAACAACAAAAGACGTCTTGTATACATCAATACTTGTTTATTATGCAACATGACACTTTGATAAGAGCAGGGAAGTTTCACCAGTATCAGGTAACAGATCTAACTTTTTATAAACATAACTGGAAATATTCAAACTCTATAGCCAAAGTATATTAACTTTATATACGTTAACACAACATCAATATACTTTGGCCAAAGGTTTAACATATTTCCAACTAACTTTAAGATAGATTCTAGAAATCTACAGGTCACTTTAACATAAATGGATGAAATGTTCAATTTGTGTTTAGTTGTAAGTTAAATGCAGTTAGTAAATGATCTATAATAATGAACCATGTACAGAAAATATTTTTAAAAATTTCCAAACTTGAAAAATGACAAGATCCCAACGATTGATGTTTTACGATGCACTCTTAGATGGCGACGTTGTCAGATTTAGTGGGGGAAAAATCACCCGACCTTTGACAAGTACCTGGGAATTCTTCCACATATGGTGATCGGTTGAATAATCCAGTCACAAATTTTATTGATTTTATTTTGTCTGAATGGGATTCCACGCCGCATCGACTCTTGAATGGCTGATAGTTAGGTTACAAGGCACTCAACATCATTTCACTTATATAGCAGAACAACCAGGATTATGCCAAGAGGAAAGTAAACTCCATGTCCCGTATAACAACCAAACCTTTGATTTGATATCCTCCTCAAAAAGGTTGATTCAACCAGTCCCAGTTACAAAATGTTAGACTGCTCATGGGAAACTTAATTGGAAAGACAGGTCACATGTTAGTAAAATACGAATTCTGTCCTGTGACAGTGAGGGAAAGATAAAGTATTCTTCATATATGCTTGTGGCTACCAATCAGCGAAAATCAGGAGCTATTTGACAGAACGTGAAGATGGTCCGTCCTGAATAAATCAGAACACTGTTATCAGTTCATTGGCCTCAAGTTTTTCAGAAACAAAACAAGGAGTTAATAACATGTATTTTTTTATTTTAGATCTTGACATTCAAATTCAAATAAGTATTTGTACAGGCGTTTTATATTTATCATATGAACAGATTGTTGATCTCTAGTCTATGTTAAACTCCTCCAGAAAAACAAGAGATACAAACAGCCAAACACACTCATAGTCAGATTGCATGGGTTCTAAGTATATTACAAAAACTTTATAAATAATCTGGCATTACAACGGCAATTCAAACTTGACATCCACAGCTGCTTCTCGTGCAAGACCTACTATTTTTGAAAGCTTTACAACCTAAGAGAAAGAGAAAAGAAATACATGTTATATTGATTGATTGATGTCTTATTTGATGGATTATACATCAGTAAAATTTACTCATCTAGATTGATTGACTGATTGTTTCGTGTTTTACAAGATTATTTCACTTATATGGCGGTGTTGCCAGTTTTATTGTGGGAGGAAACCGGACTCTATGCCCGGAGGAAACCCACGACCTTCAGATGATAACTGGCAAACATCCCATATAGGTCGTTCGAGTGAAAACCCAGTCAGAAAATTTTCCAATTTTTTTGGACTGAGTGGGATTCGAACCCGCGATCCATTGGTGGAAGGCTGTTCGGATTGAGCGTCTAACGCTCTACCTACTGAGCCACGGAGGCCCCCTACTCATCTAGATGGGGGGTTTCCTAAAACAAAGAACGTACCAGAATACAGCAATGTATTGCAGGTTTGAATCTAATTGAAACCATGAAGCTATTTCCCATGTTTTAGTTCCTACATTCATTGCAGAGAGAACCAAGCTTTGTGCAGAGAGAAAACCCTAACAGAGGGGCGACCAAGTGTAAAAAGTTCTTCTCTGGGATTGAGTAGCACTAATTTATCTATCAGCCCGACCTACAAATGTATCAATGGGAGGCTGGTGTTGGTATGACAGACTATCATCCTACCAACTGAGCCGCGAGGGCCCTTGAAATTTTGACAGAATGCTCATTAGTATATGATTCAATGAATCTAGGAGATATAGTGCTTTCCAAATAAGAAAATATAATTTACAATAACATGTAATTGTGACGGTGTACATTAATCAGTTCATTATGCTATGGTTCAATGAATCTAGGAGATATTCCCTGCACTAGTGTGTTCTAAATTACAAAATATAATTTACGATAACATGTAAGTGTGACAGAGTACGATAATCATGAGTTTATTATGCTATGGTTCAATGAATTCAGGAGATATTCCCTGATATAGTGCGTTCCAAATAAGAAAATATAATTTACGATAACATGCAATTGTGACAGTGTACATTAATCAGGAGTTCATTATGCTATGGTTCAATGATTCTAGAGTGAGTGTGTGATTGGGGTTTTACGTCCTGCTCAACAGTATTTCGGTTATATGAAGACGTTGTCTCCTTGTGACAGGGCGGATTTCCACTGCTGTTTTAGGTGCTGTCTCACCGAGACGACTTGCCGAAGACAACCAGCAAGCCCCCTCACCCAGTCACAGTATACTGACACCGGGCCAACCAGTCGCTGCTCTAACTCCTATTGCTGAGCGCCAAGCGAAGCAGTAACAGCTACCACTGTTAAAGTCTTTGGTCTGACTCGACCCGGGCTTGAACCCGGATCTCCCAGGCCTGAAGCAGACGCTCTACCGACTGAGTCAATGATTCTAGAAGATATTCCCTGCACTAGTGCGTTCCAAATAAGAAAATATAATTTACAATAAAATGTAATTGTGACAGTGTACAAAAATCAGGAGTTCATTATGCTATGGTTCAATGAATCCAGAAGATATTCCCTGTGCTAGTGTGTTCCAAATTACAAAATATAATTTACGATATGTAGTAAGAATTCCGCTAATTCAAGGACGAGCAATGTGAAGATAACAAATTATTAGACTGCTTTTTGCCATGTTTGGTCTAAAACAACAACAATAGCGATTGCTCGATAGGATTATCGGTGCAGGAGGTAAGACACCCAATGAAAAGTCTCAAACTTTTAGAGTGCTTTTTGTAATGCTTTGAGTACTTGAATTAGTGGAATTCTTATCGTAATTGTGACAGAGTACAATAATCATGAGTAACTGACTCACCATCTGTGCAGCCTCATCTAGGTTATCACAAGCCAAGATTTTCAGATGGTCACTGGCAGCTATTAATGCTTTAGCATCATCAACCCGCGTCCCTGAAACCAAAATGAAACATTTTTTTCCCTCCAAGACTACAAAGTCACACAAAATTAACCATATCTTTATTAAATTACGGCCAAATGAAAACAGTTTTATGGACACTATTTAATAAGGTGAAGAATTACTTATGGATAAAAACTTCTTGGTTTATTGGTTGACGACGTTTCGATGTAGTTCTTACATCGTTATCAAAGTCTTTGATAACAATGTAAGAACTACATTGAAACGTCGTCACCCAATAAACCAAGAAATTGTTATCCATAAGTAATTCTTCACCTTATTGTTTCAACTTCTAAATGTCATTGAAAGATTTGACACTATTTAAAACAGTACTGATTGTCAGTTATCATTAAACATTCAAAATGCTGGGATAAGATTTTATCTTGTCATGCATTCTGATTGAGAAAATCAAATATTTTTCTCAAATACTTCAGCCCTATTCAGGTTGAGTGAGGGTCTAATAACATTAGCAAAGCTTTTTTCCCAGGCAAACAAAGAACAGATGTGTTTAAATCATGTTAAGTTTCGGAACGACACATCTAATCAGTTTGGATTACATCTCTTCTTTCTTTCCATAAAAATTACACCAAGAGTTTTTTTTTTTTAAAAGAAAGTTACAGTGAAACCTGTGTGAACTGGCACCTTGTTAAACAGGAACTGTGTCCAAACTAACAGTATACCCCATTTCTCTCTGCATTTAAGTGCATTGATTGATTGTTTGGTGTTTTACGCCGCGTCAAGATTATTTCACTTATATGGTGGCGTTACCAGTTTTACTGTGGGAGGAAACCGGGCTCAGAGCCTGGAGGAAACCCACGACCTTCCGTTGGTAACTGGCAATCATCCCACATAGGTCGTTCAAGTGAAAACCCAGTCAGAAAATTTTCCAATTTTTTGGACTGAGTGGGATTTGAACCCGCGACCCACTGGTGGAAGGCTGTTTGGATTGAACATCCAACACTCTACCTACTGACCTACGGAGGCCCCCGAAACCTGTGTGAACTGGCGCCTTGTTAAACAGGAACTGTGTCCAAACTAACAGTATACCCTCTGCATTTAAGTGCAAGCTAAAAACCCTGGTAGAGTGATGCCCATCTAAAACCACCATTTTTTTGCCTGAGGTATATACAGGCTCCACTGCACCAAGCAGCATTTGTTTTCAGTTGTAAAACTTAAACAATGAGATAATAGACACTCACCTTGAAGCCTAACAACAATAGGTATTTTGAGGTTGAGTGTCTCTGCAGCTACTAAAATACCCTGGGCAATCACATCACACCTCATTATACCTCCGAAAATATTTACTAATATAGCATGTACCTGCAAGAGAAATTGAAATGAACAGTTTTATTAATACACACATGCATTGGAATCCAGTGTCCTGTTTCACAAAGCGGCGTAGATGTATTTTTGGCGTAACTTTCTTACTAACATATCTCTACAGTATGGGTTGCTATGGCAGTTGCGTGAAAACTTACGCTACGCCGCTTTGTGAAACAGATCCGAGGACTCAAGGTAAGCCGCTGCCAAGCTGACCTGGGGCTCGTTTCACAAAACAGTTGCATCACAAACGAATCCTAGTTGCCACTGGAAGAGATACAGGGGGCTGTTTCTCGACACTGACGTAACTTTGCGCCTGGTCGTAACGTCATGGCAACATACACCTTCAACATTGCGTTACGACCAGGCGCAAAGTTACGGGGGGCGTAAATGTGTTGAGAAATAGCCCCCACATGAAGAGATACAGCGTCATGGCAACTGCGATTGATCGCATTTTGTGACGGCTTCGTGAAACTGCCCCCAGACCTGAGCAGGTCATTATTTGATGGCATGTGGCGGACAAAGAGACTATCACTCTACCTACTGAGCTACCGGGGCACATTCAAGTTTATAATTTTTCTTTGGATTGTGTGGGATTCGAACCACTGCCTCTTGATGGAAGGCATGTGCCTGACTGTGGAACAATGACTGTGCTGACAAAGGAGGCAGATGATTGATAATGATATCTGTCATATAAAAATGTCTACTCTCTCCAGGGCCCAGTTTCACAAAGCAATCTTAGCTTAAGGTGATCTTAATTACCAATGGCAACGTATACCTTTAGCATTGGTTGCCATGGTAGTTAAGATCACACTTAGCGAAGATCACTTTTCAGCCCCTGGTCATACACTGTAAAATGTTGAGCCAGCACAGGTTGCATGTTGACCAATCAAATCAAGGAAGTAAAGCCTAATGAATATTGATGAGGGGATAGTCATCATGGATTGAGCTTCTTAGATTTACCTGGAGATTACACTTCAGAAAAAATATATTTATTTCATTTTAAAGAAGATTTTCACCTGCTTTGGAAAGGGCCCAGTTTCACAAAGCGATCTTAGCTAAGTGTTATCTTAACTACCATGGCAACCAATGCTAAAGGTATACGTTGCCATTGGTAATTAAGATCAACTTAAGCTAAGATCGTTTTGTGAAACTGGGCCTGTTGAGACTTCTCCAAAGTAATATAAATCACAGCTCATAATAATGGTATATTCTAACACATGCGTGATTTCCCTACATGTTGTGAGATAGGACAAAGCTGGCGTATAAACTAGCATATACGTAGAGAACGTTTTCGTTGTGACGTCAAACGCCCTGACACTGAACGACGTCATCATTTTTAAATTTTGGTGACGTGATGGAACACGACGTCACTGGATGACGTCATCGCCTAAACGCGAGTGGGGATGTCAGACTGTTGTGTATGGCAGACATTTCGCCTTTAAAACTAACTCATACAGGCAGGATGATGCTAATACGCGATGACAAGACTTGAAAGGGAACTTACATAAGCTAAAAGTATAAATATATCTTTAAAAAGTTATCAGGTCCTTTAGTAGACCAAAAAAATGACAAAGCATGAAACAGTTGTTTGAAACTAGCACCCCTATCCTTTTTGAGATATAGATTCGTCCATGGGGCAATCAGGGAAAAACTATTCAGATATAATGTAGGGGTTGCCAATTTTTAGTTTGAAGTAGAAAATAAAGCAAACTACTAAAATTCAGTTTTTCTTTACATTAAAGTTAATGTGTTAGAATAGAAATAATGGATTGATTCTCTGCGTATACGCTGTGATAACTGCAAGAAAAAAGGAAGTGTCCACACTTTTTGAACTCGGGCCTCCGGCCCTCGTCCAAAAACAATGGACACTTCCTTTTTTCTTGCAGTTATCACAGCGTATACGCAGAGAATCAATCCATTATTTCTTAAATAAATGCATAAATATTGAGTCCACATGAAACTGTAGTTTTCATAGTTAACATTACTTGTCCATTAATCTTGTTAACAATGGAGTTCTTATTAAAAGCTTTTACCATGATGGTATACATTCATTGTTATCTTAATCGTTTGATTGATCATTTAAACTGGCATGAGCTGCCAAATATAGGGCAAATTTCGTCTTATCGAATTATTGGTGATTTTTATCGAAATGTAGAAAATAAGAGCTTTTCGTTGATATCAATCTTGCAAAAGTACGTTAGTGCGGGAATAAAATTGCATGCTGTGACGTAAAAAAAAGCTTATTCTTACATTAATAGTATTACAGTTTAACTTACATTTTTATCTGAAGTGATTAACCTAAAAGCTTCTGTGACCTGGTCCGCTGTGGCTCCACCCCCAACGTCGAGAAAGTTAGCAGGGGCACCTCCATGGAGTTTGATAATATCCATTGTAGCCATGGCTAAGCCAGCTCCATTTACTGTAAAAAGGATTGGATATGTTAAAATCTCAAATTTAAAGGCTCCAGAAGGACAGAACTGAACATCAGGGGCCTCCTTGGCTCAGTAAGCACAGAACTGAACATCATTCAGGGGCCTCCTTGGCTGAGTAAGCAGAGGACTGAGCATCAGGGGCCTCCTTGGCTCACTGAGCAGAGGACTGAACATCAGGGGCCTCCTTAGCTCAGTAAGCACAGGACTGAACATCATTCAGGGGCCTCTTTGGCTCAGTAAGCACATTGTTGAGCACCATGCAGGGGCCTCTTTAGCTCAGTAAGCACAGGACTAAACATCAGGGGCCTCTTTGGCTCAGTAAGCACAGGACTGAACATCATTCAGGGGCCTCCTTGGCTCGGTAAGCAGAGGACGAAACATCAGGGGCCTTCTTGGCTCAGTGAGCAGAGGACTGAACATCAGGGGCTCATTTCACAAAGCAGTCACAGCACAAACAAAGCCCAGTTGCCATTGGATACCATAGTGAAGAGATACAACATCATGGTAACTGCGATGGGTCGCCCTTTGCGATGGCTTCGTGAAACGATCCCCTGAAGACGACTGAACATCAGGGACATCCTTGGCTCAGTAAGTAGAGGACTAACCACCAAGGGCCTTCTTGGCTCAGTAAGCAAAGAATTGAACATCAAAGGTCTCCTTGGCTCAGTAAGTAGAGGACTTCTTTCTTGTTTACTCTTTTGGGCATTGGATATCTTTTCATGCCATAAAATATGCAACAACAATAATTCAATTATTTTCAATTTTGCTTTAAATGTGTAATTAATTTATTTAACTTGGTTAAGTTTCAGAGCTGTACTTTTAAAAAAATGTAATAAATGAAAATAAATCAATGCATTTTAAACAAGCAAGATGTATTTTTATTGTCTTGTATTGTTGGCCACACACACATTAGGGGATTCTGAGTCAGCCATGGAAAGTCAGACACTCATCTGCCACACAGATGTTTTCCAGTGATTTCTAAAGCTTCAGTGGTACTACGTAAAGCAATTATACCAATTGGCAGTTTTCACTATACATGTAGTGCTACGTTAAGTTTTGATTGCCTCAAAATTTTGTCGCAAACTAGGCGATTCATCAGCAACAGTGGCCGACTATCTTTTTCACTGTAGTATGTATAGGTGACGGTGTCCGATACACTGGGGCACACTGGGGGAAGCGCTAGTCGACCACTGAGAACGCCCGGTGGGCAACTGGCTATAGGAATGGAAGGGACTTTTCCCTGACATCATCTAACAATCTTCCACCAATGGGTCGTGGGTTCGAATCCCACTCAGTCCAAAAATTGGAAAATTTTCTGACTGGGTTTTCACTTGAACGACCTATGTGGGATGGTTGCCAGTTACCAGCGGAAGGTCATGGGTTTCCTCCGGACACAGAGCCTGGTTTCCTCCCAGAATAAAATTGGCAACGCCGCCATATAAGTGAAATAATCTTGAGCGCGGCGTAAAACACCAAACAATCAATCAATCAACCTTCAGACTTTCCCTGACAAATCAAAGCTCACCTAAACATCCAATGCTCCCATCCAGACCAATATAATTCAGATTGGCATCGGCTGCCTGTTTATCTCTTGGGTCCTCTTGGGTCCAGTCTTGTAATTCAAAGATTCCTTTTTGTCTGAAGAAGGCGTTGTCATCAAAGTTGATCTTACAATCCATGCAATGTACTGTTAAGAGAACAAAGAAAAAAGCACAATTTACATTGCAGATCAGACTAATGAAAAACAGTAATAAACTAAAAATTTCCCTTATATGGTGACGTTGCCAGGTTTACTGGGGGGAGAGCCCCGACCTTCAGGGAGTACCTGCCAACTCTTCCACATAGAGCAATCAAGAGAAAAACCCACTCAGAAATTTTGCACTTACAAATACATTGTACTTGAACTGTGTCACAATTAAACCGTGGGACCCATCAATGCAAGACCTAAGTCACACTGAAAGCCCTAAGTCACACTGAAAGACCTAAGTCACACTGAAAGACCTAAGTCACACTGAAAGACCTAAGTCACACTGAAAGACCTAAGTCACACTGAAAGACCTAAATCACACTGAAAGACCTAAGTCACACTGAAAGACCTAAGTCACACTGAAAGCCCTAAGTCACACTGAAAGATTATCACTCTTTTGACTGAACTACTGAGGCCCCAAGAGAACAAAATGAAAGTGACTGGTAGTACAGTGTAAAGATAGTTAATTATACGTTGATGGTTTGAATGACTTCTAAGCTATACACAATCATTTGGTGGTTGAGAAAGACCTCAAGGCTTTCAGCTGGTTTCTGGCCACCTACATTCCTGGAGCCTGTTTTACAAAGCGGCGTAGCTTAAAGTGGCATGAGCTACCAAAATTCTAACTTTTTTCATAATTTCTGGTCGGCACGACAGTATGAGGCTTTGAAGGCCATCTAAAAACTAAATGACAGGCGTTGGAATGAGGAAAATCCATATAGTGTTCGAAAAGTAAACAAAATTTCAATAACTGGGTTGACCATTCATTCATTTTAAGCCAAAGTAGGTCCCAAACAATACTTTATCGTATATTCTCGAGACTAGAAGCACTAAAGTCTTGAGAAAAAAAGCCAATAATTTCAACATCCTGTTTTAACGCCAAAATGTCAACATTTTGGCAGCTCATGCCACTTTAATAAGGATAATAAGACCCTTACCTCTACCAGAAGAGTCCTCAGCAATAGGGTTGATCTCTATCAATGTGGCATCAAACTTTGTAAAGACGTTATATAATCTCACCATATAGTCAGCAGCCTACAGCAAACGATAACATACTCAGTTGACAGTTTCTATTGCATTAAAGTTTAGAACATGTATGACATGTAGGTTGTTGAAACGCATTTATTTTTTACAACATAATAACACATAAATAACAGTCAAACTAATACGGTTGAAGTTTCCACAGTGAGAATCGTACAAAAAATATACCAGACAAACTTAACGCAGATTTGTAATGAGAAAAAATGAATTCTTTTAATTTTAGAAATACAGGCATCCAACTTTCAGATTGAGGCAACTGGAGAACCTGGAGCTTGTTACACAAAGTAGTCGCGTCGCAGACGACGCACAGTTGCCAATGGATACCATAGTGAAGAGATACAACATCTGCAATCGATCACACTTTGCGACAGCTTCGTGAAACGGCGCCCAATCCGGGAAACCAAATTTTACCAGGCTGCTACATGGTGTGTAAATAAAAAAAAAGTCTTGGAAGTAGAAGTGTACATACTGTATATAAATAATTAATCTTCAAACATTATCATAACGAGAGATTTCTCCTAGGCCAAAATTTAGCATTTTTAAAATAAAACCATTTACTTGAAGTAGAAGTGTACGTACTGTATACAAATAATTAATCTTTAAAGATAACAAACGATTTCAGATTTTAAAATTAAACCATTTACCTGTTCAGCACAGTTGCCGGAGAATCCCATGTCTTCAGCCATCTTTGTAGCTTGTTGTCTTGTCATGCCTACATTGATGTCTATAGCCTGTTTAAGTATGGCATGTGGGTTTTCTTTGGCCACCTCCTCAATGTTTACACCCCCCTGGGAGCTGCCAATCATTACAGGGCCCTTTACAAAGAAAACATTGACAATGGAGATGAACATGTCAGATCAATTGTTTAAAGTTATTTTTTGTGGGTTTTTTTGCGCCTACGCGTCCTTGTCAGGTTTATTGAGATCAGGATAACACAATCTTAGCCTTGACTGATTGATGTTTTACAATTCACTTAAAGTGGCATGAGCTGCCAAATTTCCCACTTTTTCATAATTTCTGATCGTCACGACAGTAAGAGGCTTTGAAGGCCATCGAAAAAATAAATGATTGGCACTAAAATGAGGAAAATCCATACAGTATGTGGCCTGTACTAACCGAAAACGTGTTCGAAAAGTAAACAAAATTTAAATAACCGGGACGCCAAAGTTAGTGCAAAACAATACTTTATCGTACATTTTCGAGACTAGAAGCACTAAAAAATCTTCTGAATTCTTGAGAAAAATAGCCAATAATTTCAACATATTGTTTTAACGTCAAAATATCAACATTTTGGCAGCTCATGCCACTTTAAATAAGTTTAGTAAGGGTGGAAACCGGGTTATTTGTCCTGAGGAAAATCTTCCACATATGCCGATCCACTGAATAACCCACTTTCATTTGTTTATTTGGACAAGATTCAAACAGGTAACCCATTGATGGAAGGCTTCTGTTTGGTTGAGAGACCATCCCAATGAATTGGATCGTTGCGATGCCTTGTTTAAATTTTGTTTACTTTTCGAACACTATTTCGGTTCGTATAGGCCACATACTGTATGGTTTTTAGTCATTCCAACGCCAATCATCTAGTTATTCGATGGCCTTCAAAGCCTCTTAATGTCGTGACAGCTCATGCCACTTTAAGTTTGAGAATTGTCTTAGAAAATTAAATGAATATACAAACTAGAAGTAATAGTATCATTGAGTATGCCCCCTTTGGAGAAGGGTGTTGTTTGGGGAGATGTGCATTAGTTATCACTGAAGGTGATACATGCCCCCGCCTAGCAGGCACAAGTTGATCATGAAGTAGTGAAATTGATTCTGAATAACCTCTACATATAAAGAATGTACGAGTTGGTGAGATGCTATAATGAGCAGACAAACAATGTGGTATACTTATAAAAAAAATTTCAAGAGAAAACGTCAACCCGTTACAGAGATAACGCCCGGAAACCTGAAATCACAACTGTTTTTACGAGGTCTAGGCCTACAGTGGCGCCACCTATGAGCGGATTTTCTCGAAACACAATCCCATCCGAGGTATTGTGGATATACATCTTATCCCATTCGAGGTATTGTGGATATACATGTTATAAAAGAAATTTCAAGAGAAAATGTCAACCCGTTACAGAGATAACGTCCGGAAACCTGAAATCATAACTGTTTTTACGAGGTCTAGGCCTACAGTGGCGCCACCTATGAGCGGATTTTCTCGCAACATAATCCCATCCGAGGTATTGTGGATATACATCTTTTCAAAAAATTTCAAGAGAAAACGTCAAGCCGTTACAGAGATAACGTCCGGAAACCTGAAATCATAACTGTATTTACGAGGTCTAGGCCTACAGTGGCGCCACCTATGAGCGGATTATTTCGAAACATAATCCCATCGGAGGTATTGTGGATATGCATCTTATAAAAAAATGTCAAGAGAAAATGTCAAGCCGTTATGGAGATAACGTCCAGAAACCTCAAATCATAACTGTATTTACGAGGTCTAGGCCTGTAGTAGCGCCACCTGTGAGCAGATTTTCTTAAAACACAATCTCATCCGAGTATTGTGGATATACATAATATATAAAAATTTCAAATGAAAGCCTTCACTGTTTTAAGATTTATTGTCTGGAAACACTTCGTACGTACGGACGGAAGGACGGACGTATGGACAGACCAAACTCTATATGCCCCCCCCCATATAAATATGGGCGGGGGCATAAAAATATATTTCAAGAAAAGGTTAAATATTAGTTAACTCTAAATGATTGAAACAGATGGCGTATTAATATATGATTTTGTGAAGGGTTGTTAATAACTATTTATTACCATAAAAGCCCTCTCCATAGCAATAGCAAAATAATACTCTCTCCTTGAATACAGTCGTTCACAGACCATCACTTTACTGCATAATCTACCGTCCGCTCCTGTTTGTTTGGTAACAATCCTTGAACCTATCATTTTAGAGGCTATATCTTTGGCTTCATCCGCTCTGAAATAACAGCAAACAAAAGTTTTAGTAATATCAACATATGCCCTCCGCTACGTCTCATTACTGTACATTATAGAAAATATTTCTTTAAATTTCAGCAATTACCGCCAAGCCTGATGACGTCACACAGATTTACGCAAAGCTTTCTGGGTAAAATGTACCTCAGTTCGACATTTTGTTAACCGGTACTTATAAAGTTATGGAACGACGTCACTTCCTTGTAAAACATTGATGACATAACGTAATCAAAAGTTGATACTGATAGATTTATGAAAACAACATGTTGTGTACCGAACAGCACGTCTTAAATAAACTCCGTCGAAAGATCTGGCACCTTTTACGTCCCCTTCTTGATACATCATTATTTTTCCCCCATTTTGTAAAATTATGTGATCCCGCAATCTCCCGAAATGCTTTGCGTGTAATTTGCAAGCGACGTCATCAAGCAATCGGTCAATTAGAATTCTAAGTTCAAAATAAATTTTTTCATTTCTCTGTTCGATGAACATATATGAATACCATATTATGCACAGGCTCAATAAATAGTTTGAAATTCAACGTTAACCAAATATTTTTAGATGGTTTATAATGACACTTAATGACACAAGAAGAAACACAGATTTCTGCATCTAAATTCAATTCAATTGTGAAAGTTTGGATTGTTTCCGTATTGCTTTAGAGATTGGCACAGTTGCTCTTAAAGGGACATACACGCATCACCAAACATTGTATTGATTTATTGTTTGGTGTTTTACGCCGCGCTCAAGATTATTTCACTTATATGGCGGCGTTGCCAGTTTTATTGTGGGAGGAAACCGGGCTCTGTGCCCGGAGGAAACCCACGACCTTCCGCTGGTAACTGGCAACCATCCCACATAGGTCGTTCGAGTGAAAACCCAGTCAGAAAATTTCCAATTTTTGGACTGAGTGGGATTCGAACCCGCGACCCATTGGTGGAAGGCTGTTTGGATTGAGCGTCCAACGCTCTACCTACTGAGCCACAGAGGCCCCCCAAACATTGTAAGGATTTTCAGTGAATTGCCAGATTACAGTCATCCTTAGGCTACCAACTAAGGGATGCATGAAAGGTGGCCTCTTAAGACACATGGTCACTTAATCCAGGTTTGATGCCATGCACCTGACATTTACCAAAAAACTCTAGTGATTATTTTACAGGGCATAATCCACCTATGTTGTAGGGGCCGATATTCGGCCCCATTCCCAAAGACCTTTTTCCCAAAACTGGTAAACGAATTTCCCAAAAGCCTGCAAGTTCCCAATTTATTTGCTGTAAAAATAGTCAATCGCTATTTAGATACAACTTGAATTACCCCAGGAAAATATACTGTAAATTTAAGGGAATAACTGTCACCGTGTTCGCGAACAGGAAGTGAGTAGTTGAAGTCGGAAAGAGCGCTATTTTCATTGGCGGTTGTTTTTGTTTTCATCCAATCGTTGACCTTGTATTCCGCGCGAAAATGGTGGACCTTGTGACTTCCTGTACCCTGCTCATGCTGGAGAAGTAATTTTTCCGGTTGATTTCAAGCCCATTCACGTAAGTATTCTGTTTGTTTTTAATGTGGCCGTTGAAAAACTAATACCAAGCGACAGAGGAAGATAATTAGCTCAAAAATAAAGAATAACAAAGCTTGTAAACGTTTTTTTTTCCTGACGTTGAAGTATGTTATTGTTATAACTTATAGCTGTCGCAGTTTGTGTTGCCAAAAGTCAAAGCGTGAACGCAGGTCATATTGTTCTATAAAAGGAGGTCATTTGATGGAATTATATGTAACACGTGAATTGATTAACTTATATTTTTATTTCACTAAATTTTTTTTTTTGTTCAGTTTGATTAATCTGCCTAAATTATTTAATTTCGTTTGTAGGACATAGCAATTTTTTCTATGTTTATTTTCGGTCATATTATTGCTAAATATTTAAATAGATCTAATTCATTTCAAGTCATGTACATGTACCTTTGTGTGACTATGACGTGGCTGTGCAAAATGTATAGGAATTTAATAATATTAACTTTTATTGGAAGTTTTGCTATTTAAAATTCCTATTTCTAACGATAACCATTCAACAACTAAATTCCTGATTTTTCAAGAAACTCTCTAGTTTAAAAGAAAATGGTAAGACAATAGATAAGGGTTTATTTTTTAATTATGAATTTATCAGAAGTATTAAAGGAATTATTTAAGAGAAAACTTCCAACTGGTGCTGAATGAGAGAATGTACCTAGACTAAGTCATTTATATTTTTATTGTTTTCAGACTCACTGGCAATGTCAAGTCATAATGGAAAGTACTATGTCCCCAAGTGTGAACCCACCAAGGCACATTGTAAGAATAATTTGGGCAATTATATCAATTGTCCACCTTACAGCTGTCCCAACTACTGGCTCTCAGTGTTGATAGTTTCAGGCATGTACACAGTCTTAACTAAAACATGTTGGTTGATCTATTGCAAAACAAAGTGTTGTTTTTTTTCCACCAATTAATTTAAATGGTATGAGGATATCCGATGAACCAGGCAGAAAAGAACAAGATATTGTTTATATGATGAAAAACTTCTTTTTCCCAAATCTATTTTGTACCGACGTTTAATTTTCCCAATGGACCAGCCATGGGCCCCTTCCCAAAAATGGTGGATTATGCCCTGATTTTAGTTAATGTTGTTTACCTGGTAACTATCCCACACACAGCGATTGAGTGAAAAATCCACCCAGAAATTTTTCAATTTGTATTTGGTCCGAGTTGGATTCGGAACCGCGCCGCATCGATGGGAGCTATGTGTCGAACTGAGGGACTATCACTCTGACTGAGCCACGGAGCACCCCCCCCCCCCCCTCCTCCCAATGGTCATCGAGAAACTTTCAATGTTTGATAGTTACAAAAGAGAATATCGTCAATGCTTGCATGGTGTTTTACTACACGTATAAACAAGGTTTTACAGACCAAGAAGATATACATTCACGTCAACAATTTGTCCACTTCCCTATAAATTATTACTTACGAAAAGACAATTTTGACACCTCCTTTTAGGCCACTGTCAAATGTTCCTCTGCCCCTGCCTCCAGCTAACACCTGGGCTTTGATTACAACATCAGCAACACCACTGAGTTCACCTGGAAAAGAACATCAAGATTACTTGCTTGTAACGGAATCATGCGTAGCAAATAAATAATGAAATGCTGCTTGTCACTTATGTGTAATAAACAAACAAAAATTTCTGAATTTGTTTTTGACCTAAAACATAGTTCACTTCTACACCACACCCTACGCCAAATATTTTGTGGGACTGATAAAGCATGTCTGAAAAAATATAATAATATTCTTTTAGTTTTTCTATGATTTTTATGGTGAAAGTTAGATTTACACTTCTCAGATAGGTGTGGCTCTAAATAATTTCAAGCCAACTTGTGATGTGTTGTAACAAGAAGTTTAATTAACATTATAGTAGAATTAACAAGGTTGGTTGTTCGAAAGCGCCATTAGCTTTCTGTGAGTTTGATCCTTACTAACAGTCAGATCAATAAGGGCATATTAAACTATAAGCCCCAGATGAAATAAAACTGCTCAGACTATAGATTCCATAAGAAAACACATGTAGAAACATAATGAAAACCGATACCTAATTCTCTTGCATAGTTGTAAGCTTGATCAACCGATTCTGCCACACGAAAGGAAGGTACGCCGACTCCTGCATCTTGTAATAGCTTCATAGCGTTGTGTTCATGAATGGAGAGATGTCTGTGAGATGGGGGACTGGCCATAGACGGTGAGCATATCTATAACACAGAAAAAGAAAAATTGTCGGAAGAACTGGGAACGACATCTACCAAAAATGGTACAGCAAAGGTCAACTGAGGTCAATCAGAAGAGTGACAAGAAGTTCCATGTTAGTGCTGCACTCCTCCAGTTGTTCAACAATATCCGCCTTACTTGGGCATGGATTTACGCCTCAAGGTCATTTTTGGAAACTACAGAGCGTGCACTTCACATGGATAGGTGAAACATGTGAGTAGATATATCGGTTTATTTTAAAACACATGCTTAAAATGGCGCAATTTGTTTTAGACTTTTAAGAAATAAATTTCACCGGCTTTGGCGCACGCGGTGAGTTGACTTTGAAGGTAGAACTAGCCATTAACAACAAGCTTGGGGCATGCACTGTTGTCGTAGAACTCGATAGTTTGGTGAAAACGTGAATGAGGGCAGATAGAGAGGAAATTGTCCTTTTTGTCCAAAAGTTACAGACTGATTGCCGGGGTCTATTATCAATTGTTCGGCGGTGAAGCGGCTGGTGGGTCCGTCTAATTACCCAAAAGAACCCAAAACAAGCCAAACCTACCCAAACGAAAGTAAAACTGGTATAAACAAAACTAAAACTGGTATAAATGAAACTAAAACTGGTACAAACAAAACTAAAACTGGTATAAACGAAACTAAAACTGGTATAAACGAAACTAAAACTGGTATAAACGAAACTAAAAATGGTAAAAACGAAACTAATACTAGTATAAACAAAACAAAACTGGAGCTCTGAGAGAGGGCAGATATTGAGGAAATTGTCCTTTTTTTCCAAATGTTAACCACCGCTAGGAAGATCTATTCTCTGTCGTTCAGCCTTTTTACAGCTGTTAACCCACCGATCGACGACTTTCACCAACGGTGAAGCGACGTCTTCAGATACAGACTGAACATGAGCTGTCAAAATTCGCACTTATTTAATAATTTCTGATCTTCACAACAGTAAGAGGCTTTGGAGGCCATCGACAAAAATAAATAATTTGCGTTGGAATAAGGAAAATCCATACAGTATGTGGCCTGTATGAACCAAAAACGTGTTCAAAAAGTAAACAAAATTTAAATAACCGTGACGACCATTCATTCATTCTGAGCCAAAGTTAGTTCAAAACAATACTTCATCGTACATTTTCGAGACTAGAAGCACTAAAAAGCTTCTGAATTATACGTCTTGAGAAAAATAGCCAATAATTTCAACATTCTGTTTTTACGTAAAAATATCAACATTTTGGCAGCTCATGCCACTTTAAGAGGCAACTCATTCGCATTGAGGGTAACGAACAACTGGAACTCCTTACCAGAGAATGTTGTTAATGCATTGCTAAACATTTAAACACGTTCAAAAATAGGCTTAACAAACACCCGGGCAGGTCGAAAGGTAAATTTTGGTACAAGACAGGCTGGTGACACCAGAGAGGATGTTATAAACATTCAAAAGTCCGGAGGAGCTTAAAAGTCTAGGACTTCAGCTCAAATTCCAGGTATCCAGGTATCCAGTAACGGGCAACATGTTAAAATTTTCAATGACATTCGATGTCACAACAACAACAACAAAACAAATCGTCGTTTCGACAGCCTAACAATTGTGTGTTTCAATCTTTTCAATTAATGCAAATACATTTTAGTTTAAAATCGAGCCCCATCCAAAACAATAAAAAGACCTGAAGTACCTTCGAGGCATGTTTCAACAGCAATCTGTCAGCCAGCCTAGAAGATCTCGCAACGATGGACGCCATGATTTTATCCGTCTGCTTGAAGCTCAACTTCCGGTAGAGTTTTTTCCTTTATGAGGCTCAAAAGGAGTGGGTTATGTAAAACGCGTGATTGGATTGGCTGGCGGTTGCCAGGGAATCAACTCGTTCTATGTATTTTTAAAATAAAACAAAAACAATAATGAAATGAAAAGGTTTGAAAACATTGTATAAGAGTGACATTTTAACGATTTTTATTATTTTCTGAGTTCTAGAAATTACCAAGGCCCGGCATCCGAGCAAATTTTGTGTTTTGGTATCTGTCCAAACTTCCAAAGGCCGAAATTAACAAACTCCGCTCAGGTGCGCTCATAAAATATATTCTTTAGAAAATATTAAGAACTTTTAATGGAACAACCATTTCTTATAGAATAACTGGGAAAATCTATAGGAACTCGCAAATAGTTCTATATAGAATTGTACAGTTCTAATGAATTGGTTCTATAGAACAGCTATGGTTCCAATGAATTTCTATAGGACAAGGGACTGAATTTCTATAGGACTGAAGGATTCTTCATTTTTCTATAGAACTCAGCAACATCCTATAACAATACAGGTATTACCTCTTTGTTTGCATGTTTCTGGAGATTCCAGAGCTCTTTATTATGGTTTGATTACTGAATATTAGGAATATTGAGATATCTCTTGGATATGGATACAATCATTTGCTTTCCAAGAGATCATATAGACTCTGCATTCTAGCATGCATGGCCTATAGCTGTGGCCTATTGGGTTACGTTGACAAAACACTTAAAGTGGCTGGAGCTGCCAAAATGTTGATATTTTGACGTTAAAACAGAATGTTTAAATTATTGGCTATTCTTCTCAAGACGTAGGCCTATAATTCAGAAGCTTTTTAGTGGTTCTAGTCTCGAAAAAGTACCATAAAGTAGGCCCTATTGTTTTGAACTAACTTTGGCTTAGAATGAATGGTCGTCCCGGTTATTTAAATTTTGTTTACTTTTCGAATACTATTTCGGCTCGTATAGGCCACATACTGTATGGATTTTCCTCATTCCAACGCAAATCATTCAGTTTTTCGATGACCTTCAAAGCCTCTTACTGTCGTGACTATCAGAAATTATGAAAAAAAAAAAGTGTGCATTTTGGTAGATCATGTCACTTTAAAGTTTAAACGATCGTTGTATGGCCGTCATACAGCGCCTCTGGCCAATATGTGGCTCTGGGTTAAATTTGTCAGAAGTCCCTGCTGGAATGTATCCCTGTGTGCTTATTTATGTGGGGAGGTCGCAAAGAAATTGCTACGTACAGACCATGGATTTACATAGGGCTTATAGTGCTCTGGTTTAATATTATCTCCCCGCAATAACCACGGCACAACCACCGCATAAGTGAAATAATTAAGAATGGTGTAAAAACACAGGTCAATAAATTGGTATTGTCATACAACAGCTCGATCAACACAAGGATCAAAGTTAATTGGGAACAAGAGTTTTTAGACAATAAATAAAACTTTCGTTTGGGATTGCTTTAATAGAAATAGGCCTATAGTCCAATAGAATTTAAATCATTTTCTATAGGACACTTTATTTCTATAGAACATGGGGCTCATGACTCTATTGAAATTCTTGTTGGAATTCTATAGAACGCGTTCTATAGGAATTCTATAGAACATTTTCGTCCACTTTTTTTTCTCTCTCTCTCTCCTCTTTCCACTCTCGTTCCTGGCCCCAGCAAAGTAAAGGGTTCGATTGTTAAACAGTAGCTTTAGGCTACCCTGAGCGAAATTAGGAAAACTTTGCGCTAATTATCTCTCGAACTCAATAGGCCCTAATTCTGTTATATCGATCTTCAACTGCTACACCTTGTACAGTGCATTGTTTAGTACTGATAGCTTACTCTTTCGTATTGTATTTCACTATTCCGTTGTTTTTGCTCAGTACCCTAGATATAGATCCATCGTTTGGGTTTTCAGTACATACAATAAAGAATCAGAATCTACAGGGCTTCTACTGGGGTATATATATGCAATAATTACAAACTGTTCAGCCAAGAAATTGAAAAGATAAAGGGAACGTATTTGTCTCTAAACCAGTACCCGTCGGATATTGTGGACAATGTTATCAAGAAATTCCTCAATAATAAATTCAACAGTGGTGAGATTTTAAAGCCTTTTGGTCCAGACAAATTTAAACTTTTTATTAGAGTTCCATATCTTGGACCGGCTTCTATCAAACTTTCAAAAGAATTAAAATCCCTTGAAATCTTGTTCCTCGTGTTCAAATTATTCTTATCAACCAGACTTTTACCATTGGAAAATATTTTAATTATAAAGATCACGAAGATGAAAGTTTTAGAAGTAACGTTGTCTACAAGGTAACTTCCCAGATAACATTCCCATATTGGACCCATATGTTACCCATACGTTTAGTCATATGGGGCCTGTGCGGGCTACCCACATCGGACCCGTGGCATGGTGCACCCGAAATCCATATGGGTCCCATAAAGGGTATTAGACACGGTACCCAGATGGGCCCTTCATGGGACCTAATTTGGAAGAACGATACCAGATCTGGTTAACCTATAGGCCCCGTATGACGGCTGGAGAATACGTAAAATGTGTCTGGGGCCCAGATGAGACCCATGGGGTACCCAGGTATGGTGTCATAGGGCCCATATCAGCCCCATCTGGGTTCCTAGTCTAATATCCATATGGGCCCATTGTGGGTCCTATTTTGGATGAATTACACGATGCAGGTCTGGGTCCCAAACAACCAATTACCCTAATGGGAATCAGTATTAATGTACATGTATATATAATTTGTTAAATTGCGCTACTAAATTAAATCAAGTTAAAACTGAAGCATTCAATTTACCCAATAAAAATAAAATTATTTTCTGTTTGCCGGATACGAGACTTGCTCTATATATAATATGAAAGAGCGTAAGAACTTCAATGAAACAAGATCAGTGAGCTGGAAAATTTACAGACACCGGACAGACAGGAAAAACAGAAATACTTAAACAGCTAAATGTTTGTCCTGCCTTAACAAGATTTATGACAAATGTTTTTGACTCAATAAAATTCACACAATACTACTTAATTACTGATGTGACATAACCAAACAAAAGAGATGAATGATATCAAGTTTTATTATTTTAAATGTTCAGAACAACAAGGACAAACATCATTTTCTTCATTGCAGGGAGCACATACATGTAGTTATCAAGCAAGAAAAACACTGTTTTCTTAAGATGGGGGGGGGGGGCAATTATTGAATGTTGAATACATCCCACCCGTCAATTTAATCTAAAACAGAAGCCATTAGCCTGCATACAATTTATTTAAAACCACACAATTGCCACTCACTACAAACATTCACTAATTATAAGCTGGGCACTTCCAAAATAATGTAGAGGCTAATCCGTTGTTATATGGTACATGACAAGACACAGGAGTTTTTTCTACCAGATAGTTCATAGTGAGTGGTTAGTACGATTTTAATCATCTTGACCAATTATATCTTTCTGTGCATGCAAGCATATTTTACAAAACAGGAAAGTAACGTTCTAAATACCAAACTTTACTATAAAAGAGTAACATGTATTGCTCATGCTGGGCAAAACTAATTAATAGCAGATTACAGCTAACTACACTGCATTACATGTAACCTATAGTCCTCACAACGTAGAACAAGAGACCTGTAAACATATCTAGGCGACCACCATTAACATTTACCAAACATTTGGTATTTAAGTTTTGAATACACAAAAAGAGGAAAACAAATTATGTATGTCAAACTTAGAATCTGCATGGGAAAGTTGACAAAGTTTCTTCATTTAAAAAAAACAATGTATTCTTGAATATCTAAATATGGTTTTCAAGTCGTTATCCTGTCTAAAAAGGGAGGGTTGAATGCATTCCACCTAAATTATTTATATTTAAGTCATCTAACTTATACAGGAAAGCACTTAGATAACCTGACCACTGTTACGTCGGGAACAAGTTGGAAAATAAAAACTATGGCGCCCCTGAGCACGTATCAGTCGCAACCAAAGGAAAACCATAGTATTACTGACTAAACAATTTTCTGTTGCAATGGCATCAAAAAAGTTGTGAAACAGTCGCAAATTTAGTGCGTCAGTGGTCACGTTATCTCTGCCCTGTACTGCATGACTTGTTCAGACTACATATGTAAAAAAGGAATAGCAGCAAAACTTCTGCCTTTAGGCAAAAGCACATACTTTGTAGAAATGGAAGTAACTTCTGCTACAAGCAGCTGATCATCCAATTCCGACACCATGTAAACCCCTAGAATAGTCGAGTCCAGAGGATAATTATAAAGGGGCTGCAAACTTAAAAATCTCTGATAAACGACATACTGTCCTTGTCTGTTAGAAACAAAATTTTTCACTAAACAAATGTTATGACCTACTTTGACACAGTTGTCAGTAGTAGTAGTAGTCGTAATAGATTGATGGCATGTGATGTTGTACTCTTTGTACTGTTGTGAGCCTAGAAGGGCTTGGGGCACAGGTCCTTCGCAATGGTTTTTTTCAAACACATTAGATTCCATGGTTTTTATGCTTTTCTTTCTTTCTGAAAATCTTTTTGCGACTTGTTCTAAAGGACGATGAGGCTTTCTAATCAAACGTTTGATTTTTCCAAGATAGTTTTCAAAAACAAAAGCTGAGATGTTATCTAATGGCCCATGAAGTCTAACTTCATCTGCTAAATGTACAACACAATGGATATTATAAGACAAAAATTCCTTTCCATATAAATCCCCAAAGTGTCGTACAAACAAGATCAATATGTCACCTGCATACACACAAAACTCAGTACTGAGAGTTGGACTGAGAAGTATGTAAATCCCAACAACCAGAAGCTGGAAGTTTTTAAACATGGCATCAGGCAATAAACCTGGTAAGCACACTTGGCCTGTATATAATAGAAATTGACGAAACTCTGTAGCTTTCCAATTATCAAGTTCTTTTAAAGTCCGTGGTTTTCTAGAAAATTCTCGTGAAATGTAAGGTTTTAGCAGTAGTAATCTGTTTGTAATCTGCTCTATTATCCTTGGTCCTTGACGGGTTTTTAAAGGCCCTTTACTCCATAGGTAAAGCAATTTCCTTACAACACCAAGGCAAATCAAATGCATATAGTCTAAAGGGAAACTTGAAACCATTCCTATTTTGAGCTCAGTGAATGGCGACAGACCAAGATGGTGGTCTTCATCAGACATTTCATTAAACGACACATCACTACGCAAAGGGGCGTTTGTTTCTGGAAAAGTCATTCTGTGATTCAGATACAGGCCTTTTTGTGTGCACTTGTCACACCCTGAATATCCAGAATGTCCTTTAACATTTTTTACAAATGCGCGGGCAGGAGTGTCACAAATGACAGCTGAAATTTTTAGAGTATATGTTCTTGATTCATAAACAAAATCATTTTCAAGATTTTTGGCTTCTTCAATGAAGTCTTTTAGAAAGTCTGCAACTGGGCTTGGCTTATGGTTACCATAAAATATACCTATTATGAAAGGCTCTTTGCATGGGGCTTCGTTTACAAGTCCAAGTATGGGCCAAAACTGAGCATTTGAACTTTTAAAAATTGGAATACCATCTATATTTACTTGAAGTGTAATCTGATCTTCAGATGGAGAGAAATTCTCTAAGATAGAAATAATACCAGCTTGTAAGCCTAGGTGATAATAGGATCCCCCAGCAACCAATTTAGTCTGTACAGTAGTAGATGTTTTAAGTAGTGTTCTGGCATCTATTGGAAGTTCAGGATGCTTACCACTATCAACAAGAATTTTCAGCAGTCTAGAAATGGAACTGTGATTAATGTTTAAGTCTACTGCCCATTTAGTAAGTTCTTCTTTTATACCAGTCGCTTGAAAGGGTTGATTCTTGTCATCAGATGTAACATTAAGCTCATCATCTGATTCACTCCCTGATTCAATAGCATTACCTAATATATCTAACGTTACAGTGCTGTCTTCAGTAAAATCATTTACTCCATCAGTAGTAATTGTGCCGTCCCCAGAGGGATCATCAATAAAAGAATCAGTTTTCACATAAGAAATGGCTGGCTGTTCTACAATGTTTGCAGCAAATACATGTAGAGAGTTTTCGGATGCAGCCAGGGTTGGGTTGTGCTCTTGGTCACTCGCTATTTCATTTAAAAATGCTATGTCATCTAGGGTTTTCTGCACATTGGCTAACAATCGCCTTCTTTTTGTCCATCGTGAAAAAACACTAGAATCAGGCTTGGCCATAATAGTTCTAATCAACTGATATCGATTTGAACTTCTCTAGTGTTAAACTTCATTATAAACTCCAGTTGTCTATTTGTAGAAAAGATCTAGCAAACATGCACCATTGAACTTGGTGTAACATATATACAATGTAATTTGGTCACGACAAAGAGGCAATCTGCTTTTAAAACAATTAAGAAAACCAAGTCCCTAATTATTCTTCAAAGTTAGCCTCCTTATCTGGTAATCTGAATCTTTTGGTTCGTCCACCTTCCCGGTCTCTTGCATTTGTCAGAAACTTGGCACATGCTTTAGCTATGTTGTCGTTTGTTTGATTTGCGTATGCTGAATGGCGCCTTACTGCTTCTGCAAAAGAAAATGATTTTTGTATCAGTGATGACAAGTTTATTCTATTGCAGATACAAAAGGCCAGGATCTGAAAGTCAAATCATTTGATGAGATTACAGACGATATTTAAATTATGGGGGCTAAGCCTATATATTAGGGATGTGGTTTCAAGTGAAAAGTTGTCCAGAATCTTGGTTCAAACAATCCAGTCGCCTAAGCATATCTAAGCACCCAGTTGATCACAACCTTTTTCAAATCCCTATTGACAGCTTTCTGCTGCAATGTTTTTGTACAAACTAAATTGTTGGCTTTCAATTCTATTTATCAAAGTCTTACAAATGTTCCTTAAAAGGTACATAACTGCTAGAAGAAAGCAACACAAGAAGGTATGCCTCCTTGAACTTTTTGTCTAAAGCCTTGTATTCTCATATGATCCAGACAAACTTCAAACTGGGGTTATTTAAAGGGGCATGAGCTGCCAAAATGTTGATATTTTGACGTTAAAGCAGAATGCTGAAATTATTGGCTATTTTTCTCAAGAGGTAGAATTCAGAAGCTTTTTAATGCTTCAAGTCTCGAAAATGTACGATAAAGTACTGTTTTAAACTAACTTTGGCTTAGAATGAATGAATGGTCGTCCCGGTTATTTAAATTTTGTTTACTTTTGAACACGTTTTCGGTTCATACAGGCCACATACTGTATGGGTTGTTCTCATTCCAACGCCAATCATTTAGTTTTTCGATAGCCTTCAAAGCCTCTTACTGTCATGACGATCAGAAGTTATGAAAAAAGTGTGAATTTTGGCAGCTCATGCCCCTTTAAGTTAGACAAAATTACAAGATGATATGATCACACATACTAAATATTAATCCAGCGACTCCTTCCAGCTTTCCCAGTGATTCTTTGCCTTTGGCACCAGTCCAATTAAATTTCCGTTGAACTTCCACCTCAAAGAGTGATGTTATTATCCTTGCAACGCAAAAACTGAGAGTTTTTCCACCCAAGACGCCAAGCCTACTAACCTATTTGAAACAAAAACAAGCAAAACAACAATGTTAAGTCCGCAAGGTTAATCATGGATGGGGTCTACCGGATTAATACACAGCTAATACATAAGTCTATGAATGGGAGATGTAAAGCCATGTTACTCAAAATAGAGAGCGTTGGTTCTTAGTTAACTTGGTGTCAAGTTAACTGGGCCACCTGGTGGCAAGTGACTGAGGAGCTAGATTTTTAATGAACCTAGAAGGTATTCATGGGAAATTTATGTTTTCATGAACGTTAAGACGACAGGTATGGAGATTGAATGAAAATAAATTCAGCCTCCAAAATCTGAAATTAAGACAGAAATAAGGTGAAAAACTGTACAACACAGCTCGATGCACCAGTCTTCATTACTGGTATATAAATCGTTTTTATTACAATCTTTTTGGAAGAATGTGATTGTCATGCATATCTCAACAAACACAGGTTATGAGTGAATGAGTGTTTTCAAGATATCTGATGAAAAAATTTAAGATTTTCTTTTTGACAAAGTTTTGAGGACAGGTCCACCAAAGATTTTACTACTGTGGTTTATTGAATAGATAAAAACAAATCACTTAACACTTTCTATTAAATCTTTTTCAAGCCCTTTCATTTTCATAAATATCTTAATCAATTTTTTCTGGTTATGCAGAAATTTACCAGAGCTAATAATAGTTATTTTTTTAATAATGAATAGTTAACTTACCAATCCGTTTCGAATGGCAATATCTTTGAGGATCTCCTCAAACTCCTTTGCTTTTTCTAAACTCACCAATGGCAAAAGGCCATTGGGGATATCAGGCTCCTCTCTTGAACTTTGGGGCTGACTGAGTTCTGCAATTATGGTTTGTTGTTGATCTAGCTTTCGTAGAACAGCGTCTACGTTAGAAGAGACCGTTGTTATCAGTGCAATCACTTTCGCCTCAAAACCTAAACAAAACAAAAATAATCTTTACGTGTTCCATACAATCAACAACATTGCTATCTACTTGCTAGTATAACTTTGCATTTTCTCAGAAAAATATTTTGTGCACATCAATTTAAGAATATGAGAGATCTTCCGTCTCATTGTCAAATATGTGTATATGTACAACCTGCAGTTCACGCCTGCTATTTTGTCAGGCAGGTGAGGACCCAACAAATTATGTCCTGGTTTGAAATCCAATATATTATACTTGAATTAAAGTCTTTATAGGGCAATTGCAGGCTGAGACTGGCCTAAAAACAAAAGCGAACTTCCCTTCAATAGATTAACGTAAATTACAGGAATAAATTTGAACAGAAATACACCTGTCTATATCAAAAAACTAATTCTTTTTGCTTTGATATAGACAGGTGTATTTCTGTTTGAAAAAATTTTGTTGTAATTTACCTTAATCTATAGAATGGAAGTTCGTAATTTTTTTTAATCCAGTGTTTTTGGCTTTTCATGAAAAACTTTGCAGTTGACCCTTTAATGTACTGAGTGATTGGTATTACCTGCGCTGGCAACTGGCCTCTTTTCTGTTGACAAAGAAGTTGGGAATACACCGGAAATTTGGCGAACTGTTGGGGGTGGAGGGGCAGTGGGTGGATTTGGCAGATGAGGTTGAGTTGGGAATACACTGGGAAGTTGGCGAACTGAACTTGGGGGTGGAGGGGCAGTGGGTGGATCAGGATGTGTTGAGTATTCCAGTTCTTCCTCACTAGACTCATCCAAGAAACGCAGTGGTGGCCTGGAATGCAATCAGATCGAACAAAAATGAACTTAGGACAAGATTTAAGTACTGTTACAGGACAGTAATGGTAAATAACATTAACAAGTTCTGAAGGTAATGCAGTTTATACATCAGACCGCTACATGACCACTGGAGTCAATTTAAAATAGGATTGATCATATCGCCTTCATTGAGATACCAACCCTAATACAAATGTGTGCCATCTTGAGTGGGCGAAAGCGAGGCACATCCTTGGGGAAAACTGCTTTAAGCCAACAGACTGTAAACAACAAGTGACACCGACACATAACGGAGCCTGCTCTCATCCATCGAGGCAAATCTGCCACAGTTCAATACACCCAATAATATTTTAAATTTTATTACTTTGTTATCGTGAATATCCATAAAATTAAGAAAACGTCTAGAAATGTCTTAAAATGCCACAATTGTGGTGACTGCCCTGCCTCTTATATAGGCCTTACATCTAGGCATGTACGTAGGACAACGGTTCTCTGAAGTCTGAACATAACATCAACAACCCTAACAGCAAATCTTCTGCAGTAGCTGACCACTGTCTCAGCAAGAGCCATAACCCTAAAAAATTAACTTATGAAATCATTGGTCAAGCCAATAAACTTAGCTTACCTTTTAAAGAGTCACTTCATATTTCTAAATTAGTTAAACCCTGATTTAAATGTACAAATTTCATCTCCGTTTATTTAATGTACATAACTGTATGTCTCCATTAAGGATTATAAGTCTGTGTTGTTGTCCCAATGTTACAACACCCCCACATGGTTTTAATCTGTAGCCTACAGATCCTGTTCATTTGTACTTTGGAAGCCTAATTTTGCTTATCCTACTTATTCTATCATTTTAAAGTACCGGTATTAACTGTGTTATATTTTTCTCTATATATAATGCCTGTAGAAAATTGTCTATTGTGTGTTGTAATATCTGATGATGAGAGTAGCTACTCTCGAAAGCTCATACATATACACCAGCATGTACAATATATAGTTCAATTTACCGAAATTATGGTGATATTACATATACCAACGTTCAGTCTACGAATTTGAAATGCAAGATGGAAATGATGCTTAAATTACATGATATGAAAATATTATTGTAACTCCTCGGTATGGACGATTCCTACCTCAGACTTCTTCAAAACTCACAAAAGATTATTCTTGTCCGCTTTTATTACATATAGCTATTCCACAGGGCGTACATCTGGTCTCAAACAACAACAAACTGTCATTTCTTGGAGACTTTGTCGCCATTTTGCGTGACGTTCGAACTGGGCGGCAAAGTCTCCAAGAAATTTAGTTAGTTGTGGTATAAGACCAGATATGAGTTCTAAAGTAGTCTGGGGAAGGAATTGTCCATACAGAGCAGTTACAATAATATTTTCGTGACTTGTAATTTCCGATAAAAGTTTGTCGGACTTTACCGACAAGCATTTCAAAATTCGTAGACTGAACGTTGGTATATGTAATATCACCATAAGTTCGGTAAATTGAACTAGTACAATATAGTAAGAGTTGTCCTATGTGCTTTGGCTTTACTGGGCTTCCGTACTAGTCTTACGCAAAAAGTGTGACGACATCATTTTACGTGCCCAAACACATGTTTCGGCTTAAGATTTTGGAATTTGAGACGTGGTAGAAACTGGACGATCAACATTACTTGCGGTGCAGTGACAAAGATTCACCTCTACTCATCTTCTCTCCAAGTACAGGTTCAGTTTTTATTGCGGTTCGTTATTTCAATCCTTTTATTGGGATAGCATTGTTGGAAACGACCTGCAAATCATCCATTCCTATATTTTTACTTTCACTTTCGAGTTTCGTTCAACACAGCCCAGATTTAAGTTTGGCAGAGTAAAGAATAGCAGGCATCACGTGGGTCACTCAGTGATGGCCTATCTCTTTAAGTTTAAGATTAACATTGCAACCCCCTATGGAACATAACTTTTCGCATTGTTTGCCAACTGACCCTTTTCAATTAACTGCTATTCTTTACCCTCCCCCTTTTAAAATTTAACTTTTAGTTTAACTTTAACTAAGTTTAAGGAACTGTGGTTTTTCACCTGGTTGATCTATTTTGTTTTACCCAGTTAACTACAAAGCAGCTCGCATAAATATTGTTTTTTCTACAATTTTCATTGAACGAAGCTGCTATTAGAGTTCGAGCAGTGCTAAAGCTAAACAATCTGACTGGTTGAATTGTATAGACAATATCAATCCACTATGTTAAAAACAATAAAATATTTAAATTTGTGTGTTTTATTTTGTAGGTACCCCCTGAGTATGGCGAGTAAAGCCTTGATCATTACCTCTGTGTTAACAGTAATCATTGGGTATGCATTGTACACGCCCCTACCAGAGGGTGTGGCAGAACCATGGAAGTTGAGGATGGTTTTGGCAACTTTGAAAATGATGCATGCAGGTGTAAGTTATTAAAACTGGATTTTCTGATTTACTTCACTAAGTATGCACTGTCACATGTTTAATATTATACTCACTAGCAGAGGAACCCCCTGGTATTTGCTTGACCGCCTCCCCTTTATCTTGGGTAGCATAGGCTCTGTTGGGGATAAAGTCTGTGAAAGCATGTTTTTACAGTCCATTGGTGTTTGGACAGATAGATTGGGTTTGGCAGTCTGCACTTGACATATAGGCCTCATTTTTCACTTCACACAACCATGTTTCTGGTTATGGGAGGGTTGCACAGACTTAAAACCATTCGAACCGTCACGTCTCGCATATTTACTAATTCTGACTGTTCTCGTGAAAAAAATAAACAAAACCCATATAAACAAAAAATAAACTACAAAAGCTATAAATGTCTGTTATTTTTGCGAAAGAGTTTTATAATTCCCAAGGGCTTTACACTTTAGGTTCATGCAATTAAACAAGTACAAGAGTGGAAAAAAATTTCTGCTACCGGTTCATGATGTTCTTTTCTACATCCCGTGCACAAGTGGACTAAATCTCTGCCTCAGAGGAAGTTCAGACTAAAGTATTGATTTTTGAACCAATGCTATAACTACAGTGTTTAAGAATATTGAAAGCTTCATTTATTCTCAAAAAAATAAAAAATATGTAAACTACGGATTGACCTATTTCCTATATTATTGTTCTCAGTTTTACTGTTTCTGAGACCTACTTTTGCTAATTCGGGGCTCCAGGAAACTGTCACAGTTGGGAAGAGGGCATTTGAGTGGGTTATTGTTATGATGGAATGTTCCAAGGCGACCAATCAAAGACAATTATGGACATGATAGGGTTATATCGGCAGACCGTGAAGCCAGGGTAGACTTTAATGCAATTTTTGGCAAAGAAATGTTGCTTCGAAAAATGACCGTATTTAGTGCCAAAATGGTCATAAGCTTTAAACTTTTTTTTATTTTTTAGACCACCATGATCTCATGGTGGTCTTATAAAATCGAATTTTGTCCGTGGTCCGTCGTCCGTCGTCCGTCGTCTGTCGTCCGTCGTCCGGTGTCTGTAAACTTTTCTTGTGATCGCGATTTCAAGAGACCTACTGGTCGGATCTTCATCAAATTTCATAGACATGTTCCTCTTATGGTCTAGTTGTGCAACATCTATTTTGTTTGCTCATTTGCATAATAAAATGGCCGCTGGCGGCCATTTTGTGATTTTTACCTACATAGTTTGTGATCGCGGAATCTAGAAAACCACCAGACCGATCTTGATGAAATATTTTTGTGTCGATTCCCCATATGGTCTAGTTGTGCAACATCTATTTTTCTGAGCTCATTTGCATATTAACATGGCCGCTTGGCGACCATTTTGATTTTCTATTTTTTATCACTTCTCTTTTGTGATCGCGATTCGAAGAGAAGTGCTTGTCGGATCTTCTTTAAATTTCACACGCACTTTCCTCCTATGGTCTAGTTGTGCAACATCTATTTCTTTTGCCCATTTGCATATCAAAATGGCCGCTAGGCGACCATTTTGTTTTTCTACTTTTTATCACTTTTCTCCTAAAGTAATAAGAGGATCTTCGTAAAACTTTGTACGCAGGTTAACCCTATGGCCTTGTTGCGTACTATGTACTTTTTTGCTCATTTGTATATTAAAATGGCCGCTGGGCGACCATTTTGTTTTTCTTCTTTTTGTCACTTTTCTCCTAAAGTAAAGAAAGGCTGGGATTTTCGTAAACTAATTAACACACGTTAGCCTCATGGTCTCGTTGCGCACAATGCACTTTTTTGCTCATTTGCATATTCAAAATGGCGGCCACTGGCCATTTTTTTTTTATCACTGTTCTCCTAAAGTAATGTAAGGATGTTCGTAAAATGTTATACGCAGGTTAACCCTACGGCCTCGTTGCGCACTATGCACTCGCTGCTCATTTGCATATTAAAAATGGCGGCGGGTAGCTTTTTCTGTGATTTCTATCTACATAGTTTGTGATCACGGAATCAAGAAAACTACCAGGTGGATCTTTAATTGATGAATTTTTTTGTATTGCTTCATCATATGGTCAAGTTATGCAAGATGTATTTTTTTGTCGTTGATGTTTTCATCTAACACATTCGGTACAGCTGTCGCCATATGGCGTTAGAGTGCTAGCCTGATTCATTACCGAAGACATCGTATGGCGACAGCAGAAAAGTCGGCTAAAACCCCACTGACGCCGTATGGTTATGTTTTCTCACAACTTCAACTAATTTTGAAAATGAACAAATAAAATCACATGTTGCATCTGTTGGTTGCTTTGTGTTTTGTTTTTTCAATCTTCGAATACGTTTAAGAGGTTTAATTTACCACCATGGCTTGTTCGAAGTCGGTAAAATGGCCTTTTCGAATTTGGATTTTAAACGCCTAAATTCTTTCCAAAAATGTAACAATATTAAATATTTTTAAAGGAGAGTGTTCCCTAAGACACTTAAGAAGATCCTCATTGTATTATTCGGAGTGTGAAAGGAAGGAATATTTCAAAATGAAGTGAAATACACGGCAACGTACAATCACTATTTTGCCGATCGAATTTGCATTCAGGCAGCTATGTACAGCAACTGACTTCGCAATTGTAAATGCTATTTACCAATAAAGTAACTGAAATGTTTTTATTCAATCATATATTTATATCAAATCGTGCATGAAGATTTTTTTTATCAGAGTTCAGGGACATTTTTTGACATTAATTTTTAAACTGACTTTCGTCATGTGTAAATTTTTACTCATCAGACGAGTGATACGTCACCCATTCTTCACTTTTCACGGGCTAATTTTGATAGATATACATTATCTTTTGATTTGTAAACAAACACTAAATGCATCTTAGTAACATGTGTACAATCGTTTTGGATTTTGTAAATTTTAATTGTGTACAGGACTCAAACAAGCGATATCACTGACTGGCCTGTGTGCATGTACATGTAGGCTACTATGTAGCTCCGGTAAGTAGCGTTAATGTGCGGCCTCCTTGAAGAAAGATGGTTTTGAGTTTTCAGATAACAGCCACTATCTACCGAAGAAACTTTTGTCTTGTCCAGCCAGCCACCAACCGAAGAAATAAATTTCACATATCAAATTTGCGATCCGTTTACAAGCAGCCCCACTTTCTGATAGTGTTATATGGTGGTCGCCTAGATCAGTTTAACTGATCTCTTGTTTTTTTACCAAATTGACTTAAAGGACAATCATAGATATTGATAACCTCAACTTTCTCAACCACGCCCTGCTCGGAAAACCGGACAGACACTGCATAACAACAATATAATAACCGCCCCTGGTATGTGACATAGAGCCTGTTTCAAAAGAGGACATAGGCTCAATTGATACATGTAAACCCTTCCTTGTTCCTCTCTAACATAAGCTGCTCATATCATGTCACCTAAGTTGAGAAAAAAGTGGCAAAATTCCAGGCGATAGGGCTATATGAATATCCGTATTAAATTTCAATTTGAATTCACAGTGATATAATTTGTTTTCAGACGTATGTTGGAGAGAGGCTTGGCTTTGGCTCACGGCTCAATCTTACTCGGACAGCCTTCAGTTATTTGTTTTCTACGAGCTCGAGAGATGATCGTGTTAAGGTAACAGAACATAGAACTTCGTATTCAAACATCTCAATGAGGTTAGAACTTTTGTTTTTGCTTTTACCTAGAGATGATCAAGTTTAGGTAGGAGAACTTAAACAATCAACATTTTATTTTAAAAAATATTTCAATAAATTTACACAAGAATTTTACTTTGTAATTTCACTAGTCTAAATCAGGGTAAAATTATTTTCAGCTTTGAAATTAATATTTAGACTTTAAAGTAAACACATTTCCCTTTAACAAGATTTGCCTGTGCGTATACATGTAGTTTGGGGTAAAAAGAAAGTTTTTTATATTAAAATTGCTAAGACCCCTGTGTCCTCAGGTTTCTCGGTCCACGCTACAAGTAACAACTTTTACGAACATTTACTGGGTGAAGACAACCAGAGAACTTGAAAACATAGAGTGTGTGCTTTGAAAAAAATAATTTAACTCCTGTGTCCTTTAGATTTTACAAAAAAAGAAAGCAACCTTCACGAACATTTATAGAGTAGACAAAGAACAGTACATTGGTTAGAAACCATTGTCTTGTCTTTTACGGCTTACATGAACAATTCTAAATATCAATATGTATGCCAGATACCCGCCGATAATCTCGGATGGTCAATGCAAAGAGCCAGGTTTCTTCCCCTCCCCCTGATAATCCTGGCAATGAAATAATCTGGAGTGTCGTGTAAAACATAATTCCATACGATGACGATGTATTTCATTATTAGAACTCTTCAATGTGGAGGTACATTTTATAGTGGTTTGAGTGGGACAGCCTCGTTTTCATTGTTATGCACAGGAATATAAAAAAAAAATGAAAGAGATTTATTGCAGTTAGGTTTTAATAAATTGATTAAACCTTTAGATGTTAATTCAACTGTCTGAGATAAAATCAAAAGAAATATTTTGACCTTATGGCCTGTCTACTGTTTTCTGTACAATTCTCTATTCATTAAACACAAGGCCCGTCCAAGAAATCTCGCGAGAGTGGGGGAAATGCTTCCTCCTTTCAATAGAGAGCACAACAAGGGGGGTAAATATTTCTTAAAGGAAATAAAACATATTGCATGTTAAGCAATATGCAATTTTCTTTTATTTTGCCAGACTGTTGATGCGTCATTTGATGGAGTGAAAGTACGTATATATCGCCCCGTAGCAGAAAGTCAAACAGTTTTACCTGGATTAGTTTACTACCATGGAGGTGGTTGGACATACTTCAGTGTGGGTAAGATTGAACTCATAGTTTTTAACCATAAGTTCACTTCAAAGAACTAGGATGTACGTTCCTTCATTAAAGTGGCATGAGCTGCCAAAATTCACACTTTTTTCCATAATTTCTGATCGTCACGACAGTAAGAGGCTTTGAAGGCCATCAAAAAACTAAATGATTGGGGTTGGAACGTCGGGACGACCATTCATTTATCATTCTAAGCCAAAGTTAGTTCACAACAATACTTAATTGTACATTTTCGAGACTAGAAGCACTAAAAACTAAAAATGTCTTAAGAAAAATAGCCAATAATTACAACATTCTGTTTTCACGTCAAAATACCAACATTTTGGCAGCTCATTCCACTTTAACCATATGTTCACTTCAAAGAACTAGGATGTACATTCCTTCGTTAAACTGATCAATAAATTTATGAAATCAGCTTCTAATGTTTTCAGTGTCTTATGAACATGCTTCTACATATTCTTCGTTTCCCCTCACAGATACCTATGATCCTCTGACCAGCTACCTGGCTGCTGAAGCCAATATTGCTGTGGTCTCTGTTGAGTAAGTATCCCCCTGACCTCACACTGACACTTCCACCAATGGGTCGCAGGTTCGATTCCAACTCAGTCCCAAAAAATTGGAAAATTTTCCGACTGGGGTTTCACTCAAACGACCTATGTGGGATGGTTGCCAGTTACCAACGGAAGGTCGTGGGTTTCCTCCGGGCAAAGAGCCCGGTTTTCTCACACAATAAAACTGGCATCGCCGCCACATAAGTGAAATAATTTTGAGCACGGTGTAAAACAGCAATCAATCAATCAATCAACAATCACACTGACACCCAAAATTTCTGACTGAGTTCTTTGCTTGATCACATTTTCTGGAATGGTTTTCTGGAACACAACTGGCCAGCAACAAAGAGTTGATTTCCTCCACCAAACTTGTCAATTTGGGAGATAATATTGTGTGGAGCGTAAATCAGCAATCTATCTGTTAAACTCACACTTAAAAAGGATCTTCTACTTTCCCCACCGTATGAGCAGCTGGTTTAGGTTAGAAACAACTCTCTGGGCCCACTTACACAAAGCGCTCTTAACTTAAGAGGACTCTTAGCATATCTCTACAACATGGAAAGTTTACAAGCACTCTTAAGTCCCATGTTGTAGACATACACTAAGAGTACTCTTAGTTAAGAGAACTTTGTGCAAGTGGGCCCAGGTCTGGTGCGGTTTACATGCTCAATATATCAGAGTTTTTCCTCCATGGTACGCTCTCTAGAGACACCAGTGCATTTAGGGCAGTTCCTTACATTTTTGGAACTTTTTTTATACTGTGGGTATTTCTTTACATTTTGGACAATGTCCCATTTTGGGCATTTTTTTCTAATTCTGTGCATCCCCTAACATTTTGGACACTTCCTTTATGTACTTTTCCTTAAAATTGGTGCATTTCCTTACATTTTTGGGACCTTTCCTTACATTTTTGGGACATTACATTTTTGGGAATTTCCTTACATTTTTGGGACCTTTCCTTACATTTTGGGACCTATCCTTACATTTTGGGACCTTTCCTTACATTTTTGGGACCTTTTCCTTACATTTTAGGACCTTTCCTTACATTTTTGGGGCCTTTTTCCTTACATTTTTGGGCGCATTTCCTTACCTTTTGGACATTTCCTTACATTTTTGGGACCTTTCCTTACATTTTTGGGACCTTTCCTTACATTTTGGGACATTAACTTACATTTTTGGGACCTTTTCCTTACATTTTTGGGACCTTTTCCTTACATTTTGGGACCTTTCCTTACATTTTTGGGACCTTTTCCTTACATTTTAGGACCTTTCCTTACATTTTTGGGGCCTTTTTCCTTACATTTTTGGGCGCATTTCCTTACCTTTTGGACATTTCCTTACATTTTTGGGACCTTTCCTTACATTTTTGGGACCTTTAATTACATTTTGGGACATTAACTTACATTTTTGGGACATTAACTTACATTTTTGGGACATTAACTTACATTTTTGGGACATTAACTTACATTTTTGGGACATTAACTTACATTTTTGGGACATTAACTTACATTTGCAAGGACATTTTCTTATATTTTTGGGCGCCTTTCCTTACATTTTTGGGACATCTTCTCACCTTTTCATGTTATTTATCTGCATTTCTTCCTCACAGATATCGCTTGGCACCGGAGTATCCATTTCCTGCTCCTTTTGACGATTGTGTCACTGCTACTGTACATTTACTCAGAAATGCCAAAAATTATAAAATTGACCCTAAAAGAATCGGAATTGCAGGTAAACTTTTCTTGTATTTTTAAAACCACTTTTTATGTTTATGTCATATTAATGCCTCTCTGAATTTAACAGTATTCTCGTTATTTTGGGATTACACTTTCTTGAAAAAATGTCTGCTGTAGTATCTACCAGTCAACTACCTCCTTTTTTGAGGAGGCTGAATGGATAAGGCAACCATCATTTTGTGCTGACGATAGGTGCCATACTCTGGGACCCAAGGTCAATTCCCGTTTCGGGCGCCACCCAAAAATTGGTAAAAGAATTTCTACCATATTTTCAAGAAAGTGTAATCCCAAAATAACGAGAATAATGGCATGTATAGACTTGCATATACATATAGGGTGGATAAAAAAGATTTCTTAAGTGTAGCAGCACTGTCCGCCCCGAAAATTTCCTCCACCTCAATTTTTTGTTGCTGAACAATGTCAGTTGCAATTTGCAAAAAAAAAAAAAAAATAAGAAGTTTTTTTCCACTCAAATGGTCAGGTGATTGAGAAATGGATGAGTTGATCTTACTTTTACTTACCCTCAATTATATTAGACAGTCTTTTATCCATGAAGAAACCACTCATGGTGATTTTTGTGTTACTCCTCTTTGTAACGCTCTTTAGACCACGTTTAGTGTTAATCTTTGTCGAGGGAAATTTTCCTTCACATTTAATTCAAACACGTGATGGGCAACCGAAATTCTATCAAATTTAATTCTTCCACTCTACCAGGATTTTTACGCCAAAACGATGCTGAACAGGAAACTTTTTTAGCTTGCCTAAATAATGCATGTAGCATGCCACTCAAACAGGTTATGCTTCCCAGGGGGCCGTTTCACGAAGCCGTCGCAAAGTGCGATCAATTGCAGTTGCCATGACCCTGTATCTCTTCACTATGGTATCCATTGGCAACCACGCTTCGTTTGCAATGCGAATGCTTTGTGAAATGAGCCCCTGGTTGCCCTTTTACAGCTTTTTATTTAACGCATGTTTTCCCATTTTTGTGCATGTGTTTTTGTGTGTCAAATTTAAAATGCCATGAGCTGCCAAAATTAAGACTGGCAGACAAAAAAAAACCTTGCTCTTTAAAGAAACTGGGACAGGTTGATCATTGATCCAATAATACATAAAGCTAGGAGCATACATGTACATGTATATCCAGAAAATTCTACTGACTAAGGCCAAGCTCCTGTCGGTCGTCCACCTAATGAAATATCATAGGCTTACTTTATTACAACAATTTATGATGGGGTATAAAAGTCTAAATGATATAGGCCTACCTCTTTTTAACACAATTAGAAACTTGTCTCCATGGTTATTTAAGACAAGAAGATTTTCCCTGTGCCCCTGTGTTTTAGCGATCATAAATATATCACTTAATAGTGTTAAAAATATATCACTTCATATGAATCTCACTGTTGTTAGACATAAAGCATAATGAATGGAAGATCACTTTTTTAGTGCTTCATATTTGCACTTATTTTGAGAACGATCTTTAATCCAGAGAGTCTGAGACCGAGGACTCGGTGGCCCAGTGGGTTAGAGTGACCGTCCCTCAGTCCTAAAAAGAGATCTTCCCTCCATTTGGTGGGGGTTCAAATCACACTCAGACCAAATACAAATTTTAAAATTCTGAGTGGATTTTTCACACAATTGGTCGCCATATGTGGTAGAGTTGCCAAGTACTCGCTGAAGATCAAGGGTTTCCTCTGGGCAGTGAGCCCGGTTTCCTCCTCCACTAAACCTGGCATCGTCGCCTTATAAGTGAAATAATCCTGAGTGCGGCCTGAAACCTCAATCAATTATTTATGAATACACATGTTATGATGTATACCATAGTATAAGAGAAGAACATCCATAGACACACCCACCATTCCTGGTATTCCTGTATGGCTTCAACTTCTAAATGCATGTCTTATACATCCAGGCCTAGAATGATTTCCAAATTTTTTGTTGTTCATCTTCTGAAATACCACCCTTTAGTAACTGCACCTTCATTTGTGATTTTCCACAGCTTTTAAAATGCATCTCTGACTTTTTTTCTTTTTTTTTTACTTTTTAAATGAAAACAGCAATGAGAAAGGTCCCAGAAAGCAAAAGAATTAGCATAAAATACATATTTAAACATATATTGAACCCTACATTACCAACGTAGGACCCTATAGAGAGCGCAAGTCACATATGAATTCCACAAATTTCCTGTCACCGGCACTGCATTGCGCATGTGACTGAGCGTTTTTCGTTCCGAAATGGCGTTTAAATCTGACGTTATGGAACAAAATACGTCAAATGGAATTGCAACGTCATCAAAAACGTTCTTATTGGTGTCATCTGTCACCGGATATCACGAAATCTCGTCATTAATCTTATGAGACTTGCGCTCCCTATTGTACACCCGACATTCAGAGGACTGAGCATTTTAGGCAGCAAGGGAAAACCCTGCAAATTAGACTCCACTTTTACCCTGTTCTTCCGAAAAGTAAACTGATTAATTATGAAGCAGCTGTGCGTAGCCCAAAAATGTACATGTAACGTTTGCATGCAAACCTGGGACTCAACAGGTTGATGGTCAAAGCTTTGGTGGCTCTTATTGTAAAAAAAAAAATGTCCATACAGGCTCATGCGAGTGTTTTTTAAACAGCATTGGAAAAGTTGTTGAAAGCTTGTGTTGTTAAAAAACAACTGACAACGTGGTGATGTCTTAATTTTTAGACCACCATGATCTCATGGTGGTCTTATCAAATCGTTTTTTGTCCGTGTTCCGTCGTCCGTCGTCTGTCGTCCGTCTTCCGTCGTCCGGTGTCTGTAAACTTTTCTTGTGATCCCGATTCCAAGAGAACTACTGGTCGGATTTTCATCAAATTTTACAGACATGTTTCCCTTATGGTCTAGTTGTGCAACATCTATTTTGTTTGCTCATTTGCATATTAAAATGGCCGCTGGCGGCCATTTTGTGATTTTTACCTACATAGTTTGTGATCCCGGAATCTAGAAAACCACCCGGCCGATTTTGATGAAATGTTTTTGTATTGGTTCCCCATATGGTCTAGTTGTGCAACATCTATTTTTCTGAGCTCATGTGCATATTAAAATGGCCGCTAGGCGACCATTTTGTTTTTCTATTTTTTATCACTTTTCTCTCTTGTGACCGTGATTCCAAGAGATGTCCTAGTCGGATCTTCTTTAAATTTCACACGCACGTTCCTCCTATGGTCTAGTTGTGCAACATTTATTTCTTTTGCTCATTTGCATATCAAAATGGCCGCTAGGCGACCATTTTGTTTTTCTACTTTTTATCACTTTTCTCCTAAAGTAATGAGAGGATCTTCGTAAAACTTTGTACGCAGATTAACCCTATGGTACGAAAGCCCAGAGAGCTCATTCGAATTTCGAGTTTCAAGATTTGAAATTCGAAATTCGAAACTCACCTTCCAATTTCGAATTTCGAATTTCAAAATCTGAAATTCGAAATTAGGAAATTGACTTTCAATTTCAAACAAATTAATTGCGAGTTTACAAAACATGGCAGCAGAAGGTGAAATGCAATGAACTCTATTTCTCATTGGCTGGTTTGGATCTGACTTTGTGAACTGTGCCGCCATTGATAGTTGAAGCGCGCAGACATATCTGGATCGCTATTGCACCATCTCCTAGTAATGGCGGCATTCGAGGCAAATCAAATATCACGTGACTTCCATTCCAGTTCATTGGTGTAATGAGTGTTTGAGATCTAGACTGCCATCTTAAATGTGACAATTTCGTTTTGAAACCTCGGAACTCATGTTCCAATTTCCAATTTCAATATTTGAAATTCGAAATTCGAAACTCGCTTTCCAATTTCGAATTTCAATATTTGAAATTCGAAATTTGAAACTCACCTTCCAAATTCGAATTTCGAATTTCAATATTTGAAATTCGAAATTCGAAACTCACCTTCCAATTTCGAATTTCAAAATGTGAAACTGGGTATCAAAAAATTGAATTTTAATAATGAAATCGCTGACCTACCAGTGCATATGCAGACCTATTTATAGTGTTAACAATAATTTGATTGGTGAAAACTAATTTAAAAGGTGTCAGTGATTGTTTAATTAACTAAGTGTGAATCTTGAATTTCGAAATTAAGAAATGTGAATTTCGAATTTCAAAATCTGAAATTCGAAATTCGAATGAGCCCTCTGGGCTTTCGTACTATGGCCTCGTTGCGTACTATGTACTTTTTTGCTCATTTGCGTATTAAAATGGCCGCTGGGCGACTATTTTGTTTTTCTTCCTTTTGTCACTTTTCTCCTAAAGGAAAGAAAGGCTAGGATTTTCGTAAACTAATTTACGCATGTTAGCCCTATGGTCTCGTTGAGCACTATGCACTTTTTTGCTCATTTGCATATTCAAAATGGCGGCCACTGGCCATTATTTTTTTATCACTGTTCTAAAGTAATGAAAGGATGTTCGTAAAATGTTATACGCAGTTTAACCCTATGGCCTTGTTATGCACTCGCTGCTCATTTGCATATTCAAATTGGCGGCCAGTAGCTTTTTCTGTGATTTCTATCTACATAGTTTGTGATCGCCATTACCTTCTTCATTACCGAAGACATCGTATGGCGACAGTAAAAAAGTCGGCTAAAACCCCACTGACGCCGTATGGTTATTTTTTCTTACAACTTCAACTGATTTTGAAAATGCACAAATAAAATCACATGTTGCATCTGTTGGTTGCTTTGTGTTTTGTTTTGTCAATCTTCGAATACGGTTAAAGAGGTTTAATTTACTTTAACGGACGCGCAATTCACTGATAACTTCCAACTTGTCTAGGTGAGAACGGACACTTCAAGCATACGTATATAGCAAGAAAATGTTAAATTTGACAATAAAAGCTTGTGGAATTCCTTATATTTACAGCTTCAGATCTTAATATATATTTTCCTTGTCTCCAATATACTGACAGTGAGTGAGATATTTAAATATCTATGATTAAAAAGTGCTAAAATCGGGTGGTGAAATTAGTTCGCTAGTGCCAGTTCCCGCTGTCAATGATAGGGCCCCTACCAGGCATTTTAAAAGCATGACCCAGTTAAAGACAAATAAGCTATTTTTGGCACTGAGGACGTTATTTTGGAATTTCCTAGTCCAGAGTAGTGGAAAAAAGGCATTTATCGGAGCTTTATTAAACCTCAGAGTGAAATTACAATCCTCGGGTCATTTTAAAACGTATCAAAATCGACTCCTTTCAGATTTCCAAGGGCGACTATAAGAAACAGTCTATCTATGCATGTTGCCGGCCGCCACGGCTTGTTCGAAGTCGGTAAAATGGCCTTCTCGAATTTGGATTTTAAACGCCTAAATTCTTTCCAAAAATGTAACAATAATAAATATTTTTAAAGGAGAGTGTTCCCTAAGACACTTAAGAAGATCCATATTGTATTTTTCGGAGTTTGAAAGGAAGGAATATTTCAAAATGAAATGAAATACACGGCAACGTACAATCACTATTTTGCCGATCGAACTTGCATTCAGGCAGCTATGTACAACAACTGACCTTGCAATTGTAAATGCTATTTACCAATAATGTAACTTAAATGTTTTATTCAATCATATATTTATATCAAATCGCGCATAAAGATTTTTTTATAAGAGTTCACTTATTTCTGAACGAATCGGGACATTTTTTGTCATTAATTTTTAAACTGACTTTCGTCATGTTTAAATTTGTACTCATCAGACGAGTGATTGCAAAAAGGGCCTCGAGAATGGAACAAACTATCCCCACAGCTAAAATCAATCAAATCGCTGCCTTTATTTAAAAATAAAATTAAATCTTCCATATTAGAATCAGCCCCACTCCCATAGCACCGAGAATAAAACAAATCAAACATAAGCCAACCCCTTTACATAAAATAAACCAAAACTTACACCAGACCATCAGTGTCCACCTGGGATAGATCAAGCCCCATGGGGCTTTATTCCCGCCAGATTTTTTTTCCTTATTATTGTTATTTATATACCTTGTTATTCAAATATTCCCAATTATGTATTCTATGCACATGTATATAATGTATTGAGAATTTACTATTCTGGTGAATAAAATCAAATCAAATCAAATCAAAAATCAAATACATCGCCCATTCTTCACTTTTCACTTTTCACAGGCTATTTTTGACAGATATTCATTATCTTTTGATTTGTAAACAAACACTAAATGCATCTTGGTAACGTGTGTACATTTGTTTTGGATTTTGTAAATTTTAATTGTGTACATGATTCAAACAAGCGATATCACTGACTGGCCTGTGTGCAAGTACATATAGCTCCGGTAAGTAGCGTTAATGTGCGGCCTCCTTGAAGAAAGTTGGTTTTGAGTTTTCAGATAACAGCCACTATCTACCGAAGAAACTTTGTTCTTGTCCAGCCAGCCACCAACTGAAGAAATAAATTTCACATATATTATCAAATTTGCGATCCGTTTATAAGCAGCCTCACTTTCTGATAGTGTTCTATGGTGGGCTAAGATCAGTTCACTGATCTCTTGTTTATCATTAGATTGGAAAAGTTGTTAATTATAAACCTTCCGTTCACTTCGAAAGTTCTTTAGACTTGCATGTATACGACCGATGACGATTCCCTGTTATTACCGAACTAATACCCCAACAAAAAAACCCTGGAAAAATCGCCAAGGCCGTTCCAGCATGATATGGAGGCTATGTAAAGGTAGGTATTTTCTCAATTTACTATTCTGCATTTTTAAAGTTGCATGAGCTGCCAAAGTTTGCACTTTTTTCATAATTTCTGATCGTCATGACAGTAACAGGCTTTGAAGGCCATCGAAAAACTAAATGATTGGCGTTGGAATGAGGAAAATCCATACAATATGTGGCCTATACGAACCGAAAACGTGTTTGAAAAGTAAACAAAATTTAAATAACCGGGACGACCATTCATTCATTCTAATCCTAAGTTACATGTAGTTCAAAACAGTACATTCTCGAGACTAGAAGCATTAAAAAGCTTCTGAATTATATGTCTTGAGAAACATAGGCAATAATTTCAGTATTCTGTTTTATCGGCAAAATATCATCATTTTGGCAGCTCATGTCACTTTAAAGTTCAATAAAATAACATTCAGTAGCCAGCCACAGGTCCTGTGTTAGTTTCCAGGATTCCAGTTTTCTCCCAAGCTAAACCGGGCATCGCCGACTTACAAACGAAACAATTGAGTTCGGCATGAAACTTCATTCTCTCACTCAAACTAACATTTGCACATAGCATGCCATCATTGGTAACTGTTCTAACTTCATATAACCCTCCTAGTCTCTGGAAAAATACATGTTTATTGACACTCCTGTTTCTACCTTCGATCAATTCACCCGCTCCTCCAGTTCCAAGCAGTCTTTATTGAGACCATCAGGCTAATTCAGAGATCAACCAATCACAGTTCAGAACTATTTTATATAAGTTTTCATTGGCTGAAAGTACCATGTGACATAAAAAAGCTTGATTAAGAGCAAATGAGCTCACGTTGAAAAGAAATTTTACAAGTCATATTGACCGAGTTGAAGATATATTGGCCGAGTTCACGGAGTGCGGCTGAAAGATGCAATTAACATGTGACGTCTCAGAGTTTGACAGAAGCAGACGACATGTTGATATCAAGATGTCTACAGCATCTCTTGACAGGATATTATAGTGGGAAGAAAAAACTACTGTAAGTGAATCTGATTGCCCTTTTAGGACAGTGAAAGAGGAAGAGACATTCCAGGAACAACGTCAAAATATCAACATATTGGCAGCTTATGCCACTTTAGGAACATATGATACGGCTTAGAACTGAAGCAGTGGGGGGTTTGAACACAGGAGCACAATGTTTATGTTGTCCTCTTTGGGGAAACCTTAAATATAACCCAGCATGCTTACTAAAGTAATAAACAAATGTTACCAGCATGTTATATTTATGTATCAATTCCATTCTCCAGGTACATATACCAATTTCCTACATCCTCAAGTTTGTTTGTCAACAACCTTCAAGGTAGAATGGGGGCCTCCGTGGCTCAGTAGGCAGAGCGTTGGGCGCTCAATCCAAACAGCCTTTCACCAATGGGTCGCGGGTTCGAATCCGACTCAGTCCAAAAATTGGAAAATTTTCTGACTGGGTTTTCATTCGAACGACCTATGTGGGATGGTTGCCAGTTACCAACAGAAGGTCGTGGGTTTCCTCCGGCCATAGAGCCCTGTTTCCTCCCACAATAAAACTGGCAACGCCGCCATATAAGTGAAATAATCTTGAGCGTTGTGTAAAACACCAAACAATCAATCAAGCAATCAATTACAAAGCAATTGACCTCTGTCAAGACCCGCTCTCACTGTGCCATCTGTCGTACCAACTTGTAGGATGCAACTAAAATGGATGCTTTTAATTGGTCGATTCGATTTGTCAACCAATCAAATTCATCCATTTGAATTGCATGCTACAAGTCTGTGCGACAAATCGCACAGTGAGAACAGGCCTTCTGTGCCACCTGTCCAATACAAACGTTTGAAAGAGTCAGTAATATCACTATGACGTCATGACATTTGTAACTTCACAAAGTCAACACTGGGTCATTGTCTCCAGCCAAGTTAAAATCCTCATGGAAAATACATGATGGGGTCCATGGAGATTTTAACTTGAGACGATGACACTGGGTTTGTCTAACGTTTTCTAACATCTGGGGGCCGCTTCACGAAGCTGTCGCAAGTGCGATCAATTGCAGTTGCCATGACGTTGTATCTCTTAACTATGGTATCCAGTGGCAACTAGGCTTCGTTTGCGATGCAACTGCTTTGTGAAACGAGCCCCTGGTCTAAACATGTGTTGATGGCTGGGAGATCAATGATAGAAAATTAGCGTTTCTAATGGAAAATATTGTTCTGGTTAATGTCCCTCTGCTAGTGTTTTTATAGTTATGCAGGGATTGTGCATCAATTAATATGCTAATCAAAATTGCTTGTACAGATACATAGGGAGCACAAGTCTCATAGGAATTATTACGAGATTTTCATCCAGTGACAGATGACGCCATTAAGAACATTTTTGATGACTTGCAATTCCATTTGACATATTTTGCTCTATAACGTCAGATTTAAATGTCCTGGGGGCCGTTTCACGAAGCCGTCAAACTCAGTTGCCATGACGTCGTATCTCTTTATTATGGTATCCAGTGGCAACTAGGCATCGTTTGCGATACAACTGCTTTGTGAAACGCTCCCCGTGTTAAAACGAAAAATGCTCCCCCTGTTAAAACGAAAACGCTCGCCCTGTTAAAACGAAAAACGCTCAGTCAAATGCACAATGCAGTGCCGTGACTTGCGCTCCCTATTACACCAGCAGGAAACCAAGGGTGTTTCCAGCCATAAAGCACCAGTTTATTAGTGAAATTGATACACTGCTTTGAATCGTTGGGAAAATATGTTTGTGATAGTCTTTATAAGAGAACAGCTTTTGGCATATCATGTATTTATTTTTTGTTTTATTTTTTAGGTGACGATTCTGGAGGCAATTTAGCAGCTGCGATAGCCAATCGTCTTTCATTTGAAATCCGTCTTCCTCCAATCAAATTCCATGCCCTGATTGGTCCTGCTGTCCAATCGTTTGACTTCATCACCCCATCTTTCATTGCCAATGACGTTGTGATGTCGGATATAACAACCCGAGCAGAGCTTGTAGAGGCGTGGCTGTATTATTACCGTGGCAACACCGACCAAATCAGTGAATACTTAGCTAACAACCATACGACGTCACTAATGAAAATGTCAGAATATGCTGAGTATGTTAACCATATGTTCCTGCCCGAGACATTACTCCCGATTCCAGATACAAAAGATCTCGTCGGAAAAGGCAATGCTGTGCTTGCTCATCAATTTGAAGATTTCATGCTTAATCCTTACGCCAATCCTTTAATGGCTCTAGAAATGAAGGCATTGTCACCAGCGTACATTGCAACAGCAGAGTTTGACCCCCTTAGAGACGACGGGTTCTTTTACGCCAGTCGCCTCGTCGAATCTAATGTCACCGTCGTCCAAAAACATTTTCCCACAGCGTTTCATGGATTTGTACGTTTAATAAATTCGCCGTTTGAAGTTGACATAACAAGAACGGCAGTAGATGATTTAGTTCTGTATATTAAAAGTATGTTTTATAGCCAATCAAAATGAAGATAAGTTTTAATATTGTAAACCTATCCAATTTTCATTCATTATATAAATGTAAACATACCTATCCTTTTTTTTCCTTTTCTCCCCCCCCCCCACCCCACTAAACCTGTCAACACTGCCACATAAGTGAAATAATCTTGAATACTGCTTGAATGTCAATCAATCGCTTTCATATCATTCTACTAACATATCAAAAGTGTACAAATAAAACTGTATGGATTTTAACTTGGATGTTCCTTTATAATTGCTTTTATCCGCATTTAGGATAGAAAATTGAACATTGTTTTTCAAGTTTATTGAAGAGGTAATCTTAGAAAATTTCAGATGTTTCATGAAAGTGGCATGAGTTGCCAAAATGGACATTCTTTTGATTATTTCTGACTGTGCATTGAAGATCATCGAAAAACTGAATGAATCCATTTGAATGAGGAAAGTCTATACTGTATGTGACAGTGACATTTTAAGAACGGAAATAACATACGAAAAGTAAACAAAATTTAAATAACAGGGATGAACATTCAATCATTCTTGGCCAAAGTTAGTTCAAAACACTACTTTCTTAAATGTTGTCTAGAAAATCAGACTAGAGATGAAAAGTTACTAAATTGTACTCCTTGGAAAAATAACCAATAAGTTTTGAAAATTTAACAGAAAAAATCTAAATTTTGGCAGCCCACGATGCTAACATTAATGATAACTGTAATAAGCTTGAAACATCATCCAATTTCCAATCTGTGAACTACGCACAAAGTAAAATTGTAAATGTTGACAATTTATTACATTTGTTAAAACTATGCTTTGTTACTAATAAGATTTGTTCATTTTAACGCATTTCTAATGTTATATTTGCCTTGTAGTACTGTATTATCCCTCTGTGCCAAATAAAGATAAGCTACTTCTGTCCATCTTTGTTCAGAAATTTATTATAAAGAAATAATGCTGTTAAATTGACCTTTTTCTTTACATCTCAGTCGCTTCAGGGATAGTTCTTCCGTCCGAATCTCAATCAGACCAAATCAAATTGAAAAATGTCTCAGTGGATTTTTTATACACCGGACTTAAAAAAAGTTGGTTGTATTATGGTATCACCAGTACCATCCGTCCCTCTGTCCGTCTTGGATTCCCTTCCGCTCAGTATCTCAAATACTTTTGATCGGATCTTTACAACCTTTCACAACATATACGTTATGTGTAGAAGGTGTGTCATGAACCATTTATGACATCTTTGGTTGCATAATATGGGATCCATATTGGATTATGTAATATTCTCTTGTAGTCTATAACTTGGTTCCCTTTCGCTCCATAACTTGAAGAGAGTTTTGATCCGATCTTTACAATTTTTTCACAACATATACGTTATGTGTAGAAGGTGTGTCATGAACCATTTATGACATCTTTGGTTGCATAGTATGCCATGTATATTGAATTATGTAATATCTGTTTATTCTATATCTTCGTTCACTACTGCTCCATATCTGTCCGTTTTCCGTCCGTCCGTTCATCCGTCCGTCTTTCCATCCTTGTCCGTACAATAATTCATGAATGTTTATCCGATCAACTTCAAACTTGGGGTGTGCCTTGACATCGGGTAGAGGACGGTTGGGGTTGATTTTCAGCAATGTGTGCAATCCAATATGGCCGCTCTCCGTCATATTGGATTATGAGCATGATTTTCTTGTCGTGGCAATAACTTGTGGATGATTCATCCGATCAACTTCAAACTTGGGGTGTGCCTTGACATTGGTGAGAGGATGGATGGGATTGATTTTCAGCAATGTGCGCAGTCCAATATGGCCGATCCGCTATCGGCCATATTAGATTATCAGCATGATTTTCTTGTCTGGGCAATAACTCATGAATGATTCATCCGATCAACTTCAAACTTGGGGTGTGCCTTGACATCGGCGAGAGGACGGTTGTGATTGATTTTCAGCAATGTGCGCAATCTAATATGGTCGCTATCCGTCATATTGGATTATGAGCATAATTTTCTTGTCCGGGCAATAACTTGTACATGATTGATCCGATCAACTTCAAGCTTGGGGTGTGCCTTGACATTATTGAGAGGACGGTTGGGATTGATTTTCAGCAATCTGCGCAATCCAATATCAAACCTGGGGTGTGCCTTGACATTGAGGAAAGGGCGATTGGGATCAATTTTCAGCCATGTGCCCAATACAATATGGCTGCCATGAAGCATATTAGATTATGAGCATATTAGATTATGACATTGAACAGTACTCAGCGCTCCAGATAAGGGGCGTATCGGCGTGTTTTACACCTTTAAAATGACCTGTTACGTCCAAGTAATAAAACTGAGGCGTACACATTACGCCGTGAAATTTTTGAGACAGATGATGTAGCAACACCAGGCCATCAACATTGTAATGCTCAAAATACCAAGTAAATACCAAGAATATCATACATCATCGGTATTGTTTCATTTCTTCTTTATGTCACCTCTCAAACCACACTGCCCGTTCTACTACCCTTGTCAATCAGTTCCCCTCCTTCGCGGAGCCATCTCCAGTGATTGCACGCAATCACTAAATCTCTAGTTTAATCAGGCTTGTTCTGTTCTTTTTAAAGCTTCTCCCCCATCAGCCCCCGACACAGGGTATAAAGGTCTAAATGATATACCTCTTTTTAACACAATTAGAAACTTGTCTCCATGGTTATTTTAGACAAGACGATTGTCCGTGTGTTTGTGTGCTCATAAAAATATGACAGCGTTTCCAGGTTTCAATTTTATTTGGTCTGAGTGTGATTCGATCCCGCAACGCGTCGATGGTAGGCTTATGTAGAAATTGGTAACTATAGTTCAAGATCATATTATATTTTTCTGACGATCTAATCTAAATGTCATCATCAGTAAAAAAAAAAACAACGGTGATTTGAGGTTAGAAACTCGAACTAGCTAAATTACTAGGCCATAAAAAATCACAAAAATGTGTACATATGCTAAGGAAGTATTTTAGGTTCTGAACTGATGAGACGCAGTTGAATTGATACATATAGAGTGCGGCGTGAAACACAATCAATCAATCAATTTTAGAATGGTTTAACTAAGGTGGTGGTTTGTCGAGATGCTGCGTGCAACCAGATGTATATCATGTGTCGTCATAGAACCTTTGGTTGTCTAACTTTTGGTGTAGATTGATTGGTGTTTTACGCCACACTAAGTTATATGGTGCCGTTTAAGCCCACGGCACACCAGGCGATCAGGCGATGGTCGTGTAGTCTGCCCGCTCCCACGACGGTGATTTCGAGCGCCGGCGACGGTTGCCGCATCGATCGCCGGTATCAGAACATGTTTGATTTTCGGAATTAAAATCGCCGCCGATATTTTACTCGTCGTGTAGTGTGCCACCTCTGGCGACCGCAATTTTGAACGCCATACTCTTTTGACCCATCAGTAGAAATAATTTTGTCACATGACGTTATGCAATGTGATAGTCACATGATCTTTTACTATTGTCACATGCCCTTTTGGTTATTATCGCCTGTGGAGATCGCCTAGTCTGCCCGCAGCAGTCGCCCGAACAGCCGACGGGCGATCATTGCCGGCAACAAAAGTTGCGCCGACGGGCGTTAAAATTCGCCTAGTGTGTCCCGGGCTTTAATGCGGGGGGGGGGGGGGGGGGGGGGGACTGGACTCGACCTTGACCCTCAACATATGAAAGTTACCTGGGCAACCATTCCACATGGTCATTGGTAAAGAGGTTGATTTCAATTAATAAAACCCGATAAACTTGTTTGCAACCGAGATTGTCCAACGCCCATGAGAATGCGCTAAACTCCCCTCACTCTGTCTGGCTATAGCGTTTTTTTTAGTTACTTTGTAGTCATCAAGTGAAATAAAGCGGTTGTTGTAGGTCACCATTGCAAAGATCTGCGTTATCTTTATAGGATGATATCTCGAGATTGGATTGAGTCGGTTTCCATTCAATTGATATTTTCTGATAATGATTGGAGATATCTTATACGCTTTTTGTTTCAGGTGACAGTGCTGGTGGGAACCTAGCAGCGGCAGTGGCTTTAAAACTCCGGGATGATAAGGTGGAAATCCTGCCCCGACTTCAGGGTCTCATCTACCCGGTTCTTCAGCTGATAGATCTAAGATCCCCCAGTAGAATTCAAAACAGCTTCGCGAATGGCGTGGTGACGAATTCGGGAGTTAGTATTGCTCTATATTTGGGACTTGAGTCTGAAAAGGCGGAAATTATTTCCCGAAGTCATCATTTATCTTCCAACTTCAGAAAAAAATATGAAAAATACTTGGATTATAAAACACTAAAACCCAGCTTTATCCCGATTGGTTATAAACCTTTTCTTAATCCAGACCCCGGGGATGTTTATTGTCTTTCTGACAAAGAACAGGAAATGTTTATTAATCCCTACGTATCACCATTAGTGGCGTCTGACCATTCCGGTCTACCGCCAGCGTTCATCTTCACCGCCGGTAAGGATACGCTACGCGATGACGGCTTTCTTTACGCAAAGCGTCTAAAAGACGCTGGCGTTGAAACGGAGCACTTACACATTGATAATACGTTTCACGGGGTTTTCAGTGTTGGCTTGAAGTTTGATGCCAAGTCAGTTCTTTTAGAATCATTTATACGGTTCTTAAAGACATACCTGTAACCTATGATTTTTTGCTGTTTTTACCTTTCTTATTCTTGTGCGCCAAACACATTTTGAACATCATGGCTATATAATTTATAGATGATCTCCAGTTATAAGTGACATAATATCAATCTAGCAGCATTTCAAATTAAGCCAAATTAATATTTCTAATTAAAGAATTATAGGTGTAAAACAAGTATTGTTTTTTTTTTTTTTTTTTGTAATTAACAATTGATTCTTTAATAGATTTGATTACTATACATTGGTGGTTGATCAGCAGACTGCAACTAAAGATTTATTTTTATACTGGAATCTACAGTATCCATAAATTGAATATAGCCAACAACGATTTTAAAAGGACTGTGTATCAACGTTTTTCTTCGGTACATCAATGAAGTGGCATGAGCTGCCAAAATTCACACTTTTTTCATAATTTCTGATAGCCACGACAGTTACAGACTTTGAAGGCCATCGAAAAACTAAATGAGGATGAGGAAAATTCATAGTGTGTGGCCTATACGAATCGGAATTTGGTCGAAAAGTAAACAAAATTTAAATAACTGTGACTCCTCTAGCCTCACGCGGCACAGCATTTCAATACCCCAGGTCATTCAGTTAAGGACCATTTCGAAATCATGCCCATTGAAAAAACGGCCCGTCATTGCTTATGTAAAAAGAATAAGGGGTTTGAAAGACCTACTAGTCGTGGCTTAGCTGCCTTGTCTATCTTCTACCTAGGAACTAAATTACATATTTTCACTTTCTTTTCCCATTATTTTGTTTAATCTCAGTTTACCGACTTCTTGCCATACCTGAAGATCCATACAACTATTACGTGTATACAAAGTATTCCAGAAAATTCGACCAAGCCAAACTCCTGTCTGTCTTCAATATAGTGAAATATCATGTTTTCGTTTATTACAACAACCTTTGATTGGGTATAAAAGTCAAAATAACGATCTCAGTTTTTAACACAATTAGAAACTTGTCTTCATAGTCAAGGAGATATTCCTTTTGCTCGAGCGTTTTACTGCTCATAAATATACATATTGTTCTTAATACAGAGGATGCCTCCGTGGCTCAGTAGGTAGAGCGAAAGACGCTCAATCCGAACAGCCTTCCACCAATGGGTCGCGGGTTCGAATCCCAGTCAGTCCAAAAAAAATTGGAAAATTTTCTGACTGGGTTTTCACCCGAGCGACCTATGTGGGATGGTTGCCAGTTACCAGCGGAAGGTCGTGGGTTTCCTCTCACAATAAAACTGGCAACGCCGCCATATAAGTGAAATAATCTTGAGCGCGGCGTAAAACACCAAGCAATCAATCATAGTCAAGGAGATATTCCTTTTGCCCGCGCGTTTTACTGCTCATAAATATACATATTGTTCCTAATACAGGTTTACAAATTGTTACAATTTTATTGCTCAACACAGTACGTAAATCTGAATGACCGTCTGAAGTACTTAAAACGATTGCCGTCAATGGTTTAAGCGCTTAGTCGCGTTAATACTATACTTTTTGTTAATTTTTAAAACGCTCAGAAAAATGATAACATGGCTGTACTTCTTGTGCTGTGAATGTGTTCTATCGAAAACGATTGCTCAATTTCAAAATGAAAATGACCTATAGTTTGTTCTGAACTACATCTTGTTTTGCCAAACAGTGCATTTTGAATTTGTCGCATGTAAACGTTTTGTGGAGATATAACCTATTTATATATATATATTATGAATGATACCATACTTTGTCATTAAAAAGAAATATTTCTGGTGCTAAAATGTATCATAAAAAGCTATACGTGTACTTTTGAATTACTACAACGTATTCAAAAAGTATAAAGATGTAATCTGTATGTGGTGTGTGTTTTACCAAAGAGAGTAGATTGACAAGAGTGGTCACTTCGTCCAATCAGCATCGCCGGCATGTTCTTCTGGCCCCCTAGCGGAAGGGTGTTCTGACTGTACACGATTCGACTGTTGGCGCCCCCTACAGAAAGGAGGTTCCTAATAATCGAATATTGTCAGTTCAAATTCAACATGGCGCGGACGCAGTGACCACTCTTGTTAATCTACTCTCTTTGGTTTTACTTCTTTTGGTACACAAAATTGAACTCTAAAAGGGTAGGTAACTGCAACATTATCCAGTTTCAAGGACGTGCAAACAGGCCTATACTAACATGCCTCGTTTGTATACATTTGTTTAGAAACATATTCCATTATCGTAACATTTTAGCTCCAAAGAGTTTTTTAAATCTTAAATAAAAACATTGTTTTATGCCTTTATTGGTAATTTGCTGTTGGAATTCGGCTTGTTTCGAACAACGACTTTTGTTAAATGACTACCTTGGTACCTATATATTGTTGATCTTTTTTATTGATTTGTGCTTTCATTTATAAAATCATTTATAAAACTGTGTGTTATATATAATCATATTCGCTATTGCAGATTTTCTAGATAGTATATAATGGAAATTTTACAGTTTTATGTTTTAATCCAGCAATGATTTGTCGCTTTGTATAATTTAATTTGATTTATTAAAGGTATTTAAAAGTATAGCCAAAAACGATTCTATAAGGACTGTGCATCAACGTTTTCCTTCGGTACATTAATGAAGTGACTCAAGATGCAATGTAGACTCAACAAATTAGTGCCAGATCGCGGAACCTTTTCGGAGAACAATCCCCCTACAAGTATCAACTGGCAGAGGACCTTAATTGCAACTCCTTTAGCCTCACGCGGCACAGCATTTCAATACCCCAGGTAATTCAGTTAAGGACCATTTCGAAATCCATCCTCGGATACCCAGGGTTAAATTCTCAACAAGCTCACGTGAGCGTAAGTTTTAATCGTGGGTTCCGACGATATTCGAAATCATGCCCATTGAAAAAACGGCCAGTCATTGCTTATAAAAAGAATAAGGGGTTTGAAAGATCTACTAGTCCTGGCTTAGCTGCCTAGGAACTAAATTACATATTTTCGCTTTCTTTTCCCATTTTCAAATTATGTTTATTCTCAGTTTACCCGACTTTTTGCCATATAGCTGAAGATCCGTACAACTATTACGTGTATACAAAGTATTCCAGAAAATTCGACCAAGCCAAACTCCTGCCTGTCTTCAATCTAGTAAAATATCATGTTTTCATTTATTACAACAACCTATGATTGGGTATAAAAGTCAAAATAACGATCTCAGTTTTAACACAATTAGAAACTTGTCTTCATAGTCAAAGAGATATTCCTTTTGCCCGCGCGTTTTACTGCTCATAAATATAGATATTGTTCCTAATACAGGTCTACAAATTGATATTTTATTGCTCAACACAGTACGTAAATCTGAATGACCGTCTGAAGTACTTAAAACGATTGCCGTCAATGGTTTAAGCGCTTAGTCGCGTTAATACTATACTTTTTGTTAATTTTTAAAACGCTCAGAAAAATGAAAACGTACTTGTGCTGTGAATGTGTTCCATCGATAATGATTGCTCAATTTCTGAATGCAAATGACCTATAGTTTGTTCTGAATTACTACTTGTTTTGCCACACAGTGCATTTTGAATTTGTCACATATAAACGTTTTGTGGTGATATAGCCTATTTTTATATATATTATGACTGATACCATACTTTGTCATTAAAAGGAAATATTTCAGGTGCTAAAATGTATCATAAAAAGCTATACATGTTCTTTAGAATTACTACAACGTATTCAAAAAGTAAAGATGTAATCTGTATGTGGTGGTGTGTTTTACCAAAGAGAGTCCAATCAGCATCGCCGATCCAATCAGCATCGCCGGCATGTTCTTCGGGCCCCCTAGCGGAAGGGTGTTCCGACTGTACACGATTCGACTACAGAAAGGAGGTTCATAATAATCGAATAAAATTTTAGCTCTAAAGAGATTTTTATATCTTAAATAAAATGAAAACATTGTTTTATGCCTTTATTAGTAATTTGCTGTTGGAATTGGGCTTGTTTTGAACAACGACTTTTGTTAAATGACTACCTTGGTACGTATATATTGTTGATCTTTTTTAATGATTTGTGCTTTCAGTTATAAAATCATTTACAAAACTGTGTGTTATATAATCGTATTCGCTATTGCAGATTTTTCTAGATGGTATTTAATGGAAATTTTACGGTTTGAGGTTTTAATCCAGGAATGATTTTTTTTTTGTCGCTTTGTTTTATTGAATTTGATTTATTAAAGGTATTTAAAATCTTGCAAGCATCCAGCGTTTTCGTTTTCTTTCGAAAACATGCTGAACATTAAAGTGGCATGAGCTGCCAAAATGTTGATATTTTGACGTTGAAACAGAATGTTGAAATTATCGGCTATTTTGCCTAAGACGTATAATTCAAAAGCTTTTTAGTGCGTCTGGTCTCGAGAATGTACGATAAAGTACTGTTTTGAACAAACTTTGACTTAGAATGAATGAATGGTCGTCCCGGTTATTTAAATTTTGTTTACTTTTCAAACACTATTCCGGTTCGTATAGGCCACATACTGTATGGGTTTTCCTCATTCTAACGCCAATAATTTAGTTTTTCGATGGCCTTCAAAGCTTCTTACTGTCGTGACGATTATTAATTATGAAAAAAGTGTGAATTTCGGCAGCTCATGCCACTTTAACTTTTTTTGTCTCCAAGTGCTGAGACAGCATTGGGTAGTTAATTGAAAGCCTATATACGGAAGTCTATTAGTGTCCATGCAGATTAACAAATTTCGAATTTCGACTTAATATCTCAGTGATTCAGTGGACAATAATTTGGATCCCGAGTGCTAACCTACTGGGACCTACATGATTTTGTCACAGGGATCCACTCAGGTTCTAACCGGGCAAGCTCACTTGGGTAGAGGATCTCATGCGGGTGATATTTTTGGTTGCAAGTGGGCCCACCTGAGTAGATGGAACTTCCCAATCGGGCTGTATTTGGGCAAAGCGTGTGCGGTGTCCGTGTGGGGCGCGCCTGTTTTTGTCACTCTTAACGGCGCCCACCTGGGTCTGAGTCCCGATTGGGTGACACTTCAGGTAAAAACTTGACTCACTTGATTTTCTCACCAATACTCCAACAGGGTTATGTCTGAAGCCGTCTACCACCCCACTCATCGGTCATATATTTATGAACACTAAAAACACACGGGCACAGGGAAAATCTTCTTGTCTAAAATAACCACGGAGACAAGTTTCTAATATACATGTACTCACAATATTAAAGTACGGCTATTAATTATTGGCCATGTTGAGCCCAGTCGAGATACACAGTCCACTAGAGCTGTGTCTGATTGATTGATTGATGTTTTACTCCGCACTTAAGATTATTTCACTTATATGGCGACGTTGTCAGGTTTAGTGGGAGAGGAAACCGGGCTCATTGCCCAGAGGATAACCCCGGCCTTCGGCGAGTACCTGGCAACTCTTCCACATTTTTATTTGGTCCGAGTGGTTTATAGATTGTTACTCCACGTGAGTCAGTGGACAATAATTTGGACCCCAAGTTTTAACCGACTGGGACCCACTTGATTTTGTCACAGGGATCCGCTCATTAACTTCTTTGAGTGGCATTTAGAAGTTGGTGGTATAACAAATCAACGAGTTACTTATGGATAACAACTTCTTAATTTTATTTCTGGTGACGTTTCGATGTCGATCCTAACAGGTTTGATAAGGATTTTAGGATCGACATCGAAACGTCACCAGAAATAAAATTAAGAAGTTGTTATCCATTAGTAACTCGTTGATTTGTTTTTAAATTGAAGTTTCATTCGAGAACGTTTTTTTAATATAGCAAAACGTAGGTCTATCACGGGTTATACAGAATTAATATCGGCATTAATGCTTTTATCTATATATTTTAATTCAATAATATTAAATGTCTACAGGTAGGCCTACCTCGTTATTTATGTTTGGATATCTATGGTCGGTACCACGACCATAAATGTCAGAAATTATCAAATAACGGAGTAAGACCTTTACTTTAGTGAAGTAGGCCTACTATATATTTATGCGTGTTCAGACATGACATCGAGCGAACAGGTTTTGCCTTCAGCCTAAGCAGAGACTCGTGTGCTTAATTGTCGCACAGCACACTCTAGATACTGTGCTGAAATTTAAAAAATCACATTTACGTTGGATGTTTCGCAAAGTTTGAAATGCGCCAGGGGCGACGACTCAGTTACAGATACTACATGTAGGGTTATATTTTCTTGTCCTGAAGAAGCGTCGTTTAACAACAACGACTAAAAACTAAAACAAGGTAAGTACGGCTAGATTTTCTTTTGCTGGGCTATCTTGCACACGTTGGATTTTTGATCAATTTTGGAAACGCCTTGAAACAGCTTTTAAAACCTGACAACATGGCTGTATCTGATATGCAATATTTTTCATTTTGCAAAAATAGAGTGCATGGCGCACTGGTTACCCAGTGATTATATTTCGTCACTTCCATATACTATGGCATAGTTGAACTTGAAATTCCCGCTACGTTCCTCATATTATAATAATTAATATGACAGTCTCCACATAGTTACGTCTTTGTTTTTTTACACGAGAGAAAATGGAGGAAAAGCGCATTTTAGCGTTAAAATCCCACTCAAAACAAATGCAAAAATTAAAAAAAAAATTCTTGAGTTGATTTTTCACACGGTCCCCTACTAGAACTAGTCCGCAATATGTTCAGTGGATTGAAGGATAAATTCTGATACGCCCGCACAGGCTTCTTCAATACCACTTCAACATAGGGTGCATTTGAAAAATCTAAGAGTTGCTCTCGGAAATTTTTAAAAAATGACAACTCCGAACTCGCTATTTTTAAACATTACTCACCTAAAATGTTGTCCGAAAGCTTCTTTGATAATCCCTTCGTAGAGCTAAACCATCATATGTGACCTTAAATCTGTTAAAATCTGTTCGCTAAGTTTGAATTCCGTCTGTGTTCACTAAATTTTTTCTGGGGCGATCAAACAAAGCAAACTTTCAAATCATGCTCGCCACTACAACCGGTAACGGCTGTCGGGGAAGGTCGGTTATAACGCAAAGGGAATTTAAACTTAGTGAACGTCAGTGTTTGGTGATGTGCATGGTCACAGATGATGGTTTAGCTCTACGAAGGGATTATCAAAGAAGCTTTCGGACAAAATTTTAGGTGAGTAATGTTTAAAAATTGCGAGTTGTCATTTTTTTTAAATTCCGAGAGCAACTCTTAGATTTTTCAAATGCACCCTATGTTGACGTGGTATTGAAGAAGCCTGTGCGGGCGTATCAGAATTTATCCTTCAATCCACTCAACATATTGCGGACTAACGGTCCCCGTATGTGGAAGAGTTGCCAGGTACTCACCAAAAGGTTGTTGGTTTCCTTGGGGCAATGAACCCGGTTTCCTCCCCTACTAAACCTGGCAATGCTGCGATATACATGAAATAATTTTGAGCGCGGCGTAAAACACCAATCAATCAATCAATCAATCAATCAATCGAGTATCTTAGCTAGGTTTGTTCCTTTTATTACGAAAGTTGCCTTATACTGCTATAGAATCTAAATTGGTTACGGCTACATGTACAAGTAATAATATATATAATTTTCCAATTTACTTGTGATATATGTTGATTACAACAAAATCGATAAACAGGAAGAATTTATTGTTCCTGTGAAACACTGTCTGTTTAATATTGAAAGTATTTTTAGGTTTAACTGACAGTGCTCTTTGCACATTCTACTATCCTTTTTGATTACCTTGTGTGGATATCAGTGAATTAGCAACTTTTCAATTTTCTTTGCTTTTTCATTTTCAGAATCTTATAAATACAATGGAATAGTATTAAGTCGATATTAAGATTTTTTCCAAAAAATACTGAAGACTAAGGGAAAGAACTCTCAACAGGGGAGACAACTGCTTATGCATTGAAGATGATTGGTGGTTATTATGCCAAGAAAAGTGCTGGCTACGGTCAGACAGGGGTACAGAATTACATGGAGAAAAAGCTAACTGATCTGCATTATGCTAGTGTAGACTCGGTGAAAACTTACAAGAGCAAGATGTTCGGATTCTTCCTGGGAGTGGCTTTGGTAGTTCTGATACCATATATTCACATAGGTAAGCAAAAGCTTGAAGTGGCATGCACTGCCAAATTGTTGATATTTTGACGTTAAAGCAGAATATTGAAATTATTGGCTATTTTTCTCAAGACGTGTAATTCAGAAGCTTTTTAGTGCTTCTAGTCTGGAGAATAAACGATAAAGTATTGTTTTGAACCTACTTTGGCTTAGAATGAATGAATGGTCGTCCTGGTTATTTAAATTTTGTTTACTTTTGACACTTTCGGTTTGTATAGGCCGTAGACTTAATGGATTTTTCTCATTCCAACGCCAATCATTTAGTTTTTCAATGGCCTTCAAAGCCATTTACTGTCGTGACGATCAGAAATTATGAAAAAAGTGTGAATTTTGGCAGCTCATGCCATATTAATAATGGCTTTTAAAGTTGTGTCCTACATAGGGCCTACCTCATCTTCGCAAGCCAAGTTAAAATCTTCATGTCCCCATTCCGTGTTTTACCTTGGCGGACGACTCCACTTCAACCCGTAATCGAACAGCTCGTTTTGATTGGATACGAGTAAAACTTCTCGCAGCTAATCCAATCCTCAGGCACTTACACTGAAAATAACGTAATGGCGGCTGTGTACACCTTGAACTTTTGTTTAACGAGTGCTGATTGGCTAAGACTCTGTAAGTCTAGGAAAGACAACTCTTACATTCCCACCAGTGGGCGCTGTTCGATTTACGGGTTGAAGTGGAGTCGTCCGCCAAGGTAAAACACGGAATGGGTTACATGAAGATTTTAACTTGGCTAGAGAAGATGGGCCTACCTATATAGGCTACTTCTCTAGAAAATCAAGTATTCAAAATAGCTATACTCCACAGAATTCTGTGTCCAAGATGACGTACTTGTTTTTTCAAAACCGTGTTGAATTGTTAAATTATCGGGCGTCCAATTTTGACCACAGGGCGAGGAAATGTAGGCCAGATAATTTTGGTGACGGTCAGAAACATTGAAATTGAATCACTTCCATGAATTGAAATGCTGGAAACAAACCAGTGCTAAAACTACATGTAGTTTTGTTTTACATCATTCCATATACTGGTTTTTATAGTGGGTAACAGAATTTTATTACAATCTTACATGTCTTTCTTCAGATTGCTCACTCTACTTTATTATAACAGAATTTTCTTTCCGTAGGTTTAGAACAACTATAACAACAAGCTAACGGCCTGAAATGACATGTGGGTATTCGTCCCGGTTATTTAAATTTTTGTTTACTTTTCGAACACTATTTCGGTTTGTATAGGCCGTAGACTTTATGGATTTTCCTCATTCCAACGCCAATCATTTAGTTTTTCGATGGCCTTCAAAGCCCTTTATTGTCGTGACGATCAGAAGTTATGAAAAAAGTGTGAATTTTGGCAGCTCATGCCACTTTAATAATGGCTTTTAAAGTGATCTCTTAAAGGATCATTTATTTGAATAAATTCTCTCTTTTACTATGTAAAATGATTTTCCTTTTCCTTTCAGGTGTTATCTACCTGTTAATTTGGGTGCCAGACAAACCTGAGATAGATCGCTCCAGCTGTACCTGTAACTGTTTTGATACCGTCTTCAGAGGTAAATGGCAAACTTACTTTTGATGAGATGTTTTTTTAGGGAATTCAGCAGTTGATAAAATGCAAAAATCCGATGATAGCATATTGAGGCATGTATTCAATAGGGGAAAGGGGCCTCCGTGGCTCAGTAGGTAAAGCGTTGGATGCTCAATCCCAACAGCCTTCCACCAATGGGTTGTGGGTTTGAATCCCACTCAGTCCCAAAAAAAATTGGAAAATTTTCTGACTGGGTTTTCTGATGGTTGCCAGTTACCAACGAAAGGTCGTGGGTTTCCTCTGGGCATAGAGTCCGGTTTCCTCCCACAATAAAACTGGCAACAGCGCCATATAAGTGAAATAATCTTGAGCGCGGCGTAAAACACCAAACAATCAATCAATAGGGAAAACCATAACCTGACCATCGGCTGGTATAGGAAAAAATCAAATTAGGTTGGATAAAGAAATCATACAAGTACTATAGAAAAAGGTCATATTTCTGAATTAAATTTAAAGTTGGCTTAGATAGGAAACGGTCGCTTTCTGACGAATTGTGCTTCTGAACCTGAGGTAGAAGGTCACTGTTAATGTTGACCTAGCTTGTCACTATGCTCATTCAATTATTGTTGCCCACTAACGTTGAAATATCATGGGTTTTAATAGTTTATTCCAACACCTTATCATGGGGTATAAAGGTCTAAATGATATACCTCTTTTTAACACAATTAGAAACTTGTCTCCATGGTTATTTTAGAGAAGAAGATTTTCCCTGTGCCCGTGTGTTTTAGTCTTCATAAATTTATATTATAGCTGCAAATTCTAAAAAAAAAAAATTTTATTTTTTTTATTAGGTGGATATGAGAATCCGGGTCAAACGCCGTACAAACATATTTACTTCAACAGTACAGCGACCACCTTAAAAATCTGGATACTGACTGTGTTATTTGTTCTGATGGGGTATGAAAGTGTTAAATATTTACTGTCGCTGTCACAGAGAAAGTGCATTAGATGGAGTATGTTTTTCCTGTATTTTGTCAACCTATATCCTCATTATTATTCATGGTGGTCGTATTTTAGTTACTATAACGAGGGTTTTTTTAATTATTTCTATCATCACATGTATTTCACAATCACGGAAATATCAGCCACCCTAATGGTGTTAAATTTATGTGATATCAGAAATGAAATTTTAACGTGGAAAATCCTGTTCATAATCACGATTAACCTTATTCACGTTTTGGTTGCCGGCGTTGATCAGTTTTTGTTCCACGTAATCATGGGGTTCGGACAGAATTTCCAAAGCGCTCGAGACATCGGTTTAATGATCCCCGATCTACTTCATATTTTTCTTCCTTTATATGTACTCGTCAATGTTGCTAAGAAAAAACAGATTAAGTTGTCACAACTGTGTACAAGAGAGGAAATTGGTATCGTTGTGTTTTTTGCCACAGCTGGTGTCATTGCTGGTATTCTTATATAAACTCGAAAACTTGAATCTTTTTAAGATCTATTTTAAACGTTGGTTTCATTGTTTATGAGGGAGGACCTTCGTGGCTCAGTCGGCACAGTGACTGTCACTCTGGGGGCCGTTTCACGAAGCCGTTGCACAATGCGATCAATCGCAGTTACCATGTCGTATCTCATGAACATGGTATCCATTGGCAACTACGCCTCGTTTGCGATGCGACTGCTTTGTCTAACGAGCCCCAGGACGACAAAAGCTGTTAATTAAATCCTTCAAAAACCCAAGGAAAAATCTCTAAATGGATTTTTCTGTCGATCAGCTTCTGTGGCCAATGCAATATTTGCCAGGTTCATGCACTCGCCGTAAAATGTGTAAAAGGGAGGGCCTGAGTTGGGGGGGGGGGGGGGGGGGGGGGTTCTCTCAGGGTAAAGAACCCATTTTATACTCCACCTGCCCTGACAACGCTGCCATTTTTACTGTGGCGTAAAACATCAATCAATCACTCCATTCTGATGGACAATAATGATGGAATCACCATAAGTTAGTTTTTTTATATTAAAAAAGAAGAAAAAAGTATCCTGTTTCTCTGAAGGAAATTCTCCATATAGTTTTCTATACTTTAAACAACGGGCTCTGTAAATAGGGTGATAGTCTCTCAAATCTCTGTCAAGGGCAGTGGTTCAAAACTTAACAAAATTCTTAGTGGGCTTTTCCCTCTGTCACCCGGTGTTGGAGAACTTTTAGGTAATTACTGAAGGTCAGGGATTTCTCCCCCCACTAAACATGTTAACGCCAGCATATAAGTCAAATAATCTTCAACAAAAAACGTCAATCAAAATGCTTTTCTTTTAATGAATTTTGGATAACTATTTAACATCAGACAGGACACATGTTTTGTCTGTGTGTGTTTATTTGTTTTCCATTTTGGCTTCACGACTTTTACGCTTTACAACGTTATCTGGTTGGAATTGTGCCCGCTCTTACCCATTTACAGGGAAATCTGTGTAGACCAACACTTTGATAAACCAGAAACCTGTTCTAATCGACACTTTACCAAATTGCCTTCTGTAGTGAATCCCCCCCCCAACCCCCCTCCTCTCCACCCTGTGTGAAAACAGGACTTAGAGACACATACATATATGTTATATGTTAATTTTATATACTAAATGTATAGAATGGATATACTTTTGTATGTAGAAAACCAGCACAATGTGATTGTTGACAATATCAAAAGCATAGTCTCTTGATAATTTTTGATACATAAAGATTTTACACTGAAAAACATGTTGCCGTGTTATTTTTTTTATATTAAAGCATGTTGGCAAGAAAATTTATACATAGATATACTTCTATATGGTGTTATGTAAATTGTCATGTCAAAAAACGGTTGTCCTGTGAGTGTTGACATTGCATTCGTACCTTGATTAATTTATTGATTGGTGTTTTATGCTAAACTCCAGATTATGTCATTTTGATTTATATGCCGACTTTGAGAGAAAAAACGTCCTGTGGATGGAGTGGGATCCAAACCCGCGACACATGGAGAACTGTCCCCGTGAGAGACTATCCCTCTGGAGACGCTGGTCTACTTTGTGAATTATAAACAATACATTGTATTGTTTAAGTGACATGAGCTGCCAAGTATAGGGAAAATTTCTTTGAAACAGAGTTTCCGTTTCTACCTGTTACTGGCTTTATCAGGATTCTTTATTTTAACGTCAAATCTTAAAGGCACACTTGCCGCGAAAATCAGGAATATTGTTTACATTAAAAAAGAAAGACCGTATTCTGTATTTTTCCCAGACAATATAAGTTAGGAACTTTCTATTTTTACCAAAATTTAAAAGTTTGGACGTCACTTTGTATTTTTAATTTGAATTTGAAAATTTGATTTGTTACGTACCCGGAACGTAAACAAACCGATCTGCCCCCTATTGGCGATTTTTGTTTCAGTCGAGTGAGTGAACTAACGGCACAGTGTAATTTTACGTAGGCCTATTTGTCTGAGAAATACAGACTGACGATCGGTTAACAGCGACTGGAAAAGCCTGCTGATAATTGTTTGAGCGTAAACCACAGATACAAAGGCCTGAAAGGAGGGTATCCAACACGAAAGTTGACCGACACTGATCGTTGTTGTTGTAATCAGGCTTCGATTCTTCGTTTGTTTTTCACCCCATTTTTACAGTCTAAAGCTAACTAGACATGTTTTATGTGTCCTATGTTTAAGTTTAGTGGCATTAGTCGTAGTAAGCTCATGTAAATTGGTTTTCTTAGCAAATTTAAACAGGCTACGGCGGCAAGTGGGCCTTTAAGTTTTTCAAACTTCAAACGCACAACTTTTGGCAGCTCCGGTCATTTTAATGTCACTTTAAAAGTGGCATGAGCCAACAAGCAAAAGCAAACATGTCATTGAAACAGAATTAGCTAATTTTTGTACAGTGTTAACAAAAAGCACAAAAAAGAGTTTGCCGTTGATAACTAATTTTTGGACATTGTTATCAAAAACCATTCAGAGACAATCATTTGTTTATTATTTACATTTATATTATTTTTTATATAGAAACCTGGGCTGGTTGTTCAACAGTGTATTAAACTTAATAGCAGTTTAACTGGTTAATTGAATTTCATTGTTACAGGACGTCATTTAGACCTGTATTAAGCCTAATGCACTTTTGAACAACTCAGCCCATATTTCACAAAGCTGCATGGCGTAAATCTGTAAGTAAACTACCATGGCAACCAACGTTGTCATGACAGTTACATACAATCTAACACCTACACATTTCGTGGACCCTCCTTCAGTTCCTGCTTGAATTAGGACATACATCTAATTAGTGCACACATTATTGAATAACCAATAAACATGGATAACAAGTGGGCTTTATTACGAAGTATATGTATGTACATTTTACTAATTGTGATCGTCGCTATATTACCATGACTAATACATCCTTCTTTGACTTTGCCTTATGAGTCGTGACTTTGCCTTCTTTAGACGTTTGTTTCACAAAGCTGCGTAGCGAAAGTTTTTACGTAACTTTCATGACAACCCATACTGTAGAGATAAGTTGTTACGCAAAAAATACACCTACGCCGATTTGTGAAACAGGCTCCAGGGTCCTGTTTCACAAAGCGGCGTAGATGTATTTTTCATACTAACATATCTCTACAACATGGGTTGCTGAGGCATTTACGTAAAAACTTACGCTACGCCGCTTTGTGAAACAGGTTCCAGGCCTCTGACTAGACATTGCGGCGTAAAATATCAATCAATCTCGTGTTTTGGTTCTGAAATTCTTTGTTGACATAGAAATGCCTTTTTGTGATTTTTGCTGACGGATTTACGCTAGTGTCATGGCAACCCATATTGTAGAGTTACGCTGCTATAACTGCATGTCATGTAAAAAGTTACGCCACAAATCTTTGTCGGACAAAATACTTGCCCTATTGTGGGCTGGTATTGCCTCTTACAATGACATGTAAACATTTATTACATAAAGACAATATACTTATACACATAAAATACATAACTAAAACGTGAGAACTAGGCTGTTCATTTAAAGATGACTATTACATAGCCCCTTCATATAGCGTTGGTATTGTTATGGGTTTGCTATTTAATCTAACATTTGGTACATTTGATATGTAAAGAGACAGTTTTATAATTCTAGTGTGTATAGTGAATATTAATTTCCACTTATGTCACGGTCACCTTTTGTTAAAACATTGTAATTATTTTATTAGTTTTACGACCAACATTTGACATCGTATGTCTTCATTTTCATATTATTTCTTCATACTTGTAAAATGTACCTTGAAAGCTAACGTCAATATTATTTGTATTACAGTCCGTATAGGGTTAAACACAATACAGTGTATATATTTTTCTACTTTGCAATCAAACCATCTTTAGTAATAATTGCCTGTACTTTACATCCAGAATACAATATTATAATTATTGTTTAAAAACAATGGTTATTTTGAACCTTACTGTTTTTTTTTTTTTATATGTATACATATTGGATTTCATTAAACAAACAAAATTTTTTTTATTAATTTAAAATCGTCACATTCCATTGAAACGATTGTATATTTGACAAAAAATGGCAATACATGTATTAATTTTTTTACAATTTAATAATCCAAAGGGTATTGTTTTTTTTTTTCAGTTTCACCTGTACATGTTCCACGGGAAAAATCGCGTTTGGTTATTTTTCCATCCGTTTCGGTTTATAATCCACCAAAGTAGTTTCTCTGTCTTAATATGAAATTTTGCACAGCAGGGAGTCCTCCCAGATACGTGTAAAAAATCGATATTTGCACAGCAGGGGTACTGACGTAAGCGTCAGAAAATCGATAGGATGACGTAATAAATGACAGATGGTGTGTGTCAGATGTCGAGAAAATCAATACCATGCTCGCACTATAGTACGGGCACAAAATGTGAACTTTGATCAGGAAAATTGAAAGAAAATGAGTAAAAATGAAATAGTAAATGACGTTAAGAAAATGGATTTCGGTCGAGAACAATAGGATGAAGGCGTTAAGACGTTGAGCGATAGCGTTAAGACGTAAAGAAAACTGTTAAGAAAGTGAGTCTAAAACCATAATTTATAAAAAATATCAATAGCATTCTCGTACTATAGTACGGGCACAAAATGTGAACTTTGATCATGAAAATTGAAAGAAAATGTGTAAAAATGAAAATAGTAAATGACGTTAAGAAAGTGATTTTCGGTAAAGAACAATGGAATAAAGACGCTAAGACGCTGATCCATAGCGTTAAGACGTAAAGAAAACAGTTAAGAAAGTGAGTCTAAAACCATAATTTGAAAAATAATATCCTCGATTAACGTCATGTCATTAAATCAATGGTATTCATCGATAGGATGACGTAAGAAATGGCAGATGGTGTGTGTCAGATGTCGAGAAAATCATTCTCGTACTATAGTACGGGCACAAAAAGTGAAATTTGATCGGGAAAATTGAAAGAAAATGACTAAAAATAAAATAGCGAGTGACGTTAAGAAAGTGGACAATAGAATAAAGGCGGTTAAGACGTTGAGAGTTGACGTTAAGACGTAAAGAAAAATGTTAAGAAAGCGAGTCTAAAATCATAATTTGGAAAATAATATCCTCGAGCAATGACAGGTTGTTACATCGTATGACGTCATATAATCACTGGCATTCTCGTACTATAGTACGATGTAAATCAATAGCAGATCATGGTAAAAATGTAAACTTTAATCGAAAAAATTTAAAGAAAATGAGTAAAAATGAAATAGGTAATGACGTTAAGAAAGTGATTTTAGGTAGAATGAATGCGTTAAGACGCTGAGCGTTAGCGTTAAGACGTAATGAAAAACAATAAGAAAGTTAGTCAAACATTTTACAAAAACATCGTTTGAAATAGTTTTAAAAAGTCACTAGCTAGAACGATAAATATACAACCGAGGTGACACGTGGTAATTGCGCAGTCGCGACAAAGTGACGTATTGGATCAATAAATCCATAGTTTGCCAGCGAGTCAATGACATGTCAAAACTTGTTAGACTAGCACGTGTTACAAAGCTTTAAAACGCTATCCTCTATGGTTTGCCAACGAGTCAATGACATGTCAAAACTTGTTCGACTATCACGTGTTGCATCGATTTTTAAAAGGGTATAAACGCTCGATCTTTTTTAGTCTAGGCATAAAACATCTAGCCGTACACCCTTTACCACTTATCAACGTATCAGCATTCCTGGAAAAAATGTTTTGCATCAGTTCTAGCCTGAGAGTAAAAGTGATAGGCTCAATGGGACAAGCTCGTGTGTCCTTTCATAAGTTTTCCAACGATGACAATGTGAAAGAAGTTTTAACGTTAACAGAAACCGGTTGGAATGGAATAACGACTTTGGCCCATAGAATTGACGGAATGTTTTCGATCGAAGAACCGTCAGAGAGACCGTACAGTTTGGAGGACGACTTTTATATCAGCTGCAGTCGATTTAACGGGAAGGTCTTAATTCACATAAGGAAATGGTTTACACCTAAAAGGTCAAGAACAGAACCAATGCCCTCGTTAAAAGCCACCAAGACGGGAATTGCGATGAACGAATTTGGTTGGCAAAAATTAAAGGAGAATTTTCGCAACATAGACAATGACCTTAGGCGTATGCAAAACGTGATAGACATGGCTGAAGAATTTACAGCAGACATGGAAGAAGACATGAAAGGAGTTCCTTTAAAAGATTTGGACATTGTAGAAGGAAACCAAAATGACACTCAATCTTGTACATACGAGCATCATAATCAAATAGAGGCGCTTCAATGTAACCAGTGTAACGCCAAAGACTATGCAAATTGGTGATACATACATGTTAAATTTTAAAATTGAATAAAACAATTTTATTTTGAAATATTATCGTTTTTTAGTATTCATTTATAGCGCTGTTGTAACGATGTGGTTTCATTTATTCGTTAGCCACCATGAACAAGCAGGGTCGCAATGACAAACTCCTGCATAAGCTATATTATACACCCTCGAGCAAAGCAAGCTTTACCGGAGCTCGAGCCTTATTCGAGGCAGCCAAAGAAAGCCGAGCAGGGATAACTCTAAACGAAGTTAAAAACTGGCTACGTCGTCAAGACGTTTACACGCTACACAAACCTGCACGTAAAAATTATCCACGAAACAAAACTATTGTGAGTAACATCGATCAACAATGGCAAGCCGATTTGGTCGACATGGTTTCGGTAACGCCAAAAAATAAAAGTCGGTATATCCTAACTTGTATAGACATCTTATCCAAATATGCCTGGGCTGTACCAGTTAAAACCAAGACTGGAGAAAACATGGTGAAGGCATTTTCAAAGATATTCAAAGACGGAAGACGACCGGTGTATCTACAGACGGATGAAGGGAAAGAGTTTTTAAATAAGCGATTTCAATCATTTTTAAATCAAAACGAAGTTTACCATTTTCACACCTTTAACGAAACCAAGTGTGCTATAGTCGAAAGATTTAACAGAACTTTAAAGAGTCGTATGTTTAAGTATTTTACAGCGAACAATACTCGCAATTACATCAAGGTATTGCCCGATTTAGTCAAAGGTTATAACAATGCATACCATCGGAGTATCGGAATGGCGCCTAGTGAAGTGAACGATGGCAACTATAAAATAGTCCGACAACGGTTGTACGGAAAAACTAAAGCGACAAAGAAACCTAAATTTTCCATAGGTGATTTAGTGCGTATTAGTAAAGTCAAAGGTATATTCGAAAAGGGTTACTTACCTAATTGGTCAGATGAGATTTTTATTATCGATAGATCCATAACCCGATCACCGAGAGTTTATCATGTAAAGGATTTTAACGGAGAGGTTCTAAAAGGAACATTTTACGAATACGAATTGCAAAGAGTATCCAAGAATCCCGATGATTTATATCGCGTTGAAAAAATAATAAAGACTGAGAGACGCAATGGGAAAACATACCTTTTAATCAAGTGGGAGGGTTGGCCGAGTTCATTCAACTCATGGGTAGAGAAGTCACGTGTCCAAAAAATATAAATACCGCAGCCCTGATTCACTACAATCATTAGAATAATGGAAGACAAACGTGTTAAAGCATACGCAGCCGCGGGGTTCGTATCTGTAATACTTACCATCATCCTCGTCACGTGGTCACAAACTAATGGCGTTAAAGCAACATGCACCAATCAAAATACCACGTATCCGACAATTCTACGTACAAATACCAGTTGTTCGTTCACAATACCCATAGATAATCGTATTAGGGTGAGTGTATGTACCGTTTACAACGTGGTTAGAATAGATGTGCGCTTTTATCTCAACGACAAACCAACGATTAAAGGAGTTTGGCTAAACACACAACAGTGGAAACTGTTTGGCAAATACCTCGAGCATATCAACCGAGCTATAATGAGAGAAACGAGTTCGACATGATACCTTTTCTGGGGCTGCTCTTACAGCTGGCCGATGTCTACGTCACTTACCGTTGCGTCAGTTTTTGTCGACAACAAAGTCAATGGGGAGCCTGTGTTAAAGCTGTGACATCGGTGAACGATTACACAGAAATTCTCAAATACATCTTCAAAGACTTTAACTTTAACGCGGGTCGTTATAAAGTGCTTTACGTGTATACAGCTGACGTATGCTCTGGATTACCTTCAGCGAAGGCGTCAGCCATTTGGGAATTATATAAAACTTTTATAGATAAAAAAGAAGATTCAGTTCGAAGATGGATACTAGATGGAAACATCCATTTACCTGCATCTTAGCGGGGCCTACCGGTAGTGGTAAAACAGTTTTTATAACAAAGTTCATAGAGAAGCTCTCTCTCATAATGAAACCATTACCAGAAAAAATCATATGGTGTTACGGCGAATGGCAACCAATGTTCACACAGTATAATCACATCGATTTCCACGAGGGTTTGGAGGTATTGTCAAATCTCGACGCATCCCACAGAAAATTGATTATCATCGACGACTTAATGTCAGAAACAGACGGCAAAGTCACATCGCTGTTTACCAAGAAAAGCCATCATCAAAACGCTAGTGTAATTTACATAACCCAAAACCTGTTCAGTAAAAACAAGGAAAACCGAACTATAAGTCTCAATGCTCATTACATAGTGGCGTTTAAAAATCCCAGGGATGTGTCTCAGATAACGCATATTGCCAAACAAATGTATCCGGGGAGTATGAAATTTTTTAGGGAAGCTTTCACAGATGCAACTTCAAAACCTTACGGTTATTTGTTGATGGATTTGAAGCAAGAAACACCACAACATCTTCGACTGCGCACTGACATTCTTGCCGAAGACGTTCAGTACGTATATATGCCTAAAGTATAAAGACCTGAGAGATAACGGGACTTTTCATTTCATACGTCCCTGGTCGACATGTCGAAACGTATTCGAAAACACGCGTCTGTCTTACATACATTGGCTACCGCTAAACCTAGTGTGTGCCAGGCGATTATTCGAGGCGCTGACAATGAACTATTGAATTGTCTTTGCGAGTGTTGCAAAAACATGTTAAAAGGCAACGTACATCTCACCCCCGGTCAGAAGAGAAAACTTTCCAAGTACAAACAACATCTAAGATCCCTCGTTAAAAAATCGAATTCATCCAAGAAAAAGAAAAAGATTCTGCAGAAAGGAGGTTTCATAGGAGCATTATTGGCCCCTCTGGCTGCTACTGTATTGGGACCTCTCGTTTCAAAAATATTTACATAATGGAGTACACTAAGAAAATGGCTCTAATAGAGCCCAGACTGTTGGATTCACTACGGGGACAACAAGGATTGCCGGTCAGTTCAACAGTGCGAACTCTAAATTCTTTGGATAATGAAATGAGATCTATATTAGATCAACCTCAAATGTCAGAAAGTGATAAGGTGAAACTATACAATCAGACGTTGCAAAAGTATTTAGTATTCCGAGACCAACATCTTTTCAAACAGCCCCCGATACCGGTGATTTTAAAAAATGATAACCAAACAAGAGAATCGACGTCAGGAAACCAGCCCCTGGACGAAAAAATCGAATCGGCTATTTTAGACAGCGTGCCACCCACGGTCAAAAAGAAAACAAAATTATTGCTCGATCAGATTAAACAACGTAGTGATATGAAGTGGAACGATAGAGGAGAATTAATGGTCGACCAGAGCGTCGTTCCGAATACAAACGTCATAGATCTCGTCAATGACGTTGTGAGACAACGCCATCATACATCTCCGAACGGCTGGGAAATATTCGTGAAGGGACTTACGGATATAAATATTCGTCAAGAGTTAGTAGCCAATAAAAAACGTTGGGATTGGATGCAACGGAAAAATGAACCGCACATGGAAAAAGCAGAGTCTTTGGAAACAATCACAACCATGTCGTCTAAAAAGAAAAGAAAGAAAAAATCTACCCCCAAACGACTAACGTGGGAAAGTTATTAATCCTATAAAATCTGCACACTATATCTTCGGGTACTATTTTCCAAAAAAACACAGAACTATCAATATGTTTTACTTGGATCTTCCTTCCAACAGTAGTTCACGATTTTTCCCTGACAATACATTGGCGCGTTATGTAACACAATTACCCAGAGCTATTCGTCTGACTGGTGAGTGGGACGTTGGCCTCGTTGAACTTCATTATCCTTTTAGCTGGTATACCGTTCAACCCTTTGAAGCTTGGTTGCTAGTAATCGATACAGAGGAAGATGTTCGTCACATGTTATACATGAAACCCGGAAGATATGATAACGTTGAGCACTTTGTAAACTGTCTGATGAATTGTGAAGGTCCATCAATATCGGATTTGGGTGAAAAGTTAGATTTTAGTTTAGACTCACTAACGGGAAGAGTAACGATAAATGTTCCTGAGAATTTACAGATCAAATTGAGTCCGAAGCTGCGGAGTATATTAGGATACGATCATTGGTTGTATCAGCATGGGTCCCACACAAGTGACAGAATGGTAGATATCAGTAACGGTGTAAATTCGATATACGTTTATTGCGACGTGGTAGAACCACATGTTGTAGGAGATAGTGTGGTACCCCTGCTGAGAATAGTTCCGGTTTTAGGGAAAAGAGGTGATCACGTGGTCAAAACGTACGAAAATGTTAAATATTTCCCTGTACAGAAAAAGGAATTTTCGACTATCGAAATACTTTTAAAGGATGATGCAGGAAGTAATATACCATTTGAATCGGGGAAGGTGATCGTGACGTTACACTTTAAAAGAAGACGTTCACCACATTTTGCATGATGACTGTAACACCTTACTACAGAGATTCTCGAAAGTTTGTCGACTACTACACGAATCAAGTGGGACACGGGATAGATTTTTATGCGGGAAGTCGTACTCAACGTGGTCACGGTCTCGGAAATTTATTAGGAGGGTTGGTGAAAACTGTGTTACCGTTGATAACTAAAGGCGCCAAATCAGTCGGTAAACACGCCCTCCGGTCTGGATTAGAACTAGCCGGGGATGTGTTACAAGGACATAATGTAAAACATTCAGCCAAACGACGAGCAAAAGAGGCGGGATCGAGGCTTTTAAATCAAGCGGTCAAAGGAGTCGGGAAAACCCCTCCAGGTAGAAGGCCTTTAAAAAGAAAAGCTGATAAAGTTCCCAACAGTCGTCGAAGAGCCAAGCGTGGAAGAACATCTACCAAAGATATATTCAGTCGTTAAAAAATGTCTCTGATACACCAGCACTCTTGCGAATGCACAAATTCCGAATTGGACTTATTCACCGTACCACCCACGCAGACCAGCGTCGAACGAGGGGAGTGGATCGAACACCACCCAATTTCTACCATTACAGACCACGGACCAGTTGAATTCACTATTTCTGGGACCGGTGAGGATTACTTGGATCTCTCGAATACATATTTACAAGTAAAAGCTAAAATCGTCAACAGCGATGGAAAGACTTTGACTCAGGATGATGGAAATGATGTTGGGCCTGTAAACTTGTGGCTACATTCTTTATTTAGTCAAGTGGACCTGAGTTTGAATGAGAAATTGATATCTTCTTCAAATAATACATATCCCTATAGGGCCTATTTAGAAACGTTGCTCTCGTACGGACAGGAAGCTAAAACATCCCAATTAACGTCAGCGTTGTGGTACAAAGACTCCATGAATGGAATGGACGATACTCTAAACAACGCAGGGTTTATGAAAAGACGAAAATTTACAGAACTCAGCGGTGTGGTTGATATGATGGGCAGATTACATTTAGACATTTTTACCCAAAACAAATATATTCTAAACGGAGTCGATGTAAAAATTAGGCTCGTACGGAGTAAACCGTCATTCGCATTAATGTCCCTCAAAGGACAAACGGATTATAAAATAGTTTTACAAGACGTGGCCTTGTTTGTTCGAAAAGTTAAATTGAATCCTTCTGTACAGCTGGGACATATCAAGGCATTGGAGAGAGGATCTGCGAAATATCCTTTGAGAAGAGTAGAAACAAAGATATTCTCTATTCCAGCTGGACTGCTTACCATTAACCAAGAAAATTTGTTTTTAGGACAGTTACCCAAACGCCTTGTCATCGGTTGCGTGGATACAGAAGCCTTCAACGGAAATTTGAAAAAGAACCCTTTTAATTTCAAAAATTACTTTCTCAACTACTTATCTCTTCACGTTGGCGGACAACAGATTCCGAGTAAACCGCTTACTCCTAATTACGAAGGAAAAGGAAACTACACTAGGAGTTATTTAGGGTTGTTTAATAGCACGGGCCAAGTTTTCCAAGATACCGGTAATGATATTAATAGAGAGGAATTTAAATCGGGATACACATTGTACTGTTTCGATCTAACACCTGATTTGAACGACGGGCCCTACTTCAACTTGGTTAAACAAGGGAATTTGCGTTTAGAGTTACATTTTGCCAAGCCATTAGCCAACACCGTCAACGTCATCTGCTACGCTGAATTCGATAATATTCTCCATATCGACAAAAACAAAAACGTGGTTTTTGACTATAGCACTTGAAATGGATAACTATCAAATAGAAAATATTTTAAAAGAGGATTCTTACACGGGGCCAGTTGTCCATGGAGTATATCCTAGAGATAGATTACCAAAACACGTTCCTCGTTACCCCGTCGCATTTGTTTTTAATACCGATCTTCACGATGGGAAGGGGCAACACTGGGTTGCCATTTATATGGATGAAAATGGACGAGGCGAGTTTTTCGACTCTTACGGTGTATCACCTCAATTTTCAGAATTTCATTGTTTTCTGAAGAAGTTTACCAAAGATTGGACGTTCAACGATACTCGTCTTCAAGGCGATTTCTCCAGCACGTGTGGACAATATACCCTATTTTATCTGCTCCATAGATGTCGAGGAATAACTATGGATACTATTGTTCGCATGTTTGATGACGATTACAGAAATAACGATGTTTTGGTTAACGATTTCATGGTTCGTTATTACGGAATTCCTGATACTTTACTGTTTGACGTTGACTTTATGGTTTAGTTAAACCTTTGCGTAACACGTAAAAATCAAACAAACAAAATAATCAATGTGAGATATTGTTTATATTTGCATGTATCTCGTAGGTATACAATCATGAAATAAAAATGTATATGTACAAATGAATATTCTATTTGTTTTTTATTTTATTTTAGTATAAGACTTTATTAACAAAAATTGGAGAGTACATATATCAATAAATCCAAATAGAAACAAATAATAATGATAACTTAATAATAACAATAATCAAAACAATGCAAATATAATAATAATTACAAGAATAATAATAACAATTATAATAATAATAATAACAAATATTCACAATAGCGAGAATCAAAAAATAATTTATTTACATTATTTAGTTTTTTAAATCGAGTAATGTACAAAGGGAACATAGTAAAAACTTTAGCATGGATCATTTCGAGGTTTTAGGGACAACATATTTTCGGACTGGGATGAGAGAGTAAAGTTTAAAATTGACAAATTCAGTAGATCAAAATCCAAAAGGTAAAGTGTCAAAGTTTGGTTGGACCACTCTTTTGGTGTAGCATATTCGGTAGTCCTTTGACTCTGGTTTATTCACAATCTTGAACTTTCTTTTATCCCTCGTAATTTTACGAGGGTTTACAGTCGTGACGACTGCATGAGTCGGACAGGATTGTTGTGAGCCAGAATCGCATCGACATACCTCTGTGCAAAATGCTTTCACCATTTCCTCTACCTTCGGGAAATTGATCAATTGGCTGTTTTTGTAATTTAAACTAAACCCCCTTACCTTACAAACTTCCTTGCCGGTGTTTGTACGGTAGCAATAGTTCTTAGGACCGCCCGAAACAAAAGTCTCTATGAAATCCCCGTCCAGTTCATCGGTCAAGTCCCCTAATTTATCTCCTAACGGAGGTTGGACGCTGCCCTCATGTTGTATGTATACTATGGAATCTGTATCATAGTATAATACATTTCTATTCAACAAGTCGAGGACTTCATAGAGCTTTATTCGGGCGTGAGCCGTAGTGAAGGCAGCTATATAAACGTTTGAAGAGGCGACCTTTTCAACGGCGTCACTCTTGTGACGCCATTCTAACATTACTACATCCTCCGTCAGTAAATGGAAATTCGTAACAGTCTTTTCACGATCATTTAAATGGTTGAAAAACTCATCCACATCTGATACGAAATCCGTTTTACCGAGGTTAGATCTCTGACCGAACTTACCCCAAAAAGAGTTTAAACATAGCTTAGCCACAGAGCGCAATCCAGGATTTTTCTCAATTTTGCTCGGGTCTAGCGTAATGTCTTCAGCCTTTTCGTATTCGGTCAGATATTGTTGTTTGTCGTCTTCGGTTTTACACCACTGAGGCCATCCAGAAGCTTGTTGTTTTATCTTCAAAAAAGTATTTACATATTCCGAAAAGAGACCCTGATTCTGACCGTCGTAAACGGCCGTTTTAGAAAAATGATAAACTTCGTAAATTTTGACAACTTTGTAACCTTTTTCAACGGCTAATCGAAGTTCCGGACTAGTCCATGTACCTATTATAGACCTTTGCTCGTCGGTGTGACGACACTCGGCAATAGATCCATCTGCACAGGTACGACATAAAGGAAACAGCAATTTATCGGTTCTGTACGGGAGTACGGGATGGTATAAACCTCTGGGTGGTAAAACTTTAGCCTTAATGAAGCCGAAATATTGAGAAATGGGTTGGAAATTATCGGTGATAATTTCAGGGTAACCCAGGGGATATTCTTTCCGCTTATTTGTAAACGGATAGAGGCTTGTAAAGTCCACGTACTGAATCCGTTCATTACCGTTTACCTTATGGTATAGTCTGGAAGCGTTCGTTCTACCACCGAAAAAGGCATCACGAGGGTCAAGTCGCTTCTGGATGTCAATAGTGGATATGAAATCGCGCAATTCCTCAGAGTCTTTTATTTCCTGTCGGAATTCGTGATCCCATTTACATACGTAAGTAAAACCCAAAGACTCCAAATAGGCCTTTTTCTTCATGGTAACGTCGTATAGCTTTGCCATTGATTGTCCGACTTTACTGTTGTCAGTGGTAGGTTTGTAGCATACAGGGCAGCCATGAAAATAACAAGAGTGATATTCATAGACTACCTTGTCGGCTCCGTTCCAACCATCCAACCTGTAATTGCCGATTCTTTTTTCGCCGAGGTTTAAGGCATGTTGAATAAACAATGGCTTCGACTCGTTCCTAGACTGATGAACTAGCCATTCCATCCATTGAATAGATACGTCAGAGTATTGATCTCTAGCTACCAAACCTTCCGCGGGAACACGAGCAACTTGATCTGGCTTCAAAAACAATTGTCTATAAATAGCAAAACATAGACTAGCCACGGTAACATAATCAAGGGGGTCTATTCCAAATTTAGTTTTTGAATTTTCAAGTTTTGTTAGTCCTAAGATTAATTCCCTGTACTTTAAACACGACCGTCTCAAAATGTCAACGTCGGACTTACAATATTTATACATTTCCTGGCGGAAATCGAACACTTTGCCTCGCTGGGTCTCGTACCACTCGAGAAAAGCGGTTCGATTAGAGGTTGACATAGTGTCGTAACCGTAAAATTCTGGGTCTGGAAATGGACCGATATAATTTTGATTTTCGGGCGTGTTAAAAAAGTGAGGAAAATAACCTTTGGCGAGCTCAGTTAAGCCGAAAGTTTTGGGGAAATTTGCCAAACTGGTAGGGATGTGGTTTAAACTGTCTATTATTTTGATACCTAGACTCACCACGTGTATATACATGATTTTCGAACCGCTGTATGTCACCTGTGGAGTCACGGAATTGTGGATTAGGTACTTTAGTAAGTAGATACCATCGTACCCGGATAAGTTATGGCATACAGCGGTGTAATTTTTGTGCTTTCTAGAAAACAGCCAAGCACAAAAATCGTTGTCTGTATCGTCACCGCTAAACTGCTCTTCCCTTAATCCACAAGATTGACACACAGAGTTCGAATTTATAGAATCATCGTTTATACACGTTTTGCATGTTTTCTGAGCCACAGCGAAGTTAGGTATGTGTTCCCCGGTGTTTTGGCAGCATTCAAAATCAAAAAAGATATACGAGCACGATGGCTTTTTACCCTCTAAGGGTTTAATAAAGCAATAATGTTTCTCTAAATGGTATACTTTACACCATTTACAGAAACGTTCACCGCACTTGTGTTCTTTTGGACTGCGTTTTTGCCATTCCAACAAGGTATGGCAATGCTTACAAGCCCAGAATCTCTGACAAATAGATGGAAGGCTCTCGCCATCCCCTGTCGTTGCGTGAGACTGTTGTTCCTTATGTTTTTCGAAACAAGCTTTATTTCGAAACGTACGGAAACAGTCTACGCATTCGACAGGTTCAGAAAGAATACAATCACGTCTGTAGCACAAGTCGCAGAAAGTACCACATTTGTGCCACTCTCTGTCATTGTACCCTTTTAAACACACATCGCAAAAATATTGAGTCCCATAAAACGCTTTCATGTTAGTTATAACATCGAAATGATCCTGGTCAAAATACAAATAAAGTTTTGCTAGTCTTTCTTTATCCCCCTTGTAAATTAATCGATTTAATTGCTGGGCTCCGACGACGATTATTTGAACATTGAGCGCGTCTTCGAATTTCTTTACGTCGCCCAAATCACAGAGAGAATTAGTGGAAACACCCGCCGCCAGACACAGCTTTTTTGCCTCTATTCCTTGCAGCCTAAGTTTACCATTCACTATACGTTCTTTATTTTTACTGTTAAATTTATAGGCCATCGCGACTACAATGGCCCGAGGTAAACATAATAAATCTTTGTTTTGAATCCGAATTATACTTTTTTTAAGTCGTTTACCCTCCTTAATATTAGTTATCTTAACCCCCCTCCCTCCCCTTACTTTCCGAATGGTCCCAATTTCGAGTTCGAAAGAGTCATTAAATTGCAAGGTAGACTTGGACTGCAAGGTTTTTTCGACGCACTGCATTACTGTAGCGGCCGAAACATCTTTCTTGTCTCGTAAGTGTACAACGATGGGCGTTTCCAATTCTCTCTGATTTATGTAGACGCGCACCAAGTCCTCGTCGTGAAGCCCAGCCGTTGCGATAGATAAACTATTTTCAATGGCCGACCCTAATACATTTAATTTTTCCTTCCAACCGGCTTTATCAACGGAGTGTAGGGTTACCTTATGGATTGTTTCCTTGGCCCTAAAGTTCTCGCGTTCCACTACACTCCGTATGCCGATTGTGAAGGTTGGAGGGTCGGCCGTACTTCCCCCGGACTGTTCCCCGGATGTACTGGGTTGGGGTTCTGGTATCTCGTCCAACAAAGATACCATTTCCTGATCGTTTAACATCCTGGAAAAAAAAAGAAAGGGATTTTTAGTACAATCGAAAAGATAATAACTATATTCTTACACAATGTTTACAGGTTTTGGAATTAATTTTTTTAATTGAAAAAAGAACAACGACGTACCGGGGATCACAACAGGGGGTCTCTAATCGTCGATGAATGGACGACCCGGTCCTTTTACTGGAAGACTCGGGTCCATCGACAGTCTTGCGTTTTATGCCTGACGCGTGACCCACACTGAAAAAAAAATCATTACAGAATTTAAGACAATTGTATAATACATTTTTAAAAACATTATTGAAGAAAAAATTGTATAAAGGTTTAAAAATATAATTGAAGGAAAATTATATATGTAAAAACATACCTAGGTCCCGCGTCCAGCTCAGATTGTATCTGAGGTAAGCCATTTAACTCAGTCACAGGCCTGAAAAGCAAAGGAAAGTTGCATAAATGATCGGTTTGACCAATAGGGATTTAACAATACTGCTTTGCTTAATGGGTTAATTATATTTTATCATCGACTCGGCGGGGTATAATTGATTATTGATTAATCTTTTATACACTCGTCAGGGACATTACATAGTCGTATTGTAGTTTGAGGCTGTATACCATTGATGCACTGTGGGACAATGAGCGTAAGCTCACTGATGCCTGACTATATTAAACTGTTGATCAACACATGGACTTAACTACGCTTTGCATTTATTTCGTGTGACGTCATTAGACTTCAGACATTTTGCTTTGAAAAGATTTCGGACTATAAAAGACTCACCAGAGATCAGCGTCAAATGCATCGTGTAATGATAACGTCGGCAAATCTACATCTGTGGACGCCGACGTTGACATTTCGGATCTGAACACAAAATAATAAAAACGTCGGTTAAAACATCTTTTTTTATTTCAACAAAGTATTCGTTACTCATGTTTTTTTCGGATGTAAAGGATATTCAGATTAATGATAAAAAATTAAAGACATTTTAAGACATGATATTCAGATTATTAAAAATGATGCAACCAAATAGTGATAAAATTGAAAAGCAATAAACTTACTTTTCATTTGGGGTCTGAATGTGTTCGAATTCTTGGTCCCAGTCCAAATCCCCGAGAAATCCTAGCCTATGGATAAAGAAAAAAAAATAATTAGTTGATAACTAACAGCAGAGGTGGTAGTTTTATATTCAGGTAACCAGGCGATAAACATAGTCTACAAATAAAGTAAAGTCTACCCTTGGTAGACAATGTTTAATTCTAATAATGGCCGATCTATTAAAGGTATACACATATTTTAAACAATTGACTTAATCGGATTAAAAAACTCACGATTAATTCGACCCATACCGAGCCCACCGCACATTTTAAAATGACCTCCATGTTTAATGTGAAACTTCAAAATCATGAAAAGGATTTTTTATGAACACACATCGGACACTGGGCAGCCAGAAAAACAATACAAATATTTAGACTTTACAAATTAAAAAAAATAAAACTTACTGCGAAGTGGGAATATCTAAACACATTAAGTCTGAGAAACTGGATTCATTGGAGGAAAATTCCATCTTGAAGTGAGTTGTGATGCTTCTGCTTGCAGATAACCGATATAAATCAACCTACGAATTCCCGGCTTATATAGCCCAGAAAATGCCACGCGCGTGGACCTACCGGTAGACCAATCACAATATCCAATTGATTTCAATTCTAAAGTTCAGAAAATCAATATTTGCACACGTTAACTGTCATTTTTTTTTTTTGACTAGAGAGGGTGTCACAGATGGGCCCCCCTGGATTTATGATATTGATGGCTCTCTACTAGCGGTAGCCACACTCGTGTGTCTCTATCCTGGTTTACTTACTTTGCCGGTCAGGTAGACTAGCGGGGGTGTCGTTTAATATGTACTGTGTTACGTATGGCGAGTTGGTATGGTGGGGGGACACTCATATGTGACGATATCGCCTATACTTTTAACATGGGGTTAATTGATTAAGTTAACTTGTGCACTGGTGCGTGAGCAGCTTGTTTTCATTATTTATTAGTATATCTAAATAGCATCTCCCTATTTTATTTAATTCCTTTGGAATTGGTTTTTCAAATGCGCCTTGTTTTAATTTTTAACAATATCCGTCTTTTTTTTTTCATTGTTTTTATATATATTTTCGTATGTAGGTCTAACAACAATCAATTAATACACCGGGTTATTTCATATTTACATGTACAAGGTTTTTCAAAGTTGATTTCTATAAAGTCCGTATACCAAAAGATTATTAATTGACAGCCAGCTGCTACATATCAATCAATTTGATTCGAGTACTTAGAGGCTCTCCAACTGCGCGTTCAACTCCCCCCATCCCCTCGTCCCCCATATATTTCCGCAAACTTTCACTTTGGGTTTAAGTCGGCGGCTTTTAAATTGGTCAATTCGTACAACAACAAAAATGTCTATATCATACTTTTTGATAGTTTATAGTTTTGAAAAAAAAAACACGTTTTGTTTACTTCCTTTTACGTTACTTTACTATTTTGTGATAGCTCAAATCATAATCGGTTAGCATTTCACAATTTTATTTAATACTTTGGTATTAGTTTTTTCAAATGCGCCTTGATTTAATTTTTACAATACCGGTGAAAATGTATATAAATAGTTTTTGCAAAAGAACGCTTTGTTATTCCCCGTTATGTTCCTTTACCATTTTGTAATTGCTCCAATCATAATTGGTAAGCATTTCACTATTTTATTTAATACTTTGTTATTAGTTTTTTTCAAATACGCCTTGTTTTAATTTTTAACAATATCCGTCTTTTTTTTCATTGTTTTTATATATATTTTCGTATGTAGGTCTAACAACAATCAATTAATACACCGGGTTATTTCATATTTACAAGGTTTTTCAAAGTTGATTTCTATAAAGTCCGTATACCAAAAGATTATTAATTGACAGCCAGCTGTTACATATGAATCAATTTGATTCCAGTACTTAGAGACTCTCCAACTGCGCGTTCAACTCCCCCCCATCCCCTCGTCCCCCATATACCTGAAGGTAAGAGTTCTTTTGTTTAAGATGTTTAGTTTTGCTATAGGTCGTGGTAACTTATTCCATGCGTGGCAATTCTATTGTTTTATATGCTTCATTGTTTTTGTAGGTTGGTTATTTTATCGTCCGTCTTAGTCATTTAAATATTAGACTTTACCATTATATATTGCGACGTCATGCAAACGATAACATCTATTGTTTGAGGATATTATTCAAATTAACCAGTTTCCATGTTTTTTACACGATTTCGCCCATCAAAGTTCATATTTCATCACTGGCCCTTTACACGGTGTACGATCATACTATTGATTGTATGACGTCATTAAAGTTTACGATTGGTCCCTGGTTTTTGTCGTGGTACTGTTGTATGTGGTAGGTCATTTACGTGGTGCTAGAATGTCTTTGATTTTATGACGTCATGCAATCATTTTAATTCGTGTTGAGGTGGCGTTTTAAAGCTTTGTAACACGTGCTAGTCTAACAAGTTTTGACATGTCATTGACTCGCTGGCAAACTATGGATTTATTGATCCAATACGTCACTTTGTCGCGACTGCGCAATTACCACGTGTCACCTCGGTTGTATATTTATCGTTCTAGCTAGTGACTTTTTAAAACTATTTCAAACGATGTTTTTGTAAAATGTTTGACTAACTTTCTTATTGTTTTTCATTACGTCTTAACGCTAACGCTCAGCGTCTTAACGCATTCATTCTACCTAAAATCACTTTCTTAACGTCATTACCTATTTCATTTTTACTCATTTTCTTTAAATTTTTTCGATTAAAGTTTACATTTTTACCATGATCTGCTATTGATTTACATCGTACTATAGTACGAGAATGCCAGTGATTATATGACGTCATACGATGTAACAACCTGTCATTGCTCGAGGATATTATTTTCCAAATTATGATTTTAGACTCGCTTTCTTAACATTTTTCTTTACGTCTTAACGTCAACTCTCAACGTCTTAACCGCCTTTATTCTATTGTCCACTTTCTTAACGTCACTCGCTATTTTATTTTTAGTCATTTTCTTTCAATTTTCCCGATCAAATTTCACTTTTTGTGCCCGTACTATAGTACGAGAATGATTTTCTCGACATCTGACACACACCATCTGCCATTTCTTACGTCATCCTATCGATGAATACCATTGATTTAATGACATGACGTTAATCGAGGATATTATTTTTCAAATTATGGTTTTAGACTCACTTTCTTAACAGTTTTCTTTACGTCTTAACGCTATGGATCAGCGTCTTAGCGTCTTTATTCCATTGTTCTTTACCGAAAATCACTTTCTTAACGTCATTTACTATTTTCATTTTTACACATTTTCTTTCAATTTTCATGATCAAAGTTCACATTTTGTGCCCGTACTATAGTACGAGAATGCTATTGATATTTTTATAAATTATGGTTTTAGACTCACTTTCTTAACAGTTTTCTTTACGTCTTAACGCTATCGCTCAACGTCTTAACGCCTTCATCCTATTGTTCTCGACCGAAATCCATTTTCTTAACGTCATTTTCTATTTCATTTTTACTCATTTTCTTTCAATTTTCCTGATCAAAGTTCACATTTTGTGCCCGTACTATAGTACGAGCATGGTATTGATTTTCTCGACATCTGACACACACCATCTGTCATTTATTACGTCATCCTATCGATTTTCTGACGCTTACGTCAGTACCCCTGCTGTGCAAATATCGATTTTTTACACGTATCTGGGAGGACTCCCTGCTGTGCAAAATTTCATATTAAGACAGAGAAACTACTCACCAAATTCCAATGGTTAAAGCTACAAGCTTATCGCAAGTTATTTTTAGGGTCAGCTTAGTTAAAGGGGCATGAGCTGCCAAAATGTTGATATTTTGACGTTGATACAGAATGTTTAAATTATCGGCTATTTTTCCTAAGACGTATAATTCAAAGACTTTTTAGTGCGCCTAGTCTCGGGAATGTACGTTAAAGTATTGTTTTGAGCTAACTTTTGCCTAGAATGAATGAATGGTCGTCCCGGTTATTTAAATTTTGTTTACTTTTCGAACACGTTTTCGGTTCGTACAGGCCACATACTGTATGGATTTTCCTCATTCCAACGCCAATCATTGAGTTTTTCGATGGCCTGTAAAGCCTCTTACTGTCGGGACGATCAGAAATTATGAAAAAAGTGTGAATTCCGGCAGCTCATGCCTCTTTAAAGGGACATACTGTCAAAGTTTGTTGTGGGTTTTCATTGAACTATCGATTTTTGGCTAAATAAGAAGTAAGCAACATCGAATGACGATCGCAAGTCGATTTCCAGCTTATAAGTACATTTAAATGTGCGTGAGCTGCCAAATAACGGACACTTTTCTACATAAATCCTAATTGTCAAGAGAATGTGAATGTTCGAAGTAAGGATTACCGTTGAAATAATAAGAAACTTGTCTCCGTGGTTATTTTAGACAAGAAGATTTTCACTGTGCCCGTGTGTTATGGTGTTAAAAAAGATAAAGCCAGCAATCTGTACAAGCCGAAGATATGTACGAATAATGGACACAATTCAAATAGCCGGAATTCCTGAATACATTTTAGGGTTTTATCGGTTAGGATTACTGAATTAGGTACATTTCAAAGATCAAACGGAAGCTCTTTTTGTACTTTTTGATAAACACCATTCGCTAATTCTAGTTTAGCCCGTTATTATTTGTCTTTGACACCTAACAGTCGTAAACAGACATTCGAGAATACATTACACGGCCAGATAGAGAGCGGTTAAACTAAGTCAACTCTCTAAACACCAATATCAATAAAGAAAAGGACATCATCCAATAAAACTTAACATTCAGTAGTCAATAACTGTAGAAGCGTTACACACATCATGTAGGCCTTCCTTTAAAGGCACACTTGTCGCAAAAATCAGGAATATTGTTTACATTAAAAAAGAAAGACCGTTTTCTGTATTTTTCCCAGACAATATAAGTTAGGAACTTTCTATTTTTACCAAAATGTAAAAGTTTGGACGTCACTTTGTATTTTTAATTTGAATTTGAAATGTTAGGTACCCGGAACGTAAACAAACCGAACTGCTCGCACAAGCGAATTTTATGTTTCAGTCGAGTGAGTGAACTAACGGCACAGTGTAATTTTACGTAGGCTTATTTATCTGAGAAATACAGACTGACGATCGGTTAACAGCGACTGGAAAAGCCTGCTGATAATTGTTTGAGTGTAAACCACAGATACAAAGGCCTGAAAAGAGGGTAATCCAACACGAAAGTTGACCGACACTGATCGTTGATGTTGTAATCAGGCTTCGATTCTTCGTTTGTTTTTCACCCCATTTCTACATTCTAAAGCTAACTAGACATGTTTTATGTCTCCTATGTTTAAGTTTAGTGGTATTAGTCGTAGTAAGCTCATGTAAATTGGTTTTCTAAGCAAATTTAAACAGGCTACGGCGGCAAGTGGGCCTTTAACATTACATTATACCAATGAGAAATAATTAAGGCGTCACCACGAAGTTAGTTGTTTGTGAACAGATTGAATTAGTGTTGTTCACAAACAACTAACTTCGTGATGATGCCCTAATTACGGTAAGAATTCCACCAGTTCAGGTATTCTAAAAAATTCAAGGGCCCAAAAAACATTACAAAAAGCACTCTTAAAGTTCAAGATTTTTTGGGATTGCGCTATCGGATAATCCTTGTGAACGATCGCTGTTGTTGTTTTAGACCAACGAGGCAGAAAGCAGTCTAATAATTCGTTATTTTCACATTGCTCGTCCTTGAATTAGCGGAGTTCTTACCGTATTTCTCATAAGTATGGAACCTACGTTTAAAGAGAGTTTCAAGATTTATTACGTTATCACTTGTAGAAAAGTTACGTCGGATGATAATGTTTGAAAAACGTTTCACTAAACTGCCATTATTAGCAAATGTATTATAAGCTAGGGTTGGTTTTAGCTTTAATCATACCATTAATTTTTCCAAATATGATAAGCGCTAATTACATTTTGTTGATGCATGTCAGGTAAATGGATAATATATCAGAGTTCATGTTTGTTGAACACTTTTGTGTACTGATTAAGCCTATTGTCGCAAAAATATTTCTGTTAAGTTTAATTTTTTTCTCGATTATCATTATACTAAACAGATACTAATACTTGGTCAATTGTTGTCATAGTTCAAAGAGAATTAATGCACATTATCGTGAGAAGATGGAATTGGAATTAATTGCTCGTTGCATGCTTATTTTTTACGGTAGCCGGTAAGCGCCACGATGACATTTTTTTTCAGTTCGGAGCTACTTCAGTATGATCAATTTCGAGGCGGCCATATCCGGCTTCCGTAGGTGTTTCATGTATACCAAATGTCATCTTGGATTTCCTAGAATATAAAAATATCTATACCCATCACTGTGTAAAAAAAATTATCATAATTTAACACGTCATCTTGAACTGTCTGTATATAGTTATGGTGATCAGAACCCGGTAATGTATTTTGTAAAACATAACAAACTCGTCAACCACCATTAGCAGAAAAACAGTCATTAATCACTCGACCGTGTCGAACACTAATTAATAAGATAATGTCTGTACATGCCATAAGTATACTACACTGGGGTTAGAATGAACTGGAGTTTTCAGTCCATTAACGATGTGAAAAAGTCCATGTACATGTACTTAAAAAGTCTAATTAGTTTGTGTTTTTCAGAAAGTCAGTATTACAGTATTCTCGTTATTCTTAGGATTACACTTTCTTGAAAAATGTTTGTCTGTATTATCCATACGGTATTAAGTGCATGCTGGCGATAGGTTCCATTCTCTGGGACCCGGGGTGGATTCCCATTTCGAACGTCACCCAAAATCGGTAGAAGTATTTTTGCCTTTTTTTAAGAAAGTGTAATCTCCAAAAATAACGAGAATACTTAAAAAAGGAAGCGTTTCGCCGGGTTGTAAGCCCATAGTCCATGTTTCATCATACTAGATTCTCTTGCCTATGGGATCGGGATTTGCCGATTTCACGAATATAATGCGTTTCCACGGTAAAGCCCAAGAATCCCGGGCAACGAGATTTGCGAGAGATCGACATTTGCACCAAAAAGAACTCTTGAAGTCAGTGTGACATAAAACAAAAAGCATTCACTTACAGGAAGCTATTATTGTCGACAGAGTACATGCAAATTGTTACGAAAAAGTATTGCTAGTCCAATCATGGAATCTATTTTGAGTATGCCTTGTGATATATGTTAGAAAAAATCAAATGTTCCGGTTAATACACAAAGTGTTTCACGTCAAAATTCAGACAAAATTAACAAAAAAATCCTCAAAGATTTCAAACAAAATGGCGGACTTCATGAATAGAACACAGCAAGTCTTTTAGAGTTGCACTTTCATCAAAAAATGATGTATGTGGTTTTGTACTCTATATTGATTGATTGACGTTTTACGCCCACTCAAGATTATTTCACTTATATGGCGTTGCCAGATCTGGTGGGGGAGGAAATCGGGATCATTGCCCGGAGGAAAACCCACGACGTTCGGCGAGTATCTGGCAACTCTTCCCCATACGGCAACCGAGCGAAAAATACATTCAGCAATTTTCCAGTTTTTTATTTGGTCTGAGAGTGATTCGAACCGATGGAAGATCTCTGTAGGGCTGAGGAACGAGTACTCTTGATTGATTGGTTGGTGTTTTACGCCGCGGTCAAGATTATTTCACTTATATGGCGGCGTTGCCATGTTCAGTGGGGGAGAAACCGCGCCCCCGACCTTCGTCGAGTACCTAGCAACTCTTCCACATACGGCAACCGAGTGCAAAACCCACTATGTATTACGAACCCGCGTCGCATCGATGGAAGATCTATGTCGAGCTGAGGAACGATCACTCTAACCCACTGGACCACCAAGGCCCACTTGTACTCTTGAAGTCAAAATGCTAAGTTACGAAAACATTTGCCGGTAGGATATTGACCGATTGCTTGATGACGTCACTTGCAAATTACACTCAACGCATTTCGGGAGATGGCGGGATATTCACATAATTTTACCAAATGGCGGAAGGAATAATGTTGTATCGAGAAGAGGACGTAAAAGGTGCCAGATCTTTCGACGGCGTTAATTTAAGACGTGCAGTTCGGTTCACAACATGTTGTTTTCATAAATCTATCAGTATCAACTTTTGAATACGTTATGTCATCAATGTTTTCAAAGGAAGTGACGTCGTGCTACAACTTTATAAGTACCGGTTAACAAAATGGCGATCTGAGGTACATTTTACCCAGAAAGCTTCGCGTAAATCTGTGTGACGTCATCAGGCTCGGGGGTAATTGATAAATAATTAACTCAATTATAGGTCAGCCTGTAATTGTTTCCCTGGGGCTTGGGTCAGTTGAACTGAGTCAATAAACAACCATTAACCTAACTGCTGATTAGCTATATAGTACTTGGCTAATTATCAAGCTATTATATCTGTATCGGTCAGCTGCTGTCATGCAGAACACTTTACTACAGATGACTATAGGAACACGTGACAGGCCTTCCAAGCTCATAGTCCACAATAGGCAGTAAAGTCCTCGCGATGCTAATAAGCCTCTTTCGAGTTTGGCTAAAATCCCGCGAGATCACGCGAGAAATGAGTTTAGGGGTATAACTTTCACTGACAAGCCGTTCATTTAACATTAGCGTCTATGGTGATCGGCGGTTATCGTGTGGTTTTGTCTTTGATTCTTTATTTCTAAATTATTCCTTTAATCCGATTTTTTTTTGTGAAACACACTGGAAGCTATCAGTTGCGTTTTTGTCAGTTGACTGTCAATACAATTATTTATATCGCGTGGATACGCTTCGAAGTCGTCAAAAACCAACGGTGAAAACACAACTACGACGTGTTATTTTTGTGTTAGAAATAATAATATGTTTTTGTCCGTAAAAAAGAAGTATCTAATGGCTTTGTATATTATTAGTTATATGACGCCCTTGCGTGGGTATACGGGTAGATATTTGGTGTCTGACATTAATATTTTTTCCGAGGCGAAGCCGAGGAAAAATATCTGTCAGACACCAAATATCTACCCGTATACCCACGCAAGGACGTCTTATAACGAATTTATCACCATCCAGAGCAGCTTGTTTACTTAAAACTGAGTATAATCAGCTGTTCTTTATTCGATTAGTTCACAAAAATGTCATGGGTTGAGTGTATTGAGCAAGGTCTAAATGACGTCGCGAAAGAAATAAATTATATTGTGACGTTGCAAAGTTATATCGGTTCACGATCTTTGAGACAAGCATAGCGTTCAATGCTGACGAAACAACATTCTAAACTGACGTCACAATAGGATTTCGTCTTGACTGAAGAATGCTGTGACGCACCAAGACCTTCACTCCGTGGTAATAACAGCGCGTGAGATCTTAACTCCGGGGTTATACGGAATCAAATATATACACGGAAAGCACTGGGATGCAGACTCACATTCTGGGCGTTTCGACCAATCAAATGCCAAGAAATTTCTCTCAATGGTGATAAATCTTGATATGTCTCAAAAAAGGCTTTTTTTTAAAGTATAGATTGTAAGCCGAGAATCACAGATAAAACAACAGGGTGACAGCCGATCTCCATAAGCACTAATGTTAATCGGACAGCTGATCAGTAAAAGTTATACCCCTAAACACGGGTCTCGCGTGATCTCGTGGGACTTACACCAAACCCGAAAGGAGCTTATTCCCTTGTTGATTAACGTGGCATGAGCAGCCGATTAGAGTAAAAAAAATCGATGAAACAGAATTAGGCAATTGTTTGTACGTAATATTAAAAATACAAACCAAGAGCTTTAAGCTGATACCAATATTGGGGATGTACATGTACGTTAAGGTAGTTTTATAAGCAATACAACCCTTAAAATGAACTAATACAACCCGACTAATTGAGTTATGACCGTTATTACCACACATGTTCGGTTCGTATGCTCGTATGTGTTCGTATGTATGTTCGTATGTGTTGTTGTCTTTACTGATATTTTTTATTTCAACGTCTCTTGACAATCTGAATGTACGAAAAAAGTCCAAATTTTGGCAGACTTTCAGGGTAGTGTATTGGGAAAGGTCAGAACGATGAAGACTCGTTATTTGTAGGTGACTAAGCTGTTTCTATGGCCATCCGGTCGACTAACTTGGATGGCTGCCGTAGTACGATTTGGTATATCGATCCAGTTGTTTTTCTCTTTAAAAAATCACAATGCCTTCATGTGAGGGATATAGTATTGGCACGTATAGGATAAAACAGTATCAAATAAACAATCAAATGAGTTGCAGTTTTCTTTCTCCTTAAAGCCTAACCGTGCCTTCATATAAGTGATTTAGTACTGGCACCTATAGGATAAAACATAGAATAAATTATCAAATGAGTTCCGATTGATAATAAAATCAAGTTGTGTTTTACAGTGTAATCAAGTAGATTTTAGTTAATTTCAGCCGAATTGTCATGAAACCAGACCTTTTGCTCGTATTTGTTCACCGATGGCCGTAAGTGAAAGGCTTGCCAGGTACCCACCGAAGGTCGGAAGTTCCCTCCAGGCAAGAGTAAAATCCCCCCCCCCCCCCAACCACACACACATAAAACCTTGCAATGCTGCCATATTAGTGAAATAACTTGAGTGCGGCGAGAACATCAACCAATCATGCAATCAATCTTTGCTCGTATGGGAAACCCCCGACTTTGAACGGGTATCCAACAAACCCACTCAGAAATGTAAGGAGGTAAACACTCGGAACACACTTCGGCTATCTTCGCTCGCTACCGGTCGGCTTTCACGCACGTAAATCCCCGAAGTTATCAAACTGGATGTAAAGTGTCAGGAGTGTCTTGAAATTCTTTACGTTAGTTATTTTGGAATGTTTGTCTGATTTTACGTGCAACCATCTATGTTTCCTTTTTATTTGACTGTGTTTGATACCGGTATATATTCAATACATCTTCATGATCTTGCATTAATTAGTCTGCTGTGTAAATATTACGAGCACATCGCTACTTAATTCGGAGCTACTTCAGAGGCGGCCATATCCGGCTTCCATAGGTGTTTCATGTATACCAAATGTCATCTTGGTTTTCCTAGAATATAAAAATATCTATACCCATCACTGTGTAAAAAAAATTATCATAATTATCAAAGTCAAGAAAATTTTATTTACCAATCGATTCTAACTGTGTGTTTTATGACAGCATTACATCATGATGAAAACGCCAAGATACTTTACGTGCGTAATGTCGAATGTCTCTGCAAATCGTTTAACTTTATGGTATGATCTTTACGACACACCTTTCTAGCACATTGTTTTAAATGATTATAGACGTTTTTTTCTGAATGCACAGAACACATATCATATTGTTTACTGTATGTCCAAACAACGGGCATTTTAAATACTAAAACAAAGGCCTTTTGTACTCTTCCATTTTTGCTTGATTACTTTAGACGAAAAACGTATAGAGACGAAACCAGTTATAGACAAATCAATATTATGTTCAGAGTAAATATTTGGTGCAAATGTTTTCTGGTATAAAGATAGGCACATTTGCTTACTTGAAATTATTATCGTACTCTGGACCAAATGTATCCAACACAATTGTCTGTCTTTTCTCTCTCGAAAAAATCAATGTTTCGTCAATTGCTTCTATATGCCGATATAGCGGGTGGGCAAAATACAGGTGTTTCCCTTTTATTAGCGACTAACACTAAGTATTTCATTGCAATAACATTTGGCACACGCCATTAACAGTCAGTTTTGGTCATATGGTAGAATTTTCAGCTAGATACCTGTATAAACTAGGAAAGAGTTGAACAAAAGTTAATCAACGTAGAAACTTACCAAAGAAAACTATGAATGAAAAAGTTTAATATATGACAAACCTCAAAATAACCTTATTGGTACCCAATAATCACTGTTTTCTATACTGTCTACTGGTATAGTGTTATATTATCGCAAAAATCAAAGCGTCTGATTGGTCTGTCAGTGATTGGGTGTTCATGGTAAAACGAAGTATTTTCATTTAGTTTTCCCAGGGGCAAAAGTGAGCTCGTTGATATTTTAACCCTGGTGACTAACTTTGTTGCCCAGGGGATAAAATGGCTTCTCGTCGACTTCATAGATATGCGATTTATTGTAGTCACCTGGCTGGCTGTCAGATGCCAGTCGAAGATCGGCAGTATATATATATTTACGAAAATAAGATTTTCCCTGTGCCCGTGTGTTTTAGTGATTATAAATATATTTTCGTTTTGGATGATTTTATACTAGAAGAATCATCTGTCCCTTCCTCGGCTATTTAAAGCATTTGAAAATGGCTGCTGTGGAAGTCCCACCTTCAAACTGTCCAAAACCCCAACACTCATAATATATTATAGTAATTAAAACTGTCATTGAACAGGCACAGACATGAGCTGTACCAAAATTCCCACTTTGTATCGTAGATTCTGATTCTCCCAACAGCAAGAGACTTTGAAGGTCATCAACGAACTAAATGACGGATGCTGAATTGAAAAACGTTAACAAAATTTAATAACCGAGACAAACGTTGATTCATTTTGTTTGAACAATTGGTTCAAAACACTACTTTCTCTTGCATGCTTAGGACTAGAAACACTAAAAACCTTCTGAATTGCTCGCCTTGAAAACTTAAACGATAATTGCAGCATTCTGTACCAACGGGAAAATATACCCATTCTGACAGCTCAGGCGTACATTCTCGAGACTAGAAACACTAAAAACCTTTGGAATTGCTCGTCATGAAAAAATAAAAGATAATTTCAACAATCTGTAGCATCATAAAAATGTATACATTCTCGCAGCTCATGCCACTTTAAATTCTGTTTCAACAAAATCCGCATTGTGGCCTTTGGTGGCAGTTTGTCTTGAGATTGATTGATTGATGTTTTACGGCGCACTCCAGTTTTCGCTTGAATGGCGGCTTTGTCAGGTTTAGTGGCAGAGGAAACCGGGTCCATTGCCCGGAGGAAACTCCCGGCCATCGGCGAGTACCTGTGAAAAATCCACTCTAAATTTTTTTAATTTGCATTTGGTCTGAGTGTCATTCGAACATTTGTCCTGAGAACCTCGGCCCCTGATGGCAGCTTGTCTTGAAAACTGTCAAGATCAGAAAACGGCTGTAATATATGCATAAACATTAACAACAGATTCGTACATATCGTAATGACTTTGGTATGATTTTATTCTCCTGACATAACGTAAAACAGATTTATTATCAACAAGCAGCATTAAACCAAAGAGAGTAGATTGACAAGACTGGTCACTTCGTCCAATCAGCATTGCCGGCATGTTCTTCTGCCCCCCTAGCGGAATGGTGTTCCGACTGTACACGATTCGACTGCAAGGCACCCCCTACAGAAAGGAGGTTCCTAATAATCCAATCGTGTAGGTTCAAATTCAACACGGCGCGGACGAAGTGACCACTCTTGTCAATCTACTCTCTTTGATTAAACCAAAACGTTCTAGAAAGACAAATGACCCGTGACCCTTTTTTTATAACCTCTGTAATTTGATCGACAGCGACATTTGACCATTAATCCTTCAATCGAACAAAATATAGGGTTGTCAATTCACTGTGTAAATACTCACATCACAACCACAAGACAAACTGAATCTCTTTTTCAACAACTTCATCCGTAGTGGCGATGACGATGTTTTTCTTGTGATGATTCATTGATTGATTGATTGATGTTTTACGCATCCGCATCGATGGACGGTCTGTGTGGGACTGAAGGACGATCGCCCGAACCCACTGGACCACCGAGGCCCTTATGATTCATTGATCGTTTCGCTATTAAATATCTAATGGAAACTTTGGCCGGTCTATTGTGGCAGGAAACCATCCTGGCTATATCCCTGTAGGCGATCTCAATTCTTTCGCTATTAACTGACGTTCGTTTTACATATAGGTTTTCTCATAATAATTCTTTTCTTGATTTTCTATACGGATGATCATTCTTTTCTATATGTTACGAAGTCTATAAACAAAACACGGTTAATCTCCAAGCCACGAAGTCTGCTCTTAACTAGTTCCTATCAGTTGAGAATACAAGTTGATTTGGACCTAGGTTAAATCTGACGAAATAAAGTCTGTTTTCGAAGTAATACCCATCCACTAGTGACGCGGCTTTAAGTGGTGCTTTTCTTTAAAGTTTCACTTTGAAGCATTTTTACGTGTGAATATCTTCTGACTGTTTGTTGTTTGGTTATTGATATTCCAATAAATAAAATGTGTTCAGAATTGTTAGATTGTTATATAACAATCTCAGCACTACAAGTGGGTCTCTGTTGATTTGACACTGTAGGGTAATTTCTTTACTTTCTTACTTTGGTCATCCCGCTTAATACACGAGCTAAACGTGTAGAGATATGGGTTGATGGTCGGATTCAGAGGCAATATAACTGTTGTGAGAATTGTGGTCATTTCCCGGGTGAGAGGAGCCGATGTAATGCTCAGGATACTGGCAATTATTATTGGAATCCAAGAAATTATGTTCGTTACCAGGACAATAGAAAGTCGTCTTGCTACGACCAAATCGCTACGGTCTGTGCGTCCCACAGTGAGTTGAGAGTCTCTAACTCTACAATAAATCACAGCGTACAGGGCCACAATTATAATAAGACAGACGCCATCGAGACCAACAAATATGGCAAAAGAATATTCCCAACCCTTTATTTTAGGTTCGGTGAAATTAAGAGGAAAGCAAATTGACGTGTTGCCATAGAAACCGTCAAAAACCAATGGTAAAATGAAAGGTACAACAGCAATGAGGATAGAGATGACCCATAGAATTACCATAATAATCCAAGCCCCAAATGTGCTCTTTACTGATATGGCAAAAGGAAACTTGACGGTCACAAAACGATCGAAAGCTAAAGCTACCAGTGTAAACATGGACATCTGACAAGAGACCATAGACAGCATTCCAATCAATTTGCACACCCCACCTAAGCGCCACTCTAAATCGTATAAAATATAATTACCACGATAGAAAAGATCCGTAGATGCTAATATTAACAAACAGATTCCCATTAGTAAATCGGACAAACTAAGGTTTATAACATACACAGATGGTCGATTGTTAAACCCGGAATATATCCTCCAACATATTACAATAGTGTTGCCTAAGACACACGCGATGCCAAGAAACCAAACGAGAGCCCGAAGAATTGGCGTAGAAAGAAGATCTTCACAGGAAGAAAATAGGTCTGTATCCGGATGACACTTCTGAACTTTAGAGCGAACGAAGCAACAATACCGAAACGAATCCGTCCACAAATCTTCTACCCATATTTGTTCAATAACGTCCTTCGTCGTTTCTCTGAGATCGTTTCCGTTAAGGTAAATGCTAGAGAGTCTTTTCTCTACTTTCAAAGAGTCGGGTTCTAGTTTTGATATGTTGTTATCTGACAAGTCAAGTTCCCGAAGCTCTGGCATACCTTTCATAGCGTCTCTCTGGACGGTCTGTATACCAACGGCACTGATATTGAGGACACTCATAGAGTTTAATCCACGGAACACAAGTCCTGGTAGAATTCGGAAAAGATTACCATCTAACAGCAGATCGGTTAACGATATGAGACCTTCAAACATATCGGAATGTAAGACTTTTATTTCGTTGAAGCGCAGGTCCAGTATATGTACATTCATTTGATCTGCAAATGTTCCTTTCGGTATATCAGTGATTTTACTTGACGAAAGACGAAGGACGTACAGATATGCAAGTCCACTGAAAGAGCTGTTGTTCAAACTAAGGGTGTTTTCACTCAGCAACAATCCCCTTACGCTTACCGATATATTTTGAGGAACAGCAAACAAATTTCGGGCTCTGCAGTCAACGTTGTACCCGGAGCATAAGCATTCTTCAGGGCACCAAACGTATGCCAGATCACAGTATCGTTCGTCACTCCAAGAGTGTTTACAATGCACACGTCCATCGCAAATATTTCCCTGAGGAATGCATTGGTTTGATCCTTCACATCGCATGTGTCCCGGACAGCTGTATCCTCCACAGGCAACTTCATCCGTACCGATTGGACAGTCTCTCACCCCATCGCAAACACGGTACCAAGGAATGCAGTAGGAATCGGGACATTTGAACATGTGGGGACACACAAAATCTTCGCAGTCGATCAAATGCGCGCCATCACGACACGACACCAGATCGCCATATTCGTCCTTATCATAAATACAAACCTCAGATCTATCAAAACACTTTCTATGATTCTCATGACACCTTCTTGAGGTATTTGAAACGTGACATAGGGCACTATAGTCGTCTTTCAATTCCATTTTCTGCCCTCTGCGTACAAAAAATGTCAATCGAGAGTTCTCTTCTGTACTTTCATCTGCGGTATTTCTGTCAGGACAATCGGGGATAATATCGTATAGCCTTGATTTAGGTAAACATTTACCACCTGGACACATATATCCTTTACACATGTCTACGCCCCAATCACAGTCCATTTCATCACTGCCGTCTAAACAATCCGATTTGAAGTCACATCTCAATTCTACAGGAATGCACTGTCGGTTGACACAGCTATATTCATTATGTGAACAAGGGACATGGTAGCATCCGTCTTCGTCACTTTCGTCGTCGCAATCAGCTATAAAATCACACCTCTGTGACAACGAAATAAAGTTACCGTTTTTACATTTAAAATAAAAATCGTCAGGCACCTCGTTGCAGTTAGCTTCGTCTTCCCCACCCTGACAATGGTTTCTTCCGTCACAGACTTCAACGTCATGAATACATAAACCGTCACTGCAGGTAAATTGTCTGGAATTACACTCTGGCGTCGAAATTACAGTTGTCCTTTCACATAGGACAAAGCCAGTTCTACCTTCATCAAGAATACACCCATTAGAAGAAGTGTAGCCATTAATTTCCTGTAAAAGTGTACTCAATGATGTACATGCCAGGCGACCATTCCGCTTAACCCAGACATTACCATATCCAATTTTAACTCCCCACAACAGGAAATAATATTTGAGAGTTGCTGATGATATGGTATCGATGGAAGCGACGGTACCACCCGCGTCCGAACACATTGGTTCTACTTTAGCTCTTGGTGTCTCTTCTAGAATTGAAATATCTTCCGATAGTAACTTGAGACAGGTGTTTGAGACGATTGTCCAACCTGAAGGACAATGGCGGATGTTGGTCTCTATTGTTAACGTTTCATGCGAGACACTCCCTGTTGTACCATTGTAAATATCCGACGATGTTTCATTCAGCTCAGACGGAGAAGGATTCATTTCGGATAAACTTTTCAAAATACGTTGCTCTAAATTCAACGTTTTGCAAATATATGAAGCTTCTCTGATTTTCACGTTGCAGTCTATTTTGACCCAATTGGTCGAGAAATATACGTTCCCGATAACCATTGCAGTGCAGCGTAGATTTGGGAACGGTAATGGCTGAGATAATTCTCTATCCAAGCCGAGTTTTGGATTACTGGAGAAAATGTTGTTATCTCTGTCCCACCTGTTATACCAGTCCGAAAACGATAGCGGATTGCCGTCTGTCCACCAATGCTCTCCTCCCTATAAACAACAAGATAACTTTTAAAGCATGACATTTGATTCCTGTGTATCATTTCTTTTTCATTTCTTTATTTGACCTCATACAGAAATAAATGCAATTTGGCCGAAAATTAGTAAGTAAGGCAGTCGATAACAGGGCAACTAAAACACTTAAGTTTGTCAATTTTTTAAAAATTACCCCTAAAATAATGTTTAAAGGGGACTTAAGAATATAGATGTATGTTGCTGACAAAACTTGAATGGTAACTGCTACGGTGACCTCTAATCGTACTCAGGGAGAAATACCAGCCTTCGTCAGGTACCTGCCAAACTTCCCACAAAGGGCGATCGAATGAAAGTCCCAGTAAGACAAAACTTGGATGCTAAGAAATTTTGCTTTTATTTTAATTTGGACTGATTTTAATTCGAACCCGTGATCCTTCGATGGATGGCTTATGGAGGGTCTTGGCTTCTCGTACTAAACAATGAGCAGTGAACGCCCCTTAATAATATTGAACCAAGTGGGTGTGTTCATCAATGAGCGTATTTTGTTCCTGTTTTCATTTTTGAAAGGAAAAAAAAGTTGATATTAAAAGCGATAAACATACCTTCGCCAAATTGGTTAGCCCAATAAACAATTTTCCGAGCGGCTGCCTGAAGAATTGATCGTTCCAATCAACAGCTAATGCTTTCTTGATGAATTTTAGTTCCGAGGAAGTTAGAATAGAGATAAGACTACCTCCTTGTGCCTGGCATATTTCTTCAGCTTCTTGCCAAGATATTGGTGCTGTTGATCGAGTGAATTTATAGCAATAATTTCCAAATGGTAAGGAATTGTTTTCACAAAGTGTTTCGTTTGGCATAGTGCGATCAATCTCTTTAGCCTTGAAATATTTCTTCGAGTAGCGTAGCTTAAAAATGAGGGTATTTTTATTCCCAAGCGTCATAGAGCTGAAAGGTTCCATACTGCGATAGCGTCTCAGTCTGCCGCTGTTCATTTCTATGCACGGAAAAGATGTTGTCATTCTAGATTTTAGTCCATGAAATCGTTCCATAACTTCCAAAAAACACGTCAGATCCCTGTGCTCTTGCTTGGGTCTCAAAATCAGGATTTCTATTGACCAGTAGTAAGGAACTGGATCTAGACTTCGTAGAATCCATGTACACGGAGACTGATCGTGCAGAATTAAGCCACAGGGTGCAGTCGGCCACATTTGCTGACCTGAGCAGGACGGCGTTTGGGCGCACAGAAAAGATAATACGTCCCCAACCGCAAGACGAGCAATCCGTTGGGACCATTTTGAGACATTAGACCCGTTCAAAGAATAGCTGGCTTCGTGTTTAGATTGTCTGCATGACCATTCTTGCAAATACTTGGACTCGTCTGTCAGTAATAGAGTGTCATTTCTTACTGTATCCAACATCGTCCACCTCTGACATAGCACTGATGGAGTCTGTTCCGGGTCTACCTTTAGGTTGATAGCTGGCTCACTATCATGTAAAGGATGAACGTACAATAAAAGACAGCCGACATTTGTCGTAGACAAAGTAACAGTAAAGTTCGATGGCGAGGGTCTGCTTATATTAAAGTCTGGAGCTTGAAATATGGTAAGTTGATTCGATGGCTGTTTAAATACAGCTTCATTGATGTGGCGGGCCGAGCAGGTAGTTGACCAAGGGTCTAGCTCATACTGATAACGAGTTCTTCCCGGGCCGTTTGTATAACCGTATAAGACTATATATACTGTTGATGAGGAGGCGACAAAATTATTAAAAAATTTATATAGTCTATCTTCTGTTGTATCACATACTGGTCCAATTGTCTGGTTCCAACGAAAACCACCCATATAAACAACTACGCCAGATCGGGAACAGTTCTGGTCGTTAGGCATGTTGTCGAATAAACCACGATTAAGTAAATTAAAAGCAACAGTCTTATCATGACGGACAACCAAAGCATGATACACACAGCATCTGAATATTCTACTCGGGTTTTGAACAAAAGTATAGTCTCCGGAATCCAAATATCTAAAGACAACGTCCGAGGTTAAGAAGAAATTAAAAACCTCATAAGTAATGCGCAGTGAAGGCAGATATATTGGATCTGGTAGGTTTATAGATAACACTACATGGAACCCAGATGATGTCCATTCAAGCTGACTGTTGAAGTCAAATTGGTATCGGTCAATTACGTCTGTATTTGGGCCATCGTAAAAAACAATCACGCCATCGGGAAGAGTGATGGTCATGTCCCGGCTGGCATTTATTCGGATTCGGTAGCCAGGCTCGGTCTGTAAATGCCAACGATATATAACGTTAGTCCAGTGGTTATCTAACCATTCCGGATTAAGCGGCAAAACGTCCTTCTGTTCACCGTAGAGGGTAATGTGGAATAATGGTTCTATCTTATCTTCTTCTGATTCGAAATGCTGATAGAAATTCAATGAAAAATATCCACTATTATCGGCTGAATCTGTAACTAGAATAAGTCGGACTAAGGTCTTGTTCTTAACCACAAAACTCCACGGATCCCTTCTGCCACAGAAAGTCCCCACTTCTTCTGTCGTGTTTTCGCCCTCTGCCAAAATGATAAATCTATCCTTCAAACAGCGATCATTGAAGTATTCAAGCTGAAATGGATTCACAGACACCTCTAGTCCTTGTCCGTCGGGTACAAGAAGGTCCCAAGAGCAGTTGAGATTAGCCGGAAGTCGACGGTAATCTCCGAGTAAATTGGTTGAAATAGTCCCTTGCACTAATCCACCGGCTCTCATGCTTTTGCATAAACTTGGTAAGTACACCTCCGAAGTGGTGTATTCGATCTTGAAACCTTTCGAACTGACTGACGAATCCGCTTTGAACTCTACCTCAACGGAATAAGAAGCCGGTAAATCCCAATGGATTGTCGTCTCGTTTGATTTAACATCGGATCCACAAACAACCGGTTCGACTGTTTGCGGCGAGTACCGGTATACCCTTGAAACCCGTAGATAATCGTTTTTACACCCCGGCGAGTCTTCTATGTCGTAAGATATCAAATTCAGTACAAAATCCATTGGGGTTGAGGAGACAATTTTCCATCGTATAGTTTGTCCGTTTTTGTAATTACGTGGATAGTTCGGACTGGTTATTATTCCAGCTTTGTTTCGTAGTTCAATTTCTTGAGTTTGCGAAAACTGGGCCTCAGTTGATTGGAAAACCACCAATGCCAGGGCGACGGAAATAACAAGTAATTCATTGTTTCTACATGGAACATTTGGCTCTGTAATAAAAAAAGAGAAAATTTTTATCAAAATGATCTTATAAAATGAATAAGTAAACCTTTAGCTATATTGTTAAGTCCTTACATCTTTACGAAACTGGAGCCTGTTTCACAAAGCGGCGTAGATGTATTTTTTGCGTAACTTTCATACATTTGTACTAACGTATCTCTACAGTATGGGTTGCTATAGCAGTTACGTAAAAACTTACACTACGTCGCTCTGTGAAACAGGCCCCAGTTGCGAAATATTAGGCTACTTCGGACAGGGTCATTATGTCGCCTTAAAGCGTAATATGACTTTAGTTATTCCTTCAACGTTTTACTTTTATCACTTTTAGTAGCATGGCATGCATCACAAAAATTTAATAGTTTTGGGTCTACGTTTATAACCAGTGGTGTTTTCCTTCGCGGAGATGTAGACATTGGTCGTCCATGCAGAGAAGCCTGAGAGAAATACTCCTAACAATAGGGACAAATATAACCCCGATAATTTCGGAGGTAGACAAGCTACCGGCAGGCGAAACTGCTGAATTTGCAGCTTATAGAAAAACTAAACCCGCCACACAGAATCAAAAATTAGTCCATGAGTCTATACTTTGTAGTTACTCGAAGAACTTTATCGCTGTTTTTTGTGTGTTTTTTTTACTGAAAGTAGGCGGGCCATTTTGCTTCGTAAGTGCTAGGCAATGTAGCTGATCTTTCCTACGTAGTTTCTCATGCCGGTCCCTTGTAGACCCCCAAGGTCGCACTGAGAATACGTTCTAATGCCATGGACCATTTCCCCGTCTATCTATACATATGAAGATCGGCACGCCACCTGTCCTCAGCCGGGAAAAATTATTATATTTTTTGTGCTTGATATATATTAATAAACTATTATTCTGAGGTCTTTATTTGTAGGCTACTGCTTGGCCAAAATAGCCACTCATTTTAAAATTCTGTCTTTACGGAAAATATCAAATTTTTTGCAGGTCTGGCTACTTAAGCGTACATTTTCAAAGCTGGTTTATTAAAAAATAGATTAAATGATTGACTGATTGATGTTTTACGCCACACTAAAATTGTTTCCCTAATATGGCGACGTTGCCAGGCTTAGTGGGGGGGACCAGACTCTGCGGAGGAAACCCCAACCGTTGGCGAGTACCTGCCAACTGTGTCAGACTGAGGGACTGTCATTCTTACCTGAGCCCCCCCCCCCCCCCCCCCCCACTTAATAGAGGAGTTGAGAGATGGTTTCATGTATTTTTTTAGAACAAAACATTTTGGCAGCTCATGCCATTTTCATACAGGACTCAATACTCCACCTTGCACCGAAACGCCAAGATAGATTTCCAAGCGCGATTCCTAATGCGATTTATGTAAAATGTTATATTTAGTTAATGTGGCATGAGCTGCAGGTTGGAAATACAGGCTCTCAAGGGAGGTTGCATATGGGTTGTTTAAGTGGCATTTAGAAGTTGAACTATCAATAAACACGTGGTTGGAATGGATAACAAACTTCTTGGTCTGGTGTAGTTACTAACACCGTTTTCAAGTCATTGAAACTACAACGAAACGTCGCAGAAAAATAAACCAAGACGTTTGTTATCCATACCAACCCCGTGTTCAAAGTTACATATGGTCATAAGGGGAATCTTGAAAAACTAAATGATCGGCTTTGAGATTAAAGAAAAGAAATACAAATATCAGTTACGAGCCGGTAACTAGCATGTTAACATTTCTGGGATTTCATTGCTAATGTAGCAGACATTCTTGAAATTGATACAACGAAAACCTTATTTTTATGAATAATTAGATAACTATCTTTCAAGGAAAATTTCCAATCATTTAACAGTTCACACCACAATAGAGAAAACATATACTTTTTTCTCGTTAATTAGGTTCCGGGGTACAGTTGTTTCTAGAAACCGGTACGATTTCCTCTTCTGTTTGCGGAAATGTCCGAATCGAGAACTGAACCTACAGGCTCCGATCATCTGCACTAAATCCCACTAAGCCGACATACGTTTTTTTAACAGAATCTGATCGCATAAATTATAAGAACACTCTCTGATAGATTCGTTGACTAATTGATGTTTGAACACACGATCTAGATTATTTTATTTAATATGGTAGTGATGATAATTCGGTGGTGGGGTTATTTACTCAAAGAAACCTCTGACATTCGGACAGTGTCTGACAAACCTTCCAAATAGGGCGATCAGAATGAAATTATTTGGATTAGTGGGATTTGAACCCGCGACCCATTGATGGAAGATCTGTGTCGGCCTGAAAGACTGTTCTCTCAGCGACCGAGGCCCCAATCCAATGGACAAATTTCAATAAACTCAAGTCGCGATCAGGATAAAATTATTTGGATTAGTGGGATTTGAGCCCACGACACATTGATGGAAGGTCTGTGTCGGACTGAAAGGCTGTTCTCTGAGCGACCGAGGCCCCAATCCAATGGACAAATTTCAATAAACTCAAGTCTCCGACTTACCTGACAAAAATGTTCCAGCCATATCCGCCTGAAGCTGTTACCCAAACTGTCGTAGGTGTGCCTTAAATACCCACACAGATCCCTAAACTCACATCATCAAAGCGGGGCACTCGAACGTTGGCACTTCGGTCTGCTTCTTAATCCGCTGGGCCATCGTTTACACCATCACCACTAAAACGGATGGTAATCGGTTTAAAACCATCGGCTATATGTCTTGACTAGATGTATTTGCTCAATGGATAGATGTTTAGTTTCATCTCCTACATAAATATGTTTATGCACCGCACACAGATATCGAGTCGCATCTGTATGGAAATAGAACTGACTCTCTCTAGACTATCGGAAGTACATTTGCGTCCGTAAAGATGTTCGCTTTTATTTATCGATGGAAAGTAAATGGCGCTATTACCACTACCCCCTCCGGGTGACTGTTTGTCGCTGCCACGGACTGCTGCTTGGCTCTTAGTTAAGGCTCGGTAATCCGTATGAAACTCATCCAGGTGGCACCATGAGCTAGGTATCGTCCAGCGATAATTAGCTTATAATGATTTGAAAATACACTTAACCTGTCAGAATATTGTTTGTCTTTTTATGGCTCATAAAAGCCGCTTTGTAAACCGTCATCGGTCAATTAGGCCGGGGGCTATGAACGATGTGACATAAACACCTTCTGTGGACATAGCGAACGTAAACAGCCGCTTTGGCATTTGAAAACAGTTTGTCTATTCCTCGCAGACAATTACCGTTACATAAACGTATATGTTTAGCATTTTTTTTACTAACAATTTCAACCCGTTGACGTAAAATCGGAGATATTTGTTTGACCATAAATGCCGTCATCACAACTGTCACTCAATGTTACAATCCTATGTTGATGGGTTTCTACAGTAGTGTGTGTTCTACGTTTAATAATTAATACTATGGGAGAGGCTGCTCATTAACCACTCCAAACGAACATGTCACACGTCAGCTATCCCTATAACAGTATGTTTGAAAAGTAAATTTAATGTTTACGGGTATTTTTACAATGTGTTATTTTGCTATATTAGTCTTTTTTGTATATTAAAACTGTCTAGTTTTTGAATGGCTTGTAAGTGAAATTGCCTTCGTTATTAATTTTAAGATTTTCGAAAAAATATTGTATTTACATTTGCCCGTCATTTTTCTGGTCATTTTCGCTCCTGTATATCGGGTAGCTAAAAGCCCTACTTCATTAAATTTTTTTCACTTCGTCATTTTAAAATATATCTAGACCAAAACAATTGCATAGTTTAATAGACTATCATTAGTTTATATCTATTTAACTCACACTGCCGACATTTTAGAAATTTTTTAATCCAATTTTCAAGATGAAATACCTTGAAAAACGAAACGATCGACTTCGATATAAGTAATATTGGTAAAGTAACCTATGCAAACAAATAGTATGTGTTAAAAACGAACAAAATTAAAAAAGCCGGGATGTGTGAGTTCACTTTTGTGGATTTCTTGCTGATAAAACTGCCTTACTGTACATCCCTAAAATTGTTATCAGCGGAAAGCTCTTTAATAGGGCAAACAATTAGCTGATTCTGTTTCTACGAAATCGTCCATATATTTGGCAGGTCGTGCCACTTTAAACACGTTTTATTCGGCGAAACAATTAAATAGTTTGGTCAAAAATGTGTATGCCGAAACTCGGAGTTTTAGCTTCCTTGGCGTACACTCTTATATAGGCTCATATAGGCTCATATATATATAGGCTCTTGAGCCATTCCGGGCGCCACTGTTGAGCCGAAGCTCGCAACAGACGTTGTACCAATATTATTTTGTTCTTCTACCCAATATTGGGCATGCCATTTTCTTGAATCTAATGCAATTGAACGCATAAAAGCAGGCATTTGAAGTAGATACATGTTGATCAACATTGTAAAACAATCAATGATTTCCGACAGTTGACAGGTGCACTTTGACCTCATGTGTTAATGCCCCATCTTGGGCACGTCGACAAAATTATGTTTAACCAACCTCTTGCCATCCAACTGACCCAATAATAATAGTGGTTAGGTTGGCCACATTTGGTCCAAAAAGCTATGTTGTCATGGTAACGTGGGGTAGCCTCGACATACGACATTTCGACCATTTTTTTTAAAATCTCACTGTAACAAATCTTTTCAAATAAGTTTAAAGCTTATACTTGATCTGACATAGCCTGCCGATATTTGTGTTGATATCCATCGAGCTAATCGAGTTATTCGAGTTCTACTCCAGAAACGTTTTTTTCCGACCCACTCGATGTAACATGGAAATACACCTCGTCCTGTGGGTTTTTACTGCTTAAAGGGAAAGAAAATCTAAGCTTTAGACTAGTTTAGATGGAAAGAGTAGAGTTCATTTAGTCCAAAACAACTGTCCAATGTATGTTTTATCCCCTCGTAAGTGAATAATTGAAATTTGAAGGTGGTGTTACAATAGAGAATAAGCTCCATAGGCCATTCACAAGGCCGCCACCATTTTTTCATTAGTTTTATCCAATTATTGTTGAATAAAAATTTAAGTGCGTTATAGAGTAGTCATGTGATGCAATTTAGCCAATGGCTGGCTAAGTAATGGCGCGCGGTTGCATACTGACCTATATATTCGGAGACAATCTTCCCACTTCAAGTTTGTCGCCATGTTTTTTTGGACCTAAATCTACCCTTATACATTAGAGAGCGGTAAAAATACGTCATTATTGATCTAAAAATAGCTATACCAACATCACGTCACCCTAAAACGGAAAAATGGCTACACAGATAAGCCACTGAAAGGACATACTTCTGTCTGTTTTTATTAGCTTGAGGGTCACTGGAGGTAATTGACGTGAAATGTTTTAAGTACTTTGAAGGTTGTTATCGACGATAATCCCTATGTATTTTTAGAGATTCCCCCTCCTTTAATAGCTAATGAAAAAACGAAACATTAAACCTCAAGTCATTTTATCAGTCAGGATAACTTTGGTATAGACGGTGGCCAACCTAATGAAATAGTTTAATACAACAATGTATTATTGGGTATAACGGTCAAAATGGTATACCTCTTTTTTACTCACAATTGTGAGCTTTATTTTAGAAGATTTTTCCTGTGCCCGTGTGTTTTAGGGTTCATAAATATAGAAGAATACATTTATGGTCATCTCTGATGGATGTTATTGGTGGTCACTCCTGGAAATACCAAATGTTCACGCGTGACACAAATATACCCCCGTTTATCTTAAATGAGTCGATAATAAACCAGACAAACTTGGTTGCATTTTGGAATAAATTTGCGCGCTGTCATTGAAAATCTAGGTCGATCAAGGTTAGGAACCACCAGAGTTTCTTGAATAACTCTCCGACCTTGTTAATATGATTCTTAATCCGTTCATAGCCTAATCCACTCTAATCCACTCAGGCCAAACATACAACATTGCTAATCCGAACAAGTGAGATCTTGCCTCTGGCCTGACAATACTGGGGAGAAATAACATGTTAGTAGAGACTTTCTGAAGTTCAGAGAACAATACGCAATTGACTTCATTCAATGCCAAATTTAGACTTATTGAACTTACGGTGAACCTCTGGAAAATGTATATGAGTACGAGCAATGATTCAAACGGGGGTATTTGTACATCAACATCGGTAAGTAGATTTGACCAGTGAAGGCTTGCATTCATCTTCAGAAAATTGCACGATTAAAAAAAAGTAACTATCACAATACTTTCAGTGTTTGGAATTTATCAGACATGCCAAAATTTTAAAAATATTTTCGAGTCTATCACCTGTGCGAAGTGAATTTGTTTGCGAAATGTCAACAAAATTTACATAACTCGGATGTGCATGTATAGGTTCATTCATTGTCGACTGAAGTTACTTCTAAACACTTACATTGACATAGATTATCTAACCGGATACACGGTTTAAATTTAAAAAAACGTATAATTCAAACTGCTTTTAGGAACAATATCCGATAATTTCTTATATTTGTTTCATTGAAAAATGTCGACCTTTAGGTAGCTAATGACACATTTTAAGAATTGCGGACATTTTTGCTTTTTGTTCATCAACCAAATTGCGAATATGTCTTTACTATATGTTTGCTTATTGAAAATTAAACGAAAGCTGTGAACTGTGCTATGTAGAGCAGGTTCGCCTATTTAGGCGTGATACACCTTTTTTTATCACAATTAGAAACTTGTCTCCATGGTTATTTTAGACAAGAAGATTTTTCCTGTGCCCGTGTGTTTTAGTGATCATAAATATTTAAGCGTTTGTGGGTAAGACGATCTGATTCAGCTGCTCTGTAAATGAACGATATATATGTCATATTCCATTTTTCAATTCCCATGTGCAACAATGTCAGCGTTTTGATTTTTGTAGCTAATTACCTAAACCCCTTAAAGGGGTTTTCTTTTTATCAATATTTTCAAAAAAATCAACATATAAGACAACGTTGACAACCCAAAAAGAGAACTAGCCTTCTGCATGCCGCTTTCACGCTACGCACTATTCATCGCCAATGTCGGCGTCATTTTTACATTTTCAAGGCTACAAGCTCTCAGCCAAAGTGTTGCATTTTCCAAATCTGTTAAAGCACACAAACATCTTAGCATTGCAAGCATTATCATATACCGCAGGCGTAGAGCGACTTAGTATACAATGTAACCGCCATCTTGTTTTTCGAGTGACTTCCGGTAGGATCTGTCAGTGCGATGTGCCGATGTCAGGGTCCGGTCAGTTTCAGGTAATTTTCTTTATATTTGGTTTTTAGCTGGGGCGATTGCATGTGATTTTTATTTTCCTCAGTGATTATTGAGTCTTTCTAAATCCTCAATTAAGCCTGACAATTTCTGAATTTCTTTCACGCTAGGGAATTCCCTTTTACAACTAATTACGCTGGAAGGTATTTCCCCACTTTGACATTAAAAAAACATATGATCCAAATTCCAGAAATTTGGCAGGAGTCTAGCCAACTATATGTAAAAATAGTGTGCAAAGTTTGACATGAATGCGCCTTGTAGAACTCTTAAAATGTATGCTTAGATGACAGCTCCTCCAAATACATACCGAGTCCCATTGACAACTATTCATAATTCATAGTTTACTGGGAGTTTTATTTTCTTCTTTTACCAGCTATCGCGACAACTTTCTCTGATTAACCCTTTGCATACAAAGTGGAAATTGACAAAAATATTAGTGGGAATGGGATTTTTAATATTGGACTCATGTTAATGGCTGTCATAAGTGGGGTGGTTGACGGGAACTAACAGAAAGTTGAGCATTTCTATCTCTCCAGCAATTTGTGCCACTGTGCAAATTAAGTAATCCTTTGTGTGGTGTAAAAGACAAATCAATCAATCAATCATGGTTAATATTTTCCCACAAACTTATGATATGGCAAGGGAATTTTGGGATTCTACCAGTAGATTGGCCCGTTACCGTGGCATGTGTTTTAGTGCTCATAAAAATATATCTATATAAAAGAAACTACATAATTGGTAAAATCACTCCGGTCTCAGACTTATTTTCTATTAAAACAACAAATGCTATAACTGTCTGCATATTATTATCCTGTGACAAATTTAAACAGGTCCAGGTAGTTATAAAACTTGGTTTATATACATATTTTATATACTTTTCATATTTTTTTTCAGGTCACCAAACTTAGGTGGATAAGAGACGGCCAAAATTGTTACTGAGCTTTAATTTTGAAAAAATGATTCAACTGGTTCAACATGAGCAAGTCAGAAGTAGTCTTAGTTGGAGCACCACGCAAAGTTAAATAGCTAAAACACAGGTTTAAAAGATCAAAATATTTGTATTTCTGTACACAGACGAATGTACAAAAAATGAGACAATGTTTTATTTAAAACATTAAACGAAATGTAAATATAGTACTGGGTAGTTTTCTTTGTGTTTTAAACATGACTATAATTATGAGATTTTAAATATTTCAGTTTTTGGTTTTTCACGCACCAACCAAAGGTTATTTCATCGTTGTCGCGATAAGACTGAAATAATGTTGAAACCGATGTTAAATCTTCTCTCACTCACTTATCCATATCCTTCCATTGGATTGCATAATGATCAAAATTCACTCACACATCTTTGTTAGAATTTGATCATTTATGATGTATCATTGGCAAGTGCGTGTGGGTCAGGCCTGTTATTTGCAAGTGTGTTTGTGTGTGTGTGTGTGTGTGTGGGGGGGGGGGGGGGGGGTCAATAGTATCATTTAAGAGATTCAAATTTTCCTGTGTTCTCGTTTACTAATTCAGCAATTTCCCTGATGACGACTGCAGCTTGATATGTTTTTTAAGTTTGCAGCATATTTCAAATGTCAATATTTTCTCTTCAAATATTTATCATAAAAGTCTAAACATAAAACAATCTTATTGATTATGGGCACACCATCATATCCTTGTAGATCTATGGTAACACCATGCCATTCTTGTAGAAATATTTCATAATTCAGTAATTTCCCTGATGATGATTGCAGCTTGATGTCTTTTTCAATTTTTCAGAACATTTTAAATGTCTATTTTTTCTCTCCAAATATTTATCATAAAACACTTAAAATGATAAACAATCTCATTGATTTGGGCACGCCACCCTATTCTTGTAGATCTTTGGTAATACCATGCCATTCTTGTAGAAACATTTAACAAACACTTCGATGTGGTGAATATCATCTCCACCAGTCCCCAAATTTTGTAAATTGAAACTGTAGTAGAGGTTGTCCTAATTCTGAAAAAATAATTGCACATTTATCCTTCACTGCTTAAGAATATCACAGATTTCCATTTAAAAATAAATAAATTTTAAATATAAGAAGACATTTTTGGAAGAAAAGTGTAATTTAAGTTTAAGGTATAAGCAGGAGTTAAACTGTTAACTAAGTAATACTAGAAACTGTTTTTTTATTCTATTTTCTTTGTGTTTAAAACATGACTATAATTATGAGATTTTAAATATTTCAGTTTTTAGTTCTTCACGCACCAAGTCACCAACCAAAGGTTATTTCATCCCTATGGTTGTCGCGATAAAACTGATGCTAAATCTTCTCTCACTCACTTATCCATATCCTTCCATTGGATTGCATCATGATCAAAATTCACTCACACATCTTTGTTAGAATTTGATCATTTACGATGTATCATTGGCAAGTGTGTGTGTGTCAGGCCTGTTATTTGCAAGTGTGGGGGGGGGTCAAAAAGTATCATTTAAGAGATTGAAATTTTCCTGTGTTCTCGTTTACTTATTCAGTAATTTCCCTGACGATGACTGCAGCTTGATATGTTTTTTAAGTTTGCAGCATATTTCAAATGTCAATATTTTCTCTTCAAATATTTATCATAAAAGACGTAAAATGACAAACAATCTCATTGATTTGGGCACACCATCATATCCTTGTAGATCTTTGGTAACACCATGCCATTCTTGTAGAAATATTTCATAATTCAGTAATTTCCCTAATGATGATTGCAGCTTGATGTCTTTTTTAATTTTTCAGAACATTTTAAATGTCTATATTTTCTCTCCAAATATTTATCATAAAACACTTAAAATGATAAACAATCTCATTGATTTGGACACACCATCATATCCTTGTAGATCTTTGGTAACACCATGCCATTCTTGTAGAAATATTTCATAATTCAGTAATTTCCCTGATGATGATTGCAGCTTGATGTCTTTTTTAAGTTTGCAGCATATTTCAAATGTCAATATTTTCTCTTCAAATATTTATCATAAAAGACTTAAAATGACAAACAATCTCATTGATTTGGGCACACCATCATATCCTTGTAGATCTTTGGTAACACCATGCCATTCTTGTAGAAATATTTCATAATTCAGTAAATTCCCTGATGATGATTGCAGCTTGATGTCTTTTTTAAATTTTTTCAAATGTCAAATGTCAATATTTTCTCTTCAAATATTTATCATAAAAGACTTAAAATGATAAACAATCTCATTCATTATGGGCACACCATCATATCCTTGTAGATCTTTGGTAACACCATGCCATTCTTGTAGAAATATGTCATAATTGATTAATTTCCCTGATGATGATTGCAGCTTGGTGTCTTTTTTAATTTTTCAGAACATTTTAAATGTCTATATTTTCTCTCCAAATATTTATCATAAAACACTTAAAATGATAAACAATCTCATTGATTTGGGCACACCACCCTATTCTTGTAGATCTTTGGTAATAGATCTTGTGATCTTTGGTTTCTACCAGCCATTCTTGTAGGTCTTTGGTAATAGATCTTGTGATCCTTGGTTTCTACCAGCCATTCTTGTAGATCTTTGGTAATAGATCTTGTGATCTTTGGTTTCTACCAGCCATTCTTGTAGATCTTTGGTAATAGATCTTGTGATCTTTGGTTTCTACCAGCCATTCTTGTAGATCTTTGGTAATAGATCTTGTGATCTTTGGTTTCTACCAACCATTCTTGTAGATCTTTGGTAATAGATCTTGTGATCTTTGGTTTCTACCAGCCATTCTTGTAGATCTTTGGTAATAGATCTTGTGATCTTTGGTTTCTACCAGCCACTCTTGTAGAAATATTTAACAAACACTTCGATGTGGTGAATATCATCTCCACCAGTCCCCAAATTTTGTAAATTGAAACTGTAGTAGAGGTTGTCCTATTTCTGAAAAAATAATTGCACATTTATCCTTCACTGCTTAAGAATATCACAGATTTCCATTTAAAAAATCAATAAATTTTAAATATAAGAAGACATTTTCGGAAGAAAAGTGTTATTTAAGTTAAAGGCATAAGCAGGAGTTAAACTCTTAACTAAGTAATACTAGAAACTTTGTATTTATGACCTTTTATTCAATTTTATCAACAGCCTCATTGCAATACATTGGCTAATTGGTTTAGACCAGCTTTAATACGAATCGATAAGTTAACGTTAAGAATATCCGTATATATATATATCACAGATTTTCTTTAAAAGAAAATCAATAAATTTTAAATATAAGAAGAAATTGTTTGGAAGAAAAGTGTAATTTAAGTTAAAGGTATAAGCAGGAGTTAAACTGTTAACTAAGTAATACTAGAAACTTTGTATTTATGACTTTTTATTCAATTATATCAACAGCCTCATTGCAATCCATTAGATAATTGGTTTAGACCAGCTTTAATAATTGATAAACTAACCTTTCTGCTCAAACACTTTTACTCGTGAATTAAATGTTGCGATTTGGCCAAACCTGCTGTTAGTTACTGGCAACCATCCCACTTATGACAGCGATTAACATCAATCCAATATGAAAAGCTCCATTCTCACTAATATTCCACTTCGTACATGCTAAGGGGGTAATCGGTGAAAGTTGTGGTGATAGCTTGTGGTGGGAAACCTCAGTAAACTATGATTTATGATAGCTGTCAAAGGGATTCAGTACCTATTTGGAGGAGCTGTCAACTAAGCATTAATGGCGCATTAATGTCAAACTTTGCACACTTTTTTTTACATATATATGACTAGATCCCTGTCAAATTGCAACAAAACGCGGAATTTGGATCATATGTTTTTTTAATGTCTAAGTGGGGAAATACCTTTTAGTGTAATTAGTTGTAAAAGGGAATTCCCTAGCGTGAAAGAAATTCAGAGAATGTCAGGCTTAAATGAGGATTTAGAAAGACTCACTAATCACTGAGGAAACAAAAAATTACATGCAATCGCCCCAGCTAAAAGCCGAATATAAAGACAATTACCTGAAACTGACCGGACCCTGACACCGGCACATCGCACTGACAGATCCTACCGGAAGTCACTTGAAATAACAAGATGGCGGTCAGATACAAAACCATCGTGAAGTAGAACACTTTCGAGCTGGGGACAGGTGCCGTACTCCTTTCAGTGTCCGTTTTCAGTCGTTGGTTAACAATGTTAGTATTTAGCTAGAGAATATACAGTTTCCCACTGTTCCCATAGAAATACATTTTTCTTGTTATTTCTATTGCATTAGAGCAAAAAATTAAGAAAACCCACCCATCTAACTTAAAATGACATGAGCTGCCAAAATATTGATATTTTAAAACCGAATTTTAAAGTTATCAGCTGTTTTTCACTAGATGTACAATTCAGAAGCTTTTTAAGGGCACTAGTCTGGATAATGTACGTTATATTATTTGTTTTAACTAACTTAGCCTTAGAATGAATAAACGTTCGCCCAGAGGAAACTCCCGGCCATCGGAAGGTACCGAGCAAATTTCCTTGGACTAAGTGGGATCTTTAACCCATCAATGTAAGGCCTGTGTCCGGCTGAGGAACCACTCCCAGCCGAGCTGACTAGACCGCTACAAGAAAGGAATTGTGAAAATACACCAATAATCCTGGGACTCGTTGTACTAAGCTGGCGTAAGTTGTGCCAGTCGTAAACGCGTGTTGAATTATATGAACTTGCGCACGGTCGCAAGCCTTGCGGAGCAACTCTATGCTGTGAAGCCCGTTGCTCCTGTCTTACGAAGCTGGCGTAACGTTGCTCATAGGCCTACAACATGGACCAATTGCGACTAGGGCGTAATTTCTTATAGTTTTAACACTGATTTACGTCCGACGTAACATAGGCCCCTACGTCCGCTTTGTAAGACAGGGCCCTGACGTCTAAAGATCGATTGCTTCATGACATCATTGGGTCATTTATGAGAGGTCAGCATTCTCCACAGAAAATTATAATTTTTTTAAAAATAAGACACACAGTAAAATTAAGAATAATGTTATTTTTACAAGAACAGCTAAAAATGTCTTGTTGGTAAATCATCAGTATATAGGGTATCTACCTGACTGGCAAAGTACATTGTAAGTAAACCAGGATAGAGACACACGAGTGCGGCTATATATAGGGTTGAAGACATGCGCGTTGTTTCAGGTTCTTCTAACAAAACAGTTACCTCAAACAAGTTGTCTGAAATATCCCATCAGTTTCCGAGTAACAGCAATGAGCCGCAGGCATTTTGGTAGAACTGTATCAACAGCATCAGAAGCTATCTTTGAATCAAATGATTCCGGGACGTTATCTAGTTTCGATTTTTTCACAGCCATCAGTTGTCCCGGTTATATACTCTAGCAATATTCAAAATGGAAGCTAACTATGATCGGTGGAGTAATTAAGGCTGGGGCCGTGAGAGATGTTCCAGTGAAGATTGAATTCCTCTGGATTAATTCATTAACATGCAGTTTTGGCCGGAGATGAATTGACGCCATTGTTTAAAACGGCATGAGCAGCCAAAATGCTAGCCCGGATTATCGGTCTTACGGCGACTGGTATTATATGGCTGCTAATGTGTATGACAAACACGGAGAGAAAACAAAATTCGGCAGAGCACAGATTTCTCGGCTACCAAAATGCAAGCTTTTTTTCGGGACTTCCAATTGTCTTAAGTGATTAAGCGTTTAAAGAACCTCCAAAAACTAAACGATTCACGTTGAAATAAAAAAATGTCGGTAAAACTAGTAACCTGTACGGACGGAGAAGTGTGCTAATAGATGAAATTACAATAGCCGGGATATAGGCCTAGGCCTATGGTTTCATATTAAGGTTTTCGTTAATAATAAAACTAACTTAACGTACATTTCTAATGCCGGTATCAACAGAATGGTCAAATTCTCTAGTTTTTTTAGAAAAAATGCGGACAATTAACAAATTCTTTCTCAAAGAGTTTGCTTCAAGATTTGGCAGTTTTTCTCACCTTCACATGAATTCACACGTTCTATTTGTTATTGTTTTCATTTCTAGAGACTGGAAAAGATGAGTCAGTTGGTGTTAACACAGGAGAGATTTGTGTTATTAAGAGATGCCATAGAATCTACATTAGAACTGTTTCATTCTGTCGTTATTACCGAGAAAGAATCACTGAGAAACAATTCCCTCTCTTTGACAATAGGCCGACTGGAAGAAATAGTAAGTGGTTAATTTTGATGAATATCCTACAGACCTGCAATTTCCAACTTCGTTATCAGTGTCAACACATTATAGGGTATTAAGAGGTTGGTGGAATCAAACGTAGTGACATCACTATCATTTTAAAGTTTGAAGTTCTTAATAAACGTCACATATAGATTGATTGGTTGATTCAGTGATTGATTGATTGATTGATTGATTGATTGACGTTTTACGCGCACTCAAGGCTAAGCTCTAGTTAGTAATCAACCTAATGAAATACCATAGGTTTAGTTTATTACAATAATTTATGGGGTATAAAGGTCTAAATGATATACCTCTTTTTAACACAATTAGAAACTTGTCTCCATGGTTATTTTAGACAAGAAGATTTTCCCTGTGCCTGTGTGTTTTAGTGTTCATAGATATATATGGCGGCGTTGCCAGGTTTAGTGGGCCACCGTCACATATAGAGATTAGACGTGTAAAAAAAGAGCATAGAATTTCTTATAGGTAGCTTTTTATTTTATCTGCTGCAGAAATTTTTATTTAGTTTTTGGTCTTGACAACGACATACGGAGTTTTCAATTCTGCAAATTCGCTTTGGCCAAACGACCCATGTCCTATGTCTATCATTAAAGGTGCTTGGTTTGCCTTGACTTATGTTAACCATCTCAATCTGATCTTACTCAACCAACAACCAAAGGGTTCTGCAACCAAAGGAAAGAGAACTATTGGCTTTAATATAATAACAATGTTAGAAATTCATAAAACGTCCTTTTCAGCTAAAAAGATGATATTCATAAGCAACAATCATTTGTCTTAGAAGTTTGCTAGGTCGTTTTCCCGATTATTATATTTGTCAACCAAACTTAGCCCAGTTCGTGTATCTGAAGTCATGCCAATAGTGATGACGCGACTATCTATGCATAGCAAGACTTGTCAGTACTTGGGTACACAAAGATAGGCTCGTCATCACGATTGGAGTCTGTCTTGGATTTTCGACACCATAATATTTTATTAAGAAGCAAATACGACCCCATGATCAGGCTGTTTACAAAACTTGTTGTTCTATTTCATGATTCAACCATTCTTCATATCATAAAACTAAGGACATCGATGGCTTTTTTTATCCTTGATTTTACTTTTAACAAAAAAAAATTTACTTCCGATTTAAGGATAAGGAGAAATGGCGTAACATCCGGCTAACTTACTTATCTGACCCGTACTTTGGTTACGTGACTGGTAACTTTACCAATGAGGAATTAACAGATCCCAGGAAACTAATGTTAGACCTGGTCAAACGCTGCGACCAGATTCAAGAAACTCTTATAACGAAGACCCATGTAAGTATACAATGGATAAACCAATGAACTATATGCGTGGATAGGACACGTCTCATTGGCTGGTTTGGATCTTACTTTGATAGTTGAAGCGAACGTGCATAACAGATCTGGATCGAAATTGCACCATCTCCTAGTAATGGCGGCATTCGATGCAAATCAAATACCACATGACCTCCATTTCACGCATATAGTCCATCAATTCGTCATTGGTCACATCTTCGGATTTATCTACAACAAACGCCATTAAAGTACAGAAATGGCTTAATTTGTGATGATTGATAATCACTGCTTCGGTGAAATTTCCTCGGTAAAATCGTTGTTCTACATGACGAAATATGCCAGGGGGCCGTTTCACGAAGCCGTCGCACCGTGCGATCAATCGCAGTTGCCATGACGACGTACCTCTTCAATATGGTATCCATTGGCAACTAGGCTTCGTTTGCGATGCGACTGCGTTGTGAAACGAGCCCCTGATTAGGCCTATCACTGTGAACAGTGGGTATTTCCCCTCGTTAAAACATCCGCAGCTTCTAACCAATCCCTGACGCTGACCAATTAAGAGATTGACCAATCGTAGACGAGAATTCCGCATTTCTACACAAAAGTTTTATATAAGTCGAATTCTCAACTAGAATTGGTGGATCTCTAATTGACCAGCGGCTCGTTTCACAAAGTAGTCGCATCGCAAACGAAGCCTAGTTGCCAATGGATACCATGTTGAAGAGATATGACGTCATGGCAACTGCGATTGATGGCACTTTGCGACGGCTTCGTGAAACGGCCCCCTGTTTGAGAAAGTGGTTAGACGACAAACTGTGGAAAATGGCTATTGCTAATACAGAAGCGTTAATATATCGACGAGTCCATCAATAATCAAGCAATAACAAGTGTGGATATGACACGCATGGAGCCCACCAAAAACATGGCGGACTTCTTGTTGATAACATTACGAGCAAGTCCTTTAAAGTAAAAATCTCAACAAAGAATGATGTACCGAATTTTGTACTCTACTTTTGACTGAGAGGATGATGGAACCAGAGAAATACAGTTCTATAGATGAAACGAAATGGAATTCAGGGGCGGCAACTCTAAACAGATTATTTAGAATCCATGTTTTGAATTGCTGAAGACCAGGTTAAAATACCCCGTGTAGATATGCAAATATAAGAAACACTTACGAAAAATCTTCAATATTTAACTCTTTGTCGGAAATATCATGCTTTATCTGATATAATAAAAAAATGCTTTAAATTGAATAGTCCCAATTTTCCCCTTTTTCAGGATTTGTACAGCAACCAAAAGGAACATAGAGAACAAGTGCGGAAACTAGAAGGTAAATAAATGTCAAATATACAGCATTCGATAAAAGTGCATTTGTACTATCTGATCTTCTCGGGAACTCGGTGACTCGGTTGGCAGAGCGATAGTCTTTAAGCGATCTTCTTTGGGCAAAGAGCACGGTTTCTTCACCCAAATAAATCTCGTAACGCAGACAAATTTTAAAGTGAAGTGACCTTGACGGCAGCGCATGTAGCTTTTTAGAGGAGTCAGGAACTCGGTGACTCGTTTGGCAGAGCAATAGTCTCTCAGAGGTTTCCTGGGGGCAAAGAGCACGGTTTATTCCTCACATATATCTGGCAACGCAGCCCTAGAGGGCAGCGTTAACAATTACTTGATCCATGTAGCTTTTCAGAGGAGTTATAATGGATGAACTGATGCAGTGTTAATGTGTTAGGTTTTGTTTTTAAACGGACCAATAAAGGCCTAAATCCCTAGTATTTGATGCTTATTCAGTCAGCTTTTAAATCAAGGATGATATTGCCAAACTTTCGTCAACCAGATGAAATATCATGGGTACTTATGATTGGGTAGGCCCTATAAAGGTCTGAATGATATACCCCTCTTTAACACAATTAGAAACGTGTCTCCATGGTTATTTTAGTCAAGAAGATTTTCCCTGTGCCCGTGTGTTTTAGAGCTTCTAACTAATGTTGGAAACAGCTCTACTCGATGCAAAGATCTTTAGACGTCCTGTAAAGATAAAGTTATTTTATTTTGTAAAAGCTCAGGTGAAAAGTCTCGAAGTTTCATTCAAGGATTCAGAAATAAGACGTGAATCGGCAAGAGAAGATTTGGCTGCCAGTCGAGCTGAAGTCTTGTCACTACATAAAGAATTAGCCGAGAAAAGGGAGGCAATAACGAGGTAAATTGGATTCACATATTCATTGTAAAAATATTGCCCATCTCCACTTTTGCAAATGGCGTACATTATTCATACGAAGGGACGCGCCAATGAGCTAAAACAACCAATGAACTATATGCGTGGAACGGAAGTCACGTGGTATTTGATGTGCATCGAATGCCGCCATCACTAGGAGATGGTGCAATTTTAATTCAGATCACTTATGCACGCGCTCTTCAACTATCAATGGTGGCACATTTTACAAAGTCAGATCCAAAGCAGCCAATGAGACGTGTCCATTCCACGCATATAGATCATTGACAACAACCAACCATTTTTGCAACAATAACAACAACAACAAAAACTAAATGAACAGCACTGTATAAGATGTAGCTAAGAATTTAATGTTTTTGAGATTAAATTGTTCAGATGTTCATGTTCAGAAATTTAGATGATTGAAGGCACATACTGGAGCTCTTAGGTAAATTTGATACCGTGAGTGTGAAATAAAGACACATACTGGAGTTTTAGGTAAATTTCATACCGTGAGTGTGAAAGGAAGACACATGCTGGAGCTCTTAGGTAAATTTGATACCGTGAGTGTGAAATGAAGACACATACTGGAGCTCTTAGGTAAATTTGATACCGTGAGTGGGAAATGAAGACACATACTGGAGCTCTTAGGTAAATTAGATACCGTGAGTGTGAAATGAAGACACATACTGGAGCTCTTAGGTAAATTTGATACCGTGAGTGTGAAATGAAGACACATACTGAAGCTCTTAGGTAAATTTGATACCGTGAGTGTGAATTGAAGACACATACTGGAGCTCTTAGGTAAATTTGATACCATGAGTGTGAAATGAAGGCTCGTACTGGAGCTCTTAGGTAAATTTGATACCGTGAGTGTGAAATGAAGGCACGTACTGGAGCTCTTAGGTAAATTTGATACCGTGAGTGTGACATGAAGACACATACTGGAGCTCTTAGGTAAATTTGATACCGTGAGTGTGACATGAAGACACATACTGGAGCTCTTAGGTAAATTTGATACCGTGAGTGTGAAATGAAGGCACGTACTGGAGCTCTTAGGTAAATTTGATACCGTGAGTGTGAAATGAGTTTTCCATCTCTTCACAACAGACACTCAATACAGGCCATAAGGTATTGGGTCATTCAAAGGCCTAGATTGTCGAGGGTCCTACCAAATATGCTTTGAGAAAACTAAAATGGCTGCCGCATAAGATAACAAGTAAATAACTCATGAAGAAATGGTAAAACCATATGTTTCAGATTATCTCGGGATAGCACAGTACAAATATGGCAAAAGGAACGAGAGAGGGTCTTGGCAGAAAGCGATAAAACGTAAGTGATATTGGCATTTCGGTTCATGTCTAAAACCGGCACAAGCTATATAAAACTCACAATTTTTTTAAATTTCCGATTTTCCGGATAACACCAGGATCGTCGAAGTCGAAAGAAATATATTTATATTGTTTCAATTTTATACAGCATTAATCAATTAGAGTCAGATAAGAAGAGACTCGAGCAAGATAACGACAGAATGAGGAGAATAATGGATAAGAAACTTCAAGTGAGTTCAAAAACCGTTTTATATTTACTGATTTAAAAAGGCTTTATAGTAATTAGCGCTTGCGTCTTTCAATGGGAGTTTCATAGTTAAGAAATTGCCCCATCTCTTCCAATTCCAGTTGCATCGAAGTGATTAGCTCGAATCCCATGCACGAGCATCTTCACAAGTCAAGCTAAAATCTGCATGTCTCCATTCCGTGTGGGGGCATGCAGATTTTCTCTTGGCTAGAGAAGATGATGCCCGAGGTGACACAGTGTCAAGCTTGTCAGACAAAGGTCAAGGACAGGTCAGCTTGGCAGTGTCTCAGCGGGGATTGGAATTCATTTTACCGGTATTGACACTGCACACCAATGCAGCCTAAATTAAGTAGTGTTTTATTGTACCAATTTCTTTAAATTTGCTGCTTTCTTAGTCCCAGGGCCCTGTCTTACAAAGCTGGCGTAAGTTACGTCGGACGTAAATCAGTGTTAAAACTATAGGAACTTACGCCCTAGTCGCAACTGGTCTATGTTGTAGGCCTATGCGCAACTTTACGCCAGCTTCATGAGACAGGGCCCAGGGGGCTGTTTCTCAACACAACTTACGTCCGTCGTAACTTTGCGCCTGGTCGTAACGTAATGTTGAAGGTATATGTTGCCATGACGTTACGACTAGGCGCAAAGTTACGTCGGTGTTGAGAAACAGCCCTGTCTCACGAAGCTGGCGAATTCCCAAGTATAATTTATATTGTCTAGCACAAAAACGGAACCGGTGCGCTTGGGTTAAACGCATTGGTATCATATTAACTCATGTGTTTGCTCTTGCTTTTCTCTATTCAATTGTGCCTTTGTTTTTTTTGGTTGGAACCTTTGCGTTTGCCAGGCCATCGGGGAACAAAATAAAATGTTGAAAATGAAGCAGGAACTGAATGGATCAAACGTGGACAAATCTGGTAAGTTTGAAATGTACAAATTTCTCGAAGCCGTCGCATCGCAAAAGAAGCCTAGTTGCCATTGGCTGATTGATTGATTGATTGTTTGGTGTTGTACGCCGCGCTCAAGATTATTTCACTTATATGGCGGAGTTGCCAGTTTTATTGTAGGAAGAAACCGGGCTCTATGTTCGGAGGAAACCCTCCGGTTCTGGTGATAACTGGCAATCATCCGACATAGGTCGTTTGAGTAACAACAAATTTTTTTTAGGACGGGGTGGGATTCGAACCCGCGACTCCGTGACTCAGTAGGTAGAGCGTTGGACGCTCAATCCGAACAGCCTTCCACCAATGGGTCGCGGGTTCGAATCCCACTCAGTCCAAAAAAATAGGAACATTTTCTGACTGGTTTTTCACTCGAACGACCTATGTGGGATGGTTGCCAGTTACCAACGGAAGGTCGTGGGTCGTCGGTTTTCTCCCACACTAAAACTGGCAACGCCGCCATATAAGTGAAATAATCTTGAGCGCGGCGTAAAACACCAATCAATCAAATAATGTCGATGGATAAATGAGAACAATTATTTTTTATAACCTTACTCTGAATAACTAAGCTTTTTGATTGGATTATGTGTATGCTGTTAAATGATAGCATAATATATTACATCTTTGGTCCAATCCCAGGGCTCAGTTTCAGTCACATGTTGTAACTGGGATTTTAAGGCTCACGGCTGTAATATTTCCTATAATAATTTCATAAATATATTTGAGGGTCGTAGAATAACTGCTTCCCAAAACTTGGGATAGAAAATAGGCAAACTATTAAAGTGGCCTGAGCTGCCAAAATTCACACTTTTTTCATAAATTCTGATCGTCACGACAGTAAGAGACTTTGAAGGCCATCGAAAAACTAAATGATTGACGTTGGAATGAGGAAAATCCATACAGTACGGTATGTGGCCTGTACGGACCGAAAACGTGTTTAAATAACCGGGACGACCATTCATTCATTCTAAGCCAAAGTTAGTTCAAAACAATACTTTATCTTACATTTTCGAGGCTGGAAGCACTAAAAAGCCTCTGAATTATACGTCTCGAGAAAAATAGCCAATAATTTCAACATTCTATTTTAACGTCAAAATATCAACATTTTGGCAGCTCATGCCCCTTTAAATACTAATAATAACAAGGACTTACTCAAATATTTCAACCTAAAATAAAGTAACCTATTTGAGCCCCAAACAAATTTAAGACTCACTTCAATTTTATTCATACCAAACTTGTTTCTTCCATGGCATCAAACCCTCTAGTAAGCGATTTGAAAGTCATAGATTCCCTAGGAGGGCAAAATGTATATCCATTATTTTTACTGATTTCAGGTGCAGATAATAAGTTGAAAAATGAAAACTACTTATTACAAAAGGTAATAAAAATCATTGTTATTGCTTTCAATAATCTCTGAAAGGGCTCAACGGAGTGACGTCATTCTGTGATAAATTACCTCCCTTTGATTCAAGTTGGCGTTGACTTTCATGTAAAGAAAACCTTCCCTTTGTTATCAACGACCTATGTGGGATGGTTTCCTCCGGGCATAGAGCCTGGTTTCCTCCCACTTTAAACCTGGCATCGCCGCCATATAAGTGAAATAATCTTGAGCGTGGCGTAAAACACCAAACAATCAATCAATCAATCTCTTTGTTATCCTGTCACAGGATTTAGCTGTACTTGAGAAGGAGTTACAGCGAGTGCAGTTGGTATTTGCAGGGATTCTTAATGGTCTGAAAAACGATATGAAGTAAGTGTATGAGTTGATTTTATTTCCCCAAATTTTACATATAAAACAAGAACAGGAAAAGGTGTAGGAAAAAAAACCCAGAAAAAAGTGTAGGCACCTACTAACTATATTTGGCCGCTCTCGCCACTTTAAAGGTCCAGTTATACAGAGCGCGAAAGCGAACGCGTCCAACGCGAACACGAACGCGAACGCGACTTTGGAGCAGTTTTGCAATTCAAATAGAGCACAAACGCGAACGCGGAAAACAGTTGACGGCTTTCGAGGCGGCTGGTCTTTTTCTTGCTGTGAAAGATACAATTTGGTCATTTGGAAGTTAAACCCTGTTTTAAAATTGTTAAAACATTTAAACTCAAAAAAATTTCAATCACATACTTGCCAGTCCCACTTTCTGTCCAATTGCTTTCCATATGTCTCTTTTTTTCTTGATGTCTTTGAAATCTGTGTCTGCTTTGTTGTAAAAAAACAGGATTCTTCTCAATTTCCAGAAGCATGGCTTCTGTGTTGTCCATTGTCTTGTCCATTTTTCTTCGCAAAGTAGACTGACGCTAGTGCCTAGCTTTATCTTGCAACGGTACAAGTTTCTATTTATGGAAATGATGCGAAGGAAGTACCTGCTGATTGGTTGATAGCAAAAAACCGCGCGACTTTTCGAGAAAATTCGCTCTGGAGACAATCAAGGCGGTTAATCGCGCGAACAAAAATGTGTTCGCCTTCGCGTTCGCACTCTATTTGAACGACATTACATAAATATGACAGAGCTATTCCAGGACGAAAAACCGCGTTCGTTTTCGCGTTCGCGTTCGCGCTCTGTATAACTGGACCTTAAGATAATAAGTGGGGTTGAAATTCATCACAAACTAAATGATTCACGTCCCAATAAAGAAAATCCCTGCAAAGTTTGTGGCAGTTCTAAAACTAAAGACAAGTAAATAACTGAGGCGAACATCCATTCATGTCAAGGTAAAGTCATTTCCAAACTCTACTTTAAAGAACATTCTCACAACTGTAGTACGACTATATGATTGATTGATAGATTTATCGACGTTTTACGCCGCACTCAAGATTATTTCCCTTATTTGGCGGCGTTGCCAGATTAAGTGGGAGAGGAAACCAGGATCATTTTCCGGAGGAAACCCCCCGACCTTCGGCGAGTACCTGACAACTCTTCCACATACGGCGACCGAGTGAAATCCATTGGAAAGTTGGCATTTAAAAATATTGACACTTATATTGAATCAACTTTAGCTTTCCCATACACAACTCTGTACGCCGAAACCTCCATATTTTAGGGCACCGAGAGCCGAGAAAGCTCGAGAGTTTCTTCCGGCCACAGACTTCAGGTAGTCCTGGTTAAGTCCCTACGCAGAGAAACTTTAAAAGCAAAATTTATGAAGTTTGGTTTTTCGCAACAAAAAGTGTACTATACCACACATTCGAGATTTCTCGCTATTGAAATCTAAACGCCAGTCGGCTATCTCCGCTCTCTACCGGTGAGCTTGGACACGCACGTAAATCCCCGAAGTTTCAGAGTGACAGAGGGACAAATTATACTTATAGGTTCTACCATAAAAAAATTCATTCTAATGATTGCATCGGAATTCTTTTATGGAATTATTTTTTGAAGGATAACAACAAAGAAGCATCAGAGTCAGACATATGGGGAGTTGTTAAGTATGGATATGAAACACCTTATGGAGAGAATAACGTTCATTTATGACCAGTCGTTGAGTGGAAAATTGTGGACAGAAAGTGAGAAACTCCCGCCTTCATATAAAGAACTACACCAGGTAAGGAACCCGGATCCTCCAAAATCAAATTAAAACAATCCAAGCACAGGTGAAAGGGGATATTTTTTGGTTTATTGTTGGTTTTACTTGCGGTATTATTATTGCCGCCTTCATACTCAAGTGAAGAAATTAGTAAGGAAGTTATGGGAGAGGGAGTGAGTGAGGGAGTAAGTGGGGGGAGTAAGTTAAGGAGGGAGTAAGTTAAGGAGGGAGTTAGTGGAGTAACAGAAGATTTAACGTGGCTGTGGTATTTTAAACTATGTCCTAATCAGAAAAGTGTCCCCATTTTTAATAAACGACAATTAGCCTCATGTTTATAAATATTAGTAGTTTTTTTTTTGTAGAAATAATATTTTATAAGATAATGTGGATATGGGATACAAAACAAATCTATCAGACCCAGTTGTTCTTTTGATTCCAGGATGTGACTACCACAAAAACAAAGAAGTTGTCGGCGTTCGGAAGAGCGAATCGGTAAGGTCCTCAAAAATATGATCAATCAATATGCTACTCACGTCCATAATTAATAATTTCAAATGATTAAAATGTTCATCGATTCATGTTTGACCCGAACTTCAGGATATTTGTGGTATATGATGGCGGCGTTTCCAATTTCAGCAGAAAGGGAATCCTGACGTTTGCTCTGTGCCTCCCAGACTAGTTCGGGTTTTGCCTCCTAAATGACTATTATTTATAGCGATGGCCGTATACGACCGTCAGTATAAAAAATTATTTACTTTGGAGTCAGAAACCCGGACTACTCGCAGACCCTTGTCAGGTACCTGGCAACCCTTCCACATGGGACGATCGAGTCGGATTTTTTCTTCATGTTTCCAATCTTTAGACCACGAACCATCGACGGAAATTGGCGTTTAAAATCCAAAGCTCGAAAAAGCTAATAAAACAATCCCTGTAATGAGACCAATACATTTTCCTTAAAGTGGCATGAGCTGCCAAAATTCACACTTTTTTTCATAATTTCTGATCGTCACGACATTTAGAGGCTATAAAGGCCATCGAAAAACTAAATGATTGACGTTGGAATGAGGAGAATCCATACAGTATGTGGCCTGCACGAACCGAAAACGTGTTCGAAAAGTAAACAAAATTTAAATAACCGGGACGACCATTCATTCATTCTAGGCCAAAGTTAGTTCAAAACAATATTTTATCGTACGCTTTCGAGACTAGAAGCACTAAAATGCTTCTGAATTATATGTCTTGAGAAAAATAGCCAATAATTTCAACATTCTGTATTAACGTCAAAATATCAACATTTTGGCAGCTCATGCCCCTTTAATAATTCAAACTGAAGGAATTGTTTTCCATAAGAAATCGGTTATTGGAGTGTTTTATCAAGTACATGCTGGATGAGAAAGCTCCACATATTTGTCTTCTTCGTTTTTCCAATTTTCGAACGGGTTTATTTTTATTGTCTTCATTCCTTTTATTAACAGGCTGTCTCCCATTGAAAATGGCGTCCATAAACCAAAGGTAGAGGATGTCGGAAAAAGACAAAGTTCGGACAAAATCAGTAAGTTGACGGCTTACGTTTTTTATCTTATTTTCGCCTCAGCGATTTTATTGTCTAATGGCGATGTTACCAGTTCAAGCAACTGTCTAACCATTCTGCCTTAGGGCAACGTTAAGTTAATCAATATATCACCAACATGAGCTTTTTTTTTTGTTGATTGTTTGATCAATGTCATTGTCTTGTATTCAAGAATATTTTACCTTTATATAGGTTCATAGTTGGGGGAATCCCATCTTCTCGAGGCAAGCTAAAATCCCCATAGCCCCATTCTGCTCTTTTTTTAGATTTACGTTGTTGCATAAATGTTGTTCCTAGCGCTCTAGGATAAGGACTCTAGGTTAAGGAGGTTAAAGGAGAAGAAAACAAAAAATACTTTATGTTTCAGAAGAAGCGCGCTTATTTTTCCTTTCCAATGCTACTAAACACATATTTTTCATAGGACATGATGCAGTTTATAAAATACCATATTATGTTACATACACAAAAGAAATTGGTCAACTTTCAAAATTTCCCTTCTAAACCCAGGTTAATTTCACTGTCATCAAAGCATTCCTATATCCAGAAAATTGCTTTCATTTTCTCAAAACTTACATTAAATTATAAAGGAAGTTTTGAGGAATATGTGGCTAACACAAAAATGGTATGCGTGGCATATCGGAGAGTTACGAAAGCCTTGAAGTGATTTTTTGTTTTCTCTCCCTTTAAATGTCAGGTTGCTGCATGCTTTATAATTCAGGGTTATTTTTCAGGCACGAATCCTCAGATTGTAGACCCGGAAACAGGTCGTATTAACTCCACTCTGTCTATGAAGCATTACCCGTGTATATCACAATCCTCGGTAAGTGTTATATGTTTTTGAACACTAAAATGTCTAAAATGTCTAAAATAACCACGGAGACAAGTTTCTTATAGGGAGCGGGAGTAACGTGACAATTCCACAAATTTCCTGTTACCGGCGCTGCCGATGCGCATGTGGGGAGCCATTTTCTTTCGATTTTGACGCTCAATCCTGACGTTGAAGAACAAAAATCGTCAATCGAACTGACAACGTCATCAAATAACGTCATCTGTCAACGGATATCGCGAAATCTCTCGGGACACTCCCAGGCCCAATCGTGTTAAAAAGTGTTACATACGTAACCTCAAACTAAATATTAGTGGAGAGATGGAGTGGAGAGTGGAGGGTTTATAAACGAAAGTGAACTTGTTTAAATGGTATTTAGAAGTTGAAGAATGAACTATAGAAAGTCTTATATAATATAATATATAAAAGTTAATTTTTAATATAGCAGATTGATTGATGTTTTACGCCGCACTCAAGATTATCTCGCTTATATGGCGGCGTTGCCAGGCTTAGTGGGAGAGGAAACCGGGCTCATTGCCCGGAGGAAACCCCCCGACCTTTGGCAAGTATATACATGGCAATCCTTCCACATACGGCGACCGAGTGAAAATACCACTCAGAACTTTTTCAATTCTTTTTTATTTGAGTGTGATTCGAACACGCGCTACATCGATGGAAGGTCTGTGTGGGACTTAGGGACGACCACACGAACCCACTGGACCACCGAGCCGCCCAAGTGGCATTTAGAAGTTGAAGAATATACTATAGAAAGTCTTATATGATGTAATATAAAAAAATTAACATACCAGAAGTTTACGAGAAAAAAAGCGCTTAGAGAGTATCTTTGTTGGGTTTAGATTTCTTCATTATTAATTGTAGTAACTGATATACACTTGGTAGTTTAGAAGAACGTTGGCATCTAAAATTTTAAGTGACCCAAAAGCCAAACCAGTTGCAAACAGTGAATTGCATTGTGGGTATGTTAGGGGGTGTTACACGTCCTTATGGTAACACGTTTGGATGCATGCAAACTTTACTACCAGGGGGCTGTTTCTCAAAACATTTACGCCCGACGTCCAATGCAAGGCCTAACTTTCATGTCAACATATGCCTTCAACATTATGTTATGAACAGGCGTAAAGTTACGTCGGGCGTAAGTGCGTTGAGAAACTGTCCCCAGGGGCCGGTTGCACAAAGCTGTATTAAGCTGATGTCAGGCTTAAATACGTCGCGTCACTAAGGAATTTGATTGTGGCGTTACCTAGATAAGTTAGACTTAAGCTTACTACAGCTTTGTGCAACCGGTCCCAGAATACTACCATGCCCAGCATCACCTAAACCATCATGACGTCATGATACTAACGGTCTATTCATTAAACTAGAATCTACAAGCCTGTGATGTTAAGCAGTCGCCAGTCTGTCTGGTTATAGGCTAAGCTTAATACACTTTTGAACTGTTTCTATAAGTAACTTTTTTTTTCGTTGCAGATTAAAGAATATTGGGAGCAGTTTAATAAATTCGACACAGATGGAAACAGTTCACTGGATTTTCCAGAGGTAATATTTTGTATTATGAGAGATCACCTTATCACTTTTAGTCTGCTATTGCAACAACAACAAAAAAACGAAATGGAGATCAGAGATTTGTCGCCAATGTTATAAGTATAGGCCTTCAGAACCATGATGGTGGGCAATGACGTAGGCCTAATCATTTTCCCTCTTTATTGAAGCATATCGGAAGCGAGCGGAAACAGCCGAGGTTAGCCCCAATTAAAAATTCATGTAGGCCTACCTTATTTTTTTAGGAATTACGCATCGTCGCAATTCTGTAGGTCCTAATGCGTTATCCCGTCAGCTTAGCCAAGTGTTGTTTTATTGTCGTCCCGAGAATCAAAAAAAGGGGCAAGAAACACGACAAGCTGACAGGTCGGCACTATAACAGAGCAACAATACGTCCACATGACTTTGGGAAACGTGAAAATATTCGAAATAGACCCACTGTATGCTACATTGTAGGCATAAAAAACGAAAGAAAAAAAGGAAAATAATAGTGCACAAACATCTATTCCTTTTGGACAGAAGAGAACTAAAATATGTCAATCACACTGGGACAGTACATCAATGCGTGCCATCTACAAATCCGACATTGTGGGCAATCGGACGTTTGACAGCATGGTTTAGGCAAAGAGAGTAGATTGACAAGAGTGGTCACTTCGTCCGCGCCATGTTGAATTTGAACTGACACGATTCGATTATTAGTAACCGCCTTTCTGTAGGGGGCGCTGTACAGTCGAATCGTGTACAGTCGGAACACACTTCCGCTAGGGGGCCAGAAGAACATGCCGGCAATGCTGATTGGACAAAGTGACCACTCTTGTCAATCTACTCTCTTTGGTTTAGGTAAGGTTAAAATGCGACAATGTCACGACCGACGGACAATGTGACAAGAACACATTGCGACAAACCAAAGATATGACAATCCGATGACATTTTAAAAATCCCCCAATGTGACAATATACCAACGTGACAATACGAAGATGTGACAATACGATGATGTGACAATATGACAACGTAATACGGTGATGTGACAATATGTCAATGTGACAATTTGGTGATGTGACAATATGTCAACGTAACAATTTGGTGATGTGACAATATGTCAACGTGACAATTTGGTGATGTGACAATATGTCAACGTGACAATTTGGTGATGTGGCAATGTGTCAACGTCACAATTTGGTGATGTGACAATATGTCAACGTGACAATTTGGTGATGTGTCAATATGTCAACGTGACAATTTGGTGATGTGTCAATATGTCAACGTGACAATTTGGCGATGTGTCAATATGACAACGTAATACGGTGATGTGACAATATGACAACGTAATACGGTGATGTGACAATATGTCAACGTGACAATTTGGTGATGTGGCAATGTGTCAACGTCACAATTTGGTGATGTGTCAATATGTCAACGTGACAATTTGGCGATGTGTCAATATGTCAACGTGACAATTTGGCGATGTGTCAATATGACAACGTAATACGGTGATGTGACAATATGTCAACGTAATACGGTGATGTGACAATATGACAACGTAATACGGTGATGTGACAATATGACAGCGTAATACGGTGATTTGGCAATATGACAACGTAATACGGTGATGTGACAATATGACAGCGTAATACGGTGATTTGGCAATATGTCAACGTAATACGGTGATGTGACAATATGACAACGTAATACGGTGATTTGGCAATATGTCAACGTAATACGGTGATGTGACAATATGACAACGTAATACGGTGATGTGACAATATGACAACGTAATACGGTGATGTGACAGTATGACAACGTAATACGGTGATGTGACAATATGTCAACGTGACAATTTGGTGATGTGACAATTTGGTGATGTGACAATTTGGTGATGTGACAATTTGGTGATGTGACAATTTGGTGATGTGACACTGTGACAATACGGAGATGTGACAATGCAACAATACAACACAATGCGATAATTCCACAATGCGGCAGAGTTACTATCCTATAATATGGCAATTCAAAAATGTACAGATGTTACAATGTGCCATTAAGGCAGGAGAGAGTCCAACCGACACTGCACGACTGTCCTATTATAACAATACTGCAATCCGACAATATGACTTCTGCACAATGCGACAATATGACCTCCACAATCCGACAATATGACTTCTGCACAATGCGACAATATGACCTCCACAATCCGACAATATGACTTCTGCACAATGCGACAATATGACCTCCACAATCCGACAATATGACTTCTGCACAATGCGACAATATGACCTCCACAATCCGACAATATGACTTCTGCACAATCCAACAATATGACTTCTCCACAATCCGACAATATGACTTCTCCACAATCCGACAATATGACTTCTCCACAATCCGACAATATGACTTCTCCACAATCCGACAATATGACTTCTCCACAATCCGACAATATGACTTCTCCACAATCCGACATATGACTTCTCCACAATCCGACAATATAACTACTCGACAATCCGACATATGACTTCTCCACAATCCGACAATATAACTACTCCACAATCCGACAATATGACTTCTCCACAATCCGACAATATGACTTCTCCACAATCCGACAATATAACTTCTCCACAATCCGACAATATGACTTCTCCACAATCCGACAATATGACTTCTCCACAATCCGACATATGACTTCTCCACAATCCGATAATATAACTACTCGACAATCCGACAATATGACTTCTCCACAATCCGACAATATGACCTCCACAATCCGACAATATGACTTCTCCACAATCCGACAATATGACTTCTCCACAATCCGACAATATGACTTCTCCACAATCCGACAATATGACTTCTCCACAATCCGACAATATGACTTCTCCACAATCCGACAATATAACTTCTCCACAATCCGACAATATGACTTCTCCACAATCCGACAATATAACTTCTCCACAATCCGACATATGACTTCTCCACAATCCGACAATGAGGCAATTTAATATTAAAGCAGTAGGGCTACTATGCTCCAAAAATGCTATGGGCTATAGTTGCCACACCGTTCCAAGGAACCCGAATCGTGAGACATTTTGTTATATTTTCAGGTTCTCCGTGCTCTTCAAACGACAGTGGGTTTCCAGTTCAGTCCGACTCAAGTAGAGGTATGTTGATTTTTTTTCTACAATTTTAATTTCACTTCAATTTCACTTTGAATGTCTCAAAACTCCAATCTAAACAGAGAAGTTAATCTTCGCATGCGAGACTTAGTTTTGAAGTGAAGGGAGGTAAGCATGTGAGGACTATTGGCAAAACTCAACTGTATGATACGTGAGATCAATAAAGAAATCTTCCAATTCATATGGGCCTATCGACAAGAGAAGATAAAAAGGTCAATAATGTGCTCAGATATTTATGATGGAGGAATCAAATGTATTGATTTTAATGACCATAATCAAGCACTAAAACTGGTTTGGCTTACGCGTTTTTTCGGAAACCGTCGTTCTCCATGGAAATTAACTGTCGCGGAAATTTTTAAGCCCCTGGGTGGACTAGAATTTCTTCTTCTCTGTAATTTTGACATCTCTACTCTCAAAATTAAAGTCCCTGTTTTTTACAAAGATATCCTTCTGTCCTGGTTAAAACTTAGAAAACAACCTGAGAATGACATTTTTAATGAAATTATTTGGAATAATCGTTGGATTACAAGGGGCTCTAACTCTCTTTTTAATTCATCTTGGTATAATGCCGGGATAACTTTCGTCAGAGATATCTTTGATATCAATGGTAATTTACTTTCTATGCCAGAGTTGGAAAGAAAATATTTATTATTATGCGAACCAAACGAGTATTATAGAATTATTTCTGCTATATTAACATTCACTGGCTATTGCGCCTTTAACAAAAACGCCATAACGCGGACACTGTGTGGTCCTGTAACCTATGATGATTTCCCCCTGCATGACCCTGCGTTATCATGTAGATTTTGGAGAGGCAAAATAACAGCAACAAAGTCAGATGAATTTGACTATAATAAATGGTTAAATACTGATGACACAGTGAATAAATCTCTGGTTTGGAATTTGGTGCATAGCTTACCTGTGGATAATAAGTGTAAACAGTTACAATATTAAATACTCCATCGCATCGTTCCGTGCAATGTTTATCTACACGGCCGTCTAAAAATCAAGGACAGCCCTTATTGTGAACACTGTGGCATGGTAGATGATATCACTCATTATTTTTTGTATTGCTCCCGTTTAGCTGCCTTTGGGGGAAAAGTCAATAATTTCCTATGCCGGAATATCAACTGTGATATTTCATCACAACCGTATTCTGTATTGTATGGATTTTTTGATAATAGTAACCATTGTAAAGCAAAAAACTATGTTTTGCTCCAAGCCAAATTTTTAGTGTATAAATGTCGTGTCACTGAGAGGTTGCCATCCATTGATGAGCTGCTAAACATTATAAAGTTTGAAACAGTTGTACTTTCTAGAATTTTAAAATACAAATCTTTATCTGAACAATTGAACAAAATGCTAATTTGTTGTCACACCTCTTGATTACAATACTGTTCTGAATGGATTTACAGTTAAGCACTATCCGTATCGCCTGTTATCATTATACTTTTATAACAACTAACTATCTCTGTTCTTTGGTCGACTCTTCTTAATTTGATTCATAAAGAGTATGTGTACTTTTAGCTTCTATGGGTGGGGATGGGGTGGGTTGAATTTTTTCTTTGTCTTTGCATTACAAACTATATTGTTAGTACAAGTTACAAGTACTGTTTATTAATATTTTTGCTCGTTAAATGCACAATGCCGTATACACCTTGATCACGTGGGCCAGTATATTTGCGGCACTCAATTGTAAAACCGTGATCTATACAAATAAACGCCTGTGCACTTGTACCGGCTTCGCTGAAAAAAAAAAAATGATTCCATCAAGGGGCAATAACTCAATGTGAAAAGTTGATTAAAATGCGTATCAACGTCAGAGCCTCACACAATCAGCCAAGCCTTTGCCAAAACATACGCTCACCTCTCAAGCAACCTCGGACTTTTGACGAGAGAAAAACTCACTCATTAATTTTTTTTCTTAGGGAGAAATCGATAGCTGCTTTTATAATATCCTCCCTACGCCCCGTTTAAAACCCGTTATGTCAATATTTGATCGCCGGATATTTTATTGAACCGCTGAAAAGTAAAGAGGGCGATTCAGAATATACAGTATTATAATTAGTCTATAGATATGTACATCCTTATTATTTTTATTTTGTTTTGTAGGCTTGCTTTAACGAGGTGGACGTCAATCGATCCAATACCATTGACTTTTTTGAGTACCTGAAAATAACCCAGCTTTTAGTGGACAGAAATGGTAAGAAATTAAGAATAAATTCTTTAAAGTGGCATGAGCTGCTACGTGCGAAGTATTTTATAAAGGTCTTCATAATGAGCATTATTCTCGTTATTATTTAGGACTGCGTCTTTTTTAATTGCAGAATTTCTATAATAAAAACTATGGGTGTTCCAGCCGTGGGCGCCACTCAAAATCAGTATAAAAGTTTCTGCCAGTTTTGAATGAGGTTGAGAAAATCATTCCTTGTGGCCGTCAGCAATCCTTTGATAGATTTTTAAGCTTAATTTAACCAACGGGTTAAAGTGGCAGGAGCTGCCAAAATTCACACTTTTTTCATAATTTTTGATCGTCACGACAGTAAGCGGCTTTGAAGGCCATTGATAAACTAAATGATTGGCGTTGGAATGAGGAAAATATATACAGTATGTGGCCTATACGAACCGGAATAGCGTTTCGGAAAGTAAACAAAATTTAAATAACCGGGACGACCATTCATTCATTCTAAGCCAAAGTTAGTTTAAAACAATACTTTATCGTACATTCTCGAGACAAGAAGCACTAAAAAACTTCTGAAATTGGTTTGAACAAAATTTTCTTTATATTTGACAGCTCATGCCAATTTAAGTGTCTGAAAATACGCACAAAAGTAGCGGTCCGATTTAAAATCGGGGGATTTAACCTTATTTTCTTCGTATTGCAGGTCAGTCCGATATCTTCAAAAGTGGCGTAGCCAAGACCAAGAGCATGGTGATATCAAAAACGTGTGCAATTCAGTGATACGGATGTACCGAAGGGTGAAAACAAAAGTCAAATCTATGGAAGCCGATGTGGACAATATGTTATATTTCTTTAGAAATCTTGAATCTGATATTTAGGATAATGACTCATTTAAGTACTACTGAAATATGGAATTCTGCAATCGTATGATGTGGTTTCGGCAGCAGGCTTGTTTTGTAAGGTATAAGACGGGTTGGTTGAGTGATTATTGTCTTAAGCCACAATCATGTTATTTCCACTAAGCCTTATATGGTAACGTTGTCACGTAATCGGGTGCTTTTTGCGGTGAAACCCCTGACCTACTTTTTAATACCAGAAAACACTTCAGCAATATTATAGGCCTATGGAGTGAAAAACTCAGTAAAAATGTTTTTCAACTTTTCTTTGGATTGATGTAGTCTAAAAGAAAATGGCTACATAAAAGTTTACCACCTGGGTCAAAATATTTCCATTGATATCCAAAAAGACAATTTGATAGATTTGTGTTCCCATTCAACCACTTAGATGTTTCGGCATATCAGTTGTCGAACATCAACATATGATACCGTCCAACTTTGCCAGTGGGTTTTTACAATGAACTATATGCGTGGAATGAAGGTCACGTGGTGCTTGATTTGCATCGAATGCCGCCATTACTAGGAGATACTGCAAATTCGATCCAGATCTGTTATGCACGCGCGCTTCAACTATCAATGGCGGCACATTTTACAAAGTCAGATCCAAACCAGCCAATGAGACGTGTCCATTCCACGCATATAGTTCATTGGGTTTTTATTTCAGTCGAAAGGTTCCTCAATATGCGTTTAGCTTTCAAAAATCATTTCATGAAAGGGGGGGGGGGTGTAGGGGGTAATATTTTCTGTAAAGGTTGTAACTGATAATGGATTAATCAATCACCTATTAGCTCCATGTTTTTTCTGTCCTAGCGTTTCCTAATAAATGGTCTCTATTAAAGTATAAAATTCATCAATAAGCAAAGCACAGTTGTTAGACTTACTAATTGATGTACAGGTATTCATTATGTCTTGTCATTTTCACATAACACCTCACTCTGAAACTTCGGGGATTTACGTGCGTGAAATAGCCGACCGGTAGCGAGCGAAGATAGTCGAAGGATTTTCCGAGTGATAACCCCTCTTCAGGTCGGAAAGCGAAATGGTCTGGTGTCAAACAGGATTTTAAGAGTGATCGAGCGTATCTAACAGAGAATTGTTTTTTGTTTATTATTAATCTTCTCGATTGCATCGAGCGAGACTTGATAATCGGCATTTAAACAAAGGGAGATAAGTGTGTATTCGTGCGATTGTTATCAACCAGCGAATTTAGATCAACCAGCTTTTGTTTCTGACTATTGCTTTGGCGTTATTAGAGGTTTTAGAAGAATGTTACACCTTTGCACGGTATAATTACCACGATTCTCTTGTGACACAATCAATGACTGCGTTAGGCGACAATGCTGTACAGGATATTGATGATACATGTATGTGCCATTGTATACGTTTATAGGACATTGATTTTAGCCATTCCTCTGTTGAATAAAATATACAGGTATACGGACAGAATAAATGGCTATCGAATCCCATCATAATATTTATTCTATGCAAACGTAGCGCATACTTACAATTTTCAGTCATATAGCTTACAGTATTCTCGTTATTTTGGGATTACACTTTCTTGAAAATAAGGTAGAAATTCCTCTACCGATTTTTGGGTGACGCCCGAAAAGGGAGTCGAACCCAGGTCCCAGAGAATGGCACCTATCGGCAGCACGAAATACCGGCTGCCTTATCCATTCAGCCAACCGGCCTCCTCTTTCTAAAAGACACTAATTAATTAAACTCATATAGCTTACATTAAGATTGCGAAAAAAATAAGCCATAAAAATTGCATGCGGCCCGTTTGATTTGAATGGTACGTAAATAGCATCCCCAATTTAATGTCAATCCGAATGTATAATGTAAGTCACTTTTGTTTCTTCGAAGCATCTCGAAGGTATCTCATTAAACTCGTTTAACAGCAGATAGTCTAGTAAACTGCATATAAGGTTACATGTGTGTAATCGGCTTTTAGTTAAGCTGTCTAAACCGTTAAATGGATAGGCCCCTGAAATAGGGAGCGCAAGTCACGTGTGAATTCCACAAATTTCCTGTCACCGGCACTGCATTGCGCATCGTAGAGGGGACATGCAAAAAAAAAAAAAAAAAAGCTCTAAAAAGATTTCGTTCCACGAATTACTATTTCGTTCCACGAATTACTATTTCGTTCCACGAATTACTATTTCGTTCCACGAATTACTATTTCGTTCCACGAATTACTATTTCGTTCCACGAATTACTATTTCGTTCCACGAATTACTATTTCGTTCCACGAATTACTAACTCGTTCCACGAATTATGGTTTCCGTTGTTGTTGTCCTAGAAATAGGTTCTCAAAGTGAGGCTATAAGTACAGGTCAACATGGAAAGGGGTGAACTTATTGCACTGTATTTTGAATTAGGGTTGTTGTACAAGAACATCGTGGGTATATTAGCTGTGAATCATGGAACTAGACTGTCTTTTCACCTTTTGCACCAATTTTTACATCGACGAGAGCCAGCCAAGAAATATGCAATGTTCATCCTCATTGGTTAGCTGGCAAGTTATAAAACCATCAGCCATTGGTTATCATAATTCGTGGAACGAAATAGTAATTCGTGGAACGAAATAATAATTCGTGGAACGAAATAGTAATTCGTGGAACGAAATAGTAATTCGTGGAACGAAATAGTAATTCGTGGAACGAAATAGTAATTCGTGGAACGAATTAGTAATTCGTGGAACGAAATAGTAATTCGTGGAACGAAATAGTAATTCGTGGAACGAAATAGTAATTCGTGGAACGAAATAGTAATTCGTGGAACGAAATCTTTTTAGAGCTTTTTTTTTTTTTTTGCATGTCCCCTCTACGGTTCCGTAGCATTGCGCATGTGACTGAGCGTTTTTCGTTCCAAAATGACGTTTAAATCTGACGTTATGGAACAAAATACGTCCAATGGAATTGCAACGTCATCAAAAACGTTCTTAATGGCGTCATATGTTACTGGATATCACAAAATCTCGTAATAATTCTTATGAGACTTGCGCTCCCTATACCAACCGTAACCTTTAAAGGAACATGCCCGGAACCAGCTAAACGAAGATCGTTAAAATGCGTGCTATTCGACTGTTGCTTATATAAAGATGGGGCCTCGGTGGTCCAGTGAGTTAGAGTGATCGTCCCTCAGTCCCACACACACCTTCCATCGATGCGTCGTCGCAGGTTCGAATCACGCTCAAACCAAATAAAAAAATTGACAAATTTCTGAGTGGATTTTTTACTCGGTCGCCGTATGTGGAAGAGTTGGCAGGTACTCCGAAGGTCGGGGCTTTCCTCTGGGCAATGAGTCTTGAGTGCGGCGTAAAACATCAATCAATATATAAAGATGACGTTCCCAGATGACCATTATGGCATGGGTTTGCAGTGTGGCACAAGCTCTTAATGGATGAAGTGTATTTTTCGTTTGTACTGACTGCCAGACAGAAAACAAAGCTGAACAGAATTTTCTAAATAACTCTTTAAATTTAACTTTTTGGCGAAAGTCGATTTACAGCCTCATAACCGAGATTGATCACTTCTTAATTTTCAACTAATCTGTAGGTCAACGGAAATTCATAACAAACTTATGTGGTGTGTTCTTTTAAAGTGGCATGTGCTGCGAAACACATTTTGACTGCTTCATTCTGGTTCATATTCACCATTATCGTTAGTAAACCAGGGGCCGGTTGCACAAAGCTTAAGCCAGACTTAAATACGTCGCGTCACAAAGGAATTGATTGTGACGTCGCCTGGACAAGTCAGACTTAAGCCTAATACACCTTTGTGCAACCGGCCCCTGATCATATATCTCCGTACTTATAGGCCTATAGTTTGAAAATCAGATAGGTCGCATATCAACTCATAGCACGCGAAGCGCAAACAGTCAAAAACAGGCTGTTCAGAATAGGAATCCGGCACGGACAAACGATAGCATTGCCCCTGAAAGAAGCCGATTCCCAGGCACAAATCTGTTCTCAAACATTGAGTAACACACGACAAACGGCTTCTGCTTGTACCTAGAACGGTTCCAAAGAGATCTGTGTTCGAAGTTTTCTTTAACATTCCATTCACAAGAGTGTGTGTTGGAAAATAGGGACACATGTTTCCTGGTGCTTCAGTTGTATAGACAACGGTGGTTTCCGCAGACGACAACGAAGTCTGTAAGGTTGTAAGTTCCACGAGTGCCGTTGTTGTTCTAGTCGTTGACTCCCCTGCCACAGGAAGTGGTTGTAATGCTAAAACAAGGAATAGACACTGATTATTGCCTTCTGTGTAATGTTTAAGGAAAATATATTTAAGAAAAATGCGTGGCAATAAAACACAAATGGAAAATGAACATAAGGCACAAATCTATTTCAAAAGTGAAAGGAAAAGCCTTAACGGTATTTAGGTAATTAGCCCCAAGTTAAAAAGTTAACATTACCGCAAATGGGAAATGAAACCGTATCCTGTACTCTATAGGATTACATCGTTAGTATTTAGGTCTGTTGCTATCATTGAGACCGCGATTTAGCCGATGGGACACTTTCGGTAGTTTTTCTATTATGTATATAGTGCCCCTTGAATGTGGAGTAAAACTCCAGTTGATCAAGATACTGTACAGTAGGAGAATATGTCAAAACAAAAAAGATTCTTTCCTTACAGTATTCTTGGATAAAATCGTCTAGCAAATGATTAATTACATTGACAGATAGTAAAATAGTAACGGTTTCATCTTTTTCTTTGATATATGGATCGCTATGGCTCTCTCGGTTACGACAATAGACAATCGTGCCGACACAAGCCTTCCATCAATAGACTATTTGCCAGTATTACCATTTGCGCGCAACAATGAAATGACGTCGCTGCACCAATCTTACACCGGGCAAGCCCAGTAGTCATTTTGACTTTTGCCAAATTCGGTCAAAATACCTTTTCATCCACGATTTTTTCACATTTCTAGATTTATTAGGAGATAATGTGTCGGATTATACGTTTTCATTTTTTATATCTGTTGTAAAATACCAAAAATACAAAGTTAAAAACAGACGGATCCTTTGTCCGGTCTACTACTTGGTGTAGTAATTGTGACGTCGCTAAATTACGTCATTTGAAAGTAATTGGCAAATCACCTATCGGTTCATCGAAACTGAGTCAGTCCAAGAAAAAGAAACTGAGGTTTCCCAATCTTATCTTCCGCCTTTTGCGTTTTAGACACCACCTGGATATCTGGTGTTTCTCCTAGAGGCAAAGGCGTGGGGACGCCGTTATTTGTGTGACAAAACATCAAGCAATCAATCAATTAATTTCCCTTATCAGTTAAATATACCTGCAAAAACAGTCGCCCATGTAACGTCATCTTCACAAAACGCGTAGTACTTAGAGCTGGCATCCACGCCCGACCAATCTCCTAAAGTGAACGGCTTGAAATTTGCTATTGCCAACTGATCCCCTGATGGTACCGAGCTCCAGTGAGAGTAAATAAATGGTGTCCCCTTCATTGTCGTAAAATGAGTCCAATACCAGGTCGTCCCAACTTGGCTCCCACCCAACCAGAACTCGACTTTAAAAAAAATAAAAGAAAGATTTATATATATATCAATAGAATAATCAAATAACCTTTATCTGTGGTTATACATGTTACACACATATCTAGCGTTGTATAGGTTTGTGATGCTGGATATTTTAGCGTCACATTGCCTACTTTCATACTACCAGAGAAAGTTTTACAAACATGGATTAGTGACGTTCTGATGATCTTGGCAACTGATGAGTTGTTCAAAAGTGTAGTGGGCTTAATACCGGTCTAATGACGTCGCGTAACAAATAAAGTAAATTGTGACATTGCAAAGTTATACCGGTATTTAGCCTAATACACTTTTGAACAACCGGCCCCTTGTGGCTGCTTGGTGCATTGGTGACTGCCTGGCAGATTAATGACTGTTTAATGGATCGGTTGGCTGTTCAACGGCTTTGTGGCTGCCCGATGGATTGGTGACTGCCCGACGGAATGGTGAATGCACGATGGAATGGTGACTGCCCGATGGGATGGTGACTGCCCGACGGAATGGTGACTGTCCGATGGAATGACTGTCCGGTGTATTCACTGAACAAACCCGCTGGTTAACTTGGTTGAGTTTGCCGTTGAAAGGCAGAAGAGGGAACTTTTAAACAATCAACAACATGGAAAACTAATAACTATTGACGTTCACATAAAATATTTTGGTGCTGAGATTACCTCGACAAAGGTTATATTTTCCCCTTCCGACCCAGGCCAGAAACAACTAGTCCGAGTAGGGAAGTATACATATAACAGCTTCTATTTTTTTCGAGGATATCATTCCGCAAGAATGTATCAAGCTGTTTTGTCAGACTGGTTTCGAAATGGTCACATGATGGTTCTAGCCAATGGATGCTAGTCCACGAATTCAGCCACTTAACTTGAATTTTTCCTCCCTGATAAGTTAATTGTTTTTTAAAGCCGCTGTTTGCTGGGTACGTTGTTTGAAATGACATATCCGCTGGTTATACGAGCGATATAGCCTTTGCCTGCCCCTTTATACGTGACAGTCCTTTAATGGGGATATTTATTACGTAAAACGTTTGCTTTTCTTTTTGATCTGACGAGCTCAGTACATGGTGTTCTATAAGACATTTAACACAGGAGACATGTTAGTAACCAAATGCAATTTACTCCACATTCTTCTCGTTATTTAAATTACACGGACGGATTTTGGAAAGGTCTGAAGGCGCCCTCAGTTTGTGTGATAATTCATTTTCACAATACAGCTTCGTGAGGGTTTAGGGGCCTCGAAAGCTCTGGGGTCCAATGTGCCCACAGATGCGTTTTATGCCAATTTGGGCTTCTACAAATGGGACATAATTTTCTCAAAATTAACATGAAATAAGGCGTACATCTTTTGTGTCGATTTTTCAAGTTGTTGGCTTCAACTATCGTTTAGATGTTTAGACGAGGGGGTCGTTTGCATCTTTTGCAAGAGAAGAAGGTGGTAAAACTAGTTTGAGATTAAGCCAATGTATAGGTTCCAGGAGCCTGTTTCACAAAGCGGCGTAGATCTATGTATTTTTTGCGTAACTTTCTTACCAACGTATGTCTACAGTATGGGTTGCTATGGCAGTTACGTGAAAACTTACGCTACGGCGCTTTGTGAAACAGGCTCCAGGTGTTTTATGTCCTTGTAGTTTAACCATTTCTGAGAACAGCGAATACAGAGAGGGGCACCCTGATGCAGGGAACCGCAACCGTGCAGATAGCACTTTCACGACGCTATTTCATCCATGCAGGCCACATACTCTATGAATGTCCCCTATCTTATCCATCTTCTCGAGCCAAGATCTCCATTACCCCCAATCCAGCACGCAATGGGACCATGGAGATTTTAACTCGGTTCGAAAAGATCTCGTGCCACTTTTAGGACAAGAGGGACTGTTTTCCATACATACTCACATCCATTGAAAGAGACCGACCCAAATACGGCCGTACTCTCCACTGCCGTCTCGAAGAAAACAAGATGAAAACCAAGGTCGACCTCACATAAGCTCTTGGCATCGTCAAATGACATAACAGTAGAACTTCTGTAATAACAGGCTTGCACGATGCCGCTTGATACACCGTAAGCCGCGTTGATGTTAACTTTTCCTGATGATGAACAAAACAAACCTGAAAGATAAACAAATTGCGAGTGTCGAAAATATTAGGAGCTTTTTGAGTTATTTCAAAAACATATTTTAGATTATGAACCAATCTATTGGAACGGTTGGACAAATAACGTTGAGCAACTAAGTTTATATTTAGCTCGTGAATAATCAAATTCGTCTGGATTGAATATTAAATGATAAATGCCAAGTTTTTTATGAACACCTGGCAGTGATTTATTATTGTAAATTGAGTAAATATGTACATGTATCTAAAAACATAATATTGAACAAAAAGAACTTCCGGATCCAGGGTGTTAAAGAAACTGTGATTGAAAATATGCAGATCTTCAGTCACCAATCGGAAATATCTTCGTACTGTGACGTCACGGCGCTAAAGCTACTTATTTTCGTAGACCGAAGAACAGCTATCGCCGTATGTAGAACACTTGCCAGGTACTCACCGAAGGTCGGGGATTTCCTCGGTCAAAGAGCCCAGTTTCCTCTCCCACTTAGTCTGGCAACGCCAACATATAAGTGAAATCATCTTGGGTTGAGGCATCAAACATCAAGCAATCAATATATTGCTATAACTTTACGGGTTTTAGCAATATTAAGAATATTTTTCCGTTGTGATTTCGGTGTGGATGTACTGCATATGTTACCACGTTCTTTTGGTGTTGTTTCGACCCATAACAAAGAATTATGATGGATTGAGATTCTGTTAATCTGGATAATAATACCCGGATAGTGAAAACCCAATATTCCGGGAAATAAATTCACCAGGCCGAAGATTTTTAGGGTTACAGACCACGCAAAATAAATCGCAACTTTTATCCCCCCCCCCCCCCCCCCCACACACACACACATTTTGTTTTAGATATACGCTACATAGACAGCTTGAGACGGAGATATATCGAAAATATACTTTTTTCTTTGAGTTTTTGTTGGTGCGTTTAAAGTGGTATTAGGTGAGAAATATATGGACTACCTCGTTGAAACAGAATTAGTTTCGCCGTTTCTATTAAGCTATACAAAATAAAAGCTTTCTATGGTGGCTGATTTGTGCCATTTCGTTTTCGCTGCGAGAATTAGGAGGCGAAAACGCGAGAATACGAAATCAAACTAAAATCTCGCCGCGAGAATGCAAGAACGCGAAATAAAACTAAAATCTTGCCGCGAGAATGCGAAAACACGAGAAAAAATATAATCTCAACCGATACCAATCTTGAGGGTGTGCACCAATGTAGTTTTTATTTGCAAAAAAATACCTCATATGAAATCATGCTTCCCTGCTATTCCCTGAATTTTGTCCGTTATTTGCGCACATCTTCAGTTCGTAGGGGTTACTGAACTAACCAATTTTTTTTTAAAGTCAATCCTTTTTCAAGGCACTTGAAATGTTCAACGTCTCACGACAATCAGAATTCACGAAAAAGACCGACTTTCGGCAGCTCCTGCCACTTTCATATATCTTGTAAGTCAAATCGTGAAATCTCAAGTTTTTTTTTTGACAAGCAGTGTAAATTTTACAACAAGAAAAACCCCAAACGAATGTGTATTTAATGAAGCTCAACGAAAAACTAAATTATTTTCACGTTCAATTAATCGAAAACAGTTTATCAGAGCTATTTTGTTTAGGATTTGAAAATCGTCCACACTTTGCCAGCTGGTGACATGCCGTTCAATTAAAGTGGCATGAGCTGCCAAAATTCACACTATTTCATAATTTCTGATCGCCACGACAGTGAGAAGCTTTGGAGGCCAACGAAAAACTAAATGATTGGCGTTGGAATGAGGAAAATCCAGACAGTATGTGGCCTATACGAACCGAAATAGTGTTCGAAAAGTAAACAAAATCTAAATAACCGGGACGACCATTCATTCATTCTAAGCCAAAGTTAGTTCAAACAATACTTTATCGTGCATTCTAGACTAGAGACTAGAAGCACTAAAAAGTTAGTTCAAAACAATACTTTATCGTACATACTCGAGACTAGAAGCACTAAAAAGCTTTTGATTTATACGTCTTTAGAAAAATAGCCGATAATTTCAACATTCTGTTTTAACGTCGAAATATCAACATTTTGGCAGCTCATGCAACTTTATGTTCCAATGAGAATTAAACTAAAATAGTTTATCAGAGCTATTTTTTAAATTTAAGATTTGAAAATCGTCCCCACTTTGTCAGCTGGTGACATGCCGTTCAATTAATTACTACTTACCGCAAGTTCCATAAATGTGAAGAATCTCCAGTAAAAGACAGACCAAGATTGCTTGGTCCATTCTTTGAACCATCTTTTTTTACGAAACTCTGAGAGATCTTGTATCTGAATGATGTTTTGTGGACATTACATAAGGCTACCATCGGTTAGCTCACTGTTTAAACGGGTTATACATTTCAGAGAACTGTTCCCTTTCAAGATGTCTTCTCGTTCCCTTCTGTATCTGCATGCATCAATGCTAACGACTGCAGATGATTAATTCACCTTTTTCTGGTTATTTTAAATAGAAACTTTGGAAGTGAGTCATACGTCAGAAGAAAATTGGAAGATTGGTCTGGTTCGAATCTCGTTGTAGATTATTATCACGCCTTTAAGCCGGTACTTCAAAAATCCTGTATGTATCAAATTCAGTTTTACTTTGAATTTCTCAGAATAAAATCTTGCCAGAATTGTCTCTCTAAACTCCAGTATCTATCCTTGAATGGTATGAGATTCAGTTTTACATTGACATTCTGAAAGTAAAATCCTTAATTTCCATCTTTTCAAAACAAGTACAGGTTACGATCATAGACGTCACTATTTTAAATTCGTACTCTGTTTCAGGCACCGACTAACGTACTGCAGCAACATTCTATCTTTCGATCCAAACGTTTTATGACCACAGTACCATTTATCAATTGATTCTGCAATGCTGGTTTTTTTATTCCTACTTCGAACCAATATAGATCAATAATGCTCGATATTTTTATATATTCCTCCTGGGTTTTATTAGGAGCTTGTATACATATACTTGATCTCGATATATTGATAATGTCTCCATAATCATAAAAGAACTAAACAAGATATTATTTAGTATTCTCGTTATTTTGGGATTGCACTTTCTTGAAAATATGGCAGAAATTCCTCTACAAATTTTTTGGGTGACGCCCGAAACGGGAATCGAACGGGAATCGTCCCAGAGTTTGGCACTTATCGCCAGCACTAAAAGATATTATTTTTGTGAAATGTCTGAAAGAGGTGATGTCACAGATATGTGTGCACATTTTTCAGCAATTAATTCAAGGTTTATTTAGTTTCAGTCCTATATCCCAGATTTGTGTGAACTAAAAGCACAATGGGAATGGCAGCCGTTTTTATAACATAAACTCACTTGACGTCTGAGAATAACCAATGATAATTTATTGAAAGTGGCATGAGCTACCAAATTTAGGTCAAATTTAAAATGTACTTATACGTCCCGGCTATTTGATTTTTGTCCTTTATTAGCACACATCTTTGCTTCGCATAGGTTACTGGCTTTACTGATATTTTTATTTCGACGTCAATCTTTTAGTTTTTCGTGGTACGTTCAACTTTTCTTGACAATCTAAATTCATGAAAAAGTTTGGCAGCAAGAGAGTACTTCTGAAATCAGGTGTGGGATTAAATTACTTGTTCCTAAATTGCCGTATGTAAGTTTATTAATTGGTAGTATCAATTTGAAAATGGCTGCATTCAACTGAATATGAAACTTATTCTAAATGTGTCCTTTTGCGATTTGTTGTGTCTTTTAGAAAGTGAGTATAACAGTTGTATCGTTATTTTTTGGATTACGCTTTCTATTTTTTGGATTACGGTTAGATCTCCGCTAATTCAAGTACTCTAAAAAATTCAAGGGCCAGAAAAACATTAACAAAAGTACACTTAAAATTCAACTTTTTTCGTTGAGAGTCTTACCTCCTGGAGTGAGCGATCAGATAATCCTATTGAACGATCGCTGTTGTTGTTTTTATAGACCAAATGTGGCAAATAGCAATGTAATAATTCGTTATTTTCACATCACTGGTCCTTGAATTAGCGGAGATCTTACCGTACGCTTTCTTGAAAATTGGCTGAAATTCTTCTACCTATTTTTTAACTTTAGCCTATATACGTACTTCTCCCATGACCCTAATATTAATTTACAGTCAACTATAAATCCGAGTTCTTTTTATTCTCTCTTTTTATTCACAATTTCAACATTGTGTTTTAACGTCAAAATATCAACATTTTAGCAGCTCATGCTACTTTAAAGTACCTTGAAAATGTAAAATAATGATATTGTGATTTCTGTAAATCTAGGCACTCGTACGAACCTAAAATATGTGCTAAAACGGTCCAAATTTAAATAGTCGGGATGTATGAATATTTATTCCAGTCTCAGTTGCTTATAAAATCTAACTTAAAGGCACACTTGCCGCCGTAGCCTGTTTAAATTTGCTAAGAAAACCAATTTACATGAGCTTACTACGACTAATACCACTAAACTTAAACATAGGACACATAAAACATGTCCAGTTAGCTTTAGAATGTAGAAATGGGGTGAAAAACAAACGAAGAATCGAAGCCTGATTACAACAACAACGATCAGTGTCGGTCAACTTTCGTGTTGGGTTACCCTCCTTTCAGGCCTTTGTATCTGTGGTTTACATTCAAACAATTATCAGCAGGCTTTTCCAGTCGCTGTTAACCGATCGTCAGTCTGTATTTCTCAGATAAATAGGCCTACGTAAAATTACACTGTGCCGTTAGTTAACTCACTCGAATGAAACATAAAATCGCCAATAGGGGGCAGTTCGGTTTGTTTACGTTCCGGGTACGTAACAATTCAAATTTTCAAATTCAAATTAAAAATACAAAGTGAGGTCCAAACTTTTAAATTTTTGTAAAAATAGAATGTTCCTAACTTATATTGTCTGGGAAAAATACAGAAAACGGTCTTTCTTTTTTAATGTAAACAATATTCCTGATTTTCGCGGCAAGTGTGCCTTTAACGTACATATCCAAGATTAATATATGGAGAAAGCTCCAATTTTGTCATTCTTGACAAAAATGTTGAACAATTATCTAATTCTGTTTCCACGAAATTTTCCCTATATGTGGCAGCTCATGCCTCTTTAAAGTGGCATGAGCTGTCAAACTTCAAAATTTTTCATAATTTCTGATCGTCACGACAGTAAGAGGCGTTGAAGACCATCGAAAAACTAAATGATTTGCGTTGGGATGAGGAAAACCCATACAGTATGTGGCCTATACGAACCGAAACAGTGTTTGAAAAGTAAACAAAATTTAATTAACCGGGACGACCATTCATTTATTCTTAGCCAAAGTATGTTCAAAACAACACTTTATCGTTCATTCTCGAGACTAGAAGCACTAAAAAGCTTCTGAATTATACGTCTTGAGAAAAATAGCCTATAATTTCCACATTCTGTTTCAACGTCAAAATATCAATATTTTGGCAGCTCATGCCACTTTAAGATAACGTTGTGGCATTTTTTAAGAGACAGGGTCGTCCCTTGGGAACTGAAAATGCACTGCTTCGATTTTGCTGATTTATTCTCGTCTTACTTTTTCGTTCGTGGATATATGATATATTTGCTGATTTAAAACACGTCGGGCATGGGAATAAATTTGGTCCAGGTTACATTAGGCTTGAATTTTGTTAACATTTTGGAAAACATCATCGGTTCTTCAGGCTTTTAAACTGTGGGATGTATTTTGGGGTTTGCATGGTTATCCATTCGGAAACTAAGTAGGTCAATTTTGAACTGAAATGAAATGCTACTGACAGTAAGCACATGTTCCTCTATATAATAGAAGCGCCAAATGTGGCAGAGTTGCCAGGTACTTGGGGGTTTCCTTCAGACAAAAAGCCCGGTTTCCTCCCCTCACTAAAGCTGGCAACGCCGCCATATAAGTGAAATAATCCTGCGTGCAGCGTAAAACATCAATAAATCCATCTACATGTAATAGAGGCTGGTTTCAGACAAAGAGCCCGGTGAAATAATCATGAGTGCAGCGTAAAACATCAATCAATCAATCTAAGAGGGGCTGGTTTTGGACGGAAAGGGTGTTGAACTTCGCCATCGATTAGATTCGGTAGGCCCTATTTGAAAGACACCTGTTTCCAAGAATCGGATAAATCAATTACTTGTTATGCTTTATGCTGTTTAATGAGAACACGGCGTGTTAACATGCTTCAATTGAAAGGCCTTTATGATGTATTGTTAATAGTTTACGTGATGTCATTAATAGACGCTGACCAACAGTATTAGCCTATATGTACATGACACCGGAATCACCCTCTTGTTATTTTATAGAACCCATGGTCAGTTGGTCTACTTATCTATACGTTATTGATATTTTGATAATTTGTCGATAAAATCGTTAACCAGCTTTAATAATCTGCTTTGTTAATGTCACGATTATCGTGCTACTGACTATCCCCCAGGATTCTCAACCATATAAAGGCATATGTATGGTAGCCCATTGAAGCCAGACTGCGCCTGTCACAGGGGGAGGGCCGAGGACTTCTGGATCCCGACGCCCTCCCGCAAAGCTGCGCCAAAGGTATTTCAAAGTTGGCCTACGATGATGTTAACATAGGACTGTAGGAATTGAAATTCTTCATTTTCATTTTCAATCGCATTATGAAACCTATAATGTGGCAATATCGACCTCCGTCTATGAAAAACTTGAATTTAATTTTCTACAAATCCCTACACAGGTGTTGTCAAGTATCTAGGAATTTTAATTTTCTTGTTTGACATGATTGAAATGGATTTCTTTCTAAATAATAAATGCATATTCTCGATAAATAACAATTATACTTGCCATCCCATGTAGATTTCATATATTGATGTCGGGGGACAGGTTAAGTCTGTAGTTAAGAGTTTTGGACCTTTTGTCCTTTGAGAGTAGTCTCCCTCCGGTCGTTTTCCCATACGCATTTGTTTGTTTACGTTTCAGGTTGAATGGTTCTTGTAAATCATTGATCGATTCTTTCAAATTGTTTATGAGTATTATATACCGGTTTTAAGTGCTTATAAGTCGCTTTATTGAATTTAAACAGAGGATAATCATTTGTCAGCTTTGAGATGAAGCTTCTAGCGAATTTTCGTTTGGTACTATTTGTAGTAGATGAGTATGGATATTGTGGTGATTAGGTTTGTTCGAGGAAGCGCTCTTTTCGATCTCTGGCTGTTCGTGGATAGACGTGTCGTTGGCGTTCGTTTGTATTTAACTGGTCGGTGTTTTGATCCAGTCTCCGGATTGGTGTTTCTTCGGATTCGATATAAGAATCTGTGTTGCCGACAGTTACTTTAGGTATGTATAAGTTACGTCTTAAAATAAGACTAGATTTGTAGAACGCATCGTAGACATTTGACACTTCGCCATGATAATAAGTTCCACTTGTCATCTGCAGTTTAGATACTAATCATAACGCCACAATAGTGTCTCATTCTACAGTAATTGTAAGATCCTACGTTTATATGTACTGTGACTTAAGCTAAATACTTAGATTGTTACTTAATACTTTTTTAGTATTTTCTATATGTAATCTATGAACTGTGTCAGACGTTCTATTTTTATAAGGAAAAGTAGTTCCAATGTCATTCCATGATTTTGACATGACATTACATAATTGTATTCATCCGCAATTGTGAAACTTTATTTTAATTTAGGGTTACAACTTACATAGATTGGCGGCAGTCAGAGATATTTGATACTGTACATGGTTTTGCACTCAGGTGATTATTATAATTTTCACATTGAGCCATATCTTTCATTTGAATGTAAGAGTGTTTACACTACAACATTTTATGAAAATGTATAAGAATCATTGCTTTTATTTTCTATGTTTGAATTGAGATCAAAGTTATTGGTCGTAATTCCTTAAAGAGGCATTTTAATTTAATGAGCATCATTGTTTTGAGTAACCAATGTTATATTTTATGTAACTTAGTTAAGGTTATTCTGGCAGTGACTAATTCTGTTGTTATTTATATTATTTTCAGGGTTTTTACTTTCTTGCTTCGTTTCCTTCCTTAAATAAACTGTTGAATCATACAACACAACGAGCGTCATTGTTCGTTTCCTACCCGTGGCCTTCGACAATTTGGTGTCAGAAGTGGGATAGCTGTTGAGATGCAGACAAGGATTTTCCAGTAACACAATCTGCAGCAATTAACAGAACTTTGAATAAATTTAGCCAAGAAAGCAGGAAACCCTGGAGTGCGAATTGGTATTTACTGGTAGGATATTTGTCACCTAAGGTTGTTGTCTCAACAACCCGAGTTTTGTGTGTTGAATGGGCTATGCAACATAAATTAAAGTACCATTTTGCATAGGTGACATTCTTGTAAGTTTCTCTAGAAATTACACATGTACTTGTCTTAAGACTAAAGTTTTGAGCAAATTTTAAAATCTTATTGAACAGTTTAGTTTTCGCTGTTTTCAGTAATATGTAGGATTTTTGTGCCCATCTCACAATTGTATTGTCAAATGTATGCACTTTTAATTGTATGCATCAGTGGTTTTTATTTGGCACACAAGTTTTAACAAAATGGCTTTAGAGGGTAATGGTGTAGAGACAACTGCTGTTGCTGAAGCTATCACAAGGTCAAACCAAGAATTGGGACGGACATTAACTGCTGTATTTAGTAATTTAAAAAATTCAGCCAACAGCATCTGTGAAGTTGTCAAAATTTTTTGGACACCCTCGCAAACCGGGTGATTTAACTTTGCGAGAATGGCTAGTGGAAGTAGACACATACATTAGGCAACTTGGGCTTTCTGGTGGGGAAAAAGCTACGGCCTTGACTGATCATTTAGCTGGTCCTGCCAGGGAAGAAATTTTATGCTGTTCGGAGGAAATTCGAACTAATTTTGATTCTATTGTAAGTGTGTTACGTAAGCGTTTTGGGCCACTAGAAAGTGTGCAATCCCTTAACAGTAGTTTTCACTCTAGAGAGCAATTAGAGGATGAAAGCTTGGCAGATTTTAGTCGTTCTTTGATGAGGCTGTACTCTCGTTTAGAAAACGCTGGTACTGACGATGAAGAAAGAACAGCTTTAAGGAAACTTAGAGAAAATGCATTAAAAGAACAATTTGTTAGAGGGGCAAGAGATCAGAGTACACGTAAAGAATTGCGTCGCATTGAAATGGCCTGTACAGGGGAAAGTTTTACTGATATGCGTGAAGAAGCATTACAATTTTTTCGGGAATTTGAACACCATACTAGATTTAAAGGCAGAGCTTGTGCAGTCACTATAGAAAATGTTTTTGACAACGATGATTGTACTGCTCGAGTAGATGTGGTTGACCACTTTAAGACTGCAGACAAATCTTATTTTACAAAATCAGATAAACTTTCCTCCTCAGAAACTGAAGATGTTAGAGTAGAGTTAAAACAGTTAAGACAACAGGTAACTGAGTCTCAGCTCCAGACCAATAACCAAATACAAAGTTTGATTAAAATTATTACTGAAACTAGGGAAATGCCTAAGGCAAATTATACTGGTAACCGACGTTTTTTAAATGGGTCACGTAGGGACGATGACGTCACCTGTTACTATTGTAAGACTAAAGGTCATATAGTTCGGAACTGTCCCAAACTCAAGCGGAAGGAGGACAGGTCACATATTACTAGTTCAAATGGAAGTGAAAATACTCAGGAGACTAATGTTGATTCAGTTGCATGTAAAGCGAGTTCAGATGAGAAAGTGAAAGGGGGTGTAGGTCAAGTTAATGAAGTTAATTGTGAAAATCCGAGTATTCTTTCTGAATTAGTTTGTAGTAGTCCCACTGCTGAAATAGAAATCGCAGGTGTGAAAGTTGGTTGTGTTCTAGATACTGGCGCAGAGACGTCGTTAATTCCCTCGTCTTTCTACCATAAGCAGCTTAAGGCAATTGTTGGAAATTTAGGTAAATTAGGAGGGTATGTTCGCATCTTGGGTGCCAATGACTTAGAGGTGCCAGTAGAAGGCTTTTTGCAGGTTCCAGTATCAGTGGCGGGTATTAAAGTGCCCAATGCTGTGTTTTTGGTCAGAGATGACAGCAGTTTGGTTGACGAACAGTTGGGTAATAGACGTAAGCTGTATCCAGTCATTCTCGGATGCAATGTGTTAAAACTCCTTAAAGGAGAATCACTTAGTTTAGCTGGTTTTGATCAAGATAGTTGGCAAACTGTCCTTCAGTGTCTCGAATTACCTAGTGTTCCAAAGGGTAGTGATTGTGCCGACGTGGAAAACGGCATTCGCGCTCAAGCCGTATACATAGGCCGTCATGCTGTAACAATAGGACCAAGGGAAGTAAAACCCGTCACTTGCTGTAATGGGGGTGGGATGGACAGGTTTCAGGGCAAATCTGTATTGCTTAAAGGGAGACAATTCACTTCTTATGGCCTTCTTAGCCACCGTCAGTTGGGTTCTGACGACTCAGATAATCTTAACTCGTGTATGGTGTATGATGGGTTTCAGGTAATCGATAACGATATTGAACTTTTAGTGGGGAATTTTAATGCAGAACCAGTTCACATTCCACCCTTTACTAAAGTGGCTGAAGTTTCAGAAGTAAGCTGTGAACATCAAGTTATTGTTTGTCCAGAATCTGGTGGGTTAGAAGTCTCTGTGAATGATGTTTTTGTAGAACAGATCTCTGAGCACGACCGTCATGAAGTCGTTGCATCAAATGAGGAGCAGTATGATACGGAGGCTAAGGTTGATAAAACTAAGAGATTGTCGTTTGTCTTCCCAGATGGTTAATCATATGCCCTTCTCTCTGGAATCAACTTAAATGATTTGTCGCCCAATGATGCTCTTTTAGCAGCCAAAATGATTCAGCGACAAGATCAGGCATTCTCAAAAGGCCCTTACGATCTAGGCGCTTGTGATTTGATTCCTCATAAAATCAAGTTGATAGATGATAAGCCTATCAGCTTGCCTTTTCGTAGGATAACTCTGAGTGTCATGGAGGAGGTTCGTCAAGAACTCCAGCGACTTTTAGATAAGGGAATAATTAGACGCTCTTCGAGTCCCTATGCTAGCAGTATCGTTCTTGGGCGAAAGCGCGACGGTTCTATACGCTTATGTATAGACTATCGCCGGTTAAATTCTAAGACGATTCGTGATGCTTTCCCCCTGCCTCGAATTGAGGAGACGTTGGAAGCATTGAGATGAGCCACGGTTTTCTCTTCTTTAGACCTGATGCATGGTTATTTCCAGGTATTAATGGATCCGGAATCCATTCCGAAAACCGCGTTTCGTGTACCGTGGGGGTTATTTGAATTCCTTCGTTTACCCCAAGGACTGACAAATAACCCTAGCACATTCCAGAGGACCATGGAGTTAATTTTTGGGGATATGAATCTTCGGGAGTTGATTCTGTATCTTGACGATTTGTTAATTTGTTCGTCTTTGTTTTCCGATCATTTGGAAAGACTAGAGAAAGTTCTATCGAGACTTATTCAAAATGGGCTCAAATTAAATGGCTGGAAATGTAATTTGTTTCAAACTTCATTGTTATACTTGGGACATATTATTAGCGGTGATGGTGTGTCCGTTGATGCATCAAAGGTAGACCGTATTCGAAACTGGCCGACTCCGAGGAATGTTGGTGAGTTGAGATCGTTCTTAGGACTCGCGTCGTATTACAGGAGATTTGTTTCTGGGTTTTCGGCTATAGTAGCACCTCTGCACAAACTAGTCTCTCAGCATACGACACCTTTAAAAGCAGGGAAGGCCCAGAAAACTAATTGGATATGGTCTGAGGAAAATGATATCGCGATGAACATGTTGAAAGAGAAATTGAGTAGGCCTACAGCACCAGTTTTGGTATATCCGAATTTCGATCGCGATTTTGTAGTCGAAGTGGACGTTTCCCTTCGCGGATTGGGTGTGTGTTCAAATCAGTTGTTAGAGAATAGATGTTCTTAGTCAGTGAAAGCCACCGTGGACGGTAGCGTTTTAAAGCAGGGAAGATGTCGGGGGACAGGTTAAGTCTGTAGTTAGAGTTTTAGACCTTTTGTCCTTTGAGAGTAGTCTCCCTTCGGTCGTTTTCCCATACGCATTTGTTTGTTTATGTTTCAGGTTGAATGGTATCGATTCTTTCAAATCGTTTATGAGTATTATATACCGGTTTGAAGTGCTTATAAGTCGCTTTATTGAATTTAAACAGAGGATAATCATTTGTCAGCTTTGAGATGAAGCTTCTAGCGAATTTTCGTTTGGTACTATTTGTAGTAGATGAGTATGGATATTGTGGTGATTAGGTTTGTTCGAGGAAGCGCTCTTTTCGATCTCTGGCTGTTCGTGGATAGACGTGTCGTTGGCGTTCGTTTGTATTTAACTGGTCGGTGTTTTGATCCAGTCTCCGGATTGGTGTTTCTTCGGATTCGATATAAGAATCTGTGTTGCCGACAGTTACTTTAGGTATGTATAAGTTACGTCTTAAAATAAGACTAGATTTGTAGAACGCATCGTAGACATTTGACACTTCGCCATGATAATAAGTTCCACTTGTCATCTGCAGTTTAGATACTAATCATAACGCCACAATAGTGTCTCATTCTACAGTAATTGTAAGATCCTACGTTTATATGTACTGTGACTTAAGCTAAATACTTAGATTGTTACTTAATACTTTTTTAGTATTTTCTATATGTAATCTATGAACTGTGTCAGACGTTCTATTTTTATAAGGAAAAGTAGTTCCAATGTCATTCCATGATTTTGACATGACATTACATAATTGTATTCATCCGCAATTGTGAAACTTTATTTTAATTTAGGGTTACAACTTACATAGATTGGCGGCAGCCAGAGATATTTGATACTGTACATGGTTTTGCACTCAGGTGATTATTATAATTTTCACATTGAGCCATATCTTTCATTTGAATGTAAGAGTGTTTACACTACAACATTTTATGAAAATGTATAAGAATCATTGCTTTTATTTTCTATGTTTGAATTGAGATCAAAGTTATTGGTCGTAATTCATTAAAGAGGCATTTTAATTTAATGAGCATCATTGTTTTGAGTAACCAATGTTATATTTTATGTAACTTTAGTTAAGGTTATTCTGGCAGTGACTAATTCTGTTGTTATTTATATTATTTTCAGGGTTTTTACTTTCTTGCTTCGTTTCCTTCCTTAAATAAACTGTTGAATCATACAACACAACGAGCGTCATTGTTCGTTTCCTACCCGTGGCCTCCGACATTGATATTTGATTCAAATTTTGCCAATTCAAGCTATTAGAACTAACAATAAACAACAAAACGTAAATGGCCAATAGCCTTACTGGGGTAGAAACATAAAATTTAACCGTGCGTTTTTAATGGCGCTAAGTATATAAATGCTTTCGCCGCAAATTAATCAACTGGTTGACATATTAGGCCACATCGCCCGCTCTTATGCCATGTCCTTGTAAGCCGCCCATGCAAATAATTGACAGAGCGTTACAAATGTGTCATAACCATCCCCAGAGTGTCGGCCATCTGTCTATATCTCAGACGAGTCTCCAAAATACACGATGAAAGCTAAATTCTAATATAGAAATATAAATTTATCCTCTATATGTAATTTAACCAAATTATTATTAACGCGAAACACTACAAGCTTCAATCTATGTCTTTTGCAAAAGAGTATTTTGGCTGGAATTTACATGTAAGGAGTGTGACATAGGCCTACACAAAGTATAGCAGGAACCACAGAAGTTTGGAAGAAAGTTTTTTTCTGGACACGGTTTGACAACGGAAAAAAGTACAGTTTTACCTAACCTATTGGGTACTCGCCAAAGGCCGGGGGCCTGTTTCACAAATTGGCGTAGATGTATTTTTTGCGTAACTTTCATATTAATGTATCTCTACAGTGTGGGTTGCTATGGCAGTTACGTGAAAACTTACGCTACGCCGCTTTTTGAAACAGGCTCCAGGTGCTTTCCACTGGGAACGAATCCGGTTTCTTCCACAACTAAATTCGACAATGGTGAATTATAAGTGAAATGATCTTTCAGAGTGCGGCGTTAAACATCGACCAATCAGTCAACCGAATATATTGTCATCTTGGATATGGGATGTCATCAGAAAAAAAAACATACAGGCCGAAAGTTTAATGACGTCACTCGAAAAAATATAATGACGTCACTCGAAAAAATATAATGACGTCACTCGAAAAAATATAATGACGTCACTCGAAAAAATATAATGACGTTACTCGAAAAAATACAATGACGTCACTCGAAAAAATAATGACGTCACTCGAAAAATAGAATGACGTCACTCGAAAAATAGAATGACGTCACTCGAAAAAACATAATGACGTCACTCGAAAAATATAATGACGTCACTCGAAAAAATAAGGTATGGGAAATTGTTCGAAGTGACCGCTGTGTTACGGCCTCAGTGAAATGCATGCCTGCTGACCTATAGTTTTTCTGCGCAGATTAATTGCCATGCGTTATTCTATCCCTCCTATGACGTCATTGGGGAATCGATACATTGAGCGATCACCCAAGGGTCAATGAATGGACGGGTGTTGTCTATATCCACTTTAACTCTTGTCAATCCACAACAGAAAATGTTTAACCAAAATGGAGTTTATGTACGGAACCGTAGAGGGGACATGCAAAAGAAAAAAAAAACTCTAAAAAGTTTTCGTTCCACGAATTACCATTTCATTCCACGAATTAGGATTTCGTTCCACGAATTAGGATTTCGTTCCACGAATTACTACTTCGTTCCACAAATTACTATTTCGTTCCACGAATTACTATTTCGTTCCACGAATTACTAATTCGTTCCGCAAATTACTAATTCGTTCCGTGAATTACTAATTCGTTCCGCGAATTATTAATTCGTTCCGCGAATTACTAATTCGTTCCGCGAATTACTATTTCGTTCCACGAATTATGGCTTCCGTTGTTGTTGTCCTAGAAATAGGTTCTCAAAGTGAGGATATGCGTACAGGTCAACATGGAAAGGGATGAACTTATTGCTATGTATTTTGAATTAGGGTTGTTGTACAAGAACATAGTGCGTATATTAGCGGTGAATCATGAAATTAGACTGTCTTTTTGTCATTTGAAAAGGATTTTAAACCGACTTCGTCTGAAACGTCCATTCTCATTGGTTAGCTGAAAAGTTATAAAGCCATTAGCCATTGGTTATCATAATTCGTGGAGCAAAATCTTAATTCGTGGAACGAAATAGTAATTTGTGGAACGAAATACTAATTCGTGGAACGAAATCTTTTGAGAGCTTTTTTCTTTTGCATGTCCCCTCTACGGTTCCGTAGTTATGTTTTAGAAACAAAGCAAAAACCGTGACATGGACAAAGCAGATTTCTTTACGCTGGTTAACGATTTTATGGATGAGGTTAATCAAATATCAATAATTTATACCCGAGAAAGAATATTGACCAACAATTTAATAAAACAGTAAAGAACACACCCCGGTTACTGGGTTTGTTAGTTCAGACTTTTCAACTGTCGTATATTAACATAAAGCGTTAGCATTCAACAGAATAAAACATGTATAAACAATTGATGTAAAAGACAGATTCTTGGAAATATTTACTCCCAAATTCAGTCCATAATCGATTGAATCCACATGCCGTCCGTTGAAACCAATAGGAGTTTTGTGAATACTTTACTTAATAAAAATAATTTTATGATGTTATTTTTTTCAGTTCTTTCGTGAGGTCATAGCGTTACGGTACTTGGGTTGCAATTTCACACGTTGAGTATGACAAAAATAACATCACACTGCCTGGGAGTGGGATCACCGGGGGTGTAGCGTGAGAAAACAGAGTATAGGCCTACGTTAAACTTCTCTAAACACACGGGCACAGGGAAAATCTTCTTGTCTAAAATAACCATGGAGACAAGTTTCTAGTTATGTAAAAAGAGGTATATCATTTAGACCGTTATATCCCATAAATCGTTGTAATAAAGTAAACCTATGATATTTCATTATGCTGACAACTGACAGGAACTTGGCCTTAGTCAGTAGAATTTACTAGAACACTTTGTATTACATTGACAATGCTTGCGCATCTTAAGCTATGGTAAGAATATCGTCAAAATGAGATTGAACCTCATAGGGTCATGGCACAGTGTTTATACGACCAGCCGAAGTTAAGACGTTGGACGGCTCGTGGATAACCTGAATAAGTAAATAGATATGATACTGTATTGCCATATTTTTGCAGTTGTGCCGATAAAAAGTTTTATGCAAAGGCTAAATGGTAAATGTTCAGGAGAGATTTTATATTTACAATTATAATATTTTGTCCACCTCCATTAAATAGACCTATTGCCATACGGGTATACCCGAGCATTTTATTTACAACAATTCGACGTCCTCAATATACTTGTCCTTATTCTATCCTTGTATAAAAAGGGCGTCATTTTAGACATTTGCACCCAATCATAAGTTGTTGTAATAAACCAAAAATACAAGACTTTCAAAAAAGTAAATCGCGCTCAAACCTTTTGAGAAATCAGCGAAAATATAGAATTATAACATGCATTGAACCAGGAAAGTACAGGGGATAAGTTTTGAATAATATTCCATAACATCACTTTATTTGAAAACATAATAAATGAATTTATGATATAAAGATGACAAAACACAATTCAAGTATTATTTTTTTACCGGTATTGCTAACTGAGTTGATGAACATGCATCTGAGCAATAAAAATAAAAAAAATCTCATAATTACGAACCAAGATCGTATTAACATCGTTTTAAAAACCCAACATTATTTTTCAAGATTGTCGCTCACGCAACTTGATTTAATACATCTACCATGGCCAGAGATGCCATGTTGTAGATTCAGCTTGCTTGGGCAAATATTCAACAATATACTGTATTTCAATTTTTAATTGATCAAATAGGCAAATATTAGTTCTCAAACATTGTTTCAATAACATGAAATGCCTGTACAGGTACCTCGTTATTTATGTTTGGAAATTTATTAGTCGGACGGTATCTGGAGCCTGTTTCACAAAGCGGCGTAGCGTAAGCATTTTACGTAACTGCCATAGCAACCCATACCATAGAGATACATTAGCATGAAAGTTACGCAAAAAATACATCTACGTCGCTTTGTGAAACAGGACCCTGGTCGGCGACCAATAAATGTGAGTAAGACCTTTACTAAAGTGAAGTACTGTACCGTACTAAACATATACAATTTTACCTTTATCAATGATCTAGTTGAGAAATATTTTCTAGTTTTTTTTAGTTTCGATTTACATCACATAATTCCAGGATATGTATATTGGGTTCGCATCTCCATAGGCCGATTGTTTTCTATTACAGTCTGATAAGACTAGATTGTCGAAACATGGGACTCGTTCATTTCCCAGGTGGCTGTTTCTTGAAAGATTTACGCCCAGCGTAATTGGTGGCTGGGTACAATGTGTAATGTTGAAGCTATAGATTGCCCCGGTAGTTACCAAATGGCTAGTCCGAAATATCTGCGAGGATGATGTTAGACATTTTCTGACAGATAGGTCATCGTCATCGTCCGATGATGATGGCCTATCTGTCTGAAAATGTCTAACATCATCATCGCAGATATTTCGGACTACCAAATGGCCTGGCTTAGGCTTACGTCCAGGTTAAATATTTTGAGAAACAGCCTACTGGATTAAGTAAGTTAGGAAAAGGAAGTGGTCCCTCATCACTAAACAGGGTATTTGACATCAAAATGACTTGTTTATGTGCTGACGGCAAATAAGTAAAACAGGATGACAACATGTCTGCTGCTACTGACGGCCATGTTTAGATGGTCAGTATAAAAACAAGTGATTTTGGAGTCAAAACCCCAAATTACCATAACACAAATGTTCCTGTTAGCAGCGAATATTTCCACGATTTGTTCAGCTTCTGCCTAAGTCGCGTGTTGAACAAAAGGGAAAATACCCGCTGCTTATAGGGGCATACATTAAATAGTATAATAACATAGTAATAATTAATAATTTTAAAAAAATTAATTAAATTTTTTCTATGACTCTGATTTTCCTCCAGATTTTTTTAATTTATAAAACAGAATTGAGATAAAGAGTATTTTGAGAATTAGCCTACATATTGCATGTATACAAACAGACCCCCCAAAATGTGCATAGAATCTAGTCAGAAACCTAGTTTAAGTAAAGAAAGACTTAGAAAACGAAGGGAGACAAAAAGTTACATAAAGTAAAAATATAGTATATAATTAAAGACTAGAAGAAGATCAGAAATACAAAACACATCACTAAATTCAAAAGAATAAATTGCCTAGAGGAATTTTTAAATCATCATTGGTTGCCTTTATAATACATTTTGATCAGTTGGTAAAATATATTATTCTAAAAATACGCATCTGAATTATTGCCAGAATAGTTGAAGTTCATAGCTAACAACACATCCCCAATCATTTGAGTTAATCTGACAAACTCTGTTTATAACAAACCAATTGTTGTAGGAATATGAACACATAATGTTGCATCTTATGGCTGATGCAATATTTTTCTTGAATTTAGGAATACATTAAAGTGGCATGAGCTGCCGAAATTCACACTTTTTTCATAATTTCTGATCGTCACGACAGTAAGAGGCTTTGAAGGCCATCGAAAAACTAAATGATTGGCGTTGGAATGAGGAAAATCCATACAGTATGTGCCCTGTACGAACCGAAAACGTGTTCGAAAAGTAGCAAAATTTAAATAACCGGGACGACCATTCATTCATTCTAAGTCGAAGTTAGTTCAAAACAATACTTTATCCTACATTTTTGAGACTAGAAGCACTAAAAAGCTTCTAAATTATACGTCTTGAGAAAAATAGCCGATAATTTCAACATTCTGTGTTTACGTCAAAATATCAACATTTTTAAAAAGCTTTTGTTTATGAAACACTGTAATTTTGTGTCCCCAGAGCTTTTTAATTTGGAATGCTATCAAACAATGATTACAAAAATTAAAGTTGAATTGAGTTATCATTCTGTTAAAAGTGCCATGAGCTGCCAAATATAGGGAAATTGTCATTGAAACAAAATTAGCCAATTGTTCCTTATTTTTATCAAGAAGTAAAAGTTCAGAATTTCATGCTAATACCAATCTTAGAGCAGACGTTGAGCAACAAAATCCCAAAAATGTACTCGTACATCTCGACTTTTTGAATTCAATTTACGCATTTTCGGCCCATAGCAACTAATGGTTTTATCAACACCATTTATTTCAATGTTTTACGATATTTCTAACTTTTCTTGAGAATAAGAATTTATGAACAGATTTTGAATTTTGGAGTTGCTCATGCCACTTTAAGTCCATAAAACAAATCAGTTAAGTTACATGTTAAAATATCGGCTAGCAGAAAAATACTGCTACTTAATTGAAACTTTATTGACTTCGTCATATTGTAAGATATCTAGAAGAAAAAAATTGCACAGTTTATAGGACACTATAACCTTTAATAGTGCCTGTGGTTACTGTGTAGTTTGCCAAATTTGGTTGGATAAACCTCTACGATCATGTTAATGTTAAGTAGATTCAAGTACCGCAAGATTTTAAATTATTTTGTTGTAAAAAAAATTGTCATTGAAAACTTACGTAATTTCAAGGGTCTAGTACACAGTTCTAATTTCGTAGGTTTATTTTTTTAAGCCATTTAATATTTCACCTCCAGGAATGTTTTCCCAAATGATTGACATCGATGAGATTGTGAAAAGAACTTACTTCCAATGGGAATATAAATTCGGAATACTTATCTTATCAGAAAATAAAAGTGGAATATAAGGCCTACTCCAATCCCATATCCAAATACAGTATTAAGTAAAAATATAACAAATATGAGAACATTGCATCCTAAATCAGACAAAATAAATTTAAAGATTTTATAAAATTATTTTAACTTTCAGTGTTGTTATTTGGGTCTTGTTTTCAGATATACATATCCGACTATCAACGCGAAAAGGACCAATAAGATTGGTAAGACGATCGTGAAAAATTGTTCCCTGCTGCGTAAATTGTCTTGTCGTCTTTCCCTTTTATCTTTTCGGCTTTCTTTAGCGACCTTTCCCTTAAGCTGTCTCATGATAACTCTTTAAGACTGAAAGAGAGAAATATAGATCAAATAAAGACCCTTGTACTGATTATAAAACATAAATAGTTGTCTGCTAATACAAAATCACCATTTTCTTTCTTAATTTAAAGCGGCATGAGCTGCCGAAATTCACACTTTTTTCATAATTCCTGATCGTCACGACAGTAAGAGGCCTTGAAGACCATCAAAAAACGAAATGATTAGCGTTGGAAAGAGGAAAATCCATACAGTATGTGGCCTGTACGAACCGAAAACGTGTTCGAAAAGTAAACAAAATTTAAATAACCGGGACGACCATTCATTCATTCTAAGCCAAAGTTAGTTCAAAACAACACTTTAGCGTACATTTTCGAGACTAGAAGCACTAAAAAGCTTCTGAATTATACGTCTTGAGAAAAATAGCCAATAATTTCAACATTCTGTTTTAACATCAAAATATCAACATTTTGGCAGCTCATGCCGCTTTAATAGATACAAGTTGTGAATAAATTTTTCTAGACGTATCCACATTTGTTAAACAAGAAAAGTATCAGTAAAACTGATGGATGCTCCCCAGTTACGGCTCAGCCAATTTGACCAAATAATGCGAAAAGGGCAATATGACCGTGTGATAAGCTGTATTTGTTTGAGGTTTGCGATTGAGATTTATTATCCTAACTGTTAATAATTCAAAGGAAAAGCAGAGAAATTGAGAAGATTGAACAGAAACAATTAACGAAAGAAATGCTTTTGTGAAAAAAACGTGAACCAAGTTTTCGAACAATCATCTCACTGTTAACTGAGAACAAAACTATAGCAGTTTTGGCCACTGAAGTGGATGCTCATGTCTGCGCTGTGTGAAATAATTATTAGAACCCAACACAACTGGAATATGTTATGTTCCGGACAGGGGAGAGGGCGGACAAGCAGTCTGGGTAAAATTCGACAAATTGAAGAAACCAAGGGCAATAACTCTAAAATTATTCTCGCCACGGAGAGAAAAGCGTAACACTGCACAAGGTCTTGGTAATGACTACGGTAATACCTGAGTTAATTAGAGGACTATGCATGTCGCTAAATCCTCAATAACAAAAAGGTTCTGAATCAGATTTAAACTTTCAACACATCTCAGTCCAGGGAGATGATTGACCAGCAGTTAATCCTTGAATGTTTTACAAGCTCTCTCTTGAATTAAGATGAGAATTTGCACTCTTCTACTTTTTTCCATCACTTGAATTAACTCAGACATTACAGTATTTCCTTACATGTGACCAAATAATAACTTTTACCAAATCACCGCACAAGGTCTTGGTAATGACTATATACCAGCCAAGTTTCAAAACAATCCTGACGGATGAACGGACAAAGTGGCAACTACATGTATATGCTCCCCCGAAAGTTTTCGGGTAGCATAAAAAGACAAGATGCATGTTGTCAAATCACTAGAATTCAACATGGGATCAACTAAAAAGGCCAAGTTATCTTGTACATATCTAAATGGTAATGTATTATCCGATGCAAAAGAGGCAAAAACTGGACACCAAACAATCAGTCAGAAACTGCATAACTTCTATATTGGATTACACGACTTACACGATTTCTTTAATTTACAATCTCAAATTTCTAGACAGGTTTTTTATGTCCCTCAAACCAAATGACTTGTCTCTATCTGCTAGATTAAGTTAGCTAGTTTACACTACAATGGTTTGAAATCAATTAGAACAGTGGTTCGCAAACTTGTCAAGCTTATCGCCACCTTGAGACTGTGCTCATAGCCGTTGCCCCCCCCCCCCCCCCCCTCACACACACGAATCCTTTGATTAGTACACTTGTATGCTACATAGTCACTACAGCTATACAATATACAATATGCACTCCCAAGGAATGTCGAACAGAAATTAGAATACTTGACAATGTTGAAAAAAATTTACGCGCTCATATGGTCATCTGATTTCTTTTAACTATCCAAAAAAAAAGTAGCATTTTTTGGCGTAATGAAAATGATATTACTTCATGAAGAACACCCCGCAGAAGTGGAGGGCTGTATAACATTGCCACTCTTACAAAGTGCTCTGCATGTAAATAGATTTTCAAGTTTATAAAAACAATTGATGTACTTTATTCAGTTTTGTCGACACTCTCAAGATTCTCTTACAAATAATTTCAATAAGTTTGCCAATGCGAAATTTTAAAATTTTGTGTGTGTCACTGTTCATCGCCCCCTTGATAGACCTGACTCCTCCTCCCCCCCCCCCCCCCCCCCCCCTCTTTCCCGTTTTTTTTTTTTATCGCCCACCAAGGAGGTCTCACTTTGAGAAACGCTGAATTAGAACATGTGCTTGCATGTCATTTGTACATGAACATGTAGTAGCTAAAGTTAAATAAATCCAATTTTCAATTTCAAATACAACAAGAGTTTTAGTAAACTCAACATACGCCCGCCGTGGCAAAGTCGAACCGCTACGATTAACAACTTTACATTTAATATGACATTTGTTTTAATTTCATCGATTAGAATTTTTTGTTGACATTAGAAGTTTTTCTTTTCTGAATTTGATGAAGCTGCAACTAAATACCAGTACGTTATAGTACATATTATCTGTTCAGGTAATTTCAATCACATTTTAATTGCAAAAACTGAAATATTGTGGCTGTTTTGACATTGCTGTTATGTTCCATAATTGGGAAGGAGCAATAGCTCATAGCTAATACAATAGCTTACAATTCTTTTTGACTGGTACACTGTTCTATTGAACTTGGCTGTAAAAGTTTTATTACAAAGCAAACAATCTTCAGGCTGACCACTGATATGCTGGTGTGTAAATATACAAACCTTGGATGTCATTGTCCCCTTATCTCTATTTAAACAGCCACTCTGATAAATACCAGATGGGTAATAAAGTGGGAAAATGATCTTTTTTTGTTGTTATTATAGTGCACATCAAACTATCCAAGAAAACAGTCAAAGAATGTATAAATTAATTGGCTTCCAGTATTATTCTGGACCAAGTGTACTCAAAAAAGCATTGATATATATTAATATATATATATATATATATTAAACATCAGGTACACATTTCTGATAAAAAAAACTCTTGAAACAGACAAAAAATATGTGTATCCAAATCAAATTTGGTATGCGACACATCATCTACCTATAAGGTATATATACTCTAAAAGAATTAGAGAGATTATACCAAAACGAAAGAAGTTCTGGAGCCGAAAGGGAATATTATATAATCCAATAGGGCTGCCATATTATGCAACAGGTGATGTCAGAAATGGTACGTGAAACACCGTCTGCCCATAAGGTATATACTCTGAAAGAATCGTCAAGATCGGATCAAAACTTTAGAAGTTATGGAGCGGATGGGAATATTACATAATCCTATATGGCTGCCATATTCTACCTCGTCATAGGTCTACGTCACTTTAGGAATCACGTGAGATTGCATCCGCGCGCTTCTAGTCAGTGCACCGACCTGCTTCATTGCGACAAGTCGGAGTCATATTTTCTCCCGGTTTTTCGGAAATTATCTTTCTGATTAGAAGATAACTTTCTATGGGAGTATAAGTTAAATGATTACAGACCCTGTAATCTAACTTATTTTCAGTTACTGAACATTAGCAGCGAATCTGCGATAGCTAAATTGTTCGTAAAACACCCTCCACCGGAGGCAGCAGACGCCCTTGTGAAGTTGAGTACATTCACTGACTCGGTTAAAAGGTACTCTGCTAGCAGCTGTATGGAGCCTTGCCCCGGCACCTCCTCGTCATCAGACCCACTGGGTATTGATGACAAGTTTGAAAATAACTTGTTAGGTTTGACTCAGATCCCAATTAATGACAATGATAAGCTACCAGCGGAATCATGCGAAGTGAGTACCCTACAAAGTATGGTTTCTCTCCTTAAGTCAGAAAGGGAATCTCAACAACAAAACTTCAAATTGTTAGCACAGTCTGTTGCTAAAATGGGGGATGCATGGCAAGCGATTGCACAGAAAGGACAACACAAAACGTCCACCGGACGATTCTGATGGGGATAAGTCTGACTACCAGTCGGACAATGGCGAAATAAGGTCTACGTGTAGTGACGATGAAGTCGCTCTTTTGACTTTGTCCCCTCAGAAAAAGCGACTAAAGTCTAGTTCCCCTTCTAGGGCCTCTACGGTTAATACCCCAAACAATTCAAATGAAATGGATTTATTGGATGAAATTGAACAAGAGCTAGATTCAGATGAGGCTATTGGGCCTAAAATTTCACCGAAACTGGCCAAGATTGTTGACAACCGATGGGGAAATAAATTATCAGACGATAAGCTTCAAGATAAATTGAAGAAATACAATCGCCCTGAAAATTGCGCAAAATTATTTGTGCCTAGAGTCAACCCACCTCTGTGGAGAAAGCTAAACGCATTTGGCAAACGTGTGGACCTGAGAGTGTCCAATGTACAGAAAACTATTCTAAAAGCATCTATTGCAGTGACTCAACTGACAGATACTTTGTTGCAATGCAACACTGTTGCGACTTCCGCCGACCTCAAGTCGGTCGTCCCCTTGGCGACAGACGCACTTGCCTTGCTAGGTCACGCATCACATGATCTTTCATTGAAAAGACGTGATGCCATTCGTCCTTCTCTAGGAAGAGAATATGCCGGAATTTGTACACAAGATGTCCCCGTCACCGAACTTTTATTTGGTGATAATTTGCCACAGACGCTTAAAGAAGCTAAAGAGGCCGATAAAATCGGACATTCTGCTTTCGGTGGAAAATTTACTGGAGCCGGCAGAGATGGCAGTGTGCCATGGAAGGGCAGAGGTCATAACTTCAGCAAGTCCTCTCATTCTCAATATAGAGGTCAGAACCAGAATAACAAATACAACAAGCCTTTTTTAGGGAGGAAATCCAACAACTTCAAGCGGAAACAAACAGACAAGAAGTAACCGCTTTGGACCAGTTAGCCTCTGTAGAGGTAAGTGAATTTTTATCACTTTGTCCTAAACTTTTGGCTTATTTGGAAAACAAAATAACAGTTTTCAAAGCAGGAAGAATTCGTGATTTCTTTGAAAATTGGGAAGAAATATCATCTGACACAGACATTCTAACCATGGTGAAAGGCGTGGCTATCGAATTTGAAAATTTACCTTTTCAACCTTTCCCGCCGATATCCAATACGCTTAGCAAAACTGAAATAGCTAGTATAGATCATGAGATTTCTAATTTACTTGACAAAGGTGTCATCGAATTTTCAGATCATGAAAACAACGAGTTCATTTCCCCTATATTTACAACACCGAAAAAGGATGGCTCGTCCAGACTAATTTTGAATCTTAAACAGCTCAACAGTCATGTTGTATACCATCATTTTAAAATGGATTGTCTTCAGTCTGCTATTAAATTGATGACACGCAACTGTTTTATGGCAACAATTGATTTGAAAGATGCCTACTATTCTGTTAATGTGGCGCAAAGCTATAGAAAATACCTAAAGTTTATTTGGAAAAACAAACTTTATCAGTTTACATGTCTGCCTAACGGCCTTTGTTCATGTCCTCGAATGTTCACGAAACTTTTGAAACCAGTATTCGCCACACTAAGGGCCAAAGGTCTGATATCTTCAGGATATCTTGATGACTGTTATTTACAAGGTGACACCTATAACGAGTGTATTGAAAATCTCAAAGAAACTTTACTAATTTTCGACAAACTAGGTTTCCTTATTCACCCAACCAAATCTAGCCTGGTTCCTTCCAAGTCTATTACTTACCTGGGTTTTGTTCTGAACTCTCAAACCATGACTGTCAAGTTGACAACAGAGAAAATGTTAAAACTGAAGACCGAGTGTGAAAAACTCATTTGCTCTCACTCCAACACTGTGAGGGATGTAGCGAAAGTCATTGGTTTAATTGTATCCAGTTTACCTGGTGTCCGATATGGCCCTCTCCACTATCGATACCTGGAGAGGGATAAAGTTATAGCCCTCAAAAGCAATGGCTGGAATTTTGATAAGAAAATTGTTCTGTCTTCTCTCTCTCGGGCTGAATTGCATTGGTGGTGCAATAATATTGACATTAGCTATAATTTAGCATATGAACCAAAGCCAGACGTGCTTGTGTATACAGATGCCTCTAAAAAAGGGTGGGGGGCGACAACAGCTGATATGGCCACAGGTGGTCAGTGGACCCCCATTGAGGCAGAAAATCACATCAATTTTTTAGAGTTACTTGCAGGGTTCTGGGGCCTTAAAAGTTTTAAGTCCTGTCTTACTAACAAACATGTCCGTTTAATGATGGATAACACCACAGCGGTATCTGTTATTAATCATATGGGAACCAGCCATTCTGATAAATGCCACGAGCTCTGTGTTCAGATTTGGAATTGGTGTATAAGCCAGAATATATGGCTTAGCAGTAATCATGTTCCAGGAATAAAAAATGTCACAGCAGATAAAGAATCTAGAACACATAATGTTGACGTAGAGTGGAAATTAAATCCAACGTTGCTCCAAAAAGCTTTATTAAAGCTTCAAGTAAACCCAAATATAGATTTGTTTGCATCCAGGTTAAATTTTCAGTTTGAAAAATACATCTCCTACAGACCAGACCCATTTGCATTTGCTGTTGATGCGTTTTCTTTAAACTGGGCTGATAACATTTTCTATGCCTTCCCTCCTTTCAGTATAATCACCAGAGTGCTGAAGAAGATCAAGGAGGAACAAGCGACAGGAGTTATTGTGGTACCAAGGTGGCCAACCCAAGTTTGGTTTCCCAGGCTTCTTCAGATGTTGATAGACCACCCGGTTTTATTCCCGAAGGAGGCACAAACTCTACAGTTACCTGGTCACCCAGACATACTTCATCCACTCAGACACAAGATGGTTCTAATGATCTGCCATTTGTCAGGCAAGTCATCTCACGTACAGGCGTTTCATCTGAGGCTACAGGCTTTATCCTCTCCTCATGGAGACCAAAAACTAAAAAACAGTATAAGACCTACCTGCAACGATGGGAACTCTTTTGCTCAGATAAAGGGATTAATTCGTTATCGCCACATTTGAGTGAGGCTATCAATTTCTTAGCTGAATTAGCAACCATGGGTTTAGGATACAGTGCCGTTAATACCGCCAGGTCTGCCTTGTCAACTTTTATTGTTTTACCAAACGGTGATACATTTGGAAATCATCCTCTAGTCAAAAGACTGATGAAAGGGGTTTTTGAAAAGAAGCCAAGTTTCCCTAGGTATATTCAAACTTGGGATGTTAGTTGTGTTTTTCAATATCTTCGTACTTTATCACCTCCTTCACAGTTAAGCATTAAGAATCTCACGTTAAAAGTTACAGTTTTATTGGCATTGCTAACTGCCCAGCGATGTCAGACGTTACATTGTTTAGATATTAATTTCATGGAATTTTCTGATTCAAAGTGTGTTATAACTATTCCTGCATTACTCAAGACCAGTAAGCCAGGCAGGCATTTGAAACCAATTGAGCTATTAGCCTATCACGCAGACGAATCTCTTTGTGTTGTTACTTATTTGAAGGAGTATCTTCGGCGAACTACGTCTACTAGAGGTTCACACTCATCTCTACTACTGAGCTATCAGAAACCGTACAATCCAGTTTCGACAGAGACAATTTCTCGATGGATCCGAACAGTTCTCTCCAAGGCAGGAGTTGACACAAATGTTTTCCAAGCCCACAGCACAAGAGCAGCTTCCACGTCGTATGCTCGGAAGAGTAATGTCCCTTTAAACGTCATTTTATCAAGTGCTGGTTGGCAAACTGAAGAAACGTTTGCTCAATACTATAACAAACCAGTTGTGGACAATGTGAATTATGGACTTTCGATACTAAATACTGTTTCATAATTAAATCATAATTCATTACAGATGATATGAGTAATTGGCTCCAAACTGAATGTCCTTTTGTGTTATTAAATTCACGGGTATATAACATAACTGACTACTTGTTTTCGTTATTCATTGTTTTTTCTTGCTTGTCAATTGCCACAAGCTCTAAAATCTCACGTGATTCCTAAAGTGACGTAGACCTATGACGAGGTAGAATTAGAAAATTAAACGAAACTTACCCTTAAGTTGAAGTTTGATTGGAATTCTACCGAGTCATAGGTCAGGAACGAGGAATTACGTGCCCTCCCTTACATTGTTTACACTCTAACCCAACCCATATAATTCCTCGGTTGTGACCAATTGACTCTAAAGACTGACTAGAAGCGCGCGGATGCAATCTCACGTAATTCCTCGTTCCTGACCTATGACTCGGTAGAATTCCAATCAAACTTCAACTTAAGGGTAAGTTTCGTTTAATTTTCTAATTATGCAACGAGTGAAGTCAGAAATGGTACACGACACACCGTCTGCCCATAAGGTATATACTCTGAAAGAATTGTCAAGATCGGATCAAAACCCTTCAAGTTATGGAGCGAAAGGGCACAAAGATATAGACTAAGACAGAATATTACATAATCCAATGTTGAAGTCATATTATGCAATCGACAATGTCCTAAATGGTTCATGACACACCTTCTACCCCTAAACTATATGTTGTAAAAAAATTGTAAAGATCGGATAAAAACTCATCAAGTTATGGAGCGAAAGGGAACGAAGATATAGACTAAGACAGAATATTACATAATCCAATGTAGAAGCCATATTATGCAATGGACACTGTTCTTAATGGTTCATGACACACCTTCTACCCCTAGAGTATATGTTGTAAAAAAAATTGTAAAGATCGGATCAAAACTCTTCAAGTAATGGAGCGGAAGGGAACGAAGTTATAGACTAAGACAGAATACTACATAATCCAATGTAGAAGCCACATTATGCAATGGACGATGTCATAAATGGTTCATGACACGCCTTCTACCCACAAGGTATATGTTGTGGAAAATTTTTTAAAGATTAGATCAAAACTATTCAAGTTATGGAGCGGAAGGGAATCCGGGACGGACGGACGGACGGCGCTGGTGATACCATAATACGACCGACTTTTTTTAAGTCGGGCGTATAAAAATTAAAACGATGCCAAACTTTTTTAATTTAGGTGAAATAAATGGAAAGTTTTTAACTTCATTTATTAAACAAAAATAAAACAGACCATCTCCTTTCTTTAAATGATACAAACAGTTTTCTAAAGGCAGAACTCATAGGACAACACATACTATATTGTACATGATGGTGTATATTTATAAGCTTTCGTGAGTAGCTACTCTCATCATCAGATATTACAACACATAATTAGACAATTTTACACAGGCATTATATATAGAGAAAAGTATAACATAGTTAATACTTTAAAATGATAGAATAAGTAGGATAAGCAAATTAGGCTTCCAAAGTACAAATGAACAGGATCTGTACAGATTAAAACAATGGGGTTATGTTGTAACATTGGGACAACACAGACTTATAATCGACCTTAATGGAGGCATAGGCGGCGCCTACAGTTACACATTAAATAAATGGAGAGGAATTAATGAAATGTGTACATTTAAATTAGGGTTTAATTTAGAAATATGAAGTGACTCTTTAAAAGCTAAGCTAAGTGTGTTATTGGTTCTGCAATTTTGCAACAAATGTGCCTTTCAAAAGTCTGTAAATACTAATAAAAGGTTTAAACCCGTTTCATTATTTAGATTACCATAAAAAGTTTTAATATATAAAAATAGGGTATTTAACTTTAAAAAACTTTAACTTTATACAGTGATTCATTATTTGTGACTTTAATTGTAAGTGTCTATTCTTGTGTTTATTGTAAATGTCTGTGTCAATTTTGTGTATACAGGGCCCTATGGGAGATCAGTGCTACGGCACTGAACAGGCATCCTGTTAAAATATGGTTTAATAAATAAAAATAAATAAATAAATTACCTGAATCTTATTTGAAATCTGTCCCTCCAACACAAATTGGGGCAAATCTTCATTCATGGACCAATATGACACCTATAGACATCTCTCTGTTCAATGAAAAAAAGTCTTTTAATTCATTTAGAATAACCCTTATTTGACCATAGTCATGTATACATAATATTTTTTAACACTATAGCACACGGGCACAGGGAAAATCTTCTTGTCTAAAATAACCACTCCTGATGATGACTGAATAAAAGTCGAAATATTGAGTCAATATGAAGTTTTCGTTTTTCGGAATAACACTACTTGTGTACTACGAGAAGTTTCTTATTATGTTAAAAATGGGCATATCATTTAGATGTTTATACCCAATCATAAGTTGTTATAATAAACCATAACCCATGATATTTCATTAGGTTAACGACAGGCAGGAGTTTGGCCTTACTCAGTTATAGATTACTTTGTATGTTTTTATCAGACTATGATGAAAAACATATTTAAATGCCCTTTTTATAATTTTTAATTTGAAAATAAAGTCACACTGTCAATGGTGCGGAAACATTTACAAGAATAATCTGTTTGACTAGAAAAGTTATTCAGACAGTTTTCAAAAACATTCATTATTGACCAATCAACCTTGAAAGTTGTTGGCAAATAAACTGAACTTAAACTTAAAGATATTGTCGAAAACTGACTGGTAAACTTAGATAAAGAAGTCAATCGCCAGCCCTTGATATCCAGTGTCAGAGTCAATCTGTTTGAGTGGGCTACAAAATGTGTCTCTTCGAATAGCGCGTATGTGTGTTAATTAATAGGAACAAGTCGTTATCAAAACAATGATTATGGAAAGAACATGCTGACAAATAGAGTAATCAACAATGTGCCAAATACCAACACAATGGATAGGACAGTACTTCACTTCTGACATTTATTGGTCCTGGTACCGACCAATAAATATCCAAACATAAATAACGAGGTACCTGCAGACATTTAATTATTGAATTAGATAGGACAGAAGCCAGTAAGACTTACCGGTATAGAGCTATAATTATAGAAAGTGACAGATTTGCCGTGTCAGCAAGTGGCTCACCCAGCCTTGAAGAATACACTATTGGAAATCCCCAGAAAATGAGAAATCCCCTAAAAGTAAAAAAATAAATCACGAGATGTATCTGTGACATATGCCTCTTCTTAATTTTATACTTAGTATTCAAATTCTTTTATAATTATAGTGTCACTGTCAAATTCAATAGCAGTGACTAGATCAATAATAAGAAATATACCAAAGTGTAAAAAAGCGTACAGTAGGCCTACCACACGTACTACTGTCATTACTACTAGTAGTAGGCTTAGTACTAGTACACTTACTTGCCGGTCAGGAAAGTGAGGACTGCAGTGTAGTGTCACTGTCACTGTCACTTGTGTCAGCAGTGTCAGTGTCACTGACAATTGACATATACTGCATGTATCAGCATTTTACTTGGATTTAGTAAATTATTGACAAGTCACTTGACAACGACATAGAAGGAAAGCAAAATTCCACACAATGATTATTCAGGCATTAAAATACACACCACTAGCAATAAAACACACGTTGATTGACCTTCTTTTCTGAATTTATCTTAACGCTGTTGACTTCTTGTTTTCGCCACGTGTTATTGCCTTTTCTAGGTCAATAAAGGGAGGTCATTCTGAATTAAGAAATGCCATAAAGTAGTATTGTTATTCACAACATATATATTTATTGTTTCTACCCATAAACGTAACAAGTCATTGAAATAACAGTCTCCATCAAAAAGTAGAATAATTATCAGAATATCTATGCGTGAGTAAAAATCCACAAAAAGACATGTCGTAAAATGTTGCGCGCGCATGCAGGAAGCGGCCTTTTTAAACCGAATGTTTATGTTCAGACTTGTCAAAATGATCGCGGGTAATTAAGTGCTAAAAGTCGATTGCAACAAGTATGATGGATGAAAATGTTTGAATATTGGATTCCTTCAGCAGATCTTTTTCTCATCCGATGCTGGTAAGAATGATTTACATCCCTTGTACAGTAAATAAACACTTAAAGGTTGTTTTTGTTACCGAATTTGTGATCAACCCTAGGCCGCAACAGCCAACAACAACACCCATATTTTTGCAAAAATGAGCAAACCATTCTCAAGGTATTTGGCCAGACCAATGTATTGTTATTTTTAAAACAGGTTGGGTAAATTAGTCAATGGACGGAGATCCGTGAATCAATGGCCTATCCCTAAATCAAAAGGCAGTTTTCTTATAAAATGACGGATCATATGATTGTCCTGTCAAATATAATGATACGTTTCTCGATATCGGACACTGCAGGTCTGTCATCTCTGAAGCCCTGACAATTAGACAAACATAGATCATGGGTGAAAACAACTCGCTTGGCGCCATTTTGTTCCAGCTGTGCAAGCCATCGCTTCTGATTAACAACATCGTATTTGTGATCGTGTCGTCTCACCGAAATCGAGAATGGAACACAGGTTTGGGAAAAGCTTCGATCAGCGGGTTGTTTGCCGATTGGTGGGTAAATAGCTGCACAACGCCGCGGCTGAGTGGGTAGCATATATATGTACAAAAGCTGCTCTCTATCTGCGCTCTCTTACGTTTTTGCCAAACTACCAACTTCAAGACAACATCTCATGTTTCAAGCTTGTTCCGAATGCATAATTCTATCTTCATTGTCAACTCACAGCGTGTAGTTCAAAGTATAAATTGCACCATTTTAAGCTTGTATTTTTAAAATAACTGAAATTTCTGCTGATACTAGCTTCAGATATATCATGTTGTGTTTCACGTAAAAGATATGGATACAAAAATGGTTAGGAAATAAATTGATTGATTGTTTGGTGTTTTACGCCGCGCTCAAGATTATTTCACTTATATGGCGGTGTTGCCAGTTTTATTGTGGGAGGCTCAGGAAACTGGGCTCTATGCCTGGCTGGAGGAAACCCACAACCTTCCGGTGGTAACTAAACTGGCAACCATCCCACATAAGTCGTTCGAGTGAAAACCCAGTCAGAAAATTTTCCAATTTTTTCGGACGTTAGGAAATAAAGAAACAAAAGTCTAAGACAAAATGACATGGTAACTGCTGATCTTCATAACGGTAATGTCAAATGAACGATTGGTCCGAGAAAATGATACCCCTAAACTCAGGTTTCATGATTTTTACCAAACTTCAAATGTGTTTCAGTTTGTAAGCAACAAAACATGTCAATCCTTTAAGCTCTCAACTCTCGTTCAAAATCAAAATTTATGAACATCATTTGGTACAGGTAGCTAATGCGATTTTGATGTAAGTAAAACAACAGTGTCATATCATTTAATTGTTTGTATTGTTAAATGCTGGTTTACTGCTTGAATTGTCATAAATTAGCTTTAACAACAAAACATTCCTGAATGTATGCCTTGACAGTAAGTAGTCCTTAATTGAAGATTAACAGTTTTAAGTGTTAGTGTGTTTTTGTTTATTTGTGTTTTCAGACTTAAAAAGGGTTAAGGCTTTCAGACGTGCAAAATTACGAAAAAATACATCATGAAGTCCAAAACACTACGTTGCCATGGTTACAGACTTAGCCCGAATGAGGAAGCTCGTATATTTCAAGAAGAGACAGAAAGACTTAGAAAATTGAGAATTGTTCAAGTAAGAAATATCACTATGTTATATAAATTATAGCTTCCTCAACGCTTTGATTGATTATATATATATTTGGAACTTTTTGTTTTAATTTCATGATAAGTTGGCCGAGTGCTAGTCTCATACATGTAGTTCGACATCTTAGATCTACGGCCTTCAATGGATGGGTTGCAGGTTTGAATCCCACTCGATCCAAGTGTGGAGTGGATTTTTCCTTAGATATTTTATTGCCACTTGCCGAATCTCTGTAATTTCCTCCTAATAAAAAAAAACGTTTTCTCCCCGCCCACCCCCCAATTAACCTGGCTAAGGGAAATAGTCTTGAGTGTGGTTTAAAATATCAATCAAACAATCAGCATAATCAAACCATGGATTACACACGTTCCTCCACAGACCTTGAATTTCTTTGTCTCATTGTTTTTATAGCGAATTTTGTCTATTATTTCATATAAGAAAGGGCAAAGTGTCTTTGAATTTGGTCGCCTAAAATGTTCTGAAACCCGAAGCCTACGCCAACATAATGGATTAATGATCCGTTCCCCGTTTCTGGTCTCACACATAATTGGTGGAGGACTTTCTGCCATTGTTCATGAAAGTGTAATCCCAAAAATAAGGAGAATATGGATACACATGTATAATCCTCATGTTTTAGTGATCATAAATATATAATCCTCATGATGCCATATTATGATTGTTTTGTGAAACATTCAATTTGTTTTCTCTCTGGGTTGCCGCTCACTATGGCTTTTAAAATGAAACTTTCACAATTTATTTGTCAGGTTCGTGAGTTGTCTAAAAAGAACGCGGCTGTGATAAGACAATCAGTGAAGGCGGAAAAACACAAACAATTACAAAAATTAGCAAAAAAAGTCAAGGTAAGTATTAGAAATCAATGGTTGTTTGGTCACCCATGAACACCATGTGTAATGACAATTATGGTTAAATTAAGTGAAATAAATCTACAAACTTTATTTCCGTTATTTTCGAATTGACAGCTTTACTAAAATCTAGTATCTGGGCAAACTTAAAATTTGTCTTAATGTGAACATTGCTTTTTTTCTCGATCTTGTTCTTCCTAAATGTACGTCGAACTTACCAAAGAGTTGCCAGGTACTCAACAAAGATTGGCAGCTTTCTCAGGGTATACACTCATCCCGGCTTCCTCTCCCAATAAGCCTGGCAGCCCTCCCATATAAGTGAAATAATCTTGAGTGCTCCGTAAAAAGGATTTATGAACCTTTGGAAATATTTTCTAATTTGCATTAAGTGTGTTGTAGAACACACAAAAAGAAAATTAAATTTTGGTCGCAGCACATACAAAATTCAAGCTACGTTTGCCGATCTACAATGCTTACGAAAGCTAATTATCTCAGAGACCTATGACATCAAGCACGACCTCCGTTGTGTATGTACCCTCACAGCGATGACGTAATAAACGATGCTGTCTCAGTACGTCTTCGTGGCAGTTTAAACATATCAAAGGTCGTGTATGACATCATTTTTCGGAGTAGTTATGAAAAATACGGAAAATATGCATATTTCCTCTCCGTTCTTTTTTTGACTACCAGGAACTAACGCAAAGGTTGTTTCTTTTTAACTGATATTTTTCAAATATGCATTTAGTCCATAAACAAACACAAACCAGCTTTAAATCCTGTTCATATATCCTTTAATGACTGAAGCTATTTATCTTTCAGGAGGAGTTGGACAATGTTAAAGAAGAGAAGATACGTTCACTAGAGAGTCGCTATGACAACTGTATACGAACTATCGGCACAGGACATCGGGAGGCTGGAGAACAAGTAAGAGACCGTTGAACTCATTTTAGTGGATTTAGCAAATTAGTACCATTTTTAATGCCCCTTCTGTCTTTTGTGGAAATCCTTAAAACTCACCACTGCTGATTTGCTTAAGGCCCGTTCTCATAGTGCGATTTGTCGTACCGACTTGTAGAATGCGATTAAAATGGGTGCCTTTGATTAGTTGATAAATCATACTGACCAATTAAAAGCATAAATTTTAATCGCATCCTATAAGTCGGTACGACAAATCGCACAGTGAGAACGGGTCTTTAGAATCACTATGACACTTTCTTGTAACATGTAACATGTTGAATGATTTTCAGGTACCAATGGTCAGTGGCATACAGCCCGGTTTCATATCAAAATCAGCTTAGTACAGCTGCAATATAATGGATAGTGCCAATGGGTGTTTTTTGTTACTAATATCAATATATTTTGATAGTTGCCAGCGTCATAATATCCTAAAAAACAAATTGACAGTCAAGAGGCCAACGTCAAAATATCCCAAACAAAAAAATTTGCCAGTCAAGGGTAGCAAAATATCACTAGTTCAATTTTGCGCTTTTAAAAATCCGTTTTCGGCAGTCACAATGTGCGTAAAATCTAAATTTTTGTATCAGAAATAAAATGATGATATTAGCCAATAAGGTTTTGGAAAAAAAAATCCTCATTGTTCAGTGTGGTGGCATGTCTTTTTTCAAGTCTGAATTACTGAAAGTTGATATCACTGTACATCTGGACATAGCGTACCGACTAGTGCATACTAGAAGATTCCCTGTGTGTGCATAACTTTTGGTGAGAAATTTTCCTTGCGAGGCGACTTGGAAAGTATCTAGCATGTTTGACATTTTCTGCCTTGTGAGGTTAGAGCCTTACCATTTGGGCACAACATAAGCTGTCAGTTGAGCTGAGAGGAGATAAAAGCACAATCGCATGTGCCTTATAACATGTGGTCACTTAGATTAGTACGTAATGGGGTAGGTCAGTGAACTTGGGTGACTAAGAACTCAGCCGAGAGCACGCTGTCTGCGCTGACATCTGTAGCTGCTCCCTCGACAATGCGTATACCTTGCAGCTCAGCAGAATCCTCTAATCTGGGCTGGGCTTGCCGCAGTTGTTAATTTAATCACATAGAAACTTGGGCAACGAGTATCCTGTTTACAGTGACAAATACCAGTGTAAACTCGGCACCAGGATTGAAATAGCTTGCAGTGTAACGTATACATTAATCAACCAATTAGCCATTGTTTCAATTGATTAATTGATCTTAATTATTCTGCATTCAAGATTAATTTATTTATATGGCAATGTTGCCAGGTGGGGGAGGAAACCTCCAAACTTTGGCGAGTACCTGGCAACTCTTCCACATACGGTAATCCAGTGAAAAATCCACTCAGAAATTTTTTAATTTTTATTTGGTCTGAGTGGGATTTTATCCCTGTCCTCAGTCACTCTGGCTCAGACAATAAAACATATCATGTCGGGATTTTATATTTTGCAGGAGGATACAACAGAGCTGCGTGAAGAGATTGTGTATGAGAATTCTAAGAAAGCCGATTTGAGATATAAAAAAGCTTTGGAAAGCTTCAGACTGGAAAAAGAACTAAAGGAAGCGGATGAAAATTACACGGTTTTATCAAGGTACATGAGTTTTAGTTCAAATCGTTGCTCAAGGAATCTCACTAAATAGTCACATATTGTTCTTCATCATTTTTTAAAGCAGGTGTTATTTATCATTTATACAACTGAGACTATCGTTGTCTCTAAAACTTTTCTTCTGAAATTAATAAATGCTGGCTTCAAATCTCACTCAGTCAAAAATAAAATTTCTCACAGAGATTAGTTTACAAGAGGTGTTTTTCGCGGGCCCAAATAGTCGGATTGATTATTTTAAGACGATAATGATGCACCTGCGACGGCATTGCTTTTTTGAATTGCCACTTTCAATTCCTGGCTTTCGCCTTGCATCCCACTAAACCTAGCAATGGTGGTGTAAGTGGAATATTGTTCCATGCAGCATAAAACATCAATCCATAAATGAACATAATCTTAAGTGCCCAGTCTTTCTTTCTTTCTAAGATGTTAATCTAATGCAATTTTAACATGATTTACATTTTGATTAAAAACCTGAACTTTTTTAAAAAAGAAAAATTGCCTTGGATGCTGAGAAAGAGAGATCACACGAGGTTGCCTCCAGACCACCACCACCCCCTGACCCCACCCTTTTACTCGGCAAAACAACTCGTGAGTATTATCCTTTATTTCTCACACTACACCCCCCGATATATTTCCACTCTCAGGCAGCGCACTATTTTTTTTTTCATAGTCATCGTTGGGAAATTACGGCTCAAGTAATTCTATTACCTCACAAAAGAACTGCAAAAACTGACGTTACCAAAGAAGTTCAGCAGAGACTCGAGTGATATTCATCATAACACACTGACCCTCGTTAGATAACCTCTATATAAGCCATGGTATTCAAACAAAACATCTTCTACGGATCATTGTATTCACGCCAGGGCAGGTCAGATGACAGTGGGAATCTAGGAATGGATTCCGCACATTGGAATGCTGGGAACCAATGAGTGCCCAAAATAGTTTCATACCATATACACTGAAGCAATAAATAAATTCATTTACAAATATCCCAGTAAAGATTTTCATTTCGAGTTTGGCCAAAGTGCCACATATGTATATATACAGGCCTTCCATGATGAGTTTCATTTGAGCAAAGTGCCTGGTTTCCTCCCCCATTTAACCGGGAATCTTCCGTATGGCGTGAAATATCATGGAATCCTAAAACTGCTGTATATGTAATTTCTTCACTGATTGTCAGATTTTCACTTTATGTTCCCTTCAGACTTACTCCCCTCTCTTATTTCACATGAACCTATATACATGTTTCACATGAACCTATATACTTGTTTCACATGAACCTATATACATGTTTCACATGAACCTATATACATGTTTCACATGAACCTATATACATGTTTCACATGAACCTATATACATGTTTCACATGAACCTGTATACGGGTGATTCTACAGACAGCGGTCACTTTGGGTGCTCTGAAAAGTTCGCAATAAAATACTTCCTTTTTTAATATCCCTTTGCAGGGAGTTTAGACAGATTTTTAGGCTTATGTTTCAAATAGTGGTCAACGTTCATTTTTAATATTTTACTTTTTTTTTCCAATTTATAATTCTACCTTTGGGAAATTGATGTCACTACCGTCACAGATACACAAACCCCTCAGAAATAAATTATTTGGTAACAAAATTGTTTCTGGCGATATCAGCTTAGAACTTTGCGATATTTCTCTTACGTCTGCTTATTACAAAAAAAATTATAAGAAAATAGTGGTCATTTTCCACAAATCCTTACGTAAATTGACTTACGTGCATTTAATAAGTATACGTCAGTTGACTGACGTTCGTTAAAAGTGGGTCATTAGATTATATTTTAATATTGGACCCTTGCTTGGGCTGTGATAAATAGACACCATCTGTTGAAGTGTAAATATTTTGTTACGTTTATTGAAAACTTAATAATATATCATCGTAACGGTAGTGACATAACCGTTTCGGCGTGACGGTAGTGACATACAAAACATACTATTTACTGTTTCTTTCGTCCTTAAATCGGACTGCCTCTGTATATGTGAATTGTTCTTGAGAACGCCATCAAAAACAAATAAATGATGAATCGTATCAACCAATCATATAGTAACGCTATTCTTTTGTTTTACGTTAATGGATCTTAATGGATAAGAACATGCTGGTGAGGAATTCAAACATTCGACAAAACACATTTTATTACTAATATATATACAAAAAGTGGGGTTCCCACAGCACTGGTCACTATACTTTCGTATTATCAATAGTTCCTATTTTCTGTGAAGAGGTATTTTAACTCCCGTAAACCCATTTTGTATCCAAATTGTCTTTACCGTCACGGAAAACAGCAACCATTTTGTGACGGTAGGGACGGTATTTACATGTGACGGTAATGACATTATAATCATTAAGGCACAAATAAAAAATAGCGTGTGAATTTAACGTCTTCCTAATAGGTGTTTTGTGTTTATATCCTCGATAGTTATATGGCATGCGACTAATTTTCACATTATACAAGCATAGAGCTTTCAAAATTTATGAACGGTAGTGACCGGACGATGGTGTACGGCCTGAGTAGTTTATACTTGTTTGAAATTTCAGCTTCTTGTAAGACTATGCGGATGTTAATTTCTGCGCGCTGCAAACACTTTGAGGTCACGTGTTTCCTTGATAACGTGGCCAGAGCTTGAAGCTATCCACTTTGATTGTATCAGATGAAAATGACAGGTCGTGACGGTAGTGACACAATTTCTGGGACGAGTATAAATGGGATAGATTCTAAATAAAACCATAGTTTTTTTAGTACCAATTACATGAATACATCATGTTAATAGATCATAGATAGCATCAAAACAGCAGGAACTGCTTTATTTTACCCATGCGGGCATTTTCTTACTTCCTTCTCACGTTGTTAATACCACTGGGACATCCATTGTAGCTATACATGGCAAGGTAAAATAATTAAAAAAAATATTAAAATGGCAACATTTCCTCACTTTACTTTGTAGCATATTCCCTTTAATTGTCATTTTATTAAAACTTATGAAAAAACTACGAATTTGCCACATACATTTGCATTTATGTTGTTGTAAAGTTGTGGGACAATGAAATGACCCCTGTTCATAGAATCACCCATACATGTTTCACATGAACCTATGCATGTTTCACATGAACCTATATGCATGTTTCACATACATATTTCATCACAAAAATCATTCAACTGTTCGCCCTATAAGCAATTGATCTGTCAGAGATTTTCATGTCTCTTTTTTTCCAGGTAAACCTCTAAAAATGGCCTCCATATAAAGGTACGTTCTCAGTGTGCAATTTGTTGTACCGACTTGTAACATGCGATTCAAATGAATACATTTGATTGGTTGACAAATCGTATTGACCAATTAAAAGCATCCATTTTAATCACATCCTGCAAGTTGGTACGACAAATCGCACAGTGAGAACACGCCTTAAGCTTGGCATAAAACTTCTGCCAATTAATCTTGTATTGATTTTGTCTCTCTTTTATTTTAGATAAGCCTATAAAAATGACTGACTCAAGTGCCTTTTCTTTGACCCACTATCACATGCCACAAGATGTAGCTGTGGAGAGGGCAGATCCTGACTTACAGGTAGGCTTTGGTAACAAAGATTGATTTCATGTTTGTCATCACAATCAAGATTATCTCAATTTTTGGCAGCGTTTCAAGATTAAATTGCGGGGTAAACCAAGCCTTGGCTGGAAGAAACTTTCGGCAAGTACCTGGCAATACTTCCACATAAGGGGACGAGTGATAAAAGAGGAAAGGTTGAGTGTTACTTCTAAGTATTGTCCTGCTTTCCCATTGATTTACTGATTGATACCCAGCCCACCAAAATTATTTTAGTGTTCATATTTGTTTGCTGCGAAGGACCCTCTGTGAGGAGGCCAGTTGGCTGAATGGATAAGACAGCCGGCATTTAGTGCTGCCGATAGGTGCCATACTCTGGGACCGGGTTCGGTTCTTGTTTCGGGCGTCACCCAAAAAATCGGTAGAAGAATTTCTATCATATTTTCAAGAAAGTGTAATCCCAAAATAACGAGGAGACCCTCTGTGGTTGAGAGCATGCTCAGTTTTAACAGCCCTCCACAAGTAGGCTGCATGTTCTAAGGAACTGCTTGGAACAAAAAAGGTGTAGGCCGGTTGTTCAAAAAAAAATTAGCTGTTAAATGACGTGACGTAACAAAGAAATTCCTGTGTGACGCGACATCATTTAACCTGCCGTTAAACTAACGGCGCTTTGAGCAGCCCACCTCTGGAGCTTATGGTATTCACTCAAACTATTGTGGGATATTTGAGGGGATCTGGCATTGTAGTGATTGCTTTTCTTTTACCTTCGCAGTGCCCTCCTGGTTTCCCAATGACAACCTTAAACAATCAGTCTTTTCTAGCTGATGTTTTAAAGTGGTATGAGCTGCCAAAGTGTTGATATTTTGACGTAAAAACAGAATGTTGAAATTATCAGCTATTTTTCCCAAGACGTATAATTCAGAAGCTTTTTAGTGCTTCTAGTCTCGAGAATGTACGATAAAGTATTGTTTTGAACTAACTTTGGCTTATTTAAATTTTGTTTACTTTTCAAACACTATTCCGGTCTGTATAGGCCAACTACTGAATGGATTTTCCTTATTCCAACGCCAATCATTTAGTTTTTCGATGGCCTTCAAAGCCTCTTACTGTCGTGACGATCAGAAATTATGAAAAAAGTGTGAATTTTAAAGATTTTTAATTTAAAGATTTCTCACCTGAAGAAACTCATTTTGGGTCTTGATAAAAAATCTTTTATCAATGCAGTGGCTAAGCTCCAGGAATTTAGGAAGTGTGATAGAGGTTCATGGCATTAGGGTTGGGATAAAGGGTCGTGGAATTAGGGTGAACGAAGGATTAACTAACTTACACTTAATCTTGCTATAAGCTTAACACAATATAACTGAAGAACAGTTATATTGTGAATTCTCACTAACAGGCCAAAGGTTAAACCACAGAAATAATCTGCTTGATAAATCCATTTCAACCACTCAAGACTTGTTCAAAGAATTTGTTTTGTCTCAGTGATAGATTATTATAACCATGCCAGTGTGTAAAGAGACCACTGCTGGATTTGTAACGAATGAAATTTCTGTATTACGCACATATTGACTGGTTAATGTAACAATTTACAAGGCTCAATGTTTAACAAAACTGAATTCTTCACATCAGTATGAAAAGCAGGAAGGCTATTTTACGTAAAGCTTTTCAAAAAGCAAACCGCAAAAAGGTCAGCTTGCTCCTCCTCATGGCTTTCCATAAATTCATAGGGTCAATTAAATAACTGTTTTTCAACTTTGCCAATGACTTCGTCTTCTTTTAGTTCAGAAAATACCTATTATTTACAGATATGAGTACTGATGCTATATATTTCTTTGATGGTAATTAATTTGTTAACTGTCGATCATTTCTTACATTGCATGTTGTTTGTTTGTTTTATTGTAGACTGACGCTCGTGAAAGTGCAAAGGATGAAGCAGAACGCATTGAACACGAGCAAAGTCGAGTTGAGCGAAGTGTTCAGGAGTGTCAAGAGCGAGCACGAGTCAGGCACGTCATTGCTCGAGATAAAGAACTGCTGAAACAGGTTTTGAAAACATTATTTTTATTTCCATTTTTCTCTATAAATAAGTTTTATCTGTATTTTTTAAATATCTTGACTAAAGCCAAACAAAAATCTGAAAACAAAAACTGGTGATATCCATGGTATTGGGTGTGTAAGTGGGGTCTCTTTAACATCCGCCTTCATAGAATCTGGGGGGCCTCCATATCTCAGTAGGTAGAGCATTGGACGCTCGATTTGATAAGCCTCCCACCAAAGGATCGCGGGTTCGAATCCGGCTCAGTCCAAAAAAATTGGAAAATTTTCTGACTGGGTTTTCACTCGAGCGACCTATGTGGGATGATTGCCATTTACCAACGGAAGGTCGTGGGTTTCCTCTGGGCACAGAGCACGGTTTCCTCCCACAATAAAACTGGCAACGCTGCCATATAAGTGAAATAATCTTGAGCACCGCGTAAAACACCAAACAATCAATCCATCAATCTTTAACATCCGCCTTCATAGAATCTGATAGAATCTGAGCCTGCGATTATCATAAATGTTTATTTGACTTTTTGAAACAAACAAGCATGACAATATTGTTTTCTATTTCCCAAAATGTTTCACATAAGTGCTGAATGAAGTACTGTAAAATCAACGCAAACCATCATCATTACAAAGGCAATTCAAATTGTTTTTCTCTGGGTACATGTACAGTGTAGTCTCTCTCCTTCCATCAACAGGTCGGGCCCACTCAGACCTACATATAACAAATACTGAGAATCTTAATTGCGACTCCTCTAATATCGTGTATGTTATCACATGCAAAAAATGTTGCAAACTGTACGCCGGAGAAACTCAGAATTCTCTACGACAAAGAGCAGCCAACCATTTATCTTGTATTAGACTTAAACATGATGTACCCGTGGCACAACATTTCAATACTCTAGGGGTGGGGGGGGTGGGGGGGGGGGGGGCAAATTTTCACTGTCTTTTTCCATGACCCTATAATATATACATGTAGTCTGACGATATTCTTACCATAGCTTTATAAGATACGTAAGCATTGTCAATGTAATACAAAGTGTTTTCCGAAAATTCTACTGACTATTAAGGCCAAGCTCCTGTCAGTCGTCAACCTAATGAAATATCATAGGTTTACTTTATTACAACAATTTATGATGGGGTATAAAGGTATAAATGATATACCTCTTTTTAACACAATTAGAAACTTGTCTCCTTGGTTATTTTAGACAAGAAGATTTTCCCTGTGCCCGTGTGTTTTAGTGTTCATAAATATAACAAATACTGCTGACTAAGGCTAAATTCCTGCCTGTCATCAACCTAATGAAATATCATAGGTTGTAGTTTATTATAACAATTTATGATGGGTATAAAGGTCTAATGATATCTCTTTTTAACACAATTAGAAACTCGCCTCAGTGGTTATTTTAGACAAGAAGATTTCCCATGTGTTTTGCATGTAGTGTTCAAAAATATAAAAAAATTGATAAAATTTCTGAGTGGCTTTTTATCTCATTGCCCATGTGATAAAAGATCTATCTGCCTAGAGCTTGGTTTCTCTTACATGTATGAGTGTGATGTATAAAACACGAATCAATAAATCTCTTACCTATAAACACGGGGTTGGTATGGATAACAAACTTTTTCGTTTATTTTTCTGATAACGTTTCGAGGTAGATACTAACACCGTTTTCAAGTCAAATTTCAAAGTTTGTTATCCATACCAACCCCGTGTTTATTGACAATTCAACTTCTAAATGCCACTAAAACATCCAAATCTCTTACCTGCCCGATAAAACTTTATCAAGCCTCATCATATGGTTTATTTTGCCAGGATTATGAACACATGCTTCATGACTTAAGTGATCTTCAGAGGGCTGATATGAACAGAAGACAGAAACAAGTGGCCAATATTCCTGTAAGTTTGCACAAAGATTTATGATTTTAATTTGAAAAATCAATGCTCTTTATCAAATTTGAAATTCTCACATCTAATAATAATTAAATAATAATTTAATTTGAAAAAGCAATGCTCTTAACCAAAATTGAAGATCTTCCAACTGCCATGTTCAAAATTCTGAAAACAACAATAGATTGATTCCTTAATGAGGTCATCAGGTATATTGAAAAGGATCTAGATATATTAGGACCAGTATATAGTAACTGTGTTTCAGCGTTCTCTAACTCAGCCTTTTGACATTTTTGGATTTTTGTTTTACCAATTGTTGATTTACCTGCGTGACCAATGACCCTTTGCTTGAATTTTTTTTTGCGTAACCTCCACGTAACCGAACAAAAGTTCGCTGAAGAAATAAGACCTGTGTCTCTACATAACTGTCCCAAACAGGCCTCCATAGATGGATCGTATGTTCAAATCCCACTCAGAGCAAATAAAAAGGAAAAAATTCTGAATGGGTTTTTCACTTGGTCGTCCATGGAAGAGTTTTCCGTACTTATGGAAGGTTGGGGGTTTCCTTTGGGCAAAGAGCCCGGTTTCCTCCCCACTAAACCTGGCAACACTGCCAAACAAAGTGAAATAATTTTAGGGTAGCGTAAAACATCAATCAATTAAAAAAACTCTTAATAACTTTTGCATTTGTTCTATATCTTTTACCAACATTGAAATCCTAAGAAATGTTTGAAACTCTCTTTAAACGTGTGTTCCATACTAATGATTAAAAATTAAGACATCGCCACGTATAAGTTTTTTTGAACAACACGAGCTTTCGACACCTGTACACTTGACGAAGACACCGGTACAGGTGTCGAAAGCTTGTGTTGTTCAAAACAACTTACTACGGGGTGATGTCTTAATTTTTATCCCCCCGGCATATAATGCGGGGGGAAATAGCGATCAGCTTGTCTGTCTGTCGGTAATCATTTCTTGTCATCGCATCTCCTCCCACAGTTTTTATCAGATTTTTTTTAAACTTAGTGGTCTTGCTGGATATAATTCGAGGATGTGCACCTTCTATTTTGGCTGCGCTGGTTTTATTATTTTTAGAGTTACTGCCCTTTTCCGACAGTATAAGACGACATAGACAATTAGTGGTTGTCCTCGCATCTTCTCCCACAGTTTTTATTAAATGTTTTGGAAACTTGGTGGACATGCTCAATATTATTCGAGAATGTGCACCTCGTATTTTGGTTGCGCTGGTTTCATTATTTAGATGACCTAGACAATTAGTTTATTGGTGAATATGCTGGATATCATGGAAGGATGTGCACCTCCTATTTTGATGGCGCTGGTCTAATTATTTTCAGAGTTACTGCCCTTTTCCGACAGTATAGCATAGATATCTTATAATAACTTAAAATAAATAATAAAACTTATGCGGGGCCGGGGGGATATGGCATCTTCTGATGACTCTTGTTTATCATTGAAGTCGTATTTCCTATATTTATAGAAACAAGTATTCCAACCTCCTCATAGAAGACTTGAAGATCGGATAGATAAACAACATACCATGGAGCAGGCTTTTGAGGATATGTACCTCAAGGCAACAGGTTTGTAAAAATAACCCTAACTTGAAAATGATCAAGTTTCTTCTGTAATGAAAAACTTAAAACTCTTAAAGTGGCATGAGCTGCCAAAATGTTGATATTTTGACGTTAAAACTTTTAGAACACGTTTTCGTACAAGCCACATACTGTATGGATTTTCCTCATTCCAATCATTTAGTTTTTCGGTGGCCTCCAAAGCCTATTACTGTCGTGACGATCAGAAATTATGAAAAAAGTGTGAATTTTGGCAGCTCATGCCACTTTAATCTGGATTCCCCCAAATGATATGGTGCAGGGTTGAATCCCACCCTGTGGAACTAATTTTTTTTTCTGATCAGATTATGTGTTGTGGTTGCCGTTACCAGCATTGAAATGTTGGAGTTGCTCTCGCAATTATCTTGAGTAAGGCTATGTGGGGACTTGCCTCCAATAAGATTTAGTATTCCACAATTTTGTGGGATGGGCATGCTCTCACAAAAGCCTTTCATATAAATAATGAAATTTTTTTTTTTTTTTTTTGACTGCCCTATTTGTCTCGGGTTTCCTTGTTAGCAAAGAGCTTGGTTTCCTTCCTCATGTAACACGACGACAACTCCTTGTGAGTGAAACAGGGCCTAGTTTCACAAAGCGATCTTAGCTTAAGGTGATCTTAATTACCAATGGCAACGTAAACCTTTAGCATTGGTTGCCATGGTAGTTAAGATCACACTTAGCTGTCCCTGTCCGCCTCCAGCCAATATCATTGAAAGCATCTTCAAATGTGTTTCTGCTAACAGATTCCATTTCATAACATTCCCATTTATCTAAAAAGGTTTCTGCTTTCAGATTATGTTGGAGATATCAGCTTAGCCTTGGACCCCTATGCACCAATGGACTCTCCTGTTGCCACGAGCAACTTAGAGCTGTCAGTCTTATCAGATCATGAGACCACACTTGACCAATCAAATCACCAGAATCAGCAGCCCCACCCACATATAGAGAAGTCTGAAATCCTAAAAGATGTTACAAATATAGCAAAAGACACTGCTCCCAACAGTCCCAAAAAATCTGGTAAGAGATTCTATTAAGTTGAAAAAATATGATATGAATTTATCATCAAATGCAACTAAAATGCATCTTTATTTTAAAATACATTCTCAATAAATAGATTAAATATTCAGTTTAATTTTCCCCCTCCATTATATGAATTCAAGGGACTTTTCAATTTTAGCCCTATATGTACATGTACATAAATGACTTGTTGGTGAAATAAAGATTCAATTCAATTCAATTCAATCCCGACACAAAGCACAGTTTCCTTGCCCTGGTAAAGCAAGCAGCAGAGTGAAATGATCATGAATGCTGTGTAAAGCGTCAATCAAGCAATCTTGCTGGCTTATTAAGCCTACACTCTAGCTTTTCAACCAATGAGTCCAGCAGGTGTAAAAGTGCTGAGAAGGCCTGGTCCCAGTTGTTCAAAAGAAAATTAGCTTAACGGCAGGTTAGATGACGTCTCATCACAAATCCATTTCTTTGTTACATTACATCATTTAACCTGCCGTTAAGCTAATTTTCTTTTTAACAACCGGCCCCTGTAGCCTGTTTCACGATGCGACGTAGCGTTTTTTTTAATGCAATTGTCATAGTAACGTATGTCTACAAAATGTGTTACTATGGCTGTTAAGTAAAAACTTAGGCTACACGGCTTTGTGAAACAGGCCAATGTAAACACAAGCCTTTTTATTTGGGAATCAGACATTGTCTAGACTCGCCTTGGTTAAAAAAAAGACCAGTTAATTTTATTTGTATTTTTCAGTGTTAAAGAAGTTGTTTTCTCAGATCAAAAATCAGCGTGAGGAATGGTTGGCAAGGAGTTCCCATGAAGGTCTTGACAATGACCCAGATCTGAAATCTGTTTCACCTGATCCTTCTAGAAGGGAAATTGGAGACAAAAAACATATACAAGGTATTGGAAATAGTGAAATATAATGCACCTTATCCTTCATTTTCCATTGGTGGGGCCTCCGGGGCCCAGTAGGTAGAGCATTGGACGCTCAATCCAAAAAGCCTTCCACCAATGGGTCGTGGGTTCGAATCCCACTCAGTCCAAAAATTGGAAAATTTTCTGACTGGGTTTTCACTCGAACGACCTATGTGGGATGGTTGCCAGTTACCAACGGAAGGACGTGGGTTTCCTCTGGGCATAGAGCCCGGTTTCCTCCCACAATAAAACTGCCAACGCCGCCATATAAGTGAAATAATCTTGAGCGCGGCGTAAAACACCAATCAATCAATCAACCAAAGATCAACGAAAGATTTTCTGAGGTGATTTTTCCCAGCATCACCCTATGTGAATGAGTTGCTAGGTACAAAAAGGTCGGAGATTTCCGCCATGCAAAGAGCCCAGTTTTCTCCCCAACTAAGCCAGGCAACGCCGCAATATAAGGGAAATCATCTTGAGTGCTGCGTTAAACATCAATCAATCCATTTATTTCTATACCTTATAGAGATTTTTCTGTCTTAAAAATCATCAAATACTGATATTATTTTTAGCAGTTTATTGGTCAAAAAAATATGCACATAAGAGTCTGATTTCCTCACAAATAAACCTGTCAGTGTTGCCATACAAGAGAAAAAATCTTGAGTATGACCAAAAGAAAAACAATAAATCACTCAATACTGACATTTTAGTGCTTGGTACTCAAGATTATTGCGTAGTTTTAAGTGGTGTCTCTCCATGTTCGAGACAGGATGTTAAAATTGAGTATGCTCATTTTTTCACATTTATTGGCTGAAATCTGCTCACTTGTGTTAAACTCCTTTCCTTATTGATGCTTTATGGAGCCACATCTTGTTGGGGTAAGGAACAGGGCTTCTGCTTTTACAGGTCCCCGAGAGCCCTCGTACATATGTTTAACGAGGGAAAAGTCCCATGGCAGATTAAAAGATTAAAAACGGATATAAAAAGCGTTAAATATCGTAAACTGGGTCCTGTATTTTTTGCGTAACTTTCATACTAACATATCTCTACAGTATGGGCTGCTATGGCAGTTACGTGAAAACTTACGCTACGCCGCTTTGTGAAACAGGGTCCTGATGTGTAAAATGTGTATTGACAAGAGGAAAGAAGTCAAACACTGTTCAAGAAAGATTTTTTTGTTCTTTCATAATTATTAACAAGTTTGGGATTCTTGATTCCCGAGAAAAAAAGTTTAAGGCAGGCAATCTGTGCGACATTGCCAATCGCCATGGTGATTTGCTATGGTTGCCATATGCACTTCTGCATAGCTATTGACTCACCCTGTGACTTTATTTTATTAATTTTATTAATTTCCAGGACATACAAGCCCAAATAAGCCATCTTCCCCTCCTGGCCGAGACACTAATGACTCAGATGCTCGAGTGAGACCGACAGAAAACAAAGTTTCATCAAGGGTATTTAACTTGTTTGTGACACAACAATTAAAACATTGATACCAGTTCATTTTTTTTCCAATGATACTATGAATTTGAACAAACCAAAATTTGATGTCTATTTTAGAAATACTAGTATAGCCTATTGAAAATACTATTTTTTTTCCTATGACTTTCAACATCCTTGGATTTGAACAAATCAAATTTTGATGTCTATTTTTAAAATATAGCCTTTTGAAAATATGTAAATGCCGTTTTTTATATAGCTGTTTTGGAGTGTGTTCAGCAACAGATTCCAGTTGCAATGGGATTTTCTAGAAATCTCTCATAAAAGCAGATGAAATATGAATTTGAACAAATCAAAATTTGATGTCTAGTTTTAAAATATAGTCTATTGAAAATATGTAAAAGCCGTTGTTTGTATAGCTGTTTTGGAGTGTGTTCAGCCAAAGATTCCAGTTGCAATGGAATTTTCTAGAAATCTCTCATAAAAACAGAAAAATACCACCAGATTTCTCAAGACTTTTCTTTTCCGTGTGTCAAAATCATCCGATACTGCCTATAAGGATCCCACAACAATCTTCAAGGCCGGTTGGCTGAATGGATAAGGCAGCCAGCATTTAGTGCTGGCGATAGGTGCCATACTCTGGGACCCAGGTTCGATTCCCGTTTCGAGCATCACCCAAAATCGGCAGAAGAATTTCTGCCATATTTTCAAGAAAGTGTAATCCCAAAATAACGAGAATACTGTTATACTCACTTTCTAAAAGACACTAATTAAACTAGTGTTTTGTTATTTCCCTCTATTTTCAGGCAAGCCATGAGGAGAGAGTTAAACATGCCATCAGAGAATTGCAAGAAATACAGTAAGTGGTTTTATATTTTTTTTTTCCAGTCTTCATTTAAGCGTCATGAGCTGTCAAAATGTTGACATTTTGGTGTTAAAACAGAATGTTGGAATTATTGGCTTTTTTTTTCTAGACGTATAATTCAGAAGCTTTTTAGTGCTTTTATTCTCGAGAATGAACGATAAAGTGTTGTTTTGAACTAACGTTGGCTTAGAATGAATGAATGGTCGTCCCAGTTATTTAAATTTTGTTTACTTTTGGAACACTATTTCGGTTCGTACAGGGCACATACTCAACCCTCGCAAATCACCGCGGCAATCGGCAATGCCGCAGAGATTGCCGCCGTAAAACTGCTTTTCCACGGCAATCAAAAATGCCGCAGACAAAAAAAAATATTCATCTTGGGAAAATATAATATTTATACTAGAATACTTTATATGTAGGAGATTTTTACAAGTAATAGTTTTACCTTCGACCGTTGTTCAGAATCAGGGCGTATTTAATATAGAAACCACTCATTCGTTAAAATTTGTATTTAATCTGACCACAATGAAGCCAAGGACTCTGCATATATGCAGCTCTATACATTGGCCTATGTGAAGTGATAATTCCCACACAAAGTTCTTTGAAACAATGTTCAACTCTGCAGGTGGCCGGCTCCAGAACGTCTCCAACTGTCTGTCAGTTATGTCTCATTTGGTAATCCCCATTCAAGTTAATAGGGGTGTTACCCTCATGTACATATTTATTGTTCTTCAAGAAATAGAATTTTTATTACAAAAAAAAAACGATTTAATTGAGGTTCTAATTTTTATTTAAAACAAAACGATTTGAAGGGGTTTTTACAAAATAATAAATATATTTCTTGTCGATTAAACTTGTAAATAAACACATTCAAAACTTTCACCCCACAGAAACTTTAGAGATGGACTCAACCAGGCTTTGTTGATCAGCTGGGCACGTGTCTGTATGGATTTAACTATGCAGTATTACACAAACGGCTATTATAACCTTTAGGTTAGGTTTCAGAGATTGGGATTGATAGAGATTGAAAAATAAATGCTTTGCCGAGTGAAGTGACTATAAATCACCAGGAATATACATTTAACAAGGAATTATTTCCATGCAAATAAAGGATTTCATGTGGATTTTATGAGGAAAGAATTACGGCCTTTCAGAGTCAGACGTAAGACAAAGTTAGCATTTTCTCTATGCTGGTTTCTATGATAATCAAAGAAGAAATTTAAAAAATCTTTGTTGAACATTTTTTCTTTTGTCAATGCACCTTTTAGATGTCAGTTTTTACTATTTGCCGCTTTAAATTCAGTTAACAGAGCAGTGAGAATTGTTTGGATAAAAATGCCGTGGTGAAATCACTTTTGCCGTGGAAAATTGACTTTTCCGCGGCAACTTTTTTTTTGCCGTGGTAAAAATCTGAATTGCAAGGGTTGCATACTGTATGGATTTTCCTCATTCAAACGCCAATCATTTAGTTTGTTGATGGCCTTCAAAGCCTCCTACTGTGGTGATGATCAGAAATTATGTATTAGGCTTAATATCAGTCTAAATGACGTCGCATAACAAAGAAATTCAATTCTGACATTACAAAGTAATACCGGTATTAAACCTAATACACTTTTGAGCAGCCGGCCCTAGTTTAAAAAAATTTGCTTTTAGTGGGCTTTTCAGAAGATTTCAAGCTAATTGCTGAAGGTCAGGAGTCCCCCCCCCCCCCCCCCCCCCCCCTTCCCTTAGTAAAACTGACAACTGTGCCTTATAAGTGAAATAATCTTGAGGGCATTGGGAAGCAAATATGAGTTCTCACAGTAACACCTATTGGTTAGGGTGGGATGGTTGCCAGTTACCAACGGAAGGTCGTGGGTTTCCTCCGGGCATAGAGCCCAGTTTCTTCCCACAATAAAACTGGCAACGCCACCATATAAGTGAAATAAATAATCTTGAGCGCGACGTAAAATACCAAACAGTCAATCACTCACTTCAATACTGAGAACCATAAGAAGGTTGCATGTTTACTCATGGCGTCGGGCCTGGTGCCCTACGTTAATAAAGTAATCTAGAGGGCTGTGTATAAAGCCAAAATATCAATCTGGTAGCCACTCAAACAAAGCTCATATTATTATTTTTCAGAGAAAAGAAGGAACGTTTAGAGGCAAAGCTGAGAGAATATTCTGTGGACCAGAAAAGTGGAGAAGTTATTACCAGAAATACCCTTGAAGGGGATAAAATAGATAAACCGTACATTAGATCAGGGTTTACTGTTAAACCAGCCAGCTACTCTGATGAAAGGACACCATTTGAGTCTGTAGATCATGGAACAATAGCATCTAATGTAGCTCAAATACCAAAGCAGTTTGTTGGGTCTGTGGCGAAGCCATCAGCGCCAATATTGAAACAATCTTACAAGTCCTTTGATTCCGATAAACCTCAAGTTTCACCTAATTCTGAAACAGACGGATCTCGTTCAGAACTTCCAGCCTCACAGAGTTTTAGTAACATAAGATCACAGGCCCTTCAACAGTTTGGCTTGACTGGAACGCAGGGTACTTCACAAGATCCTTATGGAACTAGACTATCACAGAATACTGGACGTTTTGAAACAGCAGCTTTACAGGCTCCTCAATCAACATCACAGGCTCATCAACCTTATGGGATAGCAACATCACAGACTGCTCAACCGTATGGGATAACGTCACAGGCTCCTCAATCAACATCACAGACTGCTCAACCTTATGGGATAACAACATCACATCCTGGTCAACCTTATGGGATGACAACATCACATGCTCCTCAATCAACATCACAGACTGGTCAACCTTATGGGATAACGTCACAGGCTCCTCAACCTTATAGAACAACGTCACAGGCTCCTCAATCAACATCACAGGCTGCTCAACCTTATGGGATAACGACATCACAGGCCCCTCAACCTTATGGGATGACAACATCACAGACTGGTCAACCTTATGGGATGACAACATCACAGACTGGTCAACCTTATGGGACTTCAATATCACAAAGTAGTCAACGTTATCAGGCATCATATCCTGGTCAACCTTATGTCACAGCGTCTCAAGCGTCACAGCCCTATGGGACGTCAATTTCTCCATCTTACGGTACATCACAAATGTCTGCACCTTCTGTCACCAATCTTGCTTATTCTATGGTGGATTCTAAAGTCTCAGGTTCTGATCCTCAAGACATAAGACCCTCTGAAAGAATTTCTCCCAACCATGCAGCCAAGATTAAAGAGTACCAGCAGAAATTGTTAGAAAGACATCAGAATTGGAAACTTCTGGCTGAAACGAGATCAGAAATTGAACGTCGACGAAGAGAGCTAAAAGGAAAATATCCACAATTAAACCTACCTCAGTTGAATTCTGTATCAAGCACTTTGATTTCATCAACAATCCCCAGTGGTCTGATTCCTCCCAGAGGCTCACAATCATTATCTGGCTTTTCACATCCAACAAGCCAATCCTCTGGTACTATAGCTCCTCTAGGCACATCGTCATCCAGGTTTTCTGTCCCACATCCCTCCTCATTTGATCAGACGGCCCAAACAGCTGCCGCTCTGGCCTCGTTGCCCTCATATGGCCCATCTGGCGCAATAGCAACACTTTCATCAGGTGTACAAATCTCAAGTACCATGCTCCAAGACCAACCCGGTGCACTACCGATCAAACTATCAGGTGAAACTGTGCCAAGAACAACATTGTCTTCTGTATCAGCAGTCTCCGAGAGACCTCTGAATCTCGTTCCAGGTGCATCTGTCCCAGGTCAAACATCATCCACTGTTCCAAACCAGACCATTTCTGACCGTGTACTTGCTGGGAACATCCCTCCAGCGACTACAGAGACTGAAGCAAACCATGATAACATAAGGAAGCAGCTTATATTTGAGACGCCAATGAGTAGCCCACAGAAAGAGAAACCACCTAGTCCTTTGGGCCAGCCTGGGAGACTTGGTAATGTCGTCAGCCAGCCTGGGGGACTTGGTAATGTCGCCCAGCCGGCTAGTGCAGTTTCAAACGTAATCAGCCATGCTGGAGTGACTGACCCTTCTGTTCCAGTAGCTGTTCCTTTAGGTTTCTCCAGAGAAAGAAAAGCTTTTAAGGACTCGCCACAAGATCAGTCAGAAACTTCAGTATCTTCAAGTGCCCTATCCTCAGATAATCCGATTGCGGTTCTAACTACAGCTGCTGAACAGCGGAAACAATACTTTGAGAAACGTCAGAAACAGTTAAGCCAACAACTTGAGGATATTCAGAGACAGAAAGAGCAGTACTTGACCCAGCATGAGATAACTCAACAAACAGTCAAAGAAAATCGCCAAAGAATGCTTCGAGATATCATACAAGGTATGCCAAAAGATGATTTATCTCAGTCTCTTAACGTGGAGGGTTTAAGGGGTGTAGGTCTTGACGATAATTCCAGCGTTCTTCCCCAGAATGATCACATTCAGGATACATCCATCCGATCAGAAAGCTCCTTAGGCAAAAGGTCTTGGGCGGATATTTTGAACGAAAGCTCAACAGCCCCCAATGAAGATATAGTAGATGGTCAGCCACAAGGTTTGAACGTTTCTGCTTCCCCTGAGGTGGGATTCAGGTACCCTAGGGACCTCAGCACTATTCTTGAAGTTGACACGCCTCAACAGAACGGCCGCAAATCTTCAGAGTTTGAGTCCAGTAAAAATAAATTTGAGAGACCTGGTGCTGCAGAAGATATTCAAACAGGTATTTGAGAGGGTTTTTTTTATATCTAATAAAGATGGGGCCGTCTGTGGCTCAGTTTATCAAGCGACAATATCTCACGCCCACACAAGCCATCCTTGGCATCCTGAATCGAAAGCCAATCAGTGTTAAGAAAAATTTCTTAGTGATTTTTCACTGGATGGCACTCTGTAGAATGGTTCCTGTGTACTACCCGGAAGGTTGGCCAATCCCCCCCCCCTCCTCCCCTTTTAACCTGTCAATGCCTCCATATAAGTGAAATGATCTTAAATGCTGTGTAAAACATCAATTATTCAATCACATATTACAGATAATCATTATCTGGAGCAGATAATCCACATGTCTAGAACAGATAAATATGTTTTATGCAGAATCATTGTTTTCTTTTATAAACAAAAAAACAGTTACTATTTCAAAATTATTTTGGGCATTACACTAAAAACGGATATATTGTTTTCTCATCACAAAATCAGTAATTCTAACACATGCGTGATTTCCCTACATGTTGTGAGATAGGACAAAGCTGGCTTATAAACTAGCATATACGCAGAGAACGTTTTCATTGTGACGTCAAACGCCCTGACACTGAAGGACGTCATCATTTTTCAATTTTGGTGACGTGATCGAACACGACGTCACTGGATGACGTCATCACCTAAACGCGAGTGGGGATGTCAGACTGTTGTGTATGCCAGGCATTTCGCCTTTAAAACTAACTCATAAACGCAGGATCATGCTAATAAACACTGACAAGACTTGAAAGGGAACTTACATAAGCTAAAAGTGTAAATACATATCTTTAAAAAGTTATCAGGTCTGTTAGTAGACTAAAAATGGTAACACATAAAACAGTTGTTTGATGCTAGCACCCCTATCATTTCTCAGATAAAGATTCGTCCATGAGGCAATCAGGGAAAAACTATTCACCTATAACGTAGGGGTTGCCAATTTTTAGTTTGAAGTAGAAAATAAAGCAAACTACTAAAATTCAGTTTTTCTTTACATTAAAGTTAATGTGTTAGAATAGAAATAATGGATTGATTCTCTGCGTATACGCTGTGATAACTGCAAGAAAAAAGGAAGTGTCCACACTTTTTGAACTCGGGCCTCCGGCCCTCGTCCAAAAACAATGGACACTTCCTTTTTTCTTGCAGTTATCACAGCGTATACGCAGAGAATCAATCCATTATTTCTTAAATTTAAGTTTGATCTTGGAAGACTGGCCTCAGTTCTTGTCCACTCCAATGTGAGCAAACTTCAAGAATCAGTATATTTGTTATCCAAAACTATTATCAGTTACATGTACTTGTCTGTGTCTCACTTTGTAACCAGTTTGTGCATTTTGTTGAGCACATTGGTTGTTGTGTCATTCTCTTCATATCAAGTTAAACTTAAGCCAATCAATACATTGTTCTTCACTGGTTTGTGTTGGATTTCAGGTGATACGTATGAACCAATGATGTCTGGATTTACAATAAGAAAGGACCAATCACCATCGCAGCAGTTTGCTTCACTTCAGCGTGGACCAGCATCTTTATCAGCGATAGACGAGGCTCAAGAAGCATTGGAACGGGCGCAGAAAGTACTGTATGAGACTGTGGGTCTGTCCCATACATCACCGGAATCACAAAAACTGGTAGAAGAAGTTAGTAAAGCATTGTCTGCAAACGGCTTGGAATCAGTCAGTGATTTCCTCAGCGCTATTTCAGGTTCACAGAGTCAGAATTCAACAGAATTGTCCTCATCAGGTCACAACGTATCCCCCCATGTTTCTCAGTTGACTCAATATCCATTCTCAGACAGGTCCCAACCATCTCAATCTTATAATGAAATACCGTCAAGTAATCAAGAAGCTTTGAGAAGATTGGCATGGATGGCTGATCAGGATCAAAAATCACCCTCAGGGCTTTCAGGACTAACACAATATTCTGCTAGCTCTGCAAGCGGTTCCCCCATAGATGGTGCAACATCAAGGCAAAGTGGCAATAGAGAAAAAAGTGAACTGACACAATATTCTATATATTCCGATAGTCAGTCGTTAGCGAATCAAAATGGTCAGGCTAGATCACATGACTCTGATTACGGAATATCTTTGCTGCGACCAAAGTCTGCAGAAAGTTTGCCAGGATCAGAGCTAACACAGTATACTATACATTCTGACAGCCAATCAAGGACAAATTTGGGAAGTGTGTCTGCAACTAATGGTTTTGACAACGGATCGTCTTTACAGCGACCAAAGTCTGCAGAAAGTTTGCCAGGATCAGAGCTAACACAGTATACTATACATTCTGACAGCCAATCAAGAACAAATCTGGGGAGTTTGTCTGCAACTAATGGTTTTGACAATGGATCTTCTTTACAGCGACCAAAGTCTGCAGAAAGTTTACCAGGCTCTGAGCTCACTCAGTATACCATGAATTCAGATAACCAGTCCAGGACAAATTTTGGAGGTATATCTGCAACTGGCGGTTCTGGCTATGAAATATCTTTTCCCAGGCCAAAGTCTGCAGACAGTCTTCTGGGCTCAGAGCTGACTCAATATACAATTTCTCCAACAATATCACAAACTGATCCGCAGAATGACACGAACACCCAGCCTGCTCTGGATACATATAACACTCTAATGTCTAATGGCATGAAAGGGCGTGAAAGAATAGTTCATCCCTTTTCATCAACGGGAGCAGGAAGTCTTGAGTATCAAACACCAACTGGTTTTGTGGATATTGACCATAGACCATCTGACTTACTCATGTCCGGGAACGATTTGAAACGTTATAAATCCCAAACCGAAAGACGAGCAGCTGCTCCTCAAGATGCGACTGTCCCGCAGAAAGATCCAACCTTGGACATTGATGAATACAGTGCTATGTGGCGTCGAGAGAGTGGTCAGAGCTTTCACCCACTTTCGGACACTTCCTTCACGCATGTTTCATATTTAACTGATTTTGGCACCAGCAATTTCAACAACTCCAATGTCCAATTACCTTCACAGTTCAATGCTGCTCAACAGCGAGGTACTGTACATGATCAAATATCAGACAATGCTACCAAAGACTCTTGTTCACCAGATGATATGTGTTTTGAAAAGCCTGTGAACAGCTCTGACATTTTCCGTGCAGTCAAAGTATTTATAGAACCCCCCAAAAAGGAGAATCCGTCCCAGTCTCGAACACAGCCTCGTCAATCAAACACCAGTCAGTCAATCGCTGAAGGAACAGTTCCGTCAAATAGAAGCCTTGATCCGGTAGACTCATCAGCTTCTGATAACAGCAATTGGTTTGTCAATTCACCAGAACAAAACTCGTCAGTGGATTCAGAACTGCAAAAGTGGAAAGAGCATTTACAACTAGGAACGCCTACAAAGGTAAGATAGTAAATTTATTATTCCAGTTGAATGTTACAAGGCTGGCTCCTCCAATTGGCTACAGGGAATAGTCCTAGTGAGGGAACAGTGCTGGAACTTAACTTTTAGGGTAGTTATGATCAGGGCAAGCGGAATGGCTAATCTGGTAGGCCGCACCAAGAAAACGTTGCCCAGATTAATCATAAAGGTTTTTAAGCAAATAAAAAGTGACTTTGTTGAGACAGAATAATGGTAGTCATGGTTTGTTTGGACCAACTGAAGGTCCTGTGGTTTTATTTACATTGTACATGTGTATTAAAGTAATATCAGACCATTTAAATCAAATGTTAAACTAGCTCCAAAACTAACTTGCCAAGCAGGGCAAGCACTTTTCAGGTCTTATTTTCACCCACTTCAAATCACGAGGGGAAGTTCCGGCACTGGGGAATTTATGGTCCACATGTCTGTAGAGTGATAGTCCCTCACGCTGCACTAGCCTTCCATCAAGTGGGTTTTCAAGCATTAACCTACAATGTTCGTGGATTGGTTACTTAAATACTTTGCTTTCCATCAAGCAATAGCCCGTTTTACTTCCCCTAAAACCTGGCAAAGGGGTTATAAAAGTGAATAAGAATAAGTGGGGTATGAGTAAGAAAAATATTTGAGTTCTTATCCAATCGACCTAATATGCCTGTCAGAGACAACAAATTGGAGGTTTCTTTCCTTTAAAAGAAAATCAATAAATCAGTTGTGATCCACCCATCAAAAGCTGGTGTGTCTTAAATTTTCCTCCCAAAGGGTTACAGGCTTTGAATAAGGGGCAGTTTGACCTCAGTGAGATCAAATAACCTGGTGACAGTATAGGGGCACAAAGCCCAAGAGGGGGGACAACAAAGGTCTCTGTGGTCGTCCTAAAGTTTGACACCTGGGGCTATCAGATACATGTTAACGTAAATCTACCGGTTTTAAACACCAATGGGTCGTGGGTTCTAATCCCACTCAGTCCCAAAATAATTGGAAAATTTTCTGAATGGGTTTTCACTATGTGGGATGGTTGCCAGTTACCACTGGAAGGCCGTGTATTTCCTCCGGGCATAGAGCCCGGTTTCCTCCCACAATAAAACTGGCAACGCCGCCATATAAGTGAAATAATCTTGAGCACGGCGTAAAACACCAAGCAGTCAATTAACCTTTTTTAAACTGTATAACCTTTCCCTCCGTCTCAATCATAGGATCATCACGATGATGATGATGATGATGATGATACGGGAATCACAGAAGAACCTGATCTCACTTTTGTCTCCCTGGCAACTTTAAGCAGCCCGTCCAAATGCTATAATGACAGCCAATCAGATAGCTTGATGTCATTTGAAAAGCATGAACAGAGTGTTGGGGAAGTTACGCCACGTGCTGTTTGGAGCCGTGAAGAAAATAATGATGCTGTGATTTTTGCTAACCAAGGTGAGTGTTGCATTTCAATACAGGGGGCCTCTGTGACTCAGTAGGTAGAGCGTTGGACGCTCAATCCGAACAGCTTTCCACCAATGGGTCGCTGGTTCGAATCCCACTCAGTCGAAAAATTGGACAATTTTATCATGCTATGTTGATTGATTGTTTGGTGTTTTACGCCGCGCTCAAGATTATTTCACTTATATGGCGGCGTTGCCAGTTTTATTGTGGGAGGAAACCGGGCTCTATGCCTGGAGGAAACCCACGACCTTCCGTTGGTAACTGGCAACCATCCCACATAGGTCGTTCGAGTGAAAACCCAGTCAGAAAATTTTCCAATTCTTTTGGACTGAGTGGGAATCGAACCTGCGACCCATTGGTGGAAGGCTGTTCGGATTAAGCGTCCAACGCTCTACCCACTGAGCCATGGAGGTCCCATCATGCTATGTAGAAGGGTACCTGTGGACAGTCAGGAGTTTTTCTCTATGCAAAAGCGCTTTCCTCCCACACTTATTTTATATTAGCTTGTGAAGCATGGAGGAAGAACAGAAAGATGAACTTCAAAATATAATTTTTTTGTGAACCTATCACTGGCAATTTATTTGATTTCAGAAACCAGAAAAAAAGGCACCAGTTTACAAGAAGCATTCTTGGCCAAACGGAGAGATTTTGTTCAATCCTCTGAAGATAGAGTTTTAAAGGCCAAGCAGAAATCAAAATCACAACCCTCTGTGCCAAACTTAGGCAAGATGATTGGGACCAAAGCTCAGCCGGTGGCGTCAGACTTAGGCAAGACTGTGGCGGCTTGGAAACAAAGTCGTGGAAATAAAGGTCAGTTTATGGGACCACAATGATGCATCAAACTTTAACTCCCACCAATGGATCGCGCGTTCAAATCCCACACAGTCCAAACAATTGGAAAATTTTCTGATTGGGTTTTCAATCGAATGACATATGTGAGATGGTTGCCAGTTACCACTGGAAGGTGGCGGGTTTCTTCCGGGCACAGAGCCCGCTTTCCTCCCATAATAAAACTGGTAATGCCGCTATAATAGAAGTGAAATAATCTTGAGCGCGGTTTGAAACACCAAAGAATCAATCAATCAGACTTTAGCTACAGTGGGATAGTTGGTCTGCCAATAAATACAACAATAGTTGGGGTATTTTTTAGGAAATTTTTGACTTCCTACCATATTTGGTGTCAATATCAATGGTTTTGAAAGTTTCCCTACCAGTTGGATGTGTCCAGGAGACATTTTGGAAAATTTTCTGACTGGGTTTTCAATTGAATGACCATATTTGGGGTCAATATCAATGGTTTTGAAAGTTAACAATTTTTTGCTTGTCTAAAGTAAATATATATAAAAAAGCAATTTTCCTACCAGTTGTATATGATTGGATGTGTCCAGGAGATAAGTATGGAAATCAAATGTGTCCAGTTCACTATTTCTCACTACTGAATATGATACAATTATGGCATGCTGGAAACAGTTGCAATAGTCCTTTAATACTTATTTATGATCACTGAAACACACGGGCACAGGGAAAATCTTCTTGTCTAAAATAACCATGAAGTTTCTGATTGTGTTAAAAAGAGGTATATCATTTAGACCGTTATACCCCATAAAAAATGTGTGGGTAATTTTTGTTTAAAAACAATGGTTATTTTGAACCCCTGTTCACTTCCTTTAATACTTCATGTGAATGCATTGGTACATGTATAGGGCCTACCACGGAAAATAACATTGCTAGTTTCAGCTTAAGACATAGTTTTGTGCCCCAGTGGAATTGATAGATGTAGATGTTCTTGATAAATTTTTGTCTTACAGCATAGTAAGTGACCAAAGTAATTGTAAATTTTTGGCTCACAGCATAATAATAATAAATGACCAAAGTACATGTAATTGCCTTTAGGGTGGTACAAGGAATCCGGAGTAAGTAGGAACACAAGGTACACTTATAACCATGAAACTCTCAAGTTAAATACCTGCTTTTATATTCTATAGGTACAGTCTCTAGTAAAATCTCCCATAATAAATCGCCTTCAGTTCACAAAACCAAGTCTACTCCAGAAAGAAAAAAAGACGAAAAAGATAAGGTGGAAAGAACAAAAAGGTAAGGATTGGTCCTTTGAATTTCAAAATATCAACAAAAATCAGTTTGTTGTCAAGAATCCTGGGGTCAACGGTTTTCAAAAGCACGGAGTTTTGTCCATTAGCAACTCGTTGGCTAGCCTGATGTTTAAGGGGTGCCAGATAGGCCTTTCATTATACTTAAAAGCCATTGCAACAGCATTCCCAAAATCTCCTTGTCCCATGCAAGAAGCGCCCCACTTGCCCATCCATGGACTTCTAATAAAAGCCATTCCAAAATCTCCTTGTCCCATGCAAGAAGCGCCCCACTTGCCCATTCATGGATTTCTGGTAAAAGCCATCCCAAAATCTCCTTGTCCCATCTAAGAAGCACCCCTTATTCAATGTTTTCTTGTAATATCCAGACTGTATAACCAGTTAGAAGAAGTTAAAGAAAAGAACTTGATAGATGAGAGACAGAAACAGTATGCTGCTAACAGGGTTAAAGCCAAAGAATACCACCAGGTGAGGCTTGATTTAAATGGAACTGTTAAGTGTTATTGCATAATTACAGTAAACAGAAGCCTAGATTATCTGAGGATTGATTTGTGTTTACGCTGCACTCAAGATTATCCGATCTAAATATAATTGTTTAGCCTGTTCAACCATTTTGACCAAATGCCTGTCAAGTCATTACCGATACCCAACTTTCCCACCAAACAGAAATAATTGCAAATGATCTAAGTTATTGTCAAGGAGATTTGACCTTCTACAGGGCAGTTGTACAAAGTAAAATAATTAGCCTTAGCAAAGAGTATGACATAGACTTCTGAATTACGGTAAGAAATCTGCTAGTTCAAATACTCAAAACATTACGAAAAGTAAGTTGCAATCATCATCAGGGAAATTACTGAATTAGTCAATTAACCAACACTGATTGACCCGGAAAAAATTCCGGGCCAGGGTGAGAATCGAACTCACGACTTAGGGTTACCGTCCGAACGCTCTACCAACTGAGCTACCCGGCCGGCTTGATTTAAGCTCTGTGTGTATAAAAGAATCTTAACAAGCGAACCGTTCCCAGCAGGGCCGGGTAGCTCAGTTGGTAGAGCGGTGGGACGGTAACCCTAAGTCGTGAGTTCGATTCTCACCCTGGCCCGGAATTTTTTCCAGGTCAATCAGTGTCGGTTAATTTACTAATTCAGTAATTACGAAAAGTACTCTTAAAAGTTTGAGACTTTTCATTGGGTGTCTTACCTCCTGCATGGAGCGACCGATAATCCTATCGAGCAATCGCTATTGTTGTTTTAGACCAAACATGGCAGAAAGCAGTCTAATAATTTATCGTCACGTTGCTCGTCCTTGAATTAGCGGAATTCTTACCGTCATTCTCTAGGAAAGGTGTGATAATGTCAACAGACTCCGTTTGTTGCGATGGGTAACTCCCTCACTTTCTATGCTTTCCTAAAAGTTATTCCACCAATGGGTCGGTGGTTCGAATCCCAATCCCCAAAAAATTGGAAAATTTTCTGACTGGGTTTTCACTCGAACGACCTATGTGAGATGGTTGCTAGTTACCAACAGAATGTCGTGGGTCTCCTCCGGGCATAGAGCCCGGTTTCCTCCCACAATAAAACTGGCAACGCCGCCATATAAGTGAAATAATATTGAGCGCGGCGTAAAACACCAAACAATCAATCAATCAACCTAAAACGTTAGGGTATCATGTAGTCATCCATGGAAGCTCCTTATATTCACTATACAATAGTCTTGAGTTTGTATTTTCTTATTTTCAGAAAATGCAAGAAAAATTGAAGAAACAAAGATCATCAAGGAAGTGATTAGAACAACAATTCTGTGTTAACATAATATTCATTGTATTTTCTGATTGATTCTGTCAGATTTTACTATGTACATACTCATATTTCAGCATAATGTGTGCTTTTTGTCAAATATTTATCGTTTATTAACTATTTAAAATTTGTACATAAAATGTAATAAGTATAAAGAACTTTGTTGCCTGTTTTGTAAATGCACTGAAAGTCTACTTGTTAAAAAGAAGTATAATATACATGTAGATATTAAATTCATATTTGAAATTATCAATGTGGCCTCATTGGCTTAGTCAGTAGAGGGCCACAGTGTAATGGGCCCCATTGGCTTTATCAGTAGAGGACCATAGTGTAATGGGGCCTCTTTGGCTTTGTCAGTAGAGGACCATAGTGTAATGAGGCCTCTTTGGCTTAGTCAGTACAGGACCACAATGTAATGGGGCCTCATTGGCTTTGTCAGTAGAGAGCCACAGTGTAATGGCCCCATTGGCTTTGTCAGTAGGTGACCACAGTGTAATGGGGCCTCTTTGGCAAAGTCAGTAGAGGGCCACATTGTAATGGGGCCTCATTTGCTTTGTCAGTAGAGGGCCACAGTGTAATGGGGCCTCATTGGCTTAGTTAGCAGAGGGCCACAGTGTAATGGGGCCTTTTTGGCTTAGTCAGTAGAGGGCCAGTGTAATGGGGCCTTATTGGCTTTGTCAGTAGAGGGCCACAGTGTAATGGGGCATCTTTGGCTTAGTCAGTAGAGGACCACAGTGCAATGGGGCCTCATTGACTTAGTCAGTAGAGGGCCACAGTGTAATGGGGCCTCATTGACTTAGTCAGTAGAGGGCCACAGTGCAACGAGGCCTCATTGACTTGGTCAGTAGTGGGCCACAATGTAGTCTCTATCTCGATGACCGAAGCATTCCATTGATGATCATGGCTAACTGGTTCAAATCTCACACAGTGTAAAGAAAAATTTGTTTTAATTCGGAATGGATTTTTTAAAATTTACCACTTTATTTTGTCTGGTCATGAAGTATTGTCAAAGTTTCGTTATTACCCCCATCACTAAACCGAGCAATGCCCTCATAAGAGTGTGGAATAAAACATTAATCAATCAACCCACTCACACAAGTTTTGCAATCATTGAGATCATATGACTGTCCACATGGTACATGTACATGTATTATTCAACACTTTCGACGTCAGAGGAGTCTCTCTCTTGGACATTTTCGTGACTAATTCATGTGTCATCGATGATCTGGAAACGAGAAGACAAAGGGGTCTTCAGCAACATTAATACTGCTGGCTTCCTCATGGAAACTCCTGGCTATGAAGTATGATTTTGGTAAAAGAATCCTAAGTACATGTATGTCTGCTGATCAATTTGAAATGGCAAATTTGACTGATAAAAAAAGGCTTGAAATGAGTGTAATCCAAAATAGAAGTTTTGACACTTTGTGATTGATAGACTGGGGCTCGTTTTCACGAAGCAGTCACATCGCAAATGACCATAGTTGTCAATGGATACCATATTGTAGAGATACGATGTCATGGCAACCGCAAACTCCGGGAAACGGGCCCCTGGTGTCCATACTTTATCTGTTTTAAGTTTCAGCTTAAAGAGATATACATTTTAACATAACTGGACATAATAAATGCGGCCTATCCCCTATGTTTACTTTCATAAATTTTACTTCTCTGATGATCTTGTAAATTTGCTTTCTTGACAAATGCTTCTGCAGTACAACCTACCATAATTACCAAACTGCCCTTGCATTTCATCTTTTCAATCAATGGTAGTTTGTTAAAAGAACACATATATTTTTGAGTTAGCTCATCCAAAAAATTATCTTTGTGAGTAAATTTAATTTTGTCATGTAAAAAGGCTTGATGTTGTGTTTTATAGATATTTTTATTTATTTTATAATATTGTATATATGTAATAAAACAAGACCTGTTTATTTATACTAGATATGGTTTACTTGAGTCTTCATCTACTTGGAAAATGAGTCTAGTTTAGCCTATAGACCTAGGTGGCTCAGTCGGCAGGGTGATGCCATGGATGGTTAGCAGGTGTCCAGGGAAAAAATCTGATGGAGTTTTTCATTCCATGTGCCAGATAGCCGTTTTCCACCTCTATACCTGGCAGCTACTAATGATGGTATAGTAAATGCTGAAATATTGAGTCGTTTTTTGGATTAACACTACTTGTATAAAACCTGGAAATACCACCCTATAAATTAAATAATCTTGAGTCAAGTTGATTGTTTGGTGTTATATGCCGTGCTAAACATCATTTCACTTATATGGCCGCCTTGCCAGTTTTATTGTGGGAGGAAACCCACGACCTTCCGTTGGTAACTGGCAACCATCCCACATACGTCGTTCAAGTGAAAACCCAGTCAGAAAATTTTCCAATTTTTTAGGACTGAGTGAGATTTGAACCCACGACCCAGGAGTCAAGTTGAATGTAACGTAAAATATCAATCAATCAAATCCTCCAGCAACTAAATGTGACAAAGCCACCATATCACTGTAATAATAAAGTGTAGTGTAAAACACAAATCCATCAATGGATTTTTCACTTGATCGCCTTATGTTGGAGAGGTGCTAAGTACTCCCCACTAAACCTGAATTAAATCTTCAGTGGGGCAAAAAACTTCAGTCATCGAAGAGTCGCGGGCTAAAATCCACAATAGAAAAAGATTTTTAGTGGGTTTTCAGTGGATCGACATAATACAAATCAACCAGTTTCCTCTCCCACTAAACTTGCCAAACCACCATATTAGTTGATTAAAACACAATCAATTAAACCCTTCAGTCTAAATAGTAATGCTCCTCTAAGACTTTCGAGGGAATTTATAGTCGCCGCCTGGTCTATCCATCTGGATCCGTGTGTTGGCCATATCTTGTAAATATTTTAAGGGCTGGTTTCAAACTTGGAAATCATCAGTTAGACCCGCGGGGGCCTCCGTCGCTCAGTAGGTAGAGCGTTGGACGCTCAATCCGAACAGCCTTCCACCAATGGGTCGCGGGTTCGAATCCCACTTACTCCAAAAATTGGAAAATTTTCTGACTGGGTTTTCACTTGAACGACCTATGTGGGATGGTTGCCAGTTACCAGCGGAAGGTCGTGGGTTTCCTCCGGACACTGAGCCCGGTTTCCTCCCACAATAAAACTGGCAACACCGCCATATAAGTGAAATAATCTTGAGCGCGGCATAAAACACCAAACAATCAATCAATCAATCAATGAGACCCTTTCAGTTTAGACGTCATTTCCCTGTTGCATTGCGTCATACACCAAATGAGAAACGAATTCAACATCAGATAGATCCAAAAACTCAATGTAAGAATTTCAATTATGTGTAATGGATGAGATTCAAATTCTGTAGTGAGACACCACCGGTGTGCTCTCCCATTATCCAAGCGGAGAGCCATAGGTTTGCTTGCGGTCAAACAAGTGCTGTTTGGTGGATGGTGAAAACCAACCAGTTATTTCTAGATAGAAAGCCAATCACACATAAAAATCACCCATCAGTTTATCATATTTCTAATGATGCAGTAAAAAAATTACATTCAGTCATCAGACGGAGCACTTGAAACACATGACGAGTCATTTTAAATATACTATTTACACGGAAGTTCAAACATTTTGCTTGTATGTTTCACGTTTTCAGTTCTTCCAGTAGTTCTTCTTTCCTGCTCTCCAACTCATTTATCCTGACTTTATTTCTCTCTAGTCTATTCTCCAAACACTGTAACAAAGGTCCAGTCAACACCTCCATCATATGAGACATAGACTTACTGTAAACTACAAGAAAAAAATTATATCAGTACAATATGCACAAAATACAAACAGATTGTTTTTTTTTTTAAGAGTACGGTAAAAATTCCGCTAATTCAAGAACTCAAAACATTACGAAAAGCGCTCTAAAAGTTTGAGACTTTTCTTTGGGTGTCTTACCTCCTGCATGGAGCGACCGATAATCCTATCGAGCAATCGCTATTGTTGTTGTTTTAGACCAAATATGGCAGAAAGCAGTCTAATAATTTGTTATCTTCACATTGCTCGTCCTTGAATTAGCAGAATTCTTACCGTACACAAGGTTTATACAGTAATGTACGATATGACAATCCCTGTGCCCGTGTGTTTTTAGTTTAAGACATGAATATTTTCACTGTGTGTTTTTAGTATAGTGTTCATAAATACATGATTGATTGTTTGGTGTTTTTACGACGCGCTCAAGATTATTTCACTTATATGGCGGCGTTGCCAGTTTTATTGTGGGAGGAAACCGGGCTCTTTGCCCGGAGGAAACCCATGACCTTTCGTTGGTAACTGGCAACCATCCCACATACATAACATGTAGGTCGTTCGAGTGAAAAGTCAAAATTCATAAATACAATAGTGGATGAAATGCAACATTTTTATGGAAAGCTTTATAGCACAAAATAAATGAATTAAAGCGACATGAGCTTTTTTTTAAAATAAATACAATTGTCCAGAATAGCTGAGCATTTGAAGTATCTTGAAAAACTATAGGATTAGCGGTGAAAAAAAAAATATGTTAGGCCAGTAACCCTGTACCAACCACAATGTGTGCTAATAACAGACATTCCAACACAATTGAAACAGTTGTGATGTAGAAGTACATTTCACTATCTTTGTAGCTTATAAAAACTATCTCAAGATTGGTACCAACAGAAAGGTCTTACTTCTTTAATACTTTTTGATAAAAAAGATAAATTCTATTTCAGTGAAATTTTCCCTTTATTTAGCAGATCTTGCTCCTTTAAAGTGGCATGAGCTGCCAAAGTGTTGATATTTTGACGTTAAAACAGAATGTTGAAATTATTGGCTATTTTTCTCAAGACGTATAATTCAGATGCTTTTTATTGCCTCTAGTCTCGAAAATGTACGTTAAAGTATTATTTTGAACTAACTTTGGTATAGAATGAATGAATGGTCGTCTCGGTTATTTAAATTTTGTTTACATTTCAAACACGTTTTCGGTTCGTACAGGCCACATACTGTATGGATTTTCCTCATTCCAACGCCAATCTTATAGTTTTTCGATGGCCTTCAAAACCTCTTACTGTCATGACGATCAGAAACTATAAAAAGTGTGAATTTTGGCAGCTTATGCCACTTTAATATTTTTGATAAAAAAGACAAATTAAATTTCAGCGAAATTTTCCCTTTATTTAGCAGATCTTGCTCCTTTAGGTCACAACACCCAGTTTGTGTTTTCTCAGCCAATGAAAGTTGACTTCGGTTATGCTGGAGCTAGGAGGTGGCTTACATAGTGATAGTTAGGTATCTGGGTTATTTGAATATTGGATTGAAACTAACGCAGGTCTACTGTACATACTTTAAGCTTTCAATCAATGCCTGATAACAGATTTTTGTGTGTGTTTTTTTAATGTTCACCCAATTTTGAAAATACCAAGGTTTGGCTTAGAATAAAGAAGCCTAAAACTGTCAAAATGGCGGTACCCATGTTAAATTGTGTGTAGCTTGAAACCGGCATGCACTATGTCAACTTTATTTGGTTGTAAAGGATTTCTCACGTGTTGATCTATTTGAAAATGGTAAGGAAAAGTCTTAACGAGATTTAGGTAATTAGCCACAACTCAAAACGTTAATATTACCGCAAATGGGAAATGAAACTGTATCATGTAACCTATAACATCCACCAACCAGACCACTTATCAAACTTACCGGCAGCGTTATGAATTCTCGTCATAAGATCCAGTTGTTTTATTTGTTGTGTTTGGCGATAGGCCTCCGTCTCTTCCAAACGTAAAATAGTGGGTAATTCCACCATGGACTCGAGACACGCCTGTCCTATTCTCGTACTGGGTACTATATGGAGGGGGATTTCTACTCTGTTGTAACTGAATGGAAAAAATGAAAAATCTTCATGTTAATCCAAAGATATATATATGAACACTAAGACACACCGGCACAGGGAAACTCTTCTGGTCTAAAATAACCATGGAGACAAGTTTCTAATTGTGTTAAAAAGGGGTATATGATCTAGACCCTTATACCCAATCATAAGTTGTTATAATAAACTAAAACCCATGATATTTAATTAGGTTGCTTCAAGAAAACAAAGTAATATTAAAATAATAAATACTTTAAATAATATAAAACTTACAGAAAAAGCATGTTCTTTGCATATTCATTATTGCAATTGGCAACAAATTTGTTAATCCGTAAATATGCCCCCACCCACAAAAAAGAAGTAAATTAAAAGGGAATACCCTCTGGACTATGGAGTTTAGTTCTAAAATATATTTAAGTCAGAAATAAGAAATCAGCGACCGAGTGAAAACCCAACTGTGAAATTTGGTAATTTTATTTGTTGTAAATGGGACTTGAACCCGAAAGGCCTTGGTCGGATTGAAAGACTATCACTCTGCAGACTCAGACACCGAGACACCTCCAATTGGAAAGAACAAGTGCATGTGGATCGACGTGGAAACACAAATTTCAAACTCTATCAAGGAGCTAAATGTTATATGAAGATAGTATCCAAAGGCTTTCGGAAGATGACCATATTTTCAGTTCAATAGTGCATTTAAATCATTCCTTAATTTTGAACTTTTTCTTGCACATATGAAGAGGGGGCATATACATGTAGGTGAAAACCCCTTTTAGGTCCCTGCTTCCCATTGGTAGACTGAAGGATATTTCACTTACATGTATATGGTCACATTCCCAGTGCCTGTGTGTTTTAGTGTTCAAAAAAAGATGGTGACGTTGCCAGGTTTAATGGGGGAGTAAACCTGAATCTTTGCTCCCAGGAGAACCCTGACCTTCAGCATATACCTAGCAACTCTTTGACAAAAGGATGATCAAATGAAGACAAAGGGCAATGAAGTGAAGGCCCCAGTCAGAAACTTTTATAGTTTTTCTTCGCAATATAAAGGGGGATATGAAAGCTTGAGAATGAAATTGATAATAAATGGTAGAACATATGTGTTGTCAACCAATAAACAAGTTAAATTTAACCTTGAATATTGATTATTTGAAACTTACGTAGGTGCGGGTCCATCCGGGCTAACATCCAATGACTGGAAACATGTTATTTGAATACGGTTATGCTGAAACCAAATTGTTCAAATTAAAAGAAAGAAGTATTTTGGAAGTTAAAAACATAGAAGTCAAATTTGTTGAGGCCAAAAAACCTAAGTTTTAAGCTAATTTCAAGTCCAAATTGAGTATTTAGTTACCAGAAATTGAATATTTCCATATTAAATTAACTGCAATTCCGTTTTTTATCGAGTGGTTTGAGTTTTTATGGTCATTTTGAGACAGATATTAGACCTCACAACTTGACTTCCAGGAAACCTTGCCAATAGATTGATTGGTTGGTGTTTTACGCCGCGCTCAAGATTATTTCACTTATATGGCGGTGTTGCCAGTTTTATTGTGGGAGGAAACCGGGCTCTATGCCCGGAGGAAACCCACGACACTCCGCTGGTAACTGGCAACCATCCCACATAGGTCGTTCGAGTGAAAACCCAGTAAAGTATTTTGGAAGTTCAAAACATAGAAGTCAAATTTGTTGAGGCCATAAAACCTAAGTTTTAAGTTAATTTCAAGTCCAATTGAGTATTTAAGTTGCCAAAAATTGAATATTCCATATTATATTAACTGCAATTGAGTGGTTTGAGTTTTTATAGTCATTTTGAGGCAGATATTTGATCTCAAAACTGTACTTCCTGGAAACCCTGTCAATAGAGGTATCAAACAATACCAAGACACCAAAACATGAAGGCCATTTGCCTCACTGCTCATCCTTTATTGGCCTTACAGTATTTTAATTTTCTTCAGGTTATTTGATATCGGCACGACCAAATTCTACAAAAATGGCTTGATATGTACGAAAAATTTTGTTGAAACAGATATACATGTAGCTATTAAACTGTTTGTTATATTTATCTAGAAGTACAAAATAGAATGTCTCCGCTGACACCAATCTCAGGGATGAACAATAAGGTACTATTGATTAACAGCAAAAACCCTAAAACGTACTCATGCATGCCGGCTTTTTGTACTTTGTCTATTTTTGAATGACATGTATGGTTGGTGACATGTACGAACCACTAACTTTACCAATATTTTGAATTTCAAATCTCAGTCCGAAAGTTTTTCAACAAATCTATAAAGAACGTTCTTGATTTTATAAAAAAGTCAGAATTTATTGAATTAATATTTTACAATGGCAAACAATTTTTACATGAATGATATAAATTTATTAGTAAATTAACCGACACTGATAGACCCGGACAATTTTTTCAGGCCAGGGTGAGAATCGAACTCACGACTTAGGGTTACCGGCCCACTGCTCTACCAACTGAGCTACCCAGCTCTGCTGTTATACAAATTTAAAAATAATACAAAATAGACAAGAAACAAAGCAGCATAAATTGTTCCGAGTCTTACTTGAAAGGTTATAGATTGATTGATTGATTGTTTGGTGTTTTACGCCGGGCTCAAGATTATTTCACTTATATGGCGGCGTTGCCAGTTTTATGAAAGGTTACATAAAACACCAACCTTCGAATCTTTATCTTGGTTAAATACGGACAAAATGAGGCCGATGAATCCTTTATCCATCATCTGATACATGGCTTGGGTTCGTACATCTGAAAATAGTAGGTTAAACTGTAATACATGCTGTGCATTGTGTAATCATCTGATACATGGCTTGGGTTCGTACATCTAAAAATAGTAGGTTAAACAGTTATACATGCTGTGCATTGTGTAATCATCTGATACATGGCTTGAGTTCGTACATCTGAAAATAGTAGGTTAAACTGTAATACATGCTGTGCATTGTGTAATCATCTGATACATGGCTTGGGTTCGTACATCTAAAAATAGTAGGTTAAACAGTTATACATGCTGTGCATTGTGTAATCATCTGATACATGGCTTGGGTTCGTACATCTGAAAATAGTAGGTTAAACTGTTATACATGCTGTGCATTGTGTAATCATCTGATACATGGCTTGAGTTCGTACATCTGAAAATAGTAGGTTAAACAGTTATACATGCTGTACATTGTGTAATCATCTGATACATGGCTTGAGTTCGTACATCTGAAAATAGTAGGTTAAACAGTTATACATGCTGTGCATTGTGTAATCATCTGATACATGGCTTGAGTTCGTACATCTGAAAATAGTAGGTTAAACAGTTATACATGCTGTACATTGTGTAATCATCTGATACATGGCTTGAGTTCGTACATCTGAAAATAGTAGGTTAAATAATTATACATGCTGTGCATTGTGTAATCATCTGATACATGGCTTGAGTTCGTACATCTGAAAATAGTAGGTTAAACAGTTATACATGCTGTGCATTGTGTAATCATCTGATACATGGCTTGGGTTCGTACATCTGGAAATAGTAGGTTAAACAGTTATACATGCTGTGCATTGTGTAATCATCTGATACATGGCTTGAGTTCGTACATCTGGAAATAGTAGGTTAAATAATTATACATGCTGTGCATTGTGTAATCATCTGATACATGGCTTGAGTTCGTACATCTGAAAATAGTAGGTTAAACAGTTATACATGCTGTGCATTGTGTAATCATCTGATACATGGCTTGGGTTCGTACATCTGGAAATAGTAGGTTAAACAGTTATACATGCTGTGCATTGTGTAATCATCTGATACATGGCTTGGGTTCGTACATCTGGAAATAGTAGGTTAAACAGTTATACATGCTGTGCATTGTGTAATCATCTGATACATGGCTTGGGTTCGTACATCTGGAAATAGTAGGTTAAACAGTTATACATGCTGTGCATTGTGTAATCATCTGATACATGGCTTGGGTTCGTACATCTGAAAATAGTAGGTTAAACAGTTATACATGCTGTGCATTGTGTAATCATCTGATACATGGCTTGAGTTCGTACATCTGAAAATAGTAGGTTAAACAGTTATACATGCTGTGCATTGTGTCATAAATTAAAAAATATTATATACACTACTTGTCTACGAGTTAAATTTCTCTAGCACTTTACAAGTGTTTGGTTATCATTTAAAGTGAACATTTAATGTTTGACTTACCTACATGGGAGGGCCAGACAGTTATATGAGGCATGTTTGACTTACCTACATGGGAGGGCCAGACAGTTACATGAGGCATGTTTGACTTACCTACATGGGAAGGCCAGAGAGTTATATGAGGCATGTTTGACTTACCTACATGGGAAGGCCAGACAGTTATATGAGGCATGTTTAACTTACCTACATGGGAAGGCCAGACAGTTATATGAGGCATGTTTAACTTACCTACATGGGAAGGCCAGACAGTTACATGAGGCATGTTTAACTTACCTACATGGGAAGGCCAGACAGTTATATGAGGCATGTTTGACTTACCTACATGGGAGGGCCAGACAGTTATATGAGGCATGTTTGACTTACCTACATGGGAAGGCCAGACAGTTATATGAGGCATGTTTGACTTACCTACATGGGAAGGCCAGACAGTTATATGAGGCATGTTTGACTTACCTACATGGGAAGGCCAGACAGTTATATGAGCATGTTTGACTTACCTACATGGGAAGGCCAGACAGTTATATGAGGCATGTTTGACTTACCTACATGGGAAGGCCAGACAGTTATATGAGGCATGTTTGACTTACCTACATGGGAAGGCCAGACAGTTATATGAGCATGTTTGACTTACCTACATGGGAAGGCCAGACAGTTATATGAGGCATGTTTGACTTACCTACATGGGAAGGCCAGACATGAGGCATGTTTGACTTACCTACATGGGAAGGCCAGAGAGTTATATGAGGCATGTTTGACTTACCTACATGGGAAGGCCAGACAGTTATATGAGGCATGTTTGACTTACCTACATGGGAAGGCCAGACAGTTATATGAGCATGTTTGACTTACCTACATGGGAAGGCCAGACAGTTATATGAGGCATGTTTGACTTACCTACATGGGAAGGCCAGACATGAGGCATGTTTGACTTACCTACATGGGAGGGCCAGACAGTTACATGAGGCATGTTTGACTTACCTACATGGGAGGGCCAGACAGTTATATGAGGCATGTTTAACTTACCTACATGGGAAGGCCAGACAGTTATATGAGGCATGTTTGACTTACCTACATGGGAAGGCCAGACAGTTATATGAGGCATGTTTGACTTACCTACATGGGAGGGCCAGACAGTTATATGAGGCATGTTTGACTTACCTACATGGGAAGGCCAGACAGTTATATGAGGCATGTTTGACTTACCTACATGGGAAGGCCAGACAGTTATATGAGGCATGTTTGACTTACCTACATGGGAAGGCCAGACAGTTATATGAGGCATGTTTGACTTACCTACATGGGAAGGCCAGACAGTTACATGAGGCATGTTTGACTTACCTACATGGGAAGGCCAGACAGTTATATGAGCATGTTTGACTTACCTACATGGGAGGGCCAGACAGTTACATGAGGCATGTTTGACTTACCTACATGGGAAGGCCAGACAGTTATATGAGGCATGTTTGACTTACCTACATGGGAAGGCCAGACAGTTATATGAGGCATGTTTGACTTACCTACATGGGAAGGCCAGACAGTTATATGAGGCATGTTTGACTTACCTACATGGGAAGGCCAGACAGTTATATGAGGCATGTTTGACTTACCTACATGGGAAGGCCAGACAGTTATATGAGGCATGTTTGACTTACCTACATGGGAGGGCCAGACAGTTATATGAGGCATGTTTGACTTACCTACATGGGAAGGCCAGACAGTTATATGAGGCATGTTTGACTTACCTACATGGGAAGGCCAGACAGTTATATGAGGCATGTTTGACTTACCTACATGGGAAGGCCAGACAGTTATATGAGGCATGTTTAACTTACCTACATGGAAGGCCAGACAGTTATATGAGGCATGTTTGACTTACCTACATGGGAAGGCCAGACAGTTATATGAGGCATGTTTGACTTACCTGCATGGGAAGGCCAGACAGTTATATGAGGCATGTTTGACTTACCTACATGGGAAGGCCAGACAGTTATATGAGGCATGTTTGACTTACCTACATGGGAGGGCCAGACAGATATATGAGGCATGTTTGACTTACCTACATGGGAAGGCCAGAGAGTTATATGAGGCATGTTTGACTTACCTACATGGGAAGGCCAGACAGTTATATGAGGCATGTTTAACTTACCTACATGGGAAGGCCAGACAGTTATATGAGGTATGTTTGACTTACCTACATGGGAAGGCCAGACAGTTATATGAGGCATGTTTAACTTACCTACATGGGAAGGCCAGAGAGTTATATGAGGCATGTTTGACTTACCTACATGGGAAGGCCAGACAGTTATATGAGGCATGTTTGACTTACCTACATGGGAAGGCCAGACAGTTATATGAGGCATGTTTGACTTACCTACATGGGAAGGCCAGACAGTTATATGAGGCATGTTTGACTTACCTACATGGGAAGGCCAGACAGTTATATGAGGCATGTTTGACTTACCTACATGGGAAGGCCAGACAGTTATATGAGGCATGTTTGACTTACCTACATGGGAAGGCCAGACAGTTATATGAGGCATGTTTGACTTACCTACATGGGAAGGCCAGACAGTTATATGAGGCATGTTTGACTTACCTACATGGGAGGGCCAGACAGTTATATGAGGCATGTTTGACTTACCTACATGGGAAGGCCAGACAGTTATATGAGGCATGTTTGACTTACCTACATGGGAAGGCCAGACAGTTATATGAGGCATGTTTGACTTACCTACATGGGAAGGCCAGACAGTTATATGAGGCATGTTTAACTTACCTACATGGGAAGGCCAGACAGTTATATGAGGCATGTTTGACTTACCTACATGGGAAGGCCAGACAGTTATATGAGGCATGTTTAACTTACCTACATGGGAAGGCCAGACAGTTATATGAGGCATGTTTGACTTACCTACATGGGAAGGCCAGACAGTTATATGAGGCATGTTTGACTTACCTACATGGGAAGGCCAGACAGTTACATGAGGCATGTTTAACTTACCTACATGGGAAGGCCAGACAGTTATATGAGGTATGTTTGACTTACCTGCATGGGAAGGCCAGACAGTTATATGAGGCATGTTTGACTTACCTACATGGGAAGGCCAGACAGTTATATGAGGCATGTTTGACTTACCTACATGGGAGGGCCAGACAGTTATATGAGGCATGTTTGACTTACCTACATGGGAAGGCCAGACAGTTATATGAGGTATGTTTGACTTACCTGCATGGGAAGGCCAGACAGTTATATGAGGCATGTTTGACTTACCTACATGGGAAGGCCAGACAGTTATATGAGGCATGTTTGACTTACCGACATGGGAGGGCCAGACAGTTATATGAGGCATGTTTGACTTACCTACATGGGAAGGCCAGAGAGTTATATGAGGCATGTTTGACTTACCTACATGGGAAGGCCAGACAGTTATATGAGGCATGTTTGACTTACCTACATGGGAAGGCCAGACAGTTATATGAGGCATGTTTGACTTACCTACATGGGAAGGCCAGACAGTTATATGAGGCATGTTTGACTTACCTACATGGGAAGGCCAGACAGTTATATGAGGCATGTTTGACTTACCTACATGGGAAGGCCAGACAGTTATATGAGGCATGTTTGACTTACCTACATGGGAAGGCCAGACAGTTATATGAGGCATGTTTGACTTACCTACATGGGAAGGCCAGACAGTTATATGAGGCATGTTTGACTTACCTACATGGGAAGGCCAGACAGTTATATGAGGCATGTTTGACTTACCTACATGGGAAGGCCAGACAGTTATATGAGGTATGTTTAACTTACCTACATGGGAAGGCCAGACAGTTATATGAGGCATGTTTGACTTACCTACATGGGAAGGCCAGACAGTTATATGAGGTATGTTTGACTTACCTGCATGGGAAGGCCAGACAGTTATATGAGGCATGTTTGACTTACCTACATGGGAAGGCCAGACAGTTACATGAGGCATGTTTAACTTACCTACATGGGAAGGCCAGACAGTTATATGAGGCATGTTTGACTTACCTACATGGGAGGGCCAGACAGTTATATGAGGCATGTTTGACTTACCTACATGGGAAGGCCAGACAGTTATATGAGGCATGTTTGACTTACCTACATGGGAAGGCCAGACAGTTATATGAGGCATGTTTGACTTACCTACATGGGAGGGCCAGAGAGTTATATGAGGCATGTTTGACTTACCTACATGGGAAGGCCAGACAGTTATATGAGGCATGTTTGACTTACCTACATGGGAAGGCCAGACAGTTATATGAGGCATGTTTGACTTACCTACATGGGAAGGCCAGACAGTAATATGAGGCATGTTTAACTTACCTACATGGGAAGGCCAGACAGTTATATGAGGCATGTTTGACTTACCTACATGGGAAGGCCAGACAGTTATATGAGGCATGTTTGACTTACCTACATGGGAAGGCCAGACAGTTATATGAGGCATGTTTGACTTACCTACATGGGAAGGCCAGACAGTTATATGAGGCATGTTTGACTTACCTACATGGGAAGGCCAGAGAGTTATATGAGGCATGTTTGACTTACCTACATGGGAAGGCCAGACAGTTATATGAGGCATGTTTGACTTACCTACATGGGAAGGCCAGACAGTTATATGAGGCATGTTTGACTTACCTACATGGGAAGGCCAGACAGTTATATGAGGCATGTTTGACTTACCTACATGGGAAGGCCAGACAGTTATATGAGGCATGTTTAACTTACCTACATGGGAAGGCCAGACAGTTATATGAGGCATGTTTGACTTACCTACATGGGAAGGCCAGACAGTTATATGAGGCATGTTTGACTTACCTACATGGGAAGGCCAGACAGTTATATGAGGCATGTTTGACTTACCTACATGGGAAGGCCAGACAGTTATATGAGGCATGTTTGACTTACCTACATGGGAAGGCCAGACAGTTATATGAGGCATGTTTGACTTACCTACATGGGAAGGCCAGACAGTTATATGAGGCATGTTTAACTTACCTACATGGGAAGGCCAGACAGTTATATGAGGCATGTTTAACTTACCTACATGGGAAGGCCAGACAGTTATATGAGGCATGTTTGACTTACCTACATGGGAAGGCCAGACAGTTATATGAGGCATGTTTGACTTACCTACATGGGAAGGCCAGACAGTTACATGAGGCATGTTTAACTTACCTACATGGGAAGGCCAGACAGTTATATGAGGCATGTTTGACTTACCTACATGGGAAGGCCAGACAGTTATATGAGGTATGTTTGACTTACCTACATGGGAAGGCCAGACAGTTATATGAGGCATGTTTGACTTACCTACATGGGAAGGCCAGACAGTTATATGAGGCATGTTTGACTTACCTACATGGGAAGGCCAGACAGTTATATGAGGCATGTTTAACTTACCTACATGGGAAGGCCAGACAGTTATATGAGGCATGTTTGACTTACCTACATGGGAAGGCCAGACAGTTATATGAGGCATGTTTGACTTACCTACATGGGAAGGCCAGACAGTTATATGAGGCATGTTTGACTTACCTACATGAGAAGGCCAGACAGTTATATGAGGCATGTTTAACTTACCTACATGGGAAGGCCAGACAGTTATATGAGGATGGGAATGATACCAACCCAGCACTCTCATTGGACGATCAAGTTCCTGCGCTAATCTGTGTCGACGGTCAAGGGAATAATAATGGTTGAACTAAGGACATAAAAGCATAATTTTTTTTCCAAACCATGCAACAATAACTCAGAAACTTTGAAACCTGTAATGTTTCTTGTTTACTGGATCGCTGTATGGGAAAGATTTTTCAGATATTCGTCTGAGAATAGATTGGAGGTTTCCTCAAGAAAGAGCCGGTTTCCTCTACCACTAAACCTGGCAATGTACATGTAGCCATATAATTGAAATAATCTTGAGTGTGGAGTAAAACATTACGTAACTAGACCTAAGTTTTATTACGACCACACTAGACTTAAGACAGGAGAAAACATGTGACCTGCAAGAGACAGATGAAAATAAAGATGACCTACATGTAAATGTAGAGCATAATGACATAAACAGTTGATTACCTACAAGTCTGTTTTTAACACAGACAGACTGCTTAGTGATTCAACTCTGGAAACCCAAGAAACCTGTTATCTTACGTAGCTCGGGGGGGGGGAGATAGTTGTCAATACATATTTAAGCCTGACGTAACTTTCTAACTAGTTAGTAGTAAAGTTATGTCGAAGAAACCAAGACTTATGAGGCACTGGATGTGAATCTATGAATAAACAGCCCCCTGAACTACAATGGTCTGCTCCTTGTATTTGGATTGATTGTTTGTTTGGTGTTTTACGCCGCGCTCAAGATTATTTCCCTTATATGGCGGCGTTGCCAGTTTTATTGTGGGAGGAAACCGTGCCCGGAGTAAACCCACGACCTTCCGCTGGTAAATGGCAACCATCCCACATAGGTCGTTCAAGTGAAAACCCACTCAGAAAATTTTCCAATTTTTTTTGGACTGAGTGGGATTCGAACACGCGACCCATTGGTGGAACCCTTGTATTTAGAGACCTGAATAGTAAATGAAAGATCAAAACTCTAAAAAAGAAAAGAACGACTGAACAAGGATAAACTTTGCATGATTGACAGTAGAATTTTGCTTTTAAATATGTCATTTAATGATAAATAAAGGCAAGGATATTTCAGCTTTAGTAGACGCATCTGATAGCTGTTCGGGCGAAATTTCCACTCTGTCTGGCTGTTTATCTGATCGCCGTAACATAATCACTGCAGATATTCGCGAAACTCTTTCTTCATCAACCTACAAAAATAACGCCAAAAAAGGATAGACTGGTCATGTGCATGAATGGAAGGGCAGAAAAAGTAATATATTTTTTAGCTCATGAAAATAGTTATAATATTTTTAACACTATAACACATGGGCACAGGGAAAATCTTTTTGTCTAAAATAACCATGGAGACAAGTTTCTAATTGTGTTAAACAGGGGCATATCATTTAGACGTTTATACCCAATCAGAAGTTGTTATAATAAACCACAACCCACGATATTTCATTAGGTTGACGACAGGCAGGATTTTGACCTTAGTCAGTAGAATTTTCTGGAAAAGATAATATGACAACAAATCATCAGTATTTTAGTTATAATATGTGTACATAATCTAAATTTCTTGTAATCGGTGAGCAATTTTTACAAATTAAAGTAAGCTTGTCAGCAAGAATCTCACAACTTCAGGATTTTCCAAAGGCATGAGAGCTTCTCCAAGTTCAGCTCCTAGAAGAGAATCTTATGACCTCAATATTGGCATTGGTGACTACAACGAGATGTGCAAGTAGCCTGCCCTAAATCTGGCATATTTTCTTTAGCCCTACAGATATTTATCGCATTTGCATTAGGATTTGCTTACATCATGTTTTTTAACCCTGGAAAGACCAAAAGTTTGAACCATCCTTCACATCCAAATGGAACTGATCTACGACTATACGAATCATGGCATTGACATTGACTGTACTATAGTACTACTTCTAGTAGTACTACCATCAGTAGATTGATTGATTGATTGTTTGGTGTTTTACGCCGCGCTCAAGATTATTTCACTTATATGGCGGCGTTGCCAGTTTTATTGTGGGAGGAAACCGGGCTCTGTGCCCGGAGGAAACCCACGACCTTCAACTGGTAACCGGCAACCATCCCACATAGGTCGTTCGAGTGAAAAACCCAGTCAGAAAATTTTCCAATTTTTTGGGACTGAGTGGGATTCGAACCCGCGACCCATTGGTGGAAGGCTTTTCGGATTGAGCGTCCAACGCTCTACCTACTGAGCTACAGAGGCCCCCACCATCAGTAGAGAGAAGAGTCACCTGGGAATGTCCCAGTACTAGAACGCGGCCTAAACATATAAAAAGACAGAAATATACTTTGACAGCCTTGCCTCAAACAACAAATTATTAGTGAGCGCAGCGAACTCTATACACAACATGCTACGTAATGATGTCACTATAATCACATCAAAGTCTGGTCAACTTTATTGACACGAACGCAGAGCATAGACGTTACAATAGTTAATAGCAATGACACAAAAACTTGGTTGACCTCACTTGAAAACGACCGAGAAGGTGACGTCATCACCAATGAACTATGTGCATATATAGTTCATTGGTCATCACAGCTGTTGTGAACACTTCAAGATGGTGTGTAGTTGGAGATCTCCAAACTCCGTGGCCGAAGTATATGATGATGGGTTTTGTGAGTGTTTGAACGTTTTTTTTTTCGGTGAACCGGCGAACTAAAAGATCAAATTGAATGTGTGTTAAGTTTGGAGATCTCCAACTAGATGATGTGACGTGCGGCCATGACAAAACGGTTAGGATTACTACTAGCCTCATGATTTCAAGATATCTTTCAGTAATATGAATTATGATTATAATTTATATGTTGTTTAAAATAAAAACTACACTGATAAATTGTGAACTTTAAGTTTACGTTTAAGTTATTTTCTGCGTTCACTTCTAAGCTTTGTCTATTACATATTATCAATTATATTTTTATCACCCACAAGAAAACGAAAGTGCCCGAATTTCAGAAAACGAGTGTTGTTGTTGTTGTTCTCACCTCACCGATCAACAATCCCATGACTTCTTCTTTTTCAGTGGACATTGCGTGTGTCAAACATACCATAAAGGCGTCAGACTCTAAATAGACTTTTTTAACGGACATTTTCAACAGATTTCTAACTATTTTACTCCTTAAATCGACAAATCTACGGGAACCTTTGAAACTGTCATTTGAACCGGAAGTAAACACTTTTCCTACTTTCCTGTACAAGAGAACTCCACACTCAAAGTCCATGCCGATGATGTGTACTGCCAAATGGGAGTTTGTTAACCAACATGTGGAGTGACAGTGACAATGTTTATCTTTTGACAAGTTGACTTGTCAGTTAGGCAAGGTTAAAGGTGACTCTATTGTTATCATAGAGAGATATACCCAGGTCAATAGGGGATCACAGCTGAGTAGAAATAATGACAGCAACTTTGAAATTAGTATTTTTGGCACACTTGTCAATGTCATGAAACTAAGTTGAAACTTCAAAATGTGAGTATATCTGTGTTAACTGTTATAACTTATGTCATGACTTATGTCACTGTGATACATGCATATAATAGTTAGGCCTTAAGTTTTAGAGATACTTGTACTTAATTTCTAGCTGCTTACTTAATTTCTAGTTTTTCACATTATTTCTTCTTCTTCTAACTTTTTAAATTCTACAGCTCTGACACTGACACTATAGGCCTACTAGTCTATACAGATTTTTTTACAGTGCTTTGTTGTGCCTATGTTAGGCTAGCCAATACATTTATCAGTTATCATTCAGAACCAGATTCAGATTCTTTATTGTACTTAACACCCAAACAATGGGTAGGGCACTGAGCAAAAACAATGGAAAACTGAAATATAATACGAAAAAATAAAATATCAGTACTAAACAATGTATTGCTTTATTGGACAAGGTGTAGGCCTAGTAGTTGACCATCAATATAACTGATTAGGGCCTAGACCTAGTTGACCATTCATATAAAGCTCAAGTATCATGCACCCAACTCTTATGCCTGTCATACTCTACGGCTGATGCAACGGAAATTCACCAAAAGTTTAGAGTCAATATTAAAACTGATTGGATACTGTACAGTACATATATTGATCAGGGTATCACAGATCAACTTTCAAATTTAACTACCTACTGTCTACAGTAAGAAATGCCACCATTTCATGTGAGTGCTTGCTCCAGGGACCCACTATTGCAAAATGAAGCCAAACAAAAAGTAAAACTGTCCAGTGATAGCCTGAAAATATGGCTTCATGCCTGTGCCGTCCATGTTTTTCATTACTATATAGAGCTCCGCTGAGTGACGTCAGTCCATGCCACTTGTACTAGTATTAGTATATTACCTCTGTTTGCTTTTAAATGGCGTTGACATTCAACATGGGGTTTCTCCTGCACAGATAAGAATTTAAAACTGATATTTATACCGGGGTATATGATAAAGAATATACCTTTTCCAATGACTCAAACAAGTTTGGCTTATTATATCAATCCCAATTGAATCTTACAGATGAAAATGTCTTTATTATTCTTTTACTCTGTGTTAAAAGTCAATAGCAGATTGAAGAAAAGGGACTTAACTCTGTCGTATTTTAGGAAATTTTTTAATGATAGAATAAAAGGAGCTAACTGGATTTCAGCCAGACCATGGAAAGTTTTAGATTGGTATTGTTGTTGATTTAAAAACTGTGTGTAACAGCTTGTCTGAGCAATGTTGTTTGTTTAATCAATAAGTCTTAAGATTACACTGTATACATTAAACCAGTTAAAGTAAGTAACAACTAACTCAGCTAGCATTGTAAGTAACAACTAACTTGATCACTGGGCAGCTTTTATATTTTTTTTTTATTTGCCGGACTTGGTACCAGAATTTACCTTTAAAATCGTTGCGGCAAAGGTTTGTTACAATTAGGCCTAGTTGTAGTAGTATCACAATAGGTGTAAGTGCTGTAGTGTGGATATAAGGTGAAGGATTACCTATGGATAACAACTTCTTGGTTTATGTTATCCATAAGAAATTCTTCGCCTTATTGTAACCTTTCAATTTTTAAATACCATTGAAAGATTTAGTGTAGATATTATTAATATATATGAGTTATGACAATTCTACTTCAGTGGAGAATGCTATTATGACAAGTGTGAATTACATGTACACTGCAATGGATATGCCTACAGATACTTATATCACCATACGATAAACAGAATGGAACCGTAAGTATAATTATTAAAATTTACAGTAAAACGGACCATTTTCAGAGTTGCTTCAGTTATAAAATCTAGGTTTATAAATAACCGTGTCAAATTCACTTACGCCTGTGTAAACTATCATTTTTTACATTCCACGAGAGGTGCTGGTTTACCCAGTTTTCCTCAGGGACTAATCTAGGCTAATTTTGAACCCGATTTATGGGTGTTTTGGTCGTCTGCAGTTAGGGCTCCCAAACCAGGGTATGAGAAAAAATGTTGTTATTGTTGCTTTAAATATTAAATACAAGAAAAAGTACAGTATTTAAAACATAAACATTAGGGACTTATTAGATAGAAATGGTGGTTTCAAGTAGGAGTTCTCTCCATGCAGCCTTCATGGGCCTTGGGGCATGTAGTATTGTCAATGGTACTGTGGGTGCCCAAACTTTTGCCCTAGAATCACTGTATGGGTTTGCTTGCAGGGCTACATGCATGTAAGGCCACTACATGTAGTTTTGATTGTCTTAAAGGATTTTATGAACAGAGCTTAAAGGAGGAGAAAACAAATAAACAACATGAAATTGTAACGAACAATCACCTCAAGAGTGTCAATTTTTAAGCTGTAAATCTTACCTGCGTTTTAGGGTGATGCAGAAAATTGCACATGTCGGAAACAGATGTACCTAGAAATTAACCTAGGCTCAAATGGCAGACAAAGAAAGTTGCCCAATTTCACTCGCACGTGCGCTTTGGGTTGCTGGGTATGCGTCTACTGATTGGCCGAAGGAGACACACCCCTAAGCACTGTTGTGATGATGGCGGCCAAGTAAGCAAGTCGGTCTCAGTCGAAATCCAACGGTTTTATATAACTTCACTTTAAGACTGTGCGTTGGGAAAAAATCGTAAAAATATGTATAGAGTACCATTGAAAAGGGAAATTCGCCGTCCGTTTTGTGCATTTGCCAGTTTTATTTGTTTTCTCCTCCTTTAAAGTTGGTTTATGTTTGTTAATGGACTAAATGTATATTTGAAAAACGACTTTAGCATTATGTTAGTACCCGGTAGTCAAAAAAAAAGCGAGGAGGAAATATGCATATTGGGGGGAGGAAACAGGGCTCAGTGCGTGGAGGAAACCCCCAACCTTCGCCAAGTACCTGGCAACTCTTCCACATACAGCGACCGGGTGAAAAATCCACTCAAATATTTTTTAATTTCTATTTGATCTGAGTGTGATTCGACAAATGAGCAGTGAATTTGTATGTTCTGCGTCAGAAATTTAATTTTCTTTCTGGCCAGACTTGAAGATGTTATGCAACTCAAATTAAAAAATATTGCTGGAGATTTAAAGTGGCATGAGCTGCCAAAATTCACACTTTTTATAAAATCTGATCAACATTGAAGAAAATTCATTCAGTCTATGAACTGAAAGAGTGTTTGGAAAAGTCAACAAAATACAGCTGACCAAGAAAAACTTTAATTTGTATTAGGCAATAGTTGTGTCTCCCCCAACATATGTTGGGGGACATACTGTTGTTGTGCTGTCCGGTGTCCGTCAACTAGGGCTTGTCTACAAGATATCTCCAGAACCCCCTGGCGGAATTTGATGATATTTCAATTACTGCCTATTGGTGAGGATGTTGAGAGTTTTGGCGCAAATACGTCCGTCCTGTCTTCAGTTAGCCTCAGAATCGTATATTTTCATTGGTTGTTGCTTGTGTACAAGTTTTGTGTACAAGTTTTGGCACCTGTACCGTCTAGTTTTTGACAAGAAAATAAAATTCCAAGAACCAAGGGTTTTATTTATTTCAGGCATTACTTTGTTCACTTAAGAAAAATCTCTTATTTCGTGCTTTTTGATGAAAATGACAACAATAAGCTAATTCTGTTTCAACGAAATTTTCCCAATAGATTATGAAGTGGTATTTACACTAACTGAAATTTAACACAATAGTTAACACAATTTACAAAGAAAAAAAAAATTAAGACATCACCACGTAGTAAGTTGTTTTGAACAACACGAGATGTCTTAATTTATTTATCATTAGTATGGAACCCACGTTTAAAGAGAGTTTCAAACATTTCTTAGCTACTGCCTTGTCCTTTATTTAAGATAATGTAAAATTAATAGTGGCTATTTACATGTATTATTCTATTTTATATCATGTAATTGTATTACAAGACTATTTATCTATTAAAATGCTTTGATTTCCATGCTCTGTAACTGACATTTGCTTCAAGTAATTCAAAATTGAACTAACACTTTTTGGGTAGAGGATTCCTCTGTGATGGTTTAAAGGGACACACTGCCTGAGTTTGTTGTGATTTTCCGTTGAGCTTTAGATGCAAAGTAATCAATCAAGTGAAAGTCAAATTTCCACCCAAGAATTTAAAGGGTTATTCTCTATTACTTTTGGTTTTCTGTCTGACAGTCAGTAAACAAACAGCTGAGAATGCGCCACCCATCACGCAGCTACAAAAATCCTGTGCTGAGCAGGTAACCCAGGTCAATTCTCATTACCACGACAAAGAAGACAAACTACCGTATTTCTTCTAAATATTCAGCCACCTAAATTTTCCATTAAGTCGGACAAAAATGGAGATGATGAGTTGTCTTTAAGGATAACCATTTTCACACACTGCTCAGCGGGTCCCATTGCCTTAAATTCCCTCTATTGGGCAAATTTGTCTGGCCTCATTTAGCAGATTTCTTTACTAATGTTTGAATCCTTATGAAGAAAAAATGGCTGAATCTTTAGAAGAAATACGGTAAAGGAATCTCCAAATAAAACTCCGTATCCAGGGGTCCATGGGAGATACATGCTGAAAAGTTTCCTTTGGACATCTGTACACCTCATCTTTATATAAATAAGAAACAATTAGCACGCATTTTAGCGATCTCTGGGTGTGTCCCTTTAAGCACCTACTTGCCTGCACAATAGGGAAAGGGAGAGGATGTAGTTTAAATGAAAGGGAGAGGTTAAACATGTATCCCTCCCCCTGCCACTTTATTATTTAACATGATGGCTAGTACACGATACTAATTTTCATTTTTAAGAATTTTAGTCTAAAATGATCGATTGATGGATTGTTTGTTTGGTGTTTTACGCGGCACTCAAGATTATTTCACTTATATGGTGGTGTTGCCAGTTTTATTGTGGGAGGAAACCCACGACCTTCCGTTGGTAACTGGCAACCATCCCACATAGAGTCTGAAAGGAATTTATGCTTGTTTTTGTACCCAATGCTATATAAGTGAAATAATCTTGAGTACGTAGAAAACATCAATCGATACAGAAGAAAATTTAGTATACATTTACATTTAATTTTGCTTTAGACAGGGTACCCATCTTCAGTTTATGTAAGTGTCGATTTCACTGTACAAGTTTGGGTATGTACAGGGATGCATGTTTATGAACGCTATTGTACAAACTTGAAATTTTGTCAAAAGAGTGAAATTATCATGATCTCCCATCATGCCCCATCCCCTTTAAAGTCACATTATCTGATCTGCTCCCATCATATTACCATGAGCTCCCATCATATTATCATGACAATATCATGTCCTATCCCATTTTAAATGATATTAACATGTGCTGCCATCATATTACCATGACAATATCATGACCGTTCCCATTGTAAATGATATTATCATGAGCTCCCATCATATTATCATGGCAATATCATGTCCTATCCCATTTTAAATGATATTATCATGCGCTCCCATCATATTATCATGACAATAGCATGTCCTATCCCATTTTAAATGATATTATCATGCGCTCCCATCATATTATCATGACAATATCATGTCCTATCCCATTTTAAATGATATTATTATGTGCTGCCATCATATTATCATGACAATATCATGTCCTATCCCATTTTAAATGATATTATTATGTGCTGCCATCAATCATGCCTTCCTCCCGTTATAAGTTTTACTACTGTTACCTTTGTTGTAGCTCCGGTATGTAGCGTTAATGTGAGGACCAAAGGTCACCGCTCCCAGCTGGTTAGACCATTGTTTTCTACTATTGCCTTTGTTGTTAATAATCTGAAAAGCGCATCTTCTATTTTTTAGATCATTCGCCATGAGATTGAGAAAAGTTTGTCCCGGCAGACTTCATAGAACCAAATATGGAGGTTTTGTCATCTGGTTGGCTGGTTGTGGCGTAATTTTCTTGGTTTTAAATCTGTATTTTGGGTCAAATCTAGTTGAGGAAGGAGTACAGCAGACAGAACTGACAGCTCTAAAACTGAAAGCTGCTGATCTAGACAGTTTGATTGGGCCAGGAAACAAAATGAATAATCACCACCCTAGACTTATAAATCCTCACCGTCCACAAGATACGAAACAGATTTGTGAACACCCAAAACTCGACCTATTACACGACGCCAATAAGAACGCCTTTTATGAGTTGGACCCTCTTTTATGTCCTGGCAAAACCCTTTTCAGCGTCAAAGATGGGCAATTATCCATCGATTATAATACTCTGGGGAGCCAAAAATTATCCAAATGTTTATATCGGGGAATTGAGAGAGTTAACGACCGATATTCAACTTACACAGAGTCTCTTGAACGAACTTCTGAACCCTTTGAAATCGTCGTAAAACACGATTTTTTTCGGATCATGTGCAACACAAAGGAGACTTCGGAAGAAAAAAGCAAACAAAAACGATCTACAACTTTAAGCAAGACAAAATCAGTATTTAATGTTTCCCTCCATAGAAACATTACCCTGAATTCCTTGCAAAATATAAGCCAAACTGCTGACGATGTAAATAATACGGAATATGATGCCATGTACTGGGATCGCGATTATAATAATGGTGACGAAGAGTTCGCGGAATTTGACGAATTTATCGCACAAGTTCATCCGTCACAAGAAGTTTTCAGTCGTATTGACGGTATCATGAAAACAGAAAAGGATCGTCAAAAAGACAGGATGAATGTTCTTATAATTTGTCTTGATTCCATGTCCCATCTATCATTCCAAAGAAAGTTACCCATGACCTATGACTATATCAAGACCACCCTTGGTGCTTATATCTTGGAGGGTTATAATATTGTTGGAGATGCTACTGTGGCTAACCTTCTACCATTGTTCACAGGTTAGTGTAACACACTACTTTCTTTCTTTTGTTGGGGCCTCCGTGGCTCAGTTTGTAGGGTTCGAATCCCACTCAGTTCCAAAAAAAATTGGAGAATTTTCTGACTGGATTTTCACTCGAACGATCTATGTGGGATGGTTGCCAGTTACCACCGGAAGGTCATGGGTTTCCTCCGGACAGAAAGCCCGGTTCCCTCCCACAATAAAACTGGCATCGCCGCCATAAAAGTGAAATAATCTTGAGTGCGGCGTAAAACACCAAACAATCAATCAATCTTTCTTTTGTTGACATTGTGTTGAAATCAACTATTAATTTTTCAAATGAAAATTACAAAATGAACCCAAAACCTTTTATTTTTGGTAAAAATTGACAATTCAAACTTGCTCTATATGAAAAAGAAAGAAAACTCTAATTCTGTAATTAACAGACACATTTTTGAGTGGTTCTAGAAAATTCGTTAATTTTTAAAATCCCCTTCACTGGCCGTGTCTCCCATGTCAGTTGAGTTGCTATTAAGAAAGCAAATAGACACAAGCTTACTGTTAGTAAAATCACTCAAATTAAACATTATCTACATCCGGTTATGTTAATAGTTTCTATATAAAGTTCTAAAAACCTAAAATTCTGTCTGGACACCAGCCATTTGATCAGTAACGTCATAACGTCTACGCTGTATTACACTTACTTTATGTCATTTTGATTGAGGTTGACTGTATCAAATTTATCGGGGGCCTCTGTGGTTCAGTTCGGTTAGAGTGATAGTCCCTCAGTCCGACACAGGATTCCCATCGATGCGGCGCGAGTTCGAATCCCACTCAAACCCCAAAAAATTGAAAAATTTCTGAGTTGATTATTGTCTTGATGACCGTGTGTGAGAGAGTTGTTAGGTACTCGCCCAAGGTTTGGGGTTTGCTCTGGGCAATGAGCCCTGTTTCCTTCCACACTAAACCTGGCAACATCAACATATAAGTGAAATAATCTTGAGTGCGACTCAAAGCATCAATCAAATTTATCAACATTTGTTGACATTGTGTTCAACTAACAAATCAAATTTAATTTTCAAAAAAAAATATTATAAAATCAACCCAAAACCTTTTCATTTTGTTGAAAGGGGACATTTCAAACTTACTCTATATATCTGTGAGAACTGCAATTCTTAAATGAAAATGAACAAGATTTTAGTGGTTCTAGAAAATTCTTGAATTTTTATGGAATGGATCCGATTGTCCATTTTGTAATCATTTGTTCAAGGCCGGTCTCATTTTACGCTGCACCAAAGATTTTTTCACTTATATGGTGGCGTTGCCAGGTTTATTGGATGAGGAAACCGGGCTCATTGCCCACAGGAAACACCCGACCTTGAACGAGTACCTGGCAACTCTTCCACATACCGCGACTGAGTTTCTGTGTGGGACTGAGAGACTATCACACTCTAACCCACTGGACCACCTAGGCCCCCAAAAATCTTCTGGAGACCATAGATTGATTGATTGATTGATTGTTTGGTGTTTTACGCCGCGCTCAAGATTATTTCACTTATATGGCGGCGTTACCAGTTTTATTGTGGGAGGAAACCGGGCTCTGTGCCCGGAGGAAACCCACGACCTTCCGCTGGTAGCTGGCAACCATCCCACATAGGTCGTTCAAGTGAAAACCCAGGGAGACCATAGAAACAAGTTTCTAATTGTTTTGAAAAGGGGTGTATGTCATTTAGACCTTAAGCAATCCTAGGTTATTGTAATAAACCAAAACCCATGATATTTCATTAGGTTGATGACAGAATCATTAAATATCTATCACTTATTTTGTTACAGGAAAAGCCCAGGATGAATTACCCGAGACACGGGCAGATGTTCCCGGCAGTAATTTCTTAGACAGTTACCCCTTAATTTGGTACACATTTGAAAAATATGGATATGCAACTTTGTTCGGGGAGGATGATCCTACAATCAGCATGTTTAATTTGAGACTGAACGGTTTTGAGATTCAACCCACTGATCATTATTTACGGACGTTTTGGCTGACGGCCTGGGATTCTTCTGTTAATGAAAACAGCATGAAGTATTGCCTTAGTGATCAGCCAAAGCACATGTATTCTCTCAACTATACAAGGGACTTCTTCAATGTCTACAGTAATGTGTCGAAGTTTGCTTTCCTCATGCTGTCCGATTTAACTCATTGGGATAATAACCCGGGGCAATACATTGACCTAGATTTAAAGAACTTTTTAGCCGACCTTAAGGCCAAAGGTCACTTTGAGAACACACTTGTTGGTCTAATGGGAGACCATGGTGCAAGATATAGTAAAGTTCGTTGGACAGTTCAAGGAAAACTTGAAGAAAGACTGCCGATGGTGGCGTTAGCTCTTCCAAATTCCTTTAAGAAAAAATATCCCAAATTAGATACCAATTTTAAAAAGAATGTTCCAAAATTAACAACGCCCTTTGACATCCATCAAACTTTATTGGATCTTATAAATTTACCAAAAGCAGGGTCTTTGCCAAGTTTCTCTGATCGAGGAATCAGTCTTTTCCAAACCATTCCACTTAATCGAACGTGTGCATCCGCTGGAATTGATATGCATTGGTGCACATGTTTGACCTCTGAAGCAATAGACCCAAGCAGCGAACATGTTAAAAACAGTATTACGGAAGTGATGCAGTTCATCAATAAACAAACGGAGCCCTTTAGAGATCTGTGCGCTGAATTAGAACTAGGGTCCGTTAAATCGGCATCCATTGTCATTCCAAATGAACAGGTAAGTTCAATGATAACCATGGGCTGGAGACCAGTAACAATAACTAGTAACAACCCTGGCCCGGAATTTTTTCCAGGTCAATAGAAAGTCGTGAATTCCACATATTTCCTGTCACCGGCACTGCAATGCGCATGTGACTGAGCGTTTTTCGTTCCAGCATGACGTTTAAATCTGACGTTATGGAACAAAATACGTCAAATGGAATTGCAACGTCATCAAAAACGTTCTAAATGGCGTCATCTGTCACCGGATATCACAAAATCTCGAAATGATTCTTATGAGACTTGCGCTTCCTATTAGTGTAGGTTATTTACTAATTCGGTAATAATAGTTTCATTACATACTATTAAACGTCTTAAGGAATCCTCAAGGTTCTAATGTTTAAAAAGTCGGATTGGATTTTTCATTTGATCGTCCTTTGTGCAAGAGCAAGCCAGATAATTTCGCTGACAATAGGAAACTTTCAAGCTGTTCCCTTGATAGGAATACAGGGGCCCAGCTGATACCAATGGTAGTTTGTATACTGTATTTCTTCTAAAGATTCAGCCACTTTTTTCCTTATAAGGATTCGATCATTAGAAAAGACATCTGCTGAATGAGGCCAGACAAATTTGCCCAATAGATGGAATTTAAGGCAATATGACCCGCTGAGCAGTGAGTGAAAATGGCTATCCTTTAAGACAACTCCTCGTCCCCATTTTTGTCCGACTCAATGGAAAATTTAAATCTAATGGCTGAATATTTAGAAGAAGACTTCATACTATATACAGGCCTGTCATGAGGGGTAACAGATTTTCTTTTCCATAGTTTTTAGCAGTAACTACAGGCTACCGGAACCTATTGTTACCCTGAAATTGTATGGCATGATAAGTTGCTTGCCGGAGCGTCAAGGGTTGTTCCAGGCAAAGTCAAGTTGCCGTCCCCATTAAACCTGGCAAAGCAGATGTAAAACATCAATTAATGGAAGCAAACTGAACCAGTGCATGATATATTTTACAACAATCCATAAAGGAACTTTTTGGAAACTTTTCTCAATTCTATGCTGCCAGTTACCAGCGGAAGGTCGTGGGTTTCCTCCGGGCACAGAGCCTGGTTTCCTCCCACAATAAAACTGGCAACGCCGTCATATAAGTGAAATAATCTTGAGCGCAGCGTTAAACACCAAACAATCAATCAATCAATTCTATGCTACAAATAAGGGAAATAATCTTAAATTAATTACAGTGCAAAACTCCAATCAATCAGTTGTATTTTATTCGAACTGATCTTTGTCTTTTATAGGTACTCCGATATCGATTTTCTCAGGATGAAGATCACAGAGTTGCAAATTTTAGCTCAAAGGCGAAGCTTGACATCGCTTATTACCAAGTAACATTTAACACAGTTCCAGGGGACGGAATGTTTGAAGCTACTGTCCAAGCTAACTTTCTGTCCTCGACCTACACAGTGAATGCAGATATAAGTCGGATAAACATGTATGGCAGTCAGGCAGATTGTATTGTGAAAAAACAACCCAGTTTAAGAAAATTTTGCTATTGTGAGAAAGAGCAAACTTGATATTATCCATGACATTTAAAACTTTCAATTTATTTGAAGCCTTTCTACAGAATTCTATATGTATAGAGTATGTTACTAACACAACCAAATAAGTTTCTAGGAAACTTCTTGGATCAGGATCAATTTCTTGGAAACTTTGACCTGATAGTCAGGTCAGTTTCTAGAGCACCATGGTAAGATATGGTACACCCATCAGTATTTAAGAAACCTTGGTCACATTATTCCATTAAACCTTGGCCACAAAGTCCCTTTAGTTTCTAGAAAACCTTGGCCACAAAATCCCTTTAGTTTCTAGAAAACTTTGGCCACAGTCCCTTTAGTTTCTAGAAAGCCTTGACCACAAAGTCCCTTTAGTTTCTAGAAAACCTTGGCCACAAAGTCCCTTTAATTTCTAGAAAACCTAGGCCACAAAGTCCCTTTAGTTTCTAGGAAACCTTGGCCACAAAGTCCCTTTAGTTTCTAGAAAACCTTGGCCACAAAGTCCCTTTATAGGTTCTAGCAAAACCTTGGCCACAAAGTCCCTTTAATTTCTAGAAAACCTTGGCCACAAAGTCCCTTTAGTTTCTAGAAAAACTTGGCCACAAAGTCCCTTTAGTTTCTAGAAAACCTTGGCCACAAAGTCCCTTTAGTTTCTAGAAAAAGTTGACCACAATGTCCCCTTAGTTTCTAGAAAACCTAGGCCACATAATTCCATTAAACCTTGGCCACAAAGTCCCTTTAGTTTCTAGAAAAAGTTGACCACAAAGTCCCTTTAGTTTCTAGGCAACCTTGGCCACATAATCCCATCGGTTTCTAGGAAACCTTTGCCACATGAAGACCTTTTTAAGAAGTATCTTTTACAAAGCCCTATCAGTATTTAGAAACAATGGCCACAACACAATGTTAGTTTGTAATAAAGAAGCAAAACTCAATCAGTTTTTGGTCTCAAAGCCATGTTAGTTTATAAAAGCTCTGGTCATAAAACTAATTAGGTTTCTGTGAAACTTATCAAGTTATTTTAACACCGGTTTAATGCTCATTAAAGGGGCATGAGCTGCCAAAATGTTGATATTTTGACGTTAAAACAGAATGCTGAAATTATTGGCTATTTTTCTCAAGAGGTAGAATTCAGAAGCTTTTTAATGCTTCAAGTCTCGAAAATGTACGATAAAGTACTGTTTTAAACTAACTTTGGCTTAGAATGAATGAATGGTCGTCCCGGTTATTTCAATTTTGTTTACTTTTGAACACGTTTTCGGTTCATACAGGCCACATACTGTATGGATTTTTCTCATTCCAACGCCAATCATTTAGTTTTTCAATAGCTTTCAAAGCCTCTTACTGTCGTGACGATCAGAAGTTATGAAAAAACTGTGAATTTTGGCAGCTCATGCCCCTTTAAGGAATCGTTCTTACACTGACATAAGCTTTTCATCTATGGGTGGCTGGTTTGAATCCCGCTCAACCCAAAGAAAAAATTCTGGCTGTGATTTCACTGGATCGCCCTATAAATTCATTCAGAGTGCAGTTAAACTAGCATGAGCTGCCAAAATGTCATATTTTGTTTTCTCATAAATTTTGATTGTGAAGTTCAGTGTTTGAAGTACCTTGAAAACCTTAAACATTTATCCTGTATGCTATGCTTTGCAACTTTAAAGGCAAAATTTGAGCATAATCGTCCTTTCCAACATAAATCTTTTGTACAAGCTGCATTTACAACTTTCACTTTTTAGTAGAATGGCTTAGTTGTACCTTTAAAGTGGCATGAGCTGCCAAAATTCACACCTTTTTCATACCTTTTGATTGTCACCACTATAATAGGGGTCAAAGGTCATGGAAAAACTAAATGATTGATGTTGAAATGGTGAAAATTCATTTAGTCAGAGACTTGTACGAAACAAAACAGTGTCTGAAAAGTAAACAGAATTTAAATAAAAGAGACAAATGTTTATTCCTTCGAGGCCTAGTTAGTTCAAAAGACTACGTTAATGTTTATTCTCGAGACGAATAGCACTAAATTCCTTATAGATTGTGCTTTTTTTTTAGAAAACTAACTGATAATCACAAAATTGTGTTTTTACACAAAAATATTCAAATTTTGCCAGCTCATGCCACTTTAAGTAGATTAATAAGCTATTATGTGATAAGCTGTCTATTGCATGACAAAATGTAAATTTCTTATCCCGGCACAGGGACTAAACAAGATTGGTCATTTTTTTACTAGAAAAGCTGCATAGGCAAGTTTCTTTAATTGTTTTTGTGTTATTAAATTTCATTAACCTACATGTATACACTTTATAAGTATTATGACTGGCTGTTTTGGATATAACTTTGGTTCCTAGGGTATTAAATAACTGGTTAATCTTACTTATTAATAGAGGGATGTATGTATATGTATTATTGGATTTTTCTATGACCAGATTGCTTACTTTCCATTCCACTGGTTTTAGTTCAAAGTTTTGACTGAAAGTTTTCTTTTTCCATTTTTATTATGTCTTTGTAAAGTTATACTACATAATGGTATTTATTTGTGATATTTTTTTCTAAAATCTTTATATTTTCAATTGATTTGAACGAATGTCTCTCAGAATTTCATGAAATCCATTTACAGTTTATTTTGTTAACCATAATGTACTGATATATTTTTGATCTGATTAACATTAGGAATAAATAAGGTAATCTAAGACATTTCATTATTTGTCCAGTGACTTTTGATTGATTGATTGATTGATTTGCTGTTTTACGCGGCACTCCAGATTATTTAGCTTAGGCCTATATACCAGTGTTTGCCAAGTTTGCTGAGGAAACCAGCACTTTGTGGGAGGGAATTCCAACCTCCGGTGAGCAACTCTGTTAAATCTAGATTGAGTGAATCCCCTACTCAGAAATTCGATTTTTGGTCTAAGTGCGATTTTTAATGCTGGAGACATGCTAAAATGCGTGTCTTGCCTCCTTCGGAAGTCAGATACCCGGACAGTATATAACTAACCATTACAATCGAGCTATCAACTTCACTGACCAACGTAAACAAGATAAGTCGCATAATATGTACACTCAATTTTACGGAGTATAAAACTAAAAGCACGAACGAAGGTAACGCTTGCCAAATATTATGTGTACTAGTTTTTTATGGAAGTTTCTAGATTGTTTATGCCCTGTTTTAGTTAATTGGGCAAGTCTGTAATTGATTTATAGATTTTTTTTGAAAATTTTACTGTTAGTTTTGAGGTGCTGTTTGTAAGCTTGTTTGGTGTGCAGTTGGCTGTGGGGCCTACTTTTGGCAGCTATTCGCAACAGTTTAAGTAGCATTGCAAGCATTTACCCACTCAAAACATCCTTCGGCTATCTTCGCTCGCTACCGGTCGACTTTGACACGCCCCGGACAGTCTGCGCTTTTTATACGGCAAATCACCGTATTTTAGGGCTGAATAAAAATGGCGTCGAAAGTAAATATCAACATGTTTTACTAAAGACGAAAAAATAAAATAAAAATAATTATAAATTTATCAAATGCTAATCAAATTTAGAAAGATATTTGTTTAAATATTGTATTTAGCCCGGTAAAGCACATGTTGTGTTCAAGGAGTATAGACTATACTCTTGGTTGTGTTACGCAAAGCGTAAATCCCCGAAGTTTCAGAGTGGCATTTACCAAGTCGCTCTACGCCTGTGGTATATGGTAATGCTTGCAATGCTACAGTTGAAGTTGCTGTGTACGTCACGTGACCAATCAGCAATCATGTCCCGGGAGTCCAGTCTGGAATGTTCGGACTCTCCAAAAAAATCTCATGTCAATCAGTTAACAAATTGTAATTATCTATTCAGCCCTCTTACCTGTTACAAGCCTGACAGATTGGCATAAAGTCATACATATCAAAAATGATGAAATTTAAGTTGGAAAAATCCTGATATATATACAAAAATTACCGTACCAAATTTAGATTGCTTGTGTGAGGCGTGCCAATGATTGATTGATTGTTTGGTGTTTTACGCCGCGCTCAAGATTATTTCACTTATATGGCGGCGTTGCCAGTTTTATTGTGGGAGGAAACCGGGCTCTATGCCCGGAGGAAACCCACGACCTTCCGTTGGTAACTGGCAACCATCCCACATAGGTCGTTCGAGTGAAAACCCAGTCAGAAAATTTGTCAATTTTTGGACTGAGTGGGATTCGAACCCGCGACCCATTGGTGGAAGGCTGTTCGGATTGAGCGTCCAACGCTCTACCTACTGAGCCACGGAGGCCCCGCGTGCCAATGAAGACACGTTGCATTGTATGCAAGAAAAACTTCAACGGCATCTTAATAATGTTTTGGTTTTAAATTGAATACTAACCCAAAACAAATTGACCATTATTTTGATGTTTAGTGCCGCATTCAAGATTATTCCACTTATTTCCTGGTTTGACATGTCTATTATGGATAAAAACGGGCTCTTTTGCCCGGAGGAATCCCCCGACCTTGGGCCTGGCGAGCACCTCAATGGATGGCCGTAAACAAAAATTATGTCTCTTCGGCAGACTCGATGGTGGCGTGGACATTTTTGAACAATATATAGGTGGGTCTAAAGCAGGTACAGATGGCGATCATTTAATTCATCAGACGTCTCACTGGAGGGATGAAACGCAGGCTGGAAGCTAATGGAGGCTATACGCGCTACTGACCTTCTGCTCTAGGGATGTGTTCTACACACTCAAAGTGACATTTTTACTTCCACATGTTCGCCCTGGGAAGCCAGATGGGCTCTGAAGTTTCATACTTACAAGCATCTTTTTATTTTATTAAAATACACTTTTCATTTGGCTAACGATATCCTCAATAAATTCTACAGCTTAATGCCATTAATGGTGATTTCTTATCGCCAGAATGTTGCCCTTCATGATCAAAAACATAAGTTTGCCAACAATTTCCCTACACCAATGGTTTTATCCGTCGGTGCAGACTTTCCAGGGGGGTGCTTAACTTTTTTCTTTGTGTATAGAATCCGACGGATGACTTCTGTCATCCCTGTTGGAGGTCTTGCGTTCATGGTTTGCGGTTACTGACGTCATTTGTTTTTAATGTTATCAGATCAAACGGCCTACCGTACAGCAATCACCAATTGATATAGCTGGAGGTATATATCCAAACTGTGTGGCCAGAGTATATTGATGATGTGTGGCCAAAAGAGCTGAAGGACGTGCTATATTCAAACATGTAACTCTTTAGAATCACCCCATTTTTATCTGATTTTCTCCTAATTAAAGCAACGCAACCATCAACAATATGCTTTGGCCACAGAGTTTGGATATCTCCAGCTAAAATTCCAAAAGCAAAATTCATGTCGCACGCTTTGAATTTCAAGCAGTCACAACCATTCCACGTTGGAACTGTTTCTAAAAAATATATGTTTACGCAATTCATTGGCCTATAACGATACGAAGATCTTAGAACGATTCTCTGGTACAGTGTGTCAAAACAAACGCTACATAATTCACATTTCAATAACCACCCTATGTTGAAAGGTACCAGATACCAAAAAGCGCGTCGGAAACTTAGAATGACCTGGTTCCATAAGTCTGTATAAGAGGGTTTTTATGGAAGCCGAATACGGACATTTTATTCTCGAGCTTCGCGAACCCGCCAGACTCGCCAAACCAATTGATTCGCGACTTTCTCTACCCCGCCGAACTCGCCAACCACGCTAATCAACTTAATAAAAAAATAGTATTTTTTTTAAACATTTCATTTGCGTCCTTCGCTACTTTGGCGAGGCTGGCGGGGGCGAGAAAGTCGCGATACTATATCATTCGCGACTTTCTCGACCTTGGCGGGGTCGCCAAACACGCCAAGGTCGCGAAACACGCTAATAAAAAGATAGCATTTTTTTTTCAATCCCGAATCGCGACCTTTTCGACCTTCGCGTGCTTGGCGGGGTCGAGAAGGTCGCTAACCACGCGAAGGTCGCCAACCACGCGAAGGTCGCCAACCACGCGAAGGTCTCCAACTAGTGAATTGTTGAGTGGACTTGATGTATAGCTTAGCTTGGGCGTGATTGGCGACCTTCGCGACCTTCTCGACCCCGCCAAGCACGCGAAGGTCGAGAAGGTCGCGATTCGGGATTGCAAAAAAATACTATCTTTTTATTAGCGTGTTTCGCGACCTTGGCGTGTTTGGCGACCCCGCCAAGGTCGAGAAAGTCGCGAATGATATAGAATCGCGACCTTCTCGCCCCCGCCAAGGTAGCGAAGGACGCAAATGAAATGTTTAAAAAAATACTATTTTTTTATTAAGTTGATTAGCGTGGTTGGCGGGGTAGAGAAAGTCGCGAATCCTTTGCTTTGGCGAGTCTGGCGGGGTCGCCAAGCACGCGAACTAAAATGTCCGTATTCGGCTTCCATAGGTTTTGACTAAGTGACAGTAATTGACAAATTTAAAAACATCACGAAGAGTAGCGCGACGGTCACTTGAGTTATTAACTTACTGACACCATCCTGATTGGATTGCTTATTTAGCTAACTTGATCGAGCGCCGTACGACCACCCGCCACATTGGTTTTAAACTACAGTCGCTGTACAAGTATTTGATCAATCTGACTAAAGTCGAGATGCTTATTGAAAATATGCATATTTTCAATAAGCATCTCGACTTTAGTCAGATTGGTATTTGATATGCATGTAACAGGGGCTTTGAATAAATATTGCAGCTAAGATTCCTTGTTTTTGCCGATTAAGAACTTTACCTATTAAAGTACATCAATAAACAATACGAGCTATAATGCAGTATTTGTTAATTGTGGTCAATTTATTCGTCCCAAAGTCTCGATGGGCCCGATGGTATAAGTATGGACCGGGTCAACAAAGATGACCGGCAGCGAAGTAATAACTTCACATTTCTATTACGGATGAAAACAGGCCCGTATTGACCCAACGGGACCAAGATGACTGTCAGTGAAGTAATAACTTCATCTCTATATTACGGACAAACACGGGCTCGTATTGACCCAAGGGAACCAAGATAACCAGCAGCGAAGTAATAACTTCATCTCTATATTACGGACAAACACGGGCTCGTATTGACCCAAGGGAACCAAGATAACCAGCAGCGAAGTAATAACTTAATCTCTATATTACGGACAAACACGGGCTCGTATTGACCCAAGGGAACCAAGATAACCAGCAGCGAAGTAAAAACTTCATCTCTATATTACGGACAAACACGGGCTCGTATTGACCCAAGGGAACCAAGATAACCAGCAGCGAAGTAATAACTTCATCTCTATATTACGGACGAAAAGACTTGATATTTTCCAAACTGCAATCCGGGGTATTTGATCTGCATGTTACATGGGCTCTGAATAAATATCGCATCTAAGATTTCTTGTTTTTGCCGATTAAGAACTTAACCTCTTAAAGTACATCAATAAACAATATGAGCTATAATGCAGTATTTGTTAATTGCCAAAATCGGGAAACAGTAGGCCAAATGTTACTTATTGGGTTGTCCAAAATTGGTTTTCAATGACTGTAAGGTCATATAAGGAGATAATCCCAGTCTCTTGCATGCTTCATTTTGATCACTTTTTAATAAATATTTTGACAAACACGAAAGCAGCCCCCTCTCTTTTTGGTCCAAAATTTTAACTCCTGTGTGACCTTGACAAGTTTCACGGAATTTAAAAAAACGGTTTTCTGAAAAACGTGGTAAACATGTGTGCGAGATCTCGGTGATCTTGATCCATGAAACGATCTTCATAAAAAAATTCAGACTGAAAGCTTAGTGTAGCGATGATATATCCTAAGTGTCATGAAATTTGAAACAACGGTTAAGTTGAACATGGTAACAAGCTTTTTAGTCAAAAATTTGAACTCCTTTGTAACCTTGACCTTTGGGGCGATGTTCTTCTAAAGTCATTCAGCTCGAAACCTTAGTATAGCAATGATATATCTAAGTTTCACGTAATTTTTAGCAACCGTTTTCTAAGAAACGTGGTTACAAGCTGTTAAGCTCTTTTGTGCCTCTTGGTGACCTTGACCGTTAAACCGATGAGCCTCATAAATCAACCAGCTCGCAACCTAAGTAATTCGCAATGATATATCCCAGAAATTTAAACAAATTTTCTAGAAATTTGAAAAGGCATTTTTCTAAGAAAGGTTTTGAAATCAGATTTGACCTCTCGGTGACCTTGACCCTTGGACCGATCTGCGTCAAATTTTGTTCAGATTGAAACCTCAGTGTAGCGATGATATATCCCAAGTTTCATGAAATTTGAAACAACTGTGATGTTATACATGGTAAAAAGTTTTTTGAACTCTCTGTGTTACTACCTTGACCTTTGGGCCGATGTTCGTTCAAAGTCATTCAGCTAGCAATCTTAGTAGAGCGATGATATATCCCAAGTTTAGCGAAATTTAAAACAACGGTTTCTTGTGAAACGTGAAAACAAGCTTTTTAGCTCCTTTGCGACCTCTTGGTGACCTTGGCCCTTAAACCAATGGTCGTCATAAGTCAATTAGCTAGTTACCTTACTATAGCAAGAATATATCCCGGAATTTCAAACAACGGTTTTCTGAAAAAGCATGGTAAACAAGCCTTATAACCTATGCGATCTTCTTTAAATTTTGTTCAGATTGAAACCTTAGTGTATCGATGATATATCCCAAGTTTCATGAAATTTGAAAAACCGATTATGTCAAACATGGTAACAAGGTTTTGGGTCCAAAATTTGAACTCCTATGTGACCTTGACCTTTGGGCAGATGTTCGTCAAAAGTCATTCAGCTCGCAACCTTAGTATAGCGATCACATATCCCAAGTTTCAGATGATTCAAAGCAACCGTTTTCTCAGAAACGTGGTAACAAGCTTTTTAGCCCACGTGTGACCTCTAGGTGACCTTTACCTTTGACCTCATTAACACATGCGCGAAAAAAATTCCCCAGGTCTATATGACCCACATGTGAAATATGGTAATCAGCTTTCTTCAGGTAACTGAGCTATCACAAAAACAGAACTCGGCGGCGGCGGCGGATAAAACCAGACAAAACCTATAAGCACCGCCTTTCAGGGGTTGTTTAATTAATAGTTAAGGAGTAAATTGTATCGATTTTTGTTTTGATATCTTTTCAGACGGCAAAGTTATTAAAATTTGAATGAAGTAACTTTTTTCTTCTGTTGATGCACTTGATATTTGCATTTGATAATCGCAGACGTTCCTTTAAATTTATACAGTGAGTTTCACAAATAAATACTCAAGACTGCTTTAACATTTCAAATAGTTTACATACTATTTTCAATTTATAAAAATATATACATATACATAAGATGTCTGTACCCAAAAACCCAACTCATATTAGAACATGTAATTAAGCGTTCAAAGATTGGCCACAGACAGCGCCTAAGGGGGTGGGGGCCGTGGTCACCAACAGGATCAGTGTAACGCCAGATAGGCACTTTTGTTAATTTTCAAAAATAAAAAAGATGCATTGGAACTGTTGTTGAGATTCAACAATATTTTAAGAGATTTTCCTTTTTGAGACGACTTTGGTTTTGTCCATATATGTAGTGAGTTTAATTCACAAATCTTTCAGGATAAACGCAATTCGATACCCTAGTTCTTCAGGAGGTTGGCACAGTTCTTATTATAAGGATATTTAGCTTGCTGTCAGCTATATAACACTAGCTAGTAAATGCTTAATGCTACATTAATCAGTATTATGCAATATAAAAAGCTTCAATAAAGATACTCAGGAATGCTTGTAAATTAAAAGTTCCTAGATCTGTAGAAGACTAGAGTTCATCTTTAGAGTTCCCTGAGGAATCTGGCCGCGACAGGCGACCGATAAACAATACAGCCCCGGTCTTATTGTGCAGGATGAAGAACAAGAATGGATGATCGGCGTTAAACTGCTGCGTCATCATGGCGGCTCTTCTACGAACGGCCACTCCGGTAGCAGCTGCTGCCTCGGTACCTTCTTCGTTCACCTCTATAAATGCCTTATGGATCACGTTCGATACATACAGATCTTTAGTGCCATCTATACCAGATAGATCAGCGGTTCCAGCAGAAAATAGATCTTTGATCCACAGTTTTGAAAGAGTTCCGCTAAGCTCTGCACCTTGCTCGACCTTGAACTTTGGCAGATTAATCTCAACGGTCTGTGACTGTACAAAACTCCGGACGGACTGTAAGATAGCAGGAGTGAGGCTTTCTTCCAATCGTACAAGACCATTCGCTCGTCTTGGCAATAGTATAAACATACTAAGGTCATTTTGGACGTATGGCATCTCCAATATTTGACAATCCAGTTCTGTTAAACGTCCTAGGGGGAACTTTCCTTTCTGATACATCATATCCACTTGGATCGTTTTATCGTTATTCAAATGGAATGGTTTGCTAGTAGTAACTTCGGACTGAAATTTACTTTGCCAATTACCTTTGAAGTAAATGGCATTCACCAAAACTAAGACTGTTTGAGGTGTCAATACACCTGAAGGTATCAACTCTTTTATTTTCGAGTTTGTTTCTTTTTCCACCCATTGGTTAATTGTTGACCTTGACGCTTCGGAATCTTCTATAAAGTTGACATTTTTCGTCTCAGATTTGAAAGATGACTTCAAGGTGTCTAAAAATTCTCCTAAAACCTTGAATTTCTGGTCTATAAATAAGTTGTTGGCGGTGTTGAGTTGGTATTGGGCATTTTCCGAAGAGAGACTTTCCAGGAGCTTTCCAAAAGCTTTGTGAACATTTTCGTCATCAGGTTTAAGTTTCAGTGCCTCTGCTAGTTGACTGGCAGTGTTTCCTCTGGAGCCGGTATAAGTCATACCCAAAGCTGTGGCAATGCTGAAGGGAGACAGAAAAAGGTTGTCGTCGGGATTTTCTTTACTAAGTTGATCATATAGATCCCTGGTAAAGCCTGCAATGCTTCTGGATAAGGCAAGGACATCATTTGGTACAGGGGGTGCAGAAATCTCTGAAAGTTGCTCTGGTTGGGATGTGGTCTCTACTTTCTGCTGCTCCGAAGCCATTGCCCCAACTGCAATAATAAGATGGAACAAAATTTTAATCAAAATGAAGACAGTTTTGAGTCCGGTGCTTCTTTTCTTTCCAGGAAAACTATACCATGTGAATTTGTCTTGTATGTTAACGATCATCGCAAAATGAGATCGTTAAACTTTGTACTCGGAATACAGGTCAAGTTTGTTCTTGGAATATGGGCCAAAATGAACCTAAATGAGCTCAATGGCGTCGTTTAACATGAAGATGCAGGTCTTGTATACTTAGATGAACGGTGCATATTCTACAGACAGACGTCGAATAATAGTTTATGGTTTTAGATAGGTAACGAAGTATGAAGCTATTTGATGCAACGGAATTTATCAGCTTGAATATCCGTAAATGAGGCCGGGTTAGCTGATGAAGATCCTTTTTCTAGAAAGTTAATATCTGGAAGACATAGAAACAAAATTATAAACAAAATGACAGCATGAACATAATCAGTGCTAGTCCGCAATATGAGCTGCTTCAATACCACTTGAAGAAGGCCGTGCGGCCGTATCGGGAGCCTGTTTCACAAAGCGGCGTAGAAGTATTTTTTGCGTAACTTTCATACTAACGTATCTCTACAGTATGGGTTGTCATGACAGTTACGTAAAAACTTACGCTACGCCGCTTTGTGAAACAGGCCCCTGAATAGCCTCAATCCACTCAAAATATTGCGCACTAAATCAGTGCAGCTGAGGATGTATAGAACAGCTTCTCCCAAGGACAGAAATTTGTTTCTCTGAGCATAAATTAAACAGCTTCTCCCAAGGACAGAAATTTGTTTCTCTGAGCAAAAAATTAAACAGCTTCTCCCAAGGACAGGACCCTGTTTCACAAAACGGCGTAGCGTAAGTTTTCACGTAACTGCCATAGCAACCCATACTGTAGAGATACGTTAGTATGAAAGTTACGCAAAAAATACATCTACGCCGCTTTGTGAAACAGGACCCTGAAATTTGTTTCTCTGAGCATAAATTAAACAGCTTCTCCCATGGACAGAAATTTGTTTCTCTGAGCATAAATAAAACAACTTCTCCCATGGACAGAAATTTGTTTCTCTGAGCATAAATAAAACAACTTCCATGGACAGAAATTTGTTCTTCTTTCGCAATACACTTTGTCAGTTTTAGTATATGTTATAGTCTTGAACTAAATTTCAATTCCTTTTGCTAGTCAGGAACATAAGCTGAAAGCGTGTTGGTTCAGTTGCCGTTGTACAGCACCTATGCTAACAATAGGTAACAATAATGTTTTGGCGTACCCAATTGCACAAAGCGTTTTTCGCTTAAGAGGACGTCTTAGCATATCTCTACAACATGGAAAGTTTACGAGCTATCTCAAGTCCTTTGTTGTGGATATACCTAAGACTACTCTTAGTTCAGAGCGCCTTGTGCAAGACGGTCCAGTTATGTTAACAGCACTTTGTTTTACGCCAATCAACGCTTATAACACTCAAGATTATTTTACTTGTATGGCGGCTTTTCAATACTTCAGTGGGGTGGAAACCGGACTCTTCGCCCGAAGGAAAACGCCAACCTTCGGAGAGTACCTGTATGGCAACTCTTTCATATAGGGAGATGGTATTAATGGCGTTGTGAACAACTAGTTCCAGGTGAACAAAGCTGAAGATTTTTAACTGCATGTATAAGAAATATGGCACGAGCTGTCACCAGCCGATTATATACATACTAGCTTCACCATAACAATATTGAGAGCATAATGACATGGTGTAATTGACTCACCAAAGTCCATATTTCAACTATATAAAGTGCACCTGATTCAGTAAATCTTCGGCTTGTAAGCAACCAGACTATTTGAATTATAAATGATATACAGTTTGGGGAGCTTCGAGGGAGATCTACAGGTGCGACTAACGACTGCATGTTAAAGCAATTAAGGGTAAATCTTTTTAACGATTTTCAAGTCTGATGTTAACATCTGTTGTAAACAATTAGAGCTTAAACTCTTTTTAAAACGCTAATTGTAGTTTGAATAGCTGTTGCAAAGCTTCCATCTAGTTTCTGGAGCCTGTTTCACAAAGTGTAGTGTAAGATCGTCACTGCCATAGCAACCCATATTGTAGTAACGGTAGAGATACATGGCTATGGCAGTGACGTAAATACTTACGCTACGCCGCTTTGTGAAACAGGCTCCATGTGGATTGAGGTCTTTGTCTTCATTTGTTTACCTATATAAGCCTATACATATATCAGAAATATCACAGATAAACGAAAATATGCGATAAATGGACGACTGCAAACCGGGTTTTTTACAGAGAAAAAAGCTCAGGAAACCTATCAACTTCGACGGGTATCAGAATACGCTTAAAACAGGACGAACGAGTGAAAACGACACTCATGATTTTCTTTAATATATATAGTCTACAGGGATACTTTACACTATTTATTCTACATATTTCCATAAGAACAACTTTCCGATAATGGTTCATATCAATTTTTAACTTTGGTATGGCAGGCCTACTGATTGGGGAGTTCTTGGTGCCAATGGGCTTTGAGCAATTGGCCGGTTGCACCTCATACCATATGCATCACCTAGATTCGCTTATCTGAAGTGTTTACTCTATAATAGACCTATAAGTCTGAAACCTAATGACGTCACATGAAACTTACGAGTTGCATTGTGGGAAACCTAGAAACCTAGATGGGTATTCGTCTGGTGTAAACAAACGTGCTCACCAGTTCAGTGATATCAGGCATTCAGGAGACAAGCCAAAATCGGTTTTGTCTTTGTTATATTTTAGTGTATATAATAAAAACAATCCAAACAGCCATCCTTATGCCTGGGTCTCTTTTCTTTTCAACATATCTTCCTCTCATATATATTGTGTTAAGATACACTACTATCTACTACATTCTATTACTATACCGCTTCCGGTATCCTATATAATTAACAGGTCTTAAAGTTGACGTCATAAGACAATCAATACATATACATGTACATTATACATACAAAACACATAAATATATATAGGGCACTTGTTTGCAAATGACCACAAGCGCTGGAGGTTCACTCAACGCCAACTGAACAACTAAAGTCTTAGTTCAGTCTATTAAATAGATCATGTGGCCAATGAAGATATATAATGAAACAGAAGGTCGATCAACAAGCCGTGCGATAGAGAGAGAGAGACAGCCTACATATAACCAGTTTGTCTGGTTTTGGCGCTGAAGTCATATATATACAATTATAGCAACTGATCAAGTTTTATTCAGTCTTTAAAAAGCCATCTCGTTGATTCAACCACATATACCACTCCCTGTACAGATTGTGCTGCATTGAAGTTAAGTGACATAACACCAGTGCCTGTGCACTGCGTCTCAACTTCATATCACAGTTCAGAAAATTTAGTATTACTGTTTGTTGGTCCTTTTTGCAGAATTTTACACCTGCAGGTGGCCCGATTTTTAAAGCATCTAGGTCTACATCCACTATGTCGGTAAAAGAAAATCATTTGTTGAATAATATAAAAAAACTGTATTGTACAAACAAACGATTCTAACTTTAAAACGTCTGATGATTTAAAACCGCGAAAAATGCGAAATTCTCATGCATGACACTAGAAACCTTCCTACAATCTCCATAAATAAAACCTTTCCTACAATTTCTATTAATAAAATCTTCCTACAATCTCTACTAATAAAACCTTCCTACAATCTCCATTAATAAAAACTTCCTACAATCTTCATTAATAAAAACTTCCTACAATCTCCATTAATAAAACCTTCCTACAATCTCCATCAATAAAACCTTCCTACAATCTCCATTAATAAAACCTTCCTACAATCTCAATTAATAATTTTTTCCAACAATCTCCATTTATAGAAACCTTCCTACAATCTCCATTAATAAAAACTTCCTACAATCTTCATTAATAAAAACTTCCTACAATCTCCATTAATAAATTCTTCCTACAATCTCCATCAATAAAACCTTACTACCATCTCCATTAATAAAACCTTCCTACAATCTCCATTAATAAAACCTTCCTACAATCTCCATTAATAATTTTTTCCAACAATCTCCATTTATAGAAACCTTCCTACAATCTCCATTAATAAAACCTTCCTACAATCTCCATTAATTGAAACCTTACTGTCATCTCCATTAATAAAACCTTCCTACAATCTCCATCAATAAAACCTTCCTACAATCTTCATTAATAAAACCTTCCTACAATCTCCATTAATAAAACCTTCCTACAATCTCCATCAATAAAACCTTACTACCATCTCCATTAATAAAACCTTCCTACAATCTCCATTAATAAAACCTTCCTACAATCTCAATTAATAATTTTTTCCAACAATCTCCATTTATAGAAACCTTCCTACAATCTCCATTAATAAAACCTTCCTACAATCTCCATTAATTGAAACCTTACTGTCATCTCCATTAATAAAACCTTCCTACAATCTCCATCAATAAAACCTTCCTACAATCTTCATTAATAAAACCTTCCTACAATCTCCATTAATAAAACCTTCCTACAATCTCCATCAATAAAACCTTACTACCATCTCCATTAATAAAACCTTCCTACAATCTCCATTAATAAAACCTTCCTACAATCTCCATTAATAAAGCCTTCCTACAATCTCCATTAATTGAAACCTTCCTACAATCTCCATTAATTGAAACCTTACTGTCATCTCCATTAATAAAACCTTCCTACAATTTCCATCAATAAAACCTTCCTACAATCTCCATTAATAAAACCTTCCCACCATCTCCATTAATAAAACCTTCCTACAATCTCCATTAATTGAAACCTTACTGTCATCTCCATTAATAAAACCTTCCTACAATCTCCATCAATAAAACCTTCCCACAATCTCCATTAATAAAACCTTCCTACAATCTCCATTAATAAATTCTTCCTACAATCTCCATTAATAAATTCTTCCTACAATCTTTATTAATAAAACCTTCCTACAATCTCCATTAATAAAACCTTCCTACAATCTCCATCAATAAAACCTTCCAACAATCTCCATTTATAGAAACCTTCCTGTCATCTCCATTTATAGAAACCTTCCTACCATCTCCATTTATAGAAACCTTCCTACTATCTCCATTTATAGAAACCTTCCTACAATCTCAATTTATAGAAACCTTCCCACCATCTCTATTTATAGAAACCTGCCCACCATCTCTATTTATAGAAACCTGCCCACCATCTCTATTTATAGAAACCTTCCTACCATCTCCATTTATAGAAACCTTCCTACTATCTCCATTTATAGAAACCTTCCTACCATCTCCATTTATACAAACCTTCCTGTCATCTCCATTTATAGAAACCTTCCAACCATCTCCATTTATAGAAACCTTCCTACCATATCCATTTATAGAAACCTTCCAACCATCTCCATTTATAGAAACCTTCTTACAATCTCCATTTATAGAAACCTTCCTGTCATCTCCATTTATAGAAACCTTCCAACCATCTCCATTTATAGAAACCTTCCTACAATCTCCATTTATAGAAACCTTCCTGCCATCTCCATTTATAGAAACCTTCCTATCATCTCCATTTATAGAAACCTTCCTACAATCTCCATTTATAGAAACCTTCCTGTCATCTCCATTTATAGAAACCTTCCAACCATCTCCATTTATAGAAACCTTCCTACCATATCCATTTATAGAAACCTTCCAACCATCTCCATTTATAGAAACCTTCTTACAATCTCCATTTATAGAAACCTTCCTGTCATCTCCATTTATAGAAACCTTCCAACCATCTCCATTTATAGAAACCTTCCTACAATCTCCATTTATAGAAGCCTTCCTGTCATCTCCATTTATAGAAACCTTCCTATCATCTCCATTTATAGAAACCTTCCTACAATCTCCATTTATAGAAACCTTCCTGCTATCTCCATTTATAGAAACCTTCCTACCATCTCCATTTATAGAAACCTTCCAACCATCTCCATTTATAGAAACCTGCCCAGCAGCTCCATTTATAGAAACCTTTCTACAATCTCCATTTATAGAAACCTTCCTATAGTCTCCATTTATAGAAACCTTCCTACCATCTCCATTTATAGAAACCTTTCTAAAATCTCCATTTATAGAAACCTTCCTACAGTCTCCATTTATAGAAACATTCCCACCATCTCCATTTATAGAAACCTTCCCACCATCTCCATTTATAGAAACCTTCCTACAGTCTCCATTTATAGAAACCTTCCTACCATCTCCATTTATAGAAACCTTCCTACAATCTCCATTTATAGAAACCTTCCAACCATCTCCATTTATAGAAACCTTCCTACAGTCTCCATTTATAGAAACCTTCCAACCATCTCCATTTATAGAAACCTTCCTACCATCTCCATTTATAGAAACCTTCCAACCATCTCCATTTATAGAAACCTTCCTACTATCTCCATTTATAGAAACCTTCCTACTATCTCCATTTATAGAAACCTTCCAACCATCTCCATTTATAGAAACCTGCCCACCATCTCTATTTATAGAAACCTGCCCACCATCTCTATTTATAGAAACCTGCCCACCATCTCTATTTATAGAAACCTTCCTACCATCTCCATTTATAGAAACCTTCCTACTATCTCCATTTATAGAAACCTTCCTACAATCTCCATTTATAGAAACCTTCCTACAATCTCCATTTATAGAAACCTTCCTACAAACTCCATTTATAGAAACCTTCCAACCATCTCCATTTATAGAAACCTTCCTACTATCTCCATTTATAGAAACCTTCCTACTATCTCCATTTATAGAAACCTTCCTACCATCTCCATTTATAGAAACCTTCCAACCATCTCCATTTATAGAAACCTTCCTACCATCTCCATTTATAGAAACCTTCCAACCATCTCCATTTATAGAAACCTTCCTACCATCTCCATTTATAGAAACCTGCCCACCATCTCTATTTATAGAAACCTTCCTACCATCTCCATTTATAGAAACCTTCCTACAATCTCCATTTATAGAAACCTTCCTGTCATCTCCATTTATAGAAACCTTCCAACCATCTCCATTTATAGAAACCTTCCTACCATCTCCATTTATAGAAACCTTCCTACTATCTCCATTTATAGAAACCTTCCTACTATCTCCATTTATAGAAACCTTCCTACAATCTCAAATTATAGAAACCTTCCCACCATCTCAATTTATAGAAACCTGCCCACCATCTCTATTTATAGAAACCTGCCCACCATCTCTATTTATAGAAACCTTCCTACCATCTCCATTTATAGAAACCTTCCTACTATCTCCATTTATAGAAACCTTCCTACCATCTCCATTTATACAAACCTTCCTGTCATCTCCATTTATAGAAACCTTCCAACCATCTCCATTTATAGAAACCTTCCTACCATATCCATTTATAGAAACCTTCTTACAATCTCCATTTATAGAAACCTTCCTGTCATCTCCATTTATAGAAACCTTCCAACCATCTCCATTTATAGAAACCTTCCTACAATCTCCATTTATAGAAACCTTCCTGCCATCTCCATTTATAGAAACCTTCCTATCATCTCCATTTATAGAAACCTTCCTACAATCTCCATTTATAGAAACCTTCCTGTCATCTCCATTTATAGAAACCTTCCAACCATCTCCATTTATAGAAACCTTCCTACCATATCCATTTATAGAAACCTTCCAACCATCTCCATTTATAGAAACCTTCTTACAATCTCCATTTATAGAAACCTTCCTGTCATCTCCATTTATAGAAACCTTCCAACCATCTCCATTTATAGAAACCTTCCTACAATCTCCATTTATAGAAACCTTCCTGTCATCTCCATTTATAGAAACCTTCCTATCATCTCCATTTATAGAAACCTTCCTACAATCTCCATTTATAGAAACCTTCCTGCCATCTCCATTTATAGAAACCTTCCTATCATCTCCATTTATAGAAACCTTCCTACCATATCCATTTATAGAAACCTTCCAACCATCTCCATTTATAGAAACCTTCTTACAATCTCCATTTATAGAAACCTTCCTGTCATCTCCATTTATAGAAACCTTCTTACAATCTCCATTTATAGAAACCTTCCTGTCATCTCCATTTATAGAAACCTTCCAATCATCTCCATTTATAGAAACCTTCTTACAATCTCCATTTATAGAAACCTTCCTGTCATCTCCATTTATAGAAACCTTCCAACCATCTCCATTTATAGAAACCTTCCTACAATCTCCATTTATAGAAACCTTCCTACAATCTCCATTTATAGAAACCTTCCTGTCATCTCCATTTATAGAAACCTTCCTATCATCTCCATTTATAGAAACCTTCCTACAATCTCCATTTATAGAAACCTTCCTGCCATCTCCATTTATAGAAACCTTCCTATCATCTCCATTTATAGAAACCTTCCTACCATATCCATTTATAGAAACCTTCCAACCATCTCCATTTATAGAAACCTTCTTACAATCTCCATTTATAGAAACCTTCCTATAATCTCCATTTATAGAAACCTTCCTGTCATCTCCATTTATAGAAACCTTCCTATCATCTCCATTTATAGAAACCTTCCTACAATCTCCATTTATAGAAACCTTCCTGCCATCTACATTTATAGAAACCTTCCTACAATCTCCATTTATAGAAACCTTCCTACTATCTCCATTTATAGAAACCTTCCTATCATCTCCATTTATAGAAACCTTCCTACTATCTCCATTTATAGAAACCTTCCTGTCATCTCCATTTATAGAAACCTTCCTACAATCTCCATTTATAGAAACCTTCCTGTCATCTCCATTTATAGAAACCTTCCTACAATCTCTATTTATAGAAACCTTCCTGTCATCTCCATTTATAGAATCCTTCCTACCATCTCCATTTATAGAAACCTTCCTACTATCTCCATTTATAGAAACCTTCCTGTCATCTCCATTTATAGAAACCTTCCTACCATCTCCATTTATAGAAACCTTCCTGTCATCTCCATTTATAGAAACCTCCCACCATCTCCATTTATAGAAACCTTCCTACCATCTCCATTTATAGAAACCTTCCTAGAGTCTCCATTTATAGAAACCTTCCTACCATCTCCATTTATAGAAACCTTCCTACAATCTCCATTTATAGAAACCTTCCTACCATCTCCATTTATAGAAACCTTCCTACCATCTCCATTTATAGAAACCTTCCTACAGTCTCCATTTATAGAAACCTTCCTACAATCTCCATTTATAGAAACCTTCCCACCATCTCCATTTATAGAATCCTTCCTACAGTCTCCATTTATAGAAACCTTCCCACATCTCCATTTATAGAAACCTTCCTACAATCTCCATTTATAGAAACCTTCCAACCATCTCCATTTATAGAAACCTTCCCACCATCTCCATTTATAGAAACCTTCCCACCATCTCCATTTATAGAAACCTTCCTACAATCTCCATTTATAGAAACCTTCCAACCATCTCCATTTATAGAAACCTTCCAATCATCTCCATTTATAGAAACCTTCCTACAATCTCCATTTATAGAAACCTTCCAACCATCTCCATTTATAGAAACCTTTCTCACCATTTGAGCTCTCATATTTTGAAATATTTGAAACAGTCAAAGACGGCTTGGAATGCCATTCACAACAAATACACTGATGACCTCAGCATTGCAAGCATTACATTATATATACAAAGTCACTCTCTGCCTGGCAGCCTTGGGTTTATGGTGATGCTAGCCGAGGAATCTTGGCTCTGCCAAATTTTTTTCTCTCTCTGTGTTCGTCGACAAGACATATTAGCAGCCATATAATACCAGTCGCCGTAAGACCGATAATCCGGGCTATGGGGACCAAAAGGACATTCATCCAAATGTTCCTCTTTTTGCATGTTTTTCGGAGACAAGCTAAATACAAAAATCCCCATGGTTGTCGTTGATTCGCACATCATGAACTTGCATTGTGGGTAAAATGAGAACAGAAAGGCTCTTTTGACATGCTAATAAAAAATCTAAAGACACCTAACCATTCTCCGTATTTCCATAAATTAGGGACTCTCCTATCCTGAGGACATTTCGCTTCCTTATTCATTATGCAGGTGACATCACACAAATCTAGGATTGAAATTTTCCTCAATATCATAGATTTATCGTAAAAAAATGGACAGCAGCCTTTATGTGTTTGACAAGCAGTAGCTATTTTTTGGTTATGTTTGACCAGTGTTCCGATGTCTATGTCACAGAAAATATACAATTTATCTGTATGATATTCTCAGTTTGGTTAAAAATCTATATATTTATAGAACTGAATTGCCATGGCATTTTCGGGTGTATCTTACAGCTTGCAAAAAGTCACATTTACTAGAAATAAAACCCCTGCGAGTCAAAATTACCTCCCCTTGCACACTCTTCTATGAGTAAGGTGTGTTTCATCCAGCTCACGATTATGTCTTTTAGGAGACAAGCAGAATCAGTTAAAAATGCAAATATTTCCTTACATGTGACCAAATAATAACTTTTACCAAATCTGTTTTGAGGCAACTTGCTCGCATACCGTTGATGAGCTATTTAAATTTGAATTTGCTTTTATTGATGTGGGTGGGTAACGCCAGTTAAATGTCACCATGCAGGTATACCGACCAATAAAAAATACTGACCTGCTGGTTTACAGAAAAGTCAATCCTGCACCAGTGCACGTGATTCTTACTTTGGCAGTACAAAAACAATATTGTTTATAATATCATGTGGGGTAGTCTGAAATATATGCGATGACGATAGGCCTATCTGTCAGAAAATGTCTTACATCATCATGACAGATATTTCGGCCTACATGTGGGCAAATGCAGTGCCAATTTGGCAATAGCCTATGTTTCCAGATTGAGGCAGGGCAAGTTGTTGGGGGGGGGGGGGGGGGGGGATATCTGGATATCCATAGTTTTCAATATTTATTTTCTGCAAAACGCACCTAAACTCAATGCCAACTTACTTCCTTTGTCATACACGAAAGAGAATTAGAAGAATTAGACAGAATTCTGCTAGGTTATTTCGATTGAATGGGCAGTTTTATTTGTGTACATTTTGTAGTGATGTTAGTCAGATGTTCGATATTTTTTTCCAGGATACTTGTAATCAGTGGTTGAATACATCTGTTACATATAAAATCAAGCTACTGGATTACAGAAAAACAGTCATTTAGAATTAATCAAGTGCTTTTTCTTGCATTTATATGATGATATGTATAGCTGAATTCAGCTACCAGCTGATAGCTGTTTTTAGCTATTGACGAGTATTGTACCTGTTTATAGCTAATATCAGATTATAGCGGTTTTTAGCTACTTTCTCTAGTAACGGTAACCTGTTAATGTACGTCCGCAGCTAGCTCATATTAATACTACAATAAGGCGGAGATGTGCCGGCCTCTCTTTTAATCTGACACCTTGAATTAAAATAGACGGTGAAATCGGCGCTCCCAAATAATTACTGTGGTCACATGTAGAGTTGACATGTTTCATTATTTGACACACTTGGCAACAAAGTTACGACTTTTAAAACAAAGTTACAACTCATCAAATTCACGTAAACACTTGGGCTTCAAGATGTTGCAAAATGTTTACAACAATTCCAACAAATTTAGGAAAATACTTACGCTGAGTTCAAATGATTATTTATTACCCCGGTAACTCGGTAACGAACGTCAGATCAAAACTTTCGCCGGTGTTCTAGATTTTCAACGAGGGCCGGAAACAAGTGGTTAAATTTGTGGGCGGTACCAGTCCTGTACAATCGATAAATATAGCAAAATATTTCAGCGATTATTTAAAAAGACTAATTGATGTTTATAAAACAGATGTAAATTTCTTGCAATATTTGACTTTCAATGTCGTAGAAGAAATCTAAAGATTTTAAAGCGAGGTCATTTGAATTATTTCTATCGATTTTACATGCCGTCCAGCCGGGAGAGGGAGTTGCAGACGACAAAATCAGGAAAGTGAAAATGTCAAACATCATTCGACAGGAAGTAAAGTAAACCTTGTCCTCGAATTATGGTTAAATTTCACACTTGTATCCTGAGGCAACATGGTTGGGTATGCAGCTATCTTTAGCTATTACCCGTACAATTTATATACTTGATTTAAGAGTGTTTTTAACGGGAGTAAACACTAAAACTAAAAGTAAAACAGTTTGTTGTCCACAAATTTTCGGCAAAACTGCAGGACATTTTCCATAAAAATTAAAATGAAATACTTGTAATTGTATAGCTGTCTGCAAGCTGTGAGAATTAACAAGCTTTATATGTTTTATCAACCAAAATAGCTGATGCTTCTCATTTTGATAAGCCACAAAGAAACGTCAAATCAGAGTGGAACAACAGCCCATGGGGTAGTTGAAATTCTTCAAACTCTGTTGCCAAGATATTGATGATGGGTGTTTGCCGCATCATCAATATCTTGGCAACAGAGTTTGAAGAACTTCAACTACCCATGGGGTAACCCTAGTTCAATAATATTAAATGTCTATATATTATACTTTTACTAAGTTTTAGATACCTGGTTATTTATGTTTGGATATTAATTGATCATCGGTACCTGGTATTTCACCAAAGTAAACATGGATGTTATCAATTTAGGCCGTAAGGATTCCTCTGTAAAAGGGTGCCCATGGCCATCTGAGGAAAATTGGCAAAAATATTATGAAAATGTAACCACAATATACAGGATGAATCCGCTTAAAACATTCAGAGAGTTGCTTCTGAAATTGAAAAAATTCTGAGTGAGTTTTCACTCGGTGGCTGTATGTGGAAGAGTTGCCAGGTACTCATATAGGTCTCAGTGAAATAATCTTGAGTGCGGCGTAAAAAACATCAATCAATCTTTTTTTGTAAAAATGTTTTACATTTTAGCCCTTATCATGTTGATCGTTCCTGGAAGTCAAGTTTTGAGGTTAAATATCGGCCTCAAATGATTATTAAAACTCATTTAACCCCATAAAAAACTGAATAAGTTAATTTAGCAAGGAAGTATTCAATTTCTGGCTACTTAAATACTCAATTCTACTTGGAATAAACTCAATACTCAAGTTTGCGCCTCAAATATTTGGACGTTACATCCATCCGTATGAAAGCCTGCTCAGAAACATCAATGTGTACAGCTGGATCATTGTAATTCTAAAGCCAAGTCTTATTTGCCATAGGCCCTGTATACTGTACCTTTTTCCATTTTTTAAGTGGCATTAGCTGACATATAAATCTTGAGAAAAATAGCCAATAATTTCAACATTCTGTTTTAATGTCAAAATATCAACATTTTGACAACTCATGCCACTTTAAGATAAAAAGTCCCTGTGCCACTACACATGGTAATCCAGTACTTCTGACATCTGTTTGTATTATTATTTATTAAATATTTATGAACACTAAAACACACGGGCACAGGGAAAATCTTCTTGTCGAATTGTGTTAAAAAGAGGTATATCATTTAGACCTTTATACCCCATAAATTGTTGTAATAAACTAAACCTATGATATTTCATTAGGTTGACAACTGACAGGAGCTTAGCCTTGGCCAGTAGAATTTTCTGGAATCCTTTTGTAATACATTGACAATGGTTACATATATTAACTATGTTATATATACCATTGTTGTAAGATAATATTGAAAGTGACGCTAAATCTTCACTCACTGTCACATATTATTATATTATATTCTGGTTGAAAAAAATATAATGTTAAAAACCTCTTTTTCCTTGCATTACAGATTTGAAGGATGCCAATTGATGAATAAAGCCAGAGAAATGCATGAAAAGCAAGACCTATGCTACATGTAGTTATGTAGAAAAAGCAGAAATTCTCCAACAGGAACTAAGAAATGATCCTTTCTATGGGTTCAATTTGGAGATACGGAGAAAGGAATTTTGTGCATGAAGAATTTTGTGCATGACACTTGAATTATCAGTGAAACATATTTAGTGATTTGCATGGCAACTCAAACAGCGAGAAAAGAAATAATTGAGACAGTGTGAAGGACAAATGTAAACTACGGTAGTGAACGTTTTGTTGGAGTTGCGTTGGAGACATTGTCGCAGACAATTTGAAACAACAACTGAAGGTTTTTTGTGCTTCGTGTTGGACAAATAAAGTTTTCACCTGAACGTTTCAATTTTCCACCTTGAAATTGAAAATGGAACCCTGGAAACTATCTGCTCTTATTGTCTGCCTGTATGGTTTCTTCAAGGCCATGAGACCGTCTGAACCATATCTAACACCTTACCTGACTCAGCCACCAATTAACCTGTCAAATTCACAGGTGTACAATGAAGTGTATCCAGTATGGACGTATTCTTATTTAGTGGCGCTGATACCTGTTTTTCTCCTGACGGATATTTTACGATATAAATCTGTGATAGTATTTGAAGCTTTGTGTTACATTGGAACGTGGTTGATGTTGTTGTTTGGCCGCGGAGTACTTACCATGCAGTTCATGGAGTTGATCTATGGATGCTGTACTGCGACGGAAATCGCATATTACTCCTACATATATGCCACGGTGGAACCGGAACATTATCAGAAAGTTGCCGGCTATACCAGGAGCTCAATTCTAATGGGAAAATTCATTGCTGCCGTTTTGGGTCAGCTGTTGATAACATTTAAAGTCACTGATTTATACACGCTTAACTTTATATCCCTAGGGAGTGTGTGTTTCTCTTTAATCGCAGCTATTTTACTCCCCACAGTAAAGCAATCAATGTATTTTCAACTGTCTGAAAAAAATGTCAAAGAAATGAGAAGCTCGAGTCAAATCAAACATAGTAATAACGATGGTGGTCAGGATAATTATTCATTCAGCCCACCAGAAACTGGTGCATCCAGTAATCCAAACTCCACAACGGAAAATAACATGGGATATATGAGTACAATACCTAATCATGATAGGTCCTCGTTGAACAATCCTGACGAGGACAATAGAGAGAGCTATTTACCCATTCCAAGAATGTCTGCAGCGTACATGGACATTGACACTAGTTCTTTAGCATGGTCAACTCAAAGTGACCAGTTTTCACAGAATTCCGTCTCGTCAAACACCATGGATGGACCGTCAGAGAGCATGAAATCCCCTCGCAGTGACACCCCAGGTGAGAATCTTTTAAAACCCTCCTCATCCTGGACAGAAGCCATCAGAGAAGCTATCGGCAGGCTGTGGACAGATTTCAAAACAACATACACCAAACCTATTCTATTGAAGTGGTCGATATGGTGGGCGATCGCCTCCTGTGGGAATTTCCAAGTCGGTAATTACATACAGAACCTTTGGGAGTATGTTGACCCCTCACGAGATAACCCAAACTTGTATAATGGTGCGATAGAAGCAGCTGCAACTCTATTAGGTAACATTTGAATCCGTTGCGGTTCAATTGCATACATTATTGTAGCTGCCTTCACCAATGGGTGGCTGACATTCTACCAATTTATAGTTCAAATACTACTTAAAGTGGCCTAAGCTGCCAAAATTGCATTTTTTTTTTCAAAACTTTTGATTAAGACAAAAAGAGAGTTTGAAGTTCATCCAAAAAGTAAATGTTTTGACACAAATGTTCATTCCTTTCAGAGGAGAGTTCGTTTCAAACACCTTTTTAATGTATATTGTCGAGATTAACAGCTATACAAGGCGTCTAATTTGTAAGGAAAAATATCAACATTTTGGCAACTTTAAGCTTTGAAGTTTCCTAAAATAGGAGTTTGCTTTTTTGCCTAGTGGTTCTAGTACTGTAGTGGAAGGTCGACATAGACTCTAAATTTATTGGTGTTGGGGAGAAAAAAGCTCTCTATACCAGAAGGAAAGACCATCTTGGCAAAACCATTTTTGTTTCTAAACACGTTTTGTATGAAAATTGTTGACAAATCTATCAGGTTAGTTTAATATATATTTATGAGCACTAAAACACACGGGCACAGGGAAAATCTTCTTGTCTAAAATAACCACGGAGACAAGTTTCTAATTGTGTTAAAAAGAGGTATATCATTTAGACCTTTATACCCCATCATAAATTGTTGTAATAAAGTAAACCCATGATATTTCATTAGGTTGACGACTGACAGGAGCTTGGCCTTAGTCAGTAGAATTTTCTGGAACACTTTGTATTGCATTGACAATGCTTATGCATCTTAAGCTATAGTAAGAATATCGTCAGACTATATATTATGGGGTCATGGGAAAAGACAGTGAAAATTCCCCCATCCCCCCCCCCCCATACCCCTTTCCCAGAAAACCTAGGTAGAAGGCAGACAGGGGAGTTTAGCCCTGACCAGTATGTCTTTCAAACTCTTGTTCTTTTTATAAGCAATGACTGGCCTTTGGGTCAGAGGTCGAGCAAGTTTACTTTGAAGTAGTTTGTATTCTTCTACTATAATCTTGGCCATAGCAATGCTAGCTTTGTTATACTGAAACACAAATGGTATTATAGTTTTTTCACGACATCTTCCGGGGTCCAAGTTCAAACCCAAAGGATAAATAGTTTGTAATGTTTGAATCCAAAAACTTTCCCTTTCCAAACGTTTGTGCTTGGTATCTGCAGCGGAAGTGAGAAAAGGGATTTTCTCAATAGGCATAATTTCAAAATGGTCCTTGACCGAATGACCTTGAGTATTGAAATGTTGTGCCACGGGTACATCATGTTTAAGTCTTATACTAGATAAATGGTTGGCTGCTCTTTGTCGTAGAGAATTTTGAGTTTCTCCGACGTACTGTTTGCAACATTTTTTGCACGTGATTACATACACGATATTAGAGGAGTCACAATTAAGATTCTCTGCCATTTGATATTTGTCGCGAGTTTGTTCTCCGAAAAAGGTACCGCGATCGGGTACGTATATATCGAGTTTGCATCGCGTCTTAAGGCATTTCATTGATGTACCTGCGAGAAATGTTGGACGGTAATGGTACACTCGTGAAGGGGAGGTAAGCGTATCGGGGGATAAAGGGGGAAACATGATTTGTCTTACTGTGTTAGATTTAATCCTTCAGAGTAATCTAATAGAATACTTCCTAGGGAGGAGAGCTTTAAAAAGAACAGAACAAGCCTGGTTAAAAAAATCTAAAGAACTACAGTTTCTATAGAATCTAAATATCTGAGATTTAATGACTCCCTTGAAAGTGTGAGGAGGATGGTATGACCCAGCATGTAGCAGCTGATGCGTGTCAGTAGGTTTGAAGAATACTTTGTAATCTAGATACCCAGTAGTATGATATGTATGACCCTTGTAAATAGTTACATCCAAAAAATCCACAGAAGTGTGATCAATAGTAGGCTGTAATTTAATGCTTGAGTCGTGAGAATTAAGAGTATCAATGAAAATATGAAGGTCTTCCAACGTATGTTGCCAAATGATAAAAATGTCATCCAGATACCGAAGGTAAATAAAAGGTTGTTTGTGACATTTGTGAAGACTGTCACTCTCCCACTGAGCCATAAAAATAGAGGCAAAGTTAGGACTAAAACATTTCCCCATAGCACACCCTTTAATTTGCTGAAAGATCTCCCCATTGAATTCAAAATCGTTTCCTTTTAAGCTGAGTTCCAGCAATTCTAAAATGTCTTTATCCGGACGACGGTGGTCAGGATATCTTTGGAATGCTGATTTTATGGATTTAAGACCCAAATCTATGTCAATGTTTGTATACATAGACTCCACATCCAGAGTAACTAAAATCACATCTTGTGGGATGGATTTCTCAGATAATTTGGCCAATAAATCATCCGTATTTTTTATAAAGCTAGGATGCCGATTCGCTATAGGTTTTAGATAGTAATCAATTAGCTCTGATATTCTGTAACTTTCACTGTCACAATCTGAGATAATAGGACGCCCAGGGGGCATTGTAGGCTTCGGCCATTTTTCAATGGGTTTGTGAATTTTCGGAAGAATATAGAAGACCCTGTTTTTAGAGTTATGATCAGATTCCAAATAGCGATACTGTTTTTCATTAAGTAAGCCTTTATCTTGAAGAAAAACAAGAATTTTATTAAACTTCCTAACATTTTCAGGCCAAATTTCCTTATCAAGTTTTTTGTAATGAAGAGGGTTGCTTAGCTGCCGTTCTATCTCTTCAATATAATCCTGTTTTGACATAATAACTGTTGCCGAACCTTTATCAGCAGGTTTAATAACTATGTTTGGATTTCTCCTTAGCTTACTTAAGGCAAGACATTCTGAATGAGTAAGGTTATGTTTGTTTTTCTGATTAGTTAAAACATCAAACTTCCTAGATACAGAGTCACGACTAATGTTTATCTCTGGGTCATACATGTGGGAAGGGGGTGTATAGCCGCTTTTAGATGTAAACGGCTTGCGTACCCCACTAGAATCTCGGTAGATATCAGCCAGACTAAGATTTCTGGAGAACTCCATAACATGCACTAATTTACTAATAGAAAAGTCCCTATCAGATAATGGTTTTGGGCAAGGCACAAATGAGAGTCCTCTATTGAGTAGAGATATATCATCAACAGTGAGTTCCTCATTACTAAGATTAACAATATTACTTCCTAAGCCGAAAGTAGGGTGGCACATGCCCTGTCCCAAATTTAGTTTAAATCTAGTGTCTGAAGCCAGTGAGTATACAAGCAATTTGCTGTATCTTCGGTCCAGTGAATTTTGTCCGTGGATACTCTAAATTTTGAATTGGGAATTTTTGGTATGACCATAACTCTCTTCATCTTGGAAGCAGAAAAGTTATATAGGTTCAGGTTCGAAACTTCACTGGCCGGTAATTTTGTGGATGACTGGATCTCTACAAAGTAGATGAGCGAATTGGAAAAAGTCTTCCTAACCGCTGTCATCATGTTGCGCATTTGATTTAACGAAGCGTTTGGCTCAGTAGTTGTCTTGTTATTGATACTAATATTCAAGATAACTTTCTCAGGTTTGGGGCCTTGATACTTTTGAATTAGCGTCCGAAATGAATTGAAATTGGCACCAGGAAAACATTCTACCTGCATATCAGGGTGGGGGTCAAGGTTAATTCTAGATAGATTAGAATCCCCAAGTAAAAGAACTTTCTTAGTTACATTAGGAAGGTGCCAATTAGAGGAGGTGTGCCGAAATTTCAAAAATTTAGAATTAGCTAACTATTCCGAGGGTTGCGCTGACCCCTCGGAGGGGATCTCACTGCATCTGAATATCTCATAGGAGAATGGACTGACAAAACTGGGGATGGGGGAGGAGGAGAGGGACTAGATGTACTAGGTCTAGGAGAAGTGACCCTAGTAGAAACTGGGGAGGGTGGAGGCCGAAAGGGGACAGCGGTACTACTAGGTCTAGGGGAGGGGGGCTGAGGGGATGAAAAAGAGGGGGCAGAGGTACTAGGTCTAAGGGAGGGAGCACCAGTAGGGAAAGGCGAAGGGGAAACAGAAGGTAAAGTTACAGACCTAGGAGTCTGTAGGTTTTCTTCATCTAAAAATTGTGTATTATTGTTTTTTTTTGTATAGGTGCTATCTCAACCTTTAGTATTGGTTTGATTCCTGCCAACTGGACAGCCTATGGTGAACTACTTCTGGGTAGTGTCTCTATCATGAACAGTGCTCTGCTGGTGGTCATGGCTTATACACACGATATCTGGGTGGCATACAGCCTCTATGTTGTCTTCCGTGCTGCATACCAACTTGTCATCACTGTTGCAACGTAAGGATATTATTAATTTGTTTTCTGTTAAATGAATTCTTTCTGAATCAAATATGAATAAAAAACATTCAAATATGTAAATTTATTCAGATGAGATTTCAACTTGGTCATTTTTAGACGAAGCAGTCAAAATTTGATTCTCAATTAAACAACAATCTAACAAGTAAAGGGCACAAATAGCAACGCTATTTAGATATCATTATACCAAGTCTGCAATGACCTATGCATGGACACGGTTGTGTGTTACCATCGAATGAAGGAAAATAGCATTCAAAACACATTTCCATGAATCATAAATGTGGCACAAAACTCCAATCAATCAATCAATCAATCAATCAATCGCGTTTTAGTTAACTGGGGGGAGGGGCCTCCGTGGCTCAGTAGGTGGAGCGTTATATGCTCAATCCAAACAGCCTTCCACCAATGGGTTGCGGGTTCGAATCCCACTCAGTCCCAAAAAAAAATTGGAAAATTTTCTGACTGGGTTTTCACTCGAACGACCTATGTTGGATGGTTACCAACGGAAGGTTGTGGGTTTCCTCCGGGCATAGAGCCCAGTTTCCTCCCACAGTAAAACTGGCAACGCCGCCATATAAGTGAAATAATCTTGAGTGCGGCGTAAACCACCAAACAATCAATCAATCAATTTAGTTAACTGGGGAATGCTTGAATTACCTTTATTTGACCAAATTAAACAAATCTGTGTATCATTGATTTAGTTTTCAGATTGCCAAGTATTTAGAAGCTCAAAGATTTGGTCTTGTTTTTGGTTTCAACACATTTATTGCTCTGTTACTGGAAACCATCCTGACGGCCATTGTTGTGGACAAGAGAGGGCTAAATGCTCCTATCACTACACAGGTGAGTGAAAATCTTACAATGGACGAGCGCTCAAATATAAGAGTTTTCATTCGAACGACCTATGTGGGATGGTTGCCAGTTACTAACGGAAGGTCGTGGGTTTCCCCCGAGCATAGAGCCCGGTTTCCTACCACAATAAAACTGGCAACGCCGCCATATAAGTGAAATAATCTTGAGCGCCAAACAATCAATCAATCAAATATAAGGAAAATTTCATTGAAACAGAATCCGCTAATTTTGGTTATTTTTATCAAGAAGTGCAAAATAAGAGATTTTTGTCGATATTAATTTTGAATATGCATATTATGGTAGCTTTATAAGCTTCAAAAATATACTTATACATCCCGTTTATTTGAATTTTGTCTGTTTATGGCACATATAAATTAATCTGTTTGTACGGGTTACTGGCTTTACTGATATTTATTCAACGTTAATCCTTTAATTTTCCAAGGTACTTCAAACGGTCAAATTATCTTTTTGACAAATAGAACTTAGTAAAAAAGTCCCAATTATGTCCGTTTCTGCCACTTTAAAGTACATGTGAACAACTTTGGCTAATATATTTTTTTGTGTGTTAAATTTGGTTTACGTTAGATATGTACTTTACAAGTCAGACCAAAGAGAAAATTAAATTTCAGGGGTATAACGCGCCAAAATTCACTGTTTTGTTTGAAGCTTCATGACGCTAATGTTAATTTATTAACATCATATCACCTCATCGTGACATCATATCACCTCACAACTCTTGGCTCATAGCTTGAAGTGAACATGTACACATCGGAGCTTGTGTATAGCTTCACTGTTACTGGGTGCCGTTCTCACGAAGCCGTCGCAAAGTGCGATCAATCACAGTTGCCTTGACTCCGTATCTCTTCACTATGGTATCCATTGGCAACTACGCTTCGTTTGCGATGCGAATGCTTTGTGAAACGAGCCCCTGAGCTCTATTGAGTAGTTACGCAAAATATGCATATTTTCTCCACTTTCATTTTTGGCTATCAGGGAGATAAAGCAAAGGTTGTTGTATTTCGATTTGTGTTTTCAAATAAGGATTTAGTCCAAAGACGAATACAAACAAGCCTAAAGTTTTCATTATAAAGCCATTTTTCATTTATCACAAAAAATCTCAAGTTGGAATGCCACTTAATTTCTCATCTGATCTAGCAAGCAGATTGATTGATTGATGTTTTTTCGCCACAGTCAAAATTATTTCACTTTAATATATGGTGGCATTGCCAGGTTTAGTGCAGGAGTTCCTTGCAACTTTTCCAGGTATGATGAGCAAAAAATCCACTCAGCTAGCAAGCAGAAGGTTTCTCCAGGGGCCAGTTGTTCAAAAGAAAATTAGCCTAACGGCAGGTTAAATGATGTAACGTAACAAAGAAATCCTTTTGTGAGGAGACGTCATCTAACCTGCCGTTAAGCCTTGGGATGAATATGAAAGGGATATGAAACGCCTTTGTCTACTGGCAGAATGTTTGGCTCGCTATTGTCCGTTTCAGACACCCCGTGACGGCATTCCGATCAGCCTTGAGAATAGACGAAACCCCATTCGGAACACACTTCGGCTATCTTCGCTTGCTACCGGTCGGTTTTGGCAATCACATGCGTAAATCCCCGAAGATTTAGAGTGCCGAAACCCGTGTTGTGTATTCCGATTCATTCCGAACATTAACGATGTCGTGGATATATGGACTGCGAATGAATCTGAATGCCTTCACGGGGTGTCTGGGACAGACAATAGTGAGACAAACTGCTGCTCGTAGACTGATTATAGTACAAAGGCGTTTCATATCCCTTTCATATTCATCCCAGGTTAAGCTAACGCAGTTTTGAACAACCCTTCCCAGACACAGAGCCAAAGTTTATCATCCAGTTAAACATAAATCAATGAATCATTTTCTTTCCAGTTTGTCGTTAATGGTGGATATTTTGGTATAATGGGACTTGTATTCTTCTCGGCAGCAGTGGTGAATCTTTCAAGAAATGGATGTGTCAGTTGTCGAACAGTGGAAGCCAATATTTCTGGATAGTGCTTCATCCATAGACTTATAACAAAATAATGATTTGTATTTATATACATGTATGTAAAAACAGGATTCAAATTATGCAAGATCATTCCATGATATGTTTGTCTTTGTTGACCTTTATTTGACTTTTATTTGGTTGCTGAAAGTGGCACGAGCTGTCGTTATGATTTCATCTACATGTAGAACTGTCCTGCAAGAATACATATCCCCCCCCCCTTCCCTCAACATGGTTATACTCTCTTCAAAAAGTTATTCAAGGGCAATAACTCTGGAATTTACATATTTTAGAGCCTTAAATGACACAACTACACACCATGGGTAACATGTACACAAAATTTCATTGACCTAGCATCAAAAGTACGGATGAAGAAGTCCGCACAACTTAATCTGTAAATGTTCTAGTTATTCAAGGGCAATGTGCAAATGACACAACTGTACACCAAGGGCAACATGTACACAGAACTCAAAATTTCATTGACCTAGCAGCAAAACTAAAGAAGCAGTCCTGACAAGTTTACGTATGTGTAAATTTTGCTTGACAAAAATTATTCAAGGGCAAATAATTTTGCGACAAATTTTGAATGCAACAAAGGCACAACTGCACACTCACTGTGGACAACATGTACCGTAAACTGGGGTAACTTTGAACGGCAGGGTATCTTTGAACAGTCAAAGATGAAAAACTCAATTTTCGCTATTTGGTAACACATACTAGAAAAGTGGTAATAATTATGTTATAATCACCATTGAAAAAGCTAAAACATAATTATTACCACTTTTCTTAGTATTTGTTCCCAAATAGCGAAAATTTAGATTTTCATCTTTGACTGTTCAAAGATACCCCACCGTTCAAAGCAAGCAAATGATGTTCATCAAAATTAAATCTTTCAGGTGGAAATAAAAAATGTAAATAGAGTCTCAAATATTTAGCTTGTGCACTATAAAACCTCCTGAGAATAAAACCCAACAATTTCAGACTCTTTTTACACTGTTTAGGACACACTGCTTGCCTTAGATGTAGTTGGATGGGGTTTTCTGTTGATCAGTAGAAAAATAAGCAAGCAATCTTGAATAAAGGACCGCAAGTCAATTTTTCCCCAAAATAGTACATTTTACCAATCTTTACAGTTGCTAGCACAATACATGTGGGTATTTAATATATATACAAGTTGATTTGATATCAATTTGTTTCAAACACAAATTCAATTCAACAACAGATAGCATAAGTACAGAGGTTAGAGTCCTGAAGGAAAAAGCGTTTATTTACGCTTATATTTATTACCAGGCTGCTTAAAGTGGCATGAGCTGCCCCCTGCTCCGCGGTCCCTGATATTACCAAGCTGCTTAAAGTGGCATGAGCTGCCGAAATTCACACTTTTTCCATAATTTCTGATCGTCACGACAGTAAGAGGCTTTGTAGGTCATCGAAAAACTAAATGATTGGCGGTGAAATGAGGAAAATCCATACAGTATGTGGCCTATACGAACCGGAATAGTGTTCGAAAAGTAGACAAAATTTAAATAACCGGGACGACCATTTATTCATTCTAAGCCAAAGTTAGTTCAAAACAATACTTTATTGTACATTCTTGAGAATAGAAGTACTAAAAAGCTACGGAATTATACGTCTTGAGAAAAATAGCCAATAATTTCAACAATCTGCTTCAACGTCAAAATATCAACATTTTGGCAGCTCATGCCACTTTAAGAATTTTGCTTGTTTTCTGTTTTTCACCTCAGAATATTTCTGAGGTTTATCATAAACTGATGAAAGCTTATTGTAATTTTCAGTCAAGGATTTTGTGGAGATCAAATTTCTACATTAAAATTCTCAAGACAACTTTTTGGACCAGGGTACATGCAGGCTGTTAAAAAAATGCATATGTTGTATCAGAAACCTGTGGCTTATTATAAATAAACACCCTTTGTTTTAGTCATTTTCCTTCTGTGTTAAAGTGGCATGAGCTGCCAAAATCCACACTTTTTTTCATAATTTCTGATCGTCATGACAGTAAAAGGCTTTAAAGGCCATCCAAAAACTATATGATTGACGTTGGAATGAGGAAAATCCACACAGTATGTGGCCTGTACGAACCGAAAACGTGTTGGAAAAGTAAACAAAATTTAAATCACCGGGACGACCATTCATTCATTCTAAGCCAAAGTTAGTTCCAAACAATACTTTATCGTACATTTTCGAGACTAGAAGCACTATAAAGCTTCTGAATTATATGTCTTGAGAAAAATAGCCAATAATTTCAACATTCTGCTTCAACGTCAAAATATCAACATTTTGGCAGCTCATGCCACTTTAAGAATTTTGCTTGTTTTCTGTTTTTCACCTCAGAATAGTTCTGAGGTTTATCACAAACTGATGAAAGCTTATTGTAATTTTCAGTCGAGGATTTTGTGGAGTTCAAATTTCTACATTAAAATTCTTAAGTCAACTTTTTGGACCAGGGTACATGCAGGCTGTTAAAAAAATGCATATGTTGTTTCGAAAACATGTGGTTTATAATAAATAAACACCCTTTGTTTTAGTCATTTTCCTTCTGTGTCAACATTTCTGGATTTTTCACTATATTGGCGTACATGGAAGAGTTGCTGCTCTCAAAATCATTTCACTTATATGGCGACATTGCCAGGTTTAGTAGAGGAGGAAACCAGGCTCGTTGCCCAGAGGAAACCTCCAACCTTCGTTGAGTACCTGGCAAATCTGCCACATCAGACAGCCCAGTTAAAACCGCACGGCTGACTGCCCCCATTTAAAAAGAAGGCGTTTTAGCATTCAACAATCAAACCCCTTCACCCAACCTTGTAGATAGGAATGCAGAGGCTAAGTTTAAATGGCGTCTCTCCATGTTATGGACATACAATTGGAAAAGTTTTATTTCAATTTTACAAAAACAAAAAATGATGTAGATTTTCCAAAAATGAGTTGATGTGTGTAAAAAAAACCCGGCGAGATAATGAATATGTTCAAAAAAATGGATGAAAAATGGTATGTAATGATATGTTCAGTTAGAGTCAATGCTATTCATCACTTGAAGAACTGCTTGATGATTCACTGGACATAAACTCAACATCTTCATTCTCTTTGTTATGTCCCTTTAAAGAGTTCTCCTGTGTTCTCTGTTGATGGCTGTTGGCTGAGGTGGGTAACGAATGGGAGACTTCCATTGGTGGTTGCCATGACACTGAATTAGAACTCTGGGATGTAGGAGCATGCTCTGGAAAACAGAAAAAGATATGATGCAAAATTCTTAAATGAATTTACATCTTGACTGGTTGAAGATGTTCTGCGCTACACTCAAGACTATTTAACTTATATGGCGGCTTTGCCAGGTTTAACGGCGGAGGAAACTGGACTCTACACCCAGAGGAAACCCCTGACCTATGACCTAAGTTTCTAAGAAATATTCCACATAGGGCAAATCAAGTGAGAAACCCAGGAGGACTGAGATGGATTCCAACCAGGAACTCCTCCACAGAAAGCTTGTGTTAGAGAGAGAGACCATCGTTCTGCCAACTGAAGCCCCCTACAACTGGATCATTTTATGCTTTGGATTTGGGGTAATGGGGGGGGGGGGGGGGTCTTAATATCAGGTCTGGAAAAAATCTGTAAGTTGTAAGCTGTTTCCGTGCAACCATCACACTTATATGTACAAATCCCACCTAACACATGGAATACTTGTATGGGTAAACTTAGTTCAATTTACCGAACTTATGGTGATATTACATATACCAACGTAATATCACCATAAGTTCGGTAAAATTGAACTAGGGTAAACTAGAAATAGTCACATTGATTGAACCTATCTTAGCCCTGAAATGAACTAACATTTACTCAGTTTATTTAAATTTTGTATACTTTAACATTTTCAGTTTGTACAGGTCAAAGACATTGTGGATTAATGGGCGAACTTTGTCTTCACAATAGTCATGTAAAATAAGTAAATTTTGGCTGCTCATGTCCCTGTTACCAGCAGTTACCAGCGGAAGGTCGTGGGTTTCCTCCGGGCACCGAGCCCGATTTCCTCCCACAATAAAACTGGCAACGCCGCCATATAAATGAAATAATCTTGAGCGCGGCGTAAAACACCAAACAATCAATCAATCCATTGATGAGACAAATCACACTGACCAAATAAAAAGTGGACAAATTTCTTAGTGGATTTTTCACTCGGTTGCCGTATGTGGAAGAGTTGCCACATACTTGCTGAAGGTCTCCGGTTTCCTCCCCCGCTAAACCGGGCAACGCCAGTGAAATAACCTTGAGTGTGGCGTAAAACATCAATCAATCATGTCCATTTCAGCAGCACCCCAAATGTATGTTGAAACTTGAGAGGTTGACCGTACCCATTTGAGGAGGTCTTGTAGGTCCAAGAGCTTCACAATAACTGACTTGTGAATGAAGAGAGCTTATTGGGAGATCACTAATTTTACCAAGAAAACCACTACGCATTTCAAAATCCGTTGGATAGGGCCGGCGAGGGTCACCTAGAAATAAAAGAAATTGGACGATAAAATCTTTCAATGGCATTTAGAAGTTGAAAGGTTACAATAAGGTGAAGAATTACTTACAACAAAAAATTATGGACTGATTTAAATTGATATTCCAAGTGATTTTCTTTTGAATCAGTTGCAGTGAAAGATAGTAAATGCATACACAAAATTACAATCTCATGTTTGCCAGTAACCAAAAAAAAGGGTACTGTTTCCTTAACCCGAATCAGTGTACCTTGCTGATAATATTCCCAATTCATGTAGTCAGTAAAATGAAAAAGTAAAACCGTTCTTTAAATAAATCAGAATTCTCCTGATAAAAGCCATATATGCTGACCAAGCAAGGAGCAACATTAAGTATGCCTTCCTGACCTTCTATGGTCTGTGGAGCGTAATGTCAAAATTTAGATCTGGGAGCGGGGCCATCAACCAATCAATCTAGAATGAATTTACTTCTGCTTGTACAAGTTTATGATTGACATAACAACATGTACTTTGCTTTGACAGTGTTAAAGACATTTAATAAGGCCTATAGATAAATGTTGTTACCTGGTGCCCATGTTGAGGGGGCTGCAACACTATTATCAGCACTTATTGGGTGAGCATAGACATTTAATGTGCCCATGTCAAAGGGGCCGCAACACTATTATCAGCACTTATTGGGTGACCATGGACATTTAATGTGCCCATGTCGAGGGGGGCTGCAACACTATTATCAGCACTTATTGGGTGACCATGGACATTTAATGTGCCCATGTCGAGGGGGGCTGCAACACTATTATCAGCACTTATTGGGTGACCATGGACATTTAATGTGCCCATGTCGAGGGGGGCTGCAACACTATTATCAGCACTTATTGGGTGACCATGGACATTTAATGTGCCCATGTCGAGGGGGGCTGCAACACTATTATCAGCACTTATTGGGTGACCATGGACATTTAATGTGCCCATGTCGAGGGGGGCTGCAACACTATTATCAGCACTTATTGGGTGACCATGGACATTTAATGAGACTTATAAATACGATGTTACCTGGTGCCCATGTCGAGGGGGCTGCAACACTATTATCAGCACTTATTCGGTGAGCAAATTTGATCAGATCTTCCGAAGAAATTGTCCGTTTATTCGCCTGATTAATAGCTGTCAGTTTTTGCTTTGCTTGATATATAGCTGTTGACTGAAACAAAATTTATGAAAAAAATTAGTTTGATTGAAAATTATTTCTGTTAATACTGTGTACACCAGCATTGGAAGTTTAGTGGGAGAAAACTGTTACTTGTATAATGGAAGAACATTGATGAGAAAATTGGTGCCTTTGTAATGGGAGCACATTGGTGCCTTTATAATGGGAAAACATAGATGCCTTTATAATGTGAAAACAGTGATGCCTTTATAATGGGAAAACATTGGTGCCTTTATAATGGGAGAAACTTGTTGCCTTTATAATGGGAGAACATTGGTACCTTTATAATGGGAAAACATTGGTGCCTTTATAATGGGGAAAACATTGGTGTCTTTATAATGGGAAAACATTGGTGCCGTTATAATGGGAGAACATTGATGCTGTTATAATGAGAGAACCTTGATGCCTTTATAAAAGGAGATCATTGGTGCCTTTATAATGGGAAAACATTGGTGCCTTTATAATGGGAGAACATTGGTGCCTTTATAAAGGGAAAACATTGGTGCCTTTATAATGGGGAAAACATTGGTGTCTTTATAATGGGAAAACATTGGTGCCGTTATAATGAGAGAACATTGATGCTGTTATAATGAGAGAACCTTGATGCCTTTATAAAAGGAGAACATTGGTGCCTTTATAATGGGAAAACATTGGTGTCTTTATAATGGGAAAACATTGCTGCCGTTATAATGGGAGAACATTGATGCTGTTATAATGAGAGAACCTTGATGCCTTTATAAAGGGAGAACATTGGTGCCTTTATAATGGAAGAACATTGGTGCCTTTATAATGGAAGAACATTGGTGCCTTTATAATGGGAGAACTTTGGTGCCTTTATAATGGGAGAACTTTGGTGCCTTTATAATGGGAGAAAATTGGTGCCCTTATAATGGGAAAACATTGATGCCTTTACAATGGGAGAACATAGGTGCCTTTATAATAGGAGAACATTGGTGCCTTTATAATGGGAGCACATTGGTGCCTTTATAATGGGAGCACATTGGTGCCTTTATAATGGGAGCAGATTGGTGCCTTTATAATGGGAGCACATTGGTGCCTTTATAATGGGAAAACTTTGGTGCCTTTATAATGGAAGAACATTGGTGTCTTTATAATGGGGAAACATTGGTGCCTTTATAATGGGAGAATATTGGTGCCTTTATAATGGGAAAACTTTGGTGCATTTATAATGAGAGAACACCGATGCCTTTATTGAGGGCATCATTTAATATAACAGTTTCATCAACCAGTTGGAGACATGACTCATTGTTTGTCATTTGTTTTTAATTTGAATTTTTTTTTTTTAGCCACAAAACAAAAATCTTTGATATACAAGTATATTTAAAAAATAATAAGTGTCCTGAATTATTTCTTATTGGAAAACAAAAATTACCAATATAGTTTCAGCTTCTTTTAGGTTTTTCTGTAGGTTCTTAATATCAATATCTCTTTTCTCAACTTCAGTTTTCAAATCATCAATGATTTTCTGAATATCACCTTGCTCCCCAGCTGACAAAAAAAAAAGAACAAAAATATGATATTTATGATCACTAAACACACACAAGCACAGGGAAAATCTTCTTGTCTAAAATAACCATGGAGACAAGTTTCTAATTTAAGAAATGTTTGAAACTCTCTTTAAACGTGGGCTTCATACTAACGATAAAAAATTAAGACATCACCACGTCGTCAGTTGTTTTTGAACAACACGAACTTTTGACACCTGTGACACAAGTGTAATGATGATGTAATGGTGATGTCTTAATTTTTTATCATTAGTAAGTTTCTAATTGTGTTAAAAAGAGGTATATCATTTAGACCTTTATACCCCATAAATTGTTGTAACAAACCAAACCTATGATATTTCATTAGGTTGACAACTGACAGGAGCTTAGCCTTGGTCAGTAGAATTTTCTGGAATCCTTTTGTAACACATTGACAATGGTTAAGCATCTTAACTATGGCAAGAACATCGGTCCACAGTGTATGATACATAGTGGAAATCCCAGTTAGCAAGATTTGAATTTCAGGGAGAATAGTGTCTTGGTCTCCATTCATGAACAAAATAAGATCTCCGCTAATTCAAGGACCAGTGATGTGAAAATAACGAATTATTACATTGCTATTTGCCACATTTGCTCACTCCAGGCGGTAAGACTCTCAACGAAAAAAGTTGAATTTTAAGTATACAGTAGAACTTGCTGAGACCGACACATCTAAACATCGACATCTTGTCAACTTCGACCGGTTCAGGCGGTCCGGAAATATCTACAGGTTAAATAGATAGACAAACACCGACACTTGTCTATTCTGAACATCGACTTGGGTTTTAAGTCCAAACCCTATGTTTTCAATGTTAATCCATCGTTTATAATCCGACACGACATGCGTCTGACGGGCTTTTAAAAACATTCTGACCGTTTATCACCGCCAAGCAGAAAAGCTTTGGGAGGGGACTTAATCCGCCCACGCAAAAATTATAAAACAAACGACGGTAAAGCCAAGAAACAACTGTCCACTAACATTACACCCAACGCGAAGTCGATTCTTTTGCTGGAAAACGACAACAAGTTTGACAGTCCCTATAAATAGTCCAGCTCTTCAAATTTGATTTCATTTCTGTCTTGATGAAGTAGACCAGCGAAACGCCGACGGATGGAGACGTCACTGTCGGACGAAAATTGCCTAAGCATTTCTTGTGTGAATATCAGCTTTTAATTTTTAGTATACCGACATAGTGTCTATACCGACAATTTTTCTTGGTCCCCCGAGGTGTCGGTCTTAGCAAGTTCTACTGTACTTTTGTTAATGTTTTTCTGGCCCTTGAATTTTTTAGAGTACTTGAATTAGCGGAGATCTTACCGCTTATCAATTTTGAAATCCCACTTAGAAAGCCTTGAATTTTAGGGAGACTAGTGTCTTGGTCTCCATTCATGAACAAAAGGTTCTTAGAAATGGATGCCCTCAATTTTGAAATCCCAGTTAGCAAGCCTTGGATTTCAGGGAGACTAGTGTTTCTTGGTCTCCAGGCATGAAGAAAATGTTCTTAGAAATGGATGCCCTCAATTTTGAAATCCCAGTTAGCAAGCCTTGAATTTCAGGGAGACTAGTGCCTTATTGGCCCACCCTCTTGGTCTAGATACATTAACAAGAAATGGATGCCGTCAACTTCCGACTTGCCATCATGCATTTTGCAAGTGATTTGGCCTGTGGGCAAGCAAGACCTGAAAAGTGCTTGCCCTGATTGGGAAGTTAGTTTTGAAGCAAGTTTAGCATTTGATTTAAATGGCCTGATATTACTTTAATAAATGAAGTAACAGGGCCTTTGGACTACTATAATTCTGTCTCAAAAAGTCACATAGTTTGCTTAAAAAGATTTATGATAAATCTGGGCAACCGTATCTTGGCTCTGGCAACAGTTTTCGCCATTCCGCTTGGCCTGATGGCAACCGCCTTAAAAATTAAGTTCCAGCACTGTAGACGTACATGACTGTAACAGGAATAAATTCTTATCAGAAAAAGAAACATGATAAACATGATACATGTATTAGTATTGATTGATTGATTGGCGTTTTACACCGCGCTCAAGATTATTTCACTTATATGGCAGCGTTGCCAGTATTAGTGTGGGAGGAAACCGGGCTCTGTGCCCGGAGGAAACCCACGACCTTCCGTTTGTAACTGGCAACCATGCCACGTAGGTTATTCGAGTGAAAACCCAGTCAGAAAATTTTCCAATTTTTTGGGGGGGAATGAGTGGGATTCGAACCCCCGACCCATTGGGTATTAGTATTGGAAAAGTTACAGGTTCAAATCTATCACAAGTTCCACAAAAAAAAAAAACTGAAAATATTCCGACGGAGTCTGACCCCCATTAACTGACTTATTCATGAACACTAAAACACACGGGCACAGGGAAAATCTTCTTGTCTAAAATAACCATGGAGACAAGTTTCTAATTGTGTTCAAAAGAGGTATATCATTTAGATCTCTGGACTGATCCAGAGACATTTTGATACCTGTATACAGGTATGGGCGCCCAAACTCACAAGCAAAAAATCCGCCCAAATTCTTAAAACCAACAGATTTTAATGTCAAAATAGCATTTAATGTTGAATTTTGGGCCAGAGATGTTGTTTTAGTCTTTTTGTTGGAACATTTTCAACCGAAATGGTACAGTGCATGCCCAAATTTTCCCTGGATCAGTCCCTGATACCCCATCAATAATTATTAGTGAAGTCTCCATTATCATAAATTAAAAAAAAAAAAAAATGCATACTGCACTAACCCAGTCTTAAAGCATCCTTTATTTCTTTATCTTTGTGAACCAGCAAATCCATCAACATGACTGTATCGGCTTGGTCGGGTTTCTGTTGGCCCTTAGGTGTCACCATCACATCCAAAAGTTCTCTGATTAAATATAGCAAAAACTTTTAGAAAATCTGTCAAATAACATCATTTAAGTACCGTAAATGCTCGACCCTTTCAGCGATTTTCTGGGGAGGTGGGGGGAGTGACTATGACAGCTCAACTCTTCTATTTACTCCCGATCGACGAAAACTTCAATGACGCCGAATAGAGAGGGGTGGGTAATTGGTTTCACGCCTGTGTCGGGTAGATGAACAAACATCGCGCCAGGTGGGATATGTGCGGCACCAGTTTGAGAGCCACGTGTGGGTCTTTAACTACCTATATCCCACTGACGTCTTTTGGCGACAGCCTCCAGTTGACTCTTTCAGTTCGCAAAATCTCGTATTTACCCGTTAATAAACCAAATAAATATTTACTATTGTGTTTTTTTTATATGTTGGGAACATTCTATTTCGTTTAAATGGAAAAGTTTCATCCGTAAAAAGGATGAAAAATCAAGTAAAACGTAAGGGTTGTAATTTTGTTTACTGCCGATATGACTAAAGTTGCACGGTAAAACGGTCGTGTTCATAGCGATATTATCGATATTTGCAAATGCCGACATCGCCCAAATTTAAAATGGATAAACACTTATAAATCTGGTGTAGACTTTTGTTTGGTTTTTACAATCTGACTGTACCGAAAACAATATATCCGATATATTTTCTGACTGGTGTTTAGTCGATCTCTTGTTGGCTTTACCCAAGCTCCATTGACGAGCCCCTCAACAAGCATATTAAAGTGGGTAATAAGCTGCACGGTGAGTGGCCTACTTTATCCATATAAAGCGGCCCGTAGTTCAACTCTAGTCAAGGCGGCAAATTGTCCGATGCGTGAACTGCTGACTATTATACAAACCGCTTGTACTTCGTTATAAAATTTCGCTCTCAATTGCAAATTATTAAAAACCAAACGAATCATCGGCGACTAAAGACAATAGTTTCTTCCAGTTGTAATCTTCCTGTGTGAAAATGGTTATCCTTGAACAAAACTCCATGTCCCCGTCGACGTCCATAGTCAAGCTACATGTCTGTCCCCTTTGTAAAATAAAAGTTTACTGCTGCGTGTAACTTATACTGTGAGTTAATTCTGAAATCCCCTCACCAGGTGTTGGGATTTGCAAGGAGCGCTTCAAAAGTTATTCTTGAACATGGTTTTTAAGGGAAATTATCCTTTATTCTTCATACTAACCTTTTACCTACCATATTCCAAGTCGTCTTATTCAAATCCTCTTTCTATGCTCTTCAATTTTCTTTTCTCATAACGGACAAATAGATATATTTACATAGGCCTATTCAAAGTGTTTAGCTTCGAAATCATGGTGTAGTATTTGAAGGCCCTTGTAATTATCAAACTCAATAAAGTGGCATGAGCTGCCAAAATCACACTTTTTTTTCATAATTTCTGATCGTCACGGCAGTAAGAGGAATGAGCAAAACCCATACAGTATGTGGCCTGTACAAACCGAAAACGTGTTCGAAAAGTAAACAAAATTTAAATAACCGGGACGACCATTCATTCATTCTAAGCCAAAGTTAGTTCAAAACAATACTTTATCGTACATTTTCGAGACTAGAAGCACTAAAAAGCTTCTGAATTATGCGTCTTAAGAAAAATAGCCAATAATTTCAACATTTTGTTTTAACGTCAAAAATCAAAATATCAACATTTTGGCAGCTCATGCCACTTTAATTATGCCGATATTGAAAATACTCCCACAAGTTATGATTATCGATTCCCATGAAAACACAACGGAGTTAAAATATATTGTTGATAATAAAAGAAATATTTGAATTTATGTAGAAGTTAGAACCACGTACCGGCCTAGGCTTATAAGCCTGACTTGCATAACAATCAATCAACCAAATTAACGTAGGGTTTGGAATTGTATGAAATGTAAGAAAGATTCTGTGTTTTCTGAAAATTAAAGCTAATGAAAACACCAACAAATTTCACGAGTATGACTTTATTTGAAAACCACATATGATAATACGCATAGGCCTACCGAGGTGAAATTACTATCGGCCGTGTCGGTAACGGTAACTCAGACTACAGTTATAATTTAATACGGGAACAAATCTCAAATTCATTCCTCAATCAAAATCTTCATAGCCTTTTGTTTTTCTAAAACCATTATCAAATGCGATTTTCCCCCGACTTTGTTAGATTAGTCCAAATTCCTTTCCGATACGGTTGTAAAACCACAGCCTAGATCGAAATAAAAACCAACAACAACAACAGCATCGATTAAAATGCGTCAAAATCGAAAATCGAAAACAAGCTAAAAGAAAATTGAGTTAATCGGCATATCTTAACAGATTCATTTTTTATAACAAAATATATGAACGTATTTTCTCATTTCACGCCACAAACCGGTACATTGACGAACGAATGGACTGGCTTGCTGCTTAGTCCGTTGTCACTGCGTGAGCTCAGGCGCTATGAATATCGCATGTGGGTTGTGTATTGTGTGTTAGGCGAACAACACCAATTTACCACCTGTGGGTAGGCCATTATACTTTTTCTAGTCTGCGAAACGGATTATCCCCACATTCCCCATTTTAGTTTCTATCATATGCTCTCTAGCTTTTCGGCGATAATCCCCCCTGGCATCGCCGAAAGGGTCGAGCATTTACGGTAAATCTAAACATACTGCCTCTTTGGAATAGTTTGATCATTCGCACACAAATTATTTAGTTCTTATTTAGTTCTGACGATCCCACACCAGCGTTAAGCAAGCTGCAATTATTGGAGGCTTTGGAGCATACACTGTTATCGTAGAAGTTGATAGTTCTGCATAAACACAACTTCACAAGAGATAGCCGCATTACACATACATTAGTCCGGGTTTCTGACACCAAAATTACTATTTTTTTTATACTGACGGCCGTATTTCAGGGTCAGGGTTCATTGCAATCAAAAAGTCGGAGTAGACTGCAGGGTGTTAGCCAGAAAGGCGTAAGCCAGAAAGGCGTAATAGGGTGTCTCACTTCAAACGGATCCAATGAGTGCTCATATTTGCTTTAGATCAAATAGCGAACAACAACAACAAAACAAAACGTGGGTTTGACTCACTTTCTCAGGTTAGGGAAATGGCCGATCGGCTGACTGTCCACTAATCGGTGGGTAAACAGTTGCTACACTGCCAAACGATGGAGAATAGACCATGTCGATCGGTGGTTACCTTGGGACAAAAAAAAAAATTTCCTCTCTATCTGCCCTCTCTTCCTGACCGGCAAGTAAGTAAAACAGGATGAGACACATGTATGTCTAAATCAGACCACCTTCTCCGGCTTTTTGATTGCAATGAACCCTGACTTCAAAATACAGCCGTTAGTATAAAAAAAATAGTCATATTCATTAGGCAAGTCGGGTCAATTTTAATCATCCATAGTTTGTTTCTAAAACTTATACCAAACTATTCTTCACATAGTTATAAGATGTAATAAGTATTTCGTTTGACATGTATAATCATATTTACTTAGAAAAATGATATTTAATAAATCAGGGGAGACAACTTTTGTCTCTAAATATGGGTCTTTTCTAAGCATTTTTATGAATGGTAGTCTAGTAGACTAGCTATTTTTCTGTTCAAGCGAAAATGAGCAAACAGGGTCCAGTGAAAGGGCCCTGAAAAAATTTACAGACTACACTTTTTGTTTTATTTTTAACTTTTGAGACTCACATTTTTAACTTTTAGTCTGACCCCCATTAACTGACTTATTCATGAACACTAAAACACACGGGCACAGGGAAAATCTTCTTGTCTAAAATAACCATGGAGACAAGTTTCTAATTGTGTTCAAAAGAGGTATATCATTTAGATCTCTGGACTGATCCAGAGACATTTTGGATTTTTATGAATGGTAAACTTTTATGAAAACTTTTGAGACTCACATTTTTAACTTTTATGATCGAATACCTTGTACCAACATTTGATGACGTCACCGACCTGCCTATATTCATAATTAGGGTCAGAAACACGGACTACGCATACATGTGTCTCATCCTGTTTTACTAGGGCCTACTTGCCGGTCAGGAAGAGAGGGTAATTCACCAAAGTGAATTCCTTACCCGCCTCCTTGTTCAATAATCGGATTTTCATTATGTCGTCAGAACGGAATTCACTATCCGCCATTGTTTAACTAGTAATGCACTGAACCGACGAAAGTCCAATGGGATGAAAATATCTTTGCGCATGATCGAGATCGGTTGCCATGGTTGACTTCGGCGACCCCAATATTCGTAGGAGGTTGAGGTTGTGTTGAAAGAATGTAAAAGTAAAATTATCTGCTTATTTGATGAAATAAAAAATAAAAAAATCTGTCATTTTGCATTTTTGTCAGCCACGTGCTATCGCCAGCTTCAGGGATTTATCGGATAGCTTGAAAGTGTGCAGCCATCGCGAGACTGAACAAGACAATTACCCCCCTTTTGGTTAAACGGTTCGTTGTGTTTGTGGCCGTTGTTTTTTTGAAAGACAAGATTTGAAATTGTCTGTAACAAAACAACAAATATTTCAGAATTTTACCGATAAAAACCACTAGAAAACTATGAAACATGTTGTCATCAACACAGGAATCTTAAGAAATGAAAATTCTGACTTAAGGTAAAGTTTCATATTTGTCCAAAACAGCATTACAGAAAAGGTGTCGGAGATGTTAAATTCCGACGACCAGCAAATGTCAGAATACAGATAACGAGTCGGATTTAACTTGTTGAATTAGAAGAGAGGGCAGATAGAGAGGAAATTTTTATTTTTGTCCCAACGTTACCCACCGGTCGACATGGTCTATTCTCCATCGTTCGGCAGTGTAGCAACTGTTTACCCACCGATTAGTGGACAGTCAGCCGATCGGCGATTTCCCTAACCTGAGTAAGTGAGTCAAAGTCAAACACACGTTTTGTTTTGTTGTTGTTGTTCGCTATTTGATCTAAAGCAAATATGGGCGCACATTGGATCCGTTTGAAAGGTAGTTTCGGAACAAGCATAAGTATTTACAGTATCTATCGGTAAAGTATTAGTTTCACCTACTTGGAAGCGATTTCCACATCATCGATAAGAGATAAAAGCTTTTGTTTAGTACTGACAGTATGTTTTTCGTTGGCAGTCGCCATGATTGATTCAGGGTGGTCCGACCAATCAAAATGCCTGACATTAAAACAGGAAAACATTAACCAATGAACTTCTATTTTGTAAAAACATAAATCAAGTGTTTATTTCCGGTTAACTTTCACGAAATTTTGTAGATAGAACACAATGAACAACAAATTCGAAGCGTAAGTATTTCTTTTACTTTATTTTCTCAATAACAAGAGATAATCAGGAAACTGTCGATCATCCCACGTGGCTAAAATTCACAGATAAGATTGAGTGACCGAGTTGACGTTGAACGAGTTCAGTCAACGAACAGGCTGAATCACGTTTCCTCCTAATTCAACAAGTTAAATCCGACTCGTTATCTATATTCTGACATTTGCTGGTCGTCGGAATTTAACATCGCCGACACCTTTTCTGTAATGCTGTTTTGGACAAATATGAAACTTTACCTGAAGTCAGAATTTTCATTTCTTAAGATTCCTGTGTTGATGACAACATGTTTAATAGTTTTCTAGTGGTTTTTATCGGTAAAATTCCGAAATATTTGTTGTTTTGTTACAGACAATTTCAAATCGCGTCTTTCAAAAAAACAACGGCCACAAACACAACGAACCGTTTAACCAAAAGGGGGGTAATTGTCTTGTTCAGTCTCGCGATGGCTGCACACTTTCAAGCTATCCGATAAATCCCTGAAGCTGGCGATAGCACGTGGCTGACAAAAATGCAAAATGACAGATTTTTTTCTTTTTTATTTCATCAAATAAGCAGATAATTTTACTTTTACATTCTTTCAACACAACCTCAACCCCCTACGAATATTGGGATCGCCGAAGTCAACCATGGCAACCGATCTCGAGCATGCGCAAATATATTTTCATCCCATTGGACTTTCGTCGGTTCAGTGCATCACTAGTTAAACAATGGCGGATAGTGAATTCCGTCCTGACGACATAATGAAAATCAGATTATTGAACAAGGAGGCGGGTAAGGAATTCACTTTGGTGAATTAGTTTCCTCCATATATTATAACCAATAATTTTCATCAAGATTTCTGATACATAGATCTGGATTGATTGTTGGCATACAATCAATATTGAATAATGTAGGCTAGTCTGCAATATTATATATATGTTGAGCAGGTTGGGGAAAGTCGCTGATCGACGGGTTGTCCATCGATCAACGGATAAACCGTCAAACGACGGAGAATAGAGCCCGTCAATCGGTGGGTAAAGTTTGGACAAAAATGACAATTTCCTCTCTGTCTGCCCTCATTCGCGTTTTCGCTGATCTATCAAGTTCTACGACAACAGTGCCTGCCCCAAGCTTGTTGTTAATGGCTAGTTCTACCTTCAAAGTCAACTCGCTGCGTGCGCCAAAGCCGGTGAAATTTATGTCTTAAAAGTCTAAAAAAAATTGCGCCATTTTGAGCATGTGTTTTAAAATAAACCGATATATCTACTCACATGCTTCACCTATCCACGTGTAGTGCACGCTCTGTAGTTTCCAAAAATGACCACAAAGCGTTAATCCATGCCCAAGTAAGGCGGAAATTGTCGAAAGAACTGGGAACGACATCTACCAAAAATGGTACAGCAAAGCTCAACTGAGGTCAATCAGAAGAGTGACAGGAAGTTCCATGTATTGTTAGTGTTGCACTCCTCCAGTTGTTCAACAATTTACACCTTACTTGGGCAAGAAATCATCAATTTCACCGGCTTTGGCGCACGCAATAGAAATTGCGTCATTTGTTGACATAAAAGTTTCAAACCTGCACCAGGACATCGAGATCCTGAAAAAATCAGCCTTCACTTTTCCTCCCAGCGCCGCCATATAAGTGAAATAATCTTAAGCGTGGCGTAAAACACAAACAACCAACCGACCATCTTATTCCTCCAATCTTAATCACAGGTTAAATTTATGCAGAGTTACATGTACTTTGCTATTGCATTATGCTAAGCTATTCAACGATCAAAACAGAAGCAGTCAGAATTATTCTGACAGATTGGTACTGAGACTTTGTGATACATACGGCCCAAGTTACTCCGAATAATACATCCAGCGTCAGCAAACAAGTTCTGCAAACCCTCTCCTTACACGATCGGGGGCCTCCATGGCACGTAGTTAGTAGTTAGAGCGTTGGACGCTCAATCCTAACAGCCTTCCACCAAAGGGTTGCAGGTTCGAATCCCACTCAGTCCAAAAATTGGAAAATTTTCTGACTGGGTTTTCACTCGAACAACCTATGTGGGATGGTTGCCAGTTACCAGCAGAAGGTCGTGGGTTCCCTCCGGGCATAGAGCCCGGTTTCCTCACACAATAAAACTGGCAACGCCACCATATTTTTAAGTGAGATAATCTTGAGTGCGGCATAAAACACCAAACAATCAATCAACAAAGAAAGAGATGGACCCAAAAGATACCATATTTCGTTCCCCTGGTACCATCGTAACTTTGGTGGTTTACTCTGATGACAATTGGCATTTCAAGTTCTATTTAGTGCCAGTATTTTATATTCTAAATTCTTAAAATATTTTAAATTAGCATTTCTAGATCTACTCTTTTAGATTTACCAGGATTGAAAGTCAGAAACCGTTTTTTTTTCTGCATTTTTAAAAATAACTTATCTTATAGGCAGAGAGAACCAAACGGAAATTATATGAATGCATCAGAGCTCAATCATAATCTATGGTACAAGTTCTTATCTGTTTTTTGTTGACTTTGCTAATCGTGGAAAGATTATATTTGTTAATTTCACCAGCACCATTTAATTTTGAGAATCAAGGCACTGTCAACAACATGAACAACACACTAACGATTGATTTTTTTTTTGGTTATTAATATTTTCTTTTTACTTACCCATTTGTTATTCAAGTACGTAATTAAACATTTACACATGTATTATATAAAATTCTTGTAATTCAAAACATGTGTTCAGTTTTTCTGCTTATAATGCATGTAAAGAGTAAATGATAAAGTGTTATGTAAGTTACAGTTAGTTTTATTTCATGTCTGCCTAAGGATTATGGGTTGATTTTTGTGAGGAATTTGCAATCTGGATGGATTCCCTAAGTAATTTGACATAGTGAATTATGTTAAATTTCGGGGAAAGGCAACAATGTTTCCCACCAAATTAGCCATCTAGGATCAAATATATTTCATCAATATTACATTGTAACTTAATTTAACTGTGGTTAAATTTTGGTGAAAGGCAACAATGTTTCCCACCAAATTAGCCATCTAGGAGCAAATATATTTCATCAATATTACATTGTAACTTAATTTAAACTGTGGTTAAATTTTGGTGAAAGGCAACAATGTTTCCCACCAAATTAGCCATCTAGGAGCAATTATATTTCATCACGATTCCATTGTAACTTAATTTAACTGTGGTTAAATTTCGATGAAAGGCAACAATGTTTCCCACCAAATTAGCCATCTAGGAGCAAATATATTTCATCAATATTACATTGTAACTTAATTTAACTGTGGTTAAATTTTGGTGAAAGGCAACAATGTTTCCCACCAAATTAGCCATCTAGGATCAAATATATTTCATCAATATTACATTGTTAATTTGTAACTTAATTTAACTGTGGTTAAATTTTGGTGAAAGGCAACAATGTTTCCCACCAAATTAGCCATCTAGGATCAAATATATTTCATCAATATTACATTGTAACTTAATTTAACTGTGGTTAAATTTCGATGAAAGGCAACAATGTTTCCCACCAAATTAGCCATCTAGGAGCAAATATATTTCATCAATATTACATTGTAACTTAATTTAACTGTTAACTTATCTCCATACATGTAGTTCATTTACACTTTAGTCTACACGATATTCCTCGCGTCAGTTTGTTTAAAGTTAGAAAATTAATTAAATATTAATTAGCTCAGATGACTTGAGCATTTGTTAGAATTTTTAACTATCAGTACATGTAGGTAGAAATCGATCAAGTAACGAGAATGGTGTGTTTTTTTTATCAGGCTAAAAACAGAGGATTGTGGGGAGGAAGAAATGGATGGCGGAGAAATGAGGCCCATAGACCCCAACTATGATTTTGGAGAAAAACGGGTAAGAAGAAAAAAAGTTAAGTTGTTTGAAGACTGGGGTTTTCATCAAGTAATTTCTCCACCTGTTAAATTAAAATCAATGCAAGAATTTTAGTCACAATTCAGTTCTGTTTCTTTAGATTTCTGACTGGGTTTTCACTCGAACCATGTGGGATGGTTGTCAGTTACCAGCAGAAGGTCGTGGGTTTCCTCCGGGCATAGAGCCCGGTTTCCTCCCACAATAAAACTGGCAACGCCGCCATATAAGTGAAATAATCTTTAGCGCAGAATAAAATACCAAACAATCTGGCAATCAATATGTTTCTTAAGAATCATATTCTTACCTGTTGCTACAAATAAAGGGCAAATTATTCTTGATATATTTTTTATACACCCGCTCTTAAAGCGGGTGTATATTGGTATACCGTTGTCCGTCTGTCCGTCCGTCCGTCTGTCCGTCCCGGATTCGTGTCCGCTCCATAACTTAAAACCTATTGCCTGAATTTAGTTTTTTTCTTCTGATATATGTAGCTTATGGGTAGACGGTGTGTCGCGTACCAAAATTAAATTGGAGTCTCAATATTTTTGGCGACCAAAACAGTTTCCAGCCTTTTGGCATTGAGTTTCTCTGGAACTATTCGATGGATTTAATTTTTTTTTTCAGATATAACTAGCTTATGAATAGATGGTGTGTTCTGTACCAAAATTAAATTGGGGTCTTGATATTTGCGGTGACCAAAACGGTCACCAGCCTTGTGACATTCAGTAAACCCAGAACTATTGCATGGATTTTGAAAAATTTTTTAGTTATAACTGGCTTATGAGTAGATGGGGTGTTCTGTACCAAAATTAAGTTGAAGTCTTGATATTTGCGGCGACCAAAACAGTCACCAGCCTTTTGGCGTTGAGTTTCTCTGGAACTATTCGATGGATTTAATTTTTTTTTTTTAGTTATAACTGGTCTATGAGTAGATGGTGTGTTCTGTACCAAAATTAAGTTGGAGTGTTGATATTTGCGGCGACCAAAACAGTCACCAGCCTTTTGGCATTGAGTTACTCCGTAATTTAATATTTCATGGATTATAATTTTTTTTCTTCTAATATATGAAGTTTATGATTAGACGATGTGTCCTGTACAAAAATTGAATTGGGATCTCTATATTGGGATCTTGACAAAAAACAGTCACCCAGCCTTTAGGCATTCAGTAATTGAGGAAATGGCTTTTATTCTGTCTGTGGTTTCACAGAATAGCTTAGTTATATCCAAACAACTTATTTGATAACCAAGGTGACCAAATGAGTTGCGACCTTCTTTCTATTGTCTAATCTGTAATTAAATGAAATTGCTGTTGTATGCCTATATGTAGTGTAGACACTTTTGCAAGTAGCTTTGGTACAGCTTTCAGATATAGGTAGCAGGTTATAGGTATGTGATCTGTCAAATACTAAAATTCACCAAGCCCCAGTCTTATTTAGGTGACTGAAAGATTCTACCAGCCAAAATTCTGTTTAAAGCATGTCTTTTATATTGAATATTAAGACAGTGTGCTACAATGAATTTACCCTTGCGGGCGTATTATGAGTTTCTTAAACTCTTGTTATTTTTTGCTTTCCTCACAATTTCCTTGTTTTGTGATTTTTTGACATGTATGAGTTAACTGTTTTTATTTCCCTGAAAATGTTGAAGGTGGCTGGACCAGGTGAACATAAACTACAGTTCAGTTATGCTTTTTGGTTCTCGAGAAGAATTCATGGTAAACAGGTGACCACATCAAGTTATGATCAGAATTTAAAACAAGTGGGATCATTTGCTTCCGTAAGTACGGTCTGTGAACAGCTGTCAACACAACGCAGCAGGCAATCGATCTCCCACAGTCAGCTCATTAGTATCACTAATCGGTTCTTTGTCCCTCAATCACAACAAACTAACATTTGGCCAGCTTTATAATGTGACCATAGCTGAAAAAAAATGTGACTTAATTTCATGTGATTTACGGTAACCAACCATTCACTCCTAACTACTGAGTATGTAAGAATCTAGCATACACTGTAGCTGCATGTAGTCTAGATTCAAACTTTCCTCTTTTAAGTGGCATGAACTGCCAAAATGTTGATAGTTTGACGTTAAAACAAAATGTTGAAATCCCGGTTATTTAAATTTTGTTTACTTTTCGAACACGTTTGCGGTTCGTACAGGCTGTATACCATATGGATTTTTCTCATTTCAATGCCAATCATTTAGTTTTTCGATGGCCTTCAAAGCCTCTTACTTTCGTGACGATCACAAATTATGAAAAAAGTGTGAATTTCGGCAGCTTACGCCACTTTAAGGATTTCAGCTTCTCTATGGTGCTAAATTAGCCATAATCTTTGTTATTTCATTTCGCTCAGACCCATTTCTATATATTTAACTAAAAAACCTGTGTTGACAGGGAAAATGTTCTTGTCTAAAATAACCATGGAGACAAGTTTCTAATTGTATTAAAAAGAAGTATATCATTTAGACCGTTCTGTATTAATATAATATGTGTGTGCTGTCCAAAGCATAGCAAATTTGCCTTAGCTTTTAGCTATCAAATAATTGTTTTATCCAATGAACTATATGCGTGGAATGGAGGTCACGTGGTGCTTGATTTGCATCGAATGCCGCCATTACTAGGAGATAGTGCAATTTCGATCCAGATCTGTTATGCACGCGCGCTTTAACTATCAATGGCGGCACATTTTCCACAGTCAGCCAATGAGACGTGTCCATTCCACACATATAGTTCATTGGTTTTATTCTTTTGATTTATTGATGTTATTTTATTTAACCTAATTGTTGTTTCTGTAGGTGGAACAATTCTGGGAGTTATACAGTCATACTGTGAGACCTAGTGATTTGTCTGGACATAGTGATTTTCATCTCTTTAAGGAAGGAATAAGACCCATGTGGGAGGTAAATACCACAGCTAATATTCTATTCTTCTGAAGCATCCAGTTAAAGGGGCATGAGCTGCCAAAATGTTGATATTTTGAGGTTAAAGCAGAATGTTGAAATTATCAGCTAGTTTTCTCAAGACGTATGATTCAGAAGCTTTTTAGTGCTTCTAGCCTCGAAAATGTACGATAAAGTATTGTTTTGAACTATCAAAGCCACCATATAAGTGAAATAATCTTTGAGTGCAGCGTAAAACATCAATCAATCACCCAAATAAGCTATGACGAGAGGATGCAATGGTTCTATGGGTACATACTTGTACATCCATCCAGGATACTGAAATAGCTTGTCTTAAATAACTATTTCCACTTTCTCCACAGAAATGACATACTTTTGTATCTTGAACATGTTAAATTGCTGGATTTTTGGGTGTCCAATTAGGATGAGTTTTGACCCCAAGGGGCCCAAAAGACTCATGCACAACCCTCTGGTTGAACCTTGTATGAGTATCCAAATCGACACTTCGCTTTTGTTGTTTTTCCACCGAGAGAATTTACATCAGTATTTACATCGACAAGAAAGTTTTAAGGAGTAAAGTTGTGCCCAGTCGGTTACAGAATATTCCTAGCGCTCGTCTTTCGTGAAGAGAACCAACTATCATACAGCCAACGTTAAAGCTACTGTGACATCATTTTCTGTCTGTATAACCCATAAGTATGGGGACTAGTAATACTATTTCCTTATGGATACTGAAATTTAAACTGTCGTCAATCAAACAAGATTACTTGACTGAAACACAGATATGAGTAGGGTAAAAGATAACTAATACTGGGCCCTGTCTTGCAAACCCGGCGTAAGTTAAGTTGGGCATAAATCAACTATAGTAACTTGCGCCCTGGATGCAACTGTCAATATTGTAGGCCTATGCAACAATTTACCCCAGCAGAATGGTAACTGATCTGATACCAAAGGCAAACATAGTTTTAGCCTGGGGTGTGTCTTGTCCAAAGTCAATATGAGACACTCTTGAATTTGTCAAATAGATATGACAGATACAAAAACAGATCATTTGAGACTCCCACTTTGTGTCAGGGTGAACTTTATTGTGGATTTCTCCATTTTTGGTTGATAGAAAATAAAATAACATAAAAGTCTCACAAACCAATGGAATGGACCTTTTGTTTCAGGATGATGCAAACAAGGCTGGAGGTAAATGGATTATAAGGTTAAAGAAAGGTCTGGCATCAAGGTGCTGGGAAAACATTATATTGGCTATGTTAGGTGAACAGTTTATGGTTGGAGAAGAAATTTGTGGAGCTGTGATCTCTATTAGATATCAGGTATGGAGTTATTGTTTCAAAGCTATAATATTTTCAACAATATTTTAAGCAATAAGCCCAGTTTCCTCCCCCACTAAACCTGGCAACGTGGCCATATACATTTAAGTGAAATAATCATGAGTGCGGCGTAAAACATCAATCAATCCATCAACATTATTTTAACTGTTTGTAATATATTTTTTTTCAAATTCCTTTACCACTGAAAAGCGATAGGAGAATTTGCCATTCCAAATGGGATCAGAATACATTTTGTGAAATACTTATTACTTTCAAGTGATCAATGAGAATATCAATTTGTCAGCCTTGTTTTCTAACCCAATTAAAGCAGCTTCTCACAAAAACGGCCAGCCAAGTTCTGGCGAGGAAGTGGCTGGTGAATGATTTCAATTGAAAGTTTGGTAAGAAAGGGTATTTAACCTCTAATTATTATTCTGTATATCCATCTAGGAGGACATTTTATCTCTGTGGAATAGAACTGCTAATGACCTTCAGACAACCTCTAGAATACGAGATACATTAAAAAGAGTTCTCAACCTTCCCCCAAATACTATTATGGAGTATAAGAAACATACAGATAGTCTCAAGTAAGTATACTTAAAGGCCTTTTGTATTATTTTCTTCAAATGTCTTTGCGAGGCCTCCGTGGCTCAGTAGGTAGAGCGTTGGACGCTTAATCCGAAAAGCCTTCCACCAATGGGTTGCGGGTTTGAATCCCACTCAGTCCAAAAATATTGGAATATTTTCTGTCTGGGTTTTCACTCGAACAAACTATGTGGGATGGTTGCCAGTTACCAACAGAAGGTCGTGGGTTTCCTCCGGGCATAGAGCCCGGTTTCCTCCCACACTAAAACTGGCAAGGCAACCATATAAGTGAAATAATCTTGAGCGCGGCGTAAAACACCAAACAATCAATCAACCAATCAAATGTCTTTGTCAAACCAAATAAAACATTGATGATATTTTGGAGTGGATTTTTAACTCAATCGCCTTATGTGGAAGAGTTGCCAATTAATTGCCAAAGCTGGGGGTTTCCTCCTGGCAAAGAGCTTTGTTTTCTCTCCCAGTAAACCTGGAAATGCGGCCATTTAAATGAAATAATCTTAAGTGCAATGTTAAACATCAATCAATCAATTAAAAAGTTGAGTCTCTTTCCAACTTAGTCAGTAGAGGGATAGGATGGGTCACAAGTCAAATCCAACTCAGTGCAAACAAATAAACGGAAAAAAATTCTTAGTGAGCTTTCACAGGCTTGACCTATGTTCTTGGTGGAAAGCAAGGGGCAAAGTCTAAGTTGTCTAGAGTGATAGTCCCTCTGTCAAACAAGGCCTTCCATTGATGAGACGCAGGTGTGAATCCCACTCCAACCAAATAAAGTTTTGGAAATTTCTGGGTGGATATTTCACTCTAACACTGTATGTGGATGTGTTGCCAGGTACTTTCTGAAAGCAAAGAGCTCGCTTGCATCTCCATTGAACTCAAGAACGCTGCCATATAAGGGAAATAATCTTTAATTTGGTGTATAACATCAATCACATTTTCTGAGATTGACATTAATTTTCTTTTTTCTTTCTTTCAGAGACAACTACAGTTTTAGAAATACAGATGTGTTCATGAGATAGCATTGAAAATCAAAAGACAATTTAATCTCTCCAGCTCCCAACCTTCTGCTATTGTCTCGTTTGATTCTTTTGAGTCCCTTGGAGCATATTATGATACATTTACTGAAAATGGCTCGAAAATGTGGCTCTAAATCAACTCTAGTCAAAGTTGCCAACATATTCCCATCGCCTTACATTGTTTCTGCCATCAAATGCTACATAATCTCCCTGAAAGACTTCTGATTTTTACTTGATCATCCGACCCGGAAAAGTTTTCCTCCTGCAGAGAGCCTGGTTCCTCCCCCCATTAAATTTGGCAGTGTGGCATAAAACATCAATCAATCTACCTTCTGAAGGTACCAGCGGAAGGTTTGTGGGTTTCCTCCGGGCAAAGAGCCCGGTTTCCTCCCACAATAAAACTGGCAACGCCGTCATATAAGCGAAATAATCTTGAGCGCGGCGTAAAACACCAAACAATCAATCTACCTTCTGAAGGATGATTTGTCTTCCCCTATGTGATGATTGCCTGTTTCAAATTGTCTTGAACCCCCCCCCCCCCCCCCCCCCCCCCCTCTCCCTGCTATACATTTGTTTTGTTTTTAGTATCTCAATGTTCATGTCTATGTGCGTCATGCTTGCAGTAGGCGACTTTTTATCTTTCGTTTTAAAATAAATCACAACAATTTGAGTTTCACAAACCGCAGAGTATTTTTTTTTTCTGAATAAAACTGTTTTATTATTTTGGAATAAAAGCATACTGTATTTAACTGATTTGAAAACACCATAACTTGTATTTTAAATAAGGTAGAAAGGACAGCTTTAGACTTCGCCTAGTTGTTTGCTTCAATGCATAGAAAATGGTTTGTAATATGTGTTTATTTGATTGCCCTATATGGAATGGTTGCCAGGTAGTCAATTAGGTCAGTCCCCCCAAACAAAGAGCCCAGTTTTGTCACCCACAAAACCTGATAACGCTGCCATATAAGTGAAATAATGCAGCCTAAAATACCAATTGATCAATCAATGAAATATAGCAACGGCGTCCTGGTGGGATTTCCCCCAAAATCTGCCCTCACTTAACATGGTAACGGTGCCCTGGTGCGATTTCTCCCTAAGTCTGCCCTAATTGGTGGGGTTTCTCCAAAAGTCTGGGGGCCTCTGTGGCTCAGTAGGTACAACGTTGGACGCTCAATCCGAACAGCCTTCCACCAATGGGTCGCGGGTTCGAATCCCACTCGGTCCGAAAAATAATTGGAAAATTTTCTGACTGGGTTTTCACTCGAACGACCTATGTGGGATGGTTGCCAGTTACCAACGGAAGGTCGTGGGTTTCCTCCGGGCATAGAGCCCGGTTTCCTCCCACAATAAAACTGGCAACGCTGCCATGTAAGTGAAATAATCTTGAGCGCGGCTTAAAACACCAAACAATCAATAAATCAATCTCCAAAAGTCTGGGGGGCCTCCGTGGCTCAGTAGGTAGAGTGTTGGACGCTCAATCCGAACAGCCTTCCATCAATGGGTGGCGGGTTCGAATCCCACTCAGTCCAAAACAAAATTCGAAAATTTTCTGACAGGGTTTTCACTCGAACGAACTATGTGGGATGGTTGCCAGTTACCACCGGAAGGTCGTGGGTTTCCTCCGGGCATAGAGCCCAGTTTCCTCCCACAGTAAAACTGTCAACGCCGTAAAACACCAAATAATCAATCCACACCCAGCCCTTACTTGACATAGCGATGGTGCCTTAGTGAGATTTCTTCGGCACTCAGCCCTTACTTAACATAGCGATGGTGCCTCGGTGAGATTTCTTTCGCTGTAGTCTTGAACTTACGACACAATAATAAGCAGACACAAACACCTTTGTTTTCAAAGTTTCCAAAATCTATATTAAGCACATTCTGTACAGGATTGAGCTTTCTCATTAGATAAGCAATTAAAACATAAATTAGGAGATACCATATTGGGGATTTCTTAACAGAAAAGTACAAGAATAAAAATCCTCAACAGAATGACAAACAGCAATCTGACTAAAGTCGAGATGCTCATTGAGAAGGTCTTTTCAATAAGCATCTCGACTTTAGTCAGATTGGACAAACAGAATATTTACAGGGAGCAGATTTATGGTTCAGTTATACATTGTATTATAGAAACGGATGTACATCGTAAAAAAGGCTCTTATCGACATTTTTTATTTTCGCTTGAGGAGTATAAAAACCTTTTCTTTCACATTGTATAAGGCAGTTGCCACTTAATTTGCCTCTAACATAACGTCTAAGATTCTTCATTAAACACTTAAGAAATTAAACACTTTCACAAAATTAAATCAGTAGCTACCTTCATCCCTAGTCGAAATAATTACTGTGGCATAAAACATGAATCAGTATTATACTCTTATACATATCTCTGGTTTGGGGCTTAATCACGCTTTAAACAGAACATTGGGCTAAGGATTACAAATTCGAATTCCGCTCCGTCAAATCCGAAATTTCGGTGATTCATTTGCAGGTTAAACGTTCTTTGGGCCATTTAACGAAACTGTGGTACGATCAATCGCAGTCGCCATTACGTATCTTTTCACAATGGTATCCAATGGAAACATGTTACATTTGCGATGGGACTCCTTTGTGAAATAGGGGCTCGTTTCACAAAGCAGTCGCATCGCAAACGAGGCGTAGTTGCCAATGGATACGATGTCGAAGAGATACAACGTCATTGCAACTGCGATTGATCGCACTGTGCGACGGCCTCGTGAAACGGCCCCCTGATCCCAAAGCGAAATAGTCTTCAGTATGAAGTAAAACATCTTACAATCAACCCTTAGATGCTACTTTAGGTCTCAGCCAAAGCACCAATTTCACCAGCCACGAAGGGTTTGATTTTGTGATTAATTATTGATTTCATATACTGGTTATTTAACATATTGGAACATTTTCTTTATTTTCAAAATAGTATTTTTCTCCATCAATTGAATATAACAATTGGATCATTATAAATAGTAGGCCAATTCTATCAGCCAAAAGTCACCAAGGCGTCATTTGAATATTGGCCATGGGACACATGGACACGTCTGGTCTGTCTGTCTGTCTGTCCGTGTGTTTGCTGATCTGAAAGCTGTGCAGATTCATAATGGCAAAGATCCATTTTTTCGCTCAGCTTTCATCCACCATCTCTTTAGGAGATCTCGAAGTACATGTAGTGCTGTGGAACAGAAGAAATTGAGACAATCTTTCAAAATAAAAATGAACAGCAACTTTCAAATGAACAAATGTGGTTCAGTCGACAGGGCGACAGTCTCTTAGTTCAACATAGGCATTCCATCGAGGAGCCGCTGGTTCAAATCACACTCAGAGCAAATTTAAAAACTGATCCTTATAGGTCTCCCCATAATATGGAAGTTACCAGGTACTCATCGAATGTCGGGGGGTTTCCTCTGTGGTATGAGCCCAATTTCCTCCCCCACAAAACCCCAACAGGCCGCCATAAAAGTGAAGTGATCTTGAGTGTAGCGTAAATCATCAATCAATCAATCAAAGATCTCATACTGCATCAGCTCTAGTTCCTTATGGACTCCTTCAGTAGGCCCAGTAATGTCCAAGTCATTTATACGTAAATATACGGAAGCGTATTAGGGCCAGGTGAAAAAAATTCTTTATAATTCGGAGTTAAAGATTTTTTTTACCTGGCCCTAATACGCTTTCGTATAAATACCCTTTCCACCGACCTATTCTAAAAAATTAGAATTTAAGGATTTTTCTACCACCAAGTTTGCTTTAACCTTGCTTACTGCCATCCGTTGAAAACATTGAATCGAATTGGGTCGCGCCTTTTTATCTTCGAGTGCTCGGTTTGGGAATGAAAGGCTCGTTACTTATTATAAACGTACGGCGTTAAGTCCCATTCCATAAGATAAAAGGGATCACTTTGTGTTAGTTACCCATTTGATGGTACCCAGGCTTTTGTACATATTAAAGTAGCGTGATCTGCCAGAATTTTGACAGTTTTAGTTAAAAACAATGTTGAAATTATCGGTTATTTTTAAGACAAAGAAATCAAAAGCTTTTTAGTGCTCTTAATATGGAGAATGTACGCGAAAATAGCGGTTTATTATACTCCAGGCTTAGAATGAATGAACGTTCGTCCCGTTTATTTAAATTCTAATTACTTTTCGGGCACCATTTTTTTATATTAATTTTCTATTTTTCCAAGTAAATCAATTGGTTCTTCAATGAACACCAAAGTCTTATGCTCAGAATCTATTAAATAAGTACGAATATACATATATGCAACATTTCAACATGATATTACATAATTTAGCCGTTATTTATTTATTAGTTCTTGCAAATATTTGAATAAAACTCACCAAGAGAAAGGCAGAGGCCAACATCAGGGCTTTGTTGTTTGGAAGGAGAGCCGGAGGGACTGGAATTAAGAAAGTACAAATACAATGCAATATCACAACAACGCAATACCAGAGTTTTAAAAACATTGTTTTTATATAAAATAGAGTAAGACTATTATCCAAATTCAAAGGCTAAACCCTTTTTTTTTTTAAAATAACACTGCTCAAACAAAGCCAGTTTTTGCGGTGTTTATTCCATTAAAACGCAACATGTAAATCGAGTAAACCAACAAAATCTTTAGCAAATAACTGAATTGTGACAACCAGTTTGCATCGTCTAGATGTTGACAAAAATTTAAAAGACCTCCTCGATGAAAAAAAAAATCTTTAAAGGGGCATGAGCTGCAAAAATGTTGATATTTTGACGTTAAAACAGAATGTTGAAATTATTGGCTATTTTTCTCAAGACGTATAATTCAGAAACTTTTTAAGTGATTCTAGTCTCGAAAATGTACGATAAAGTATTCTTTTGAACTAACTTTGGCTTAGAATGAATGAATGGTTGTCCCGGTTATTTAAATTTTGTTTACTTTTCGAACACGTTTTCGGTTTGTACAGGCCACATACTGTATGGATTTTGCTCATTCCAACACCAATCATTTGTTTTTTTATGGCCTTCAAAGCCTCTTACTTTCGTTACGATCAGAAATTATGAAAAAATTGCAAATTTTGGCAGCTCATGCCACTTTAAACTTGGAAACTCCGATAAAAGTATGTTCAAAGCTTACATATAACTTCAAAATATTCATGATCACAGTTGATGCCATCAGGTCTTTCTCCTCCCCATCTCTTTGTCACATATCCCATCTCTTTAGTCTCGGTCGAATCCATAATCTGTCCAAAACCAAATATTGCATAAGAAATATATCGGCATTTTATGTCAAACAACTAAAGTACAAAATAAAACCAAACTGTTAACAGTCTTCCGTATAATCAGTTTCATTTCAGTTCACACCTGAAATATGGTCCAAAGATAAAATAAAAAATATTCTGAATGGATTTTTCACTCGATCTAGTTGACAGATACTCGCCGAAGGTCGGTGGTTTCCTCCTGACAAAGAGCCCGATTTCCTCCCCCAACTAAATCTGGCAAAGCGGCCATATCAGTCAAATAATTTTTCATGCGGCGTAAAACATCGATCATTCCGTTCGTTGCATAACGAGTATATGGGCCGGTTGTTCAAATTAAAATTATAAGCTTAACCGTAAGTTAATAAAATGACATGGCCTAACAAAGAAATTCATTTGTGACACGATGTCATGACATCTAACCTGTCGTTAAGCTAACGGCGCTTTGAACAACCGGCCAAATGACGTTATCCCCGATCGACAGTTTGCCACTATATACGCGTAATTTTCGCCACCGTGTGCTTCCGTTGCATTTTAAAATATATTAAAACTCTAAAAAAAAAATTGTAATTTTAACAAGTACTCTTATTATTATTACGGTTTTATTCATCTTCAGATTGAGAATCACAATTCATTTCTTGGCCATCTCACTCTCATGAAATGTTGCTCTCCTTGACTTTCGAGCTTTTAACGATGGGCCGGATCAAAAGAATGAAAATATTTTGGGGCGCCCTATTTTCTGAGAAAATGGTCCACGGAAATCGGTCTTAGAGTTTTAATGTATATTGGGGAAAATATCACTGGGAGAATGTCGTGTGGGTAAATCAGAGAAAGTCGTGTGTGGAAAATGTCTCTTGGGGGAGAAAGTCGTGTGGGGAAAATGTCTCTTACGGGAGAAAGTCGTGTGGTGAAAATGTCGCTTGAGGGGAATGCCGTGTGGGGAAAACGTAGCTTGGGGAAAACGTCGCATGGGGAAAAAGTCGTGTGGGGAAAATATCACTTGGGGAGAATGTCCTGTGGGGAAAATGTCGATTATGGAGAATTGCGTGGGGGGGGGGGGGATGTCGCTGAGGATACGCTGTGTGCTTTAGTTAAAGATATATTCGTCAAAAATAACCAGCGATCGTTTGACTATAGTAGATTAAATCTGACGTTATTAACACTGAAAACTTACCGGGAATTCCATATCAGTACAACAACGACATGGGCAACATGGTCCTTTGAAAATGGCGATTGGATCCTTCGTCTTGTCGACAACCTCAAACATCGGCTGAGTGCAACTGAATCTGAAATCAAAATTAGATTGAATTGGTGAATTAACCTTTATGGCGGCTTTATTACGTTCCGTAAAAAGGTACGGTGGGGTCGGAGGGAGGGGGGCGGTCTTGGAGAAAAAGCCAGGACTTCCTGTGAGAGATTGGTTAACTGGTTATTTAGCGTTATTAAAGCTATAGGCGTTTTCATACTTAATTTGTTGTTCGGCTGCAATTTTAATCAGTTGGAAAAATTTCCAGCATTTGCAATGTACCACAACTGCGATTCTATGTGTAGTATACTTTAACTACTTCCCCATGCATATAAGTAAAATAATCTGAGGGCGGAGTTAAACATCAGCCAATAAACAACCAATCCCTCAATCGAGGTAGTTTTTCACAGCTCGAAATCTATACACATGTAAGTATCCTTGAAATTGACAAATCTGCGATAATAATTTGTCAGATTCTCTTACATTTGTACGATGGCGCCGATTTGATCATTCTTTCTGTCTGAAATGGTCATTCTGTGAGTGCAACAAAAGCAGTCAACGCAGCAACACCAGTCACAGCGGCAGCTAGGACGTGACAGACGCAACACCTCCTCTTCTTGAACGTTCCATATAGAGAGACTGAATTGTCGGTGAGGGCCACACAACCATCTACTGCATACGTCAGATACTGTAAGTAAATATATGAACGAGATACTTATTTAGATATGTCTCCATGGTTATTTTAGACCAGAAGATTTTCCCTGTGCCCGTGTGTTTTAGTGATCATAAATATATATATCTACATGCATTACAACAGTTTCACACTACAAGGAAATAAACGAGGAGAATTTGAAAATCAATAATTTTATATAAACATGTCATTTTGGCCAACAAGTTTCCAACTATGCATACCATGCATGTAAAGTTTTTTGGGTTCATTTCGGTAAGGTCCTTTGTGCAGTGGTAGAGCGATAGAGACTAGCGTCAATACATTTGACCTTATGGTGGGTCATTGGATCGAATCCCACTCAGTCGAAAGAAAAATAATCACAACGTTTCCTCTGGATTGCAAGATGGAATGATTGATATTTAGGTAACCAGGAAAAGTCGCTGGTTTCTTCTATGCAGGTAGCCCGCTTTTATCATCCACCAAACACCGCCATATACGTGAAATAATCTTGAGGGGTGTAAAACGTCAATCAACCTATCAATCATTTGAAGTATATAACTACTGGTTTCAAGCATTAGTTACGGAAAAATATGGCGAGCAAATCTTTTAAGTTAAAATTTAAATAAAGAATGAGTTAGCCATAAACCAAGTTTAGTACTCCATATTTTTTAATGATGTACAATGTATAGGGAATGAAAACTCGACAATGAATTTTGTAAACAGCCATGTAATAGGCGATTTTTTTATCCATGCAATTTTAACTCAACTTCATATCTCACATTTCGTAAGAAAGTGGTATTTTATAAACTACACTGTGAAATGAAGAATATATCAAAATTAAATAAGTATTTGGTTCTTTTAGAAAGAAAAATTTATTAAGGAGACTGACAGAAAACAAGGCGCAGATTCCTTACAAACTCTTTAAATGTAGGCTACTTTTTAGCCGGAGAATCGATTTGCGGACAATTCGTCCTAGATTGATTATTGTTTTCTATTTTCATCTGTGAAATAAAAGCAGAAAACACCAAACACTACCAGATGGATCGACCCCCCCCCCCCCCCCCCCCCCATGCCGAAAAATATGGGCTCTGCCGAATTTGTTTTGTTCGAATATGAGGTGCCATCATCAGGGAGTGTTAGATTCTCAGCACCACACAGATCAATTTATCCCTGTGTGGACTGACAGACGTAAACAAAATTACAAATGATTTTCTCTAATTACTCTTTTGATGTAAATTTTTGAAAAAAATCGACCTACGACTTTCCATCTAAAGTCTATTGACTATTTAGAAGGAGTCATTGAAAAATGAAAACAATGTCTGGCTGTATGCCCCTTTATTTCTCTTACCTTCGCCTCCGTAAAACAAGATGTCCTCTCCATCGTTAAAAATGGTAAAAGTACTTCCGCTCCCGCAGTTGCCTGAAGACAAATATATCAACTAAAATGTTACATAATATGAGTAGCCCAGAAATCTTGTCCGTGTGGGTTTTCTTTATTTCTATATTACCAAACGTTAGGGAGTGTATATGTTAAATTCGCAGTACCATAGAGGCTGATTGATTGCGTTGATAATATGAGGCGGTTTTGAAATAATCCCATCGCATAGAATGTCATGAGCTGTCAACTTTAATTAAAAAAAAAAAACAATTTAAAAAAACCCAGAACCAGCAAATAAATAAACTAAAAAGAGCCCCCCCCCCCCCCCCCCCCCAAAAAAAAAAAAAAAAATAAATAAATGAATAAATAGGAGCTTTTTGTGGGCCTCAATATAGAACCGTAAAACGTGAACATTCTGGTTATATGAACTTTGTTCGTCTTCGGCTCGAAAATGTTACTTTTATTTACAGATATTTTCTTTTATTTCAACGTCAGTCAGGAACTTCAAGTACTGACATTCTCTCAACATTAAAAAATCACTAAAAAGGAATCAGAGTTTCGACGACTTATTCCACTGCTCTATAATTAGTTCTTATTTATCCGGTTGGCATAACTCCAGGAATATTTGCAATGAGATCTGGGTCGCCGAGGGTAACAATTGTCATGCTTAGTGCTTGAGGCCTGACAACCCGGTGAGTGCAGAGATACATAAACAAACGTTTTGACCACACGTTATACACGCCTAGACTATAGAAAATAACTTAGTAACTCTGATGTACGTATATAAATGATATACCTCTTTTTAACACAATTAGAAACTTGTCTCCATGGTTATTTTAGACAAGAAGATTTTCCATGTGGCCGTGTGTTTTAGTGATCATAAATTAAAAATTAGCAATCTGTAGCCTAGCTATTGGGTTGGCCAATTCATTTTAACCTAGCTTAAAAAAAACAACTACTTGTTGAATTTTAATTTAAAAATAAGCAAATTTTTATTTTCGTCTTGGTCTTATCATGTTACTTTAAAAAAGTTCAAGAAATATAATAGAGACCCCTTTTAATATGTTTAAAGTGGCATGAGCTGCCAAAATGTTGATATTTTGTTGAAATTATTGGCTATTTTTCTCAAGACGTATAATTCAGAAGCTTTTTAGTGCTTCTAGTCTCGAAAATGTACGATAAAGTATTGTTTTTAACTATATTTGGCTTAGAATGAATGAATGGTCGTCCCGGTTATTTAAATGTTGTTTACTTTTCGAACATTATTTCGGTTCGTATAGGCCTCATACTGTAGAGATTTTCCGCTTACCAACGCCAATCATTTAGTTTTTCGAGTCGTGACAATCGTGACAATCAGAAATTATGAAAAAAAGGGTGAATTTTGGCTGCTCATGCCACTTTAATAAGGCGTCGGATAAATATAAAAACATGTATTCGGGAAAAGCGTACAAATGTCATATTATATATCTAAAACACACGGTAACAAAAACAATCTTGACTAAAATAACCATAGAGACAAGTTTCCAATCGTGTTAATAAGAGGGGGCATGTCATTTAGACCTTTATACCCAATCATAGGTCATATTTAATGATTTTCAATAAAAATGAATAAACAGGAACTTCGTTTTATCTTTGTTTTTTTCCGACAAAAATACAGAATTTGTCCCACTGTGAATTGAAGTTGTTTTTCATAAAAACTGCACGAGTTTTAATAACCTAGAGCTTATGAATGCCAATTAATCGATTGATAGACATTGATTGATATTCAAGGGATCTGAAATTGGAAGAAAAAGTGAACTTCAGGAAAATCGAATGGGACAATCAGAATAAAAATGGATGTGGACACGGTCAGAAATTTTACCAATCTAGCTATGTAGTACTCTTTGAAATAATGGGACCATAAAGGTTTGTTGAAAAAACGCTGGGTTGCTCATATAACCTTATAAAGGAGGTTCTAATAAACCTGTATTAGAAGGTCCACAAAGAAACTTAAAAGGTATGGCCAAAGTCCAAAAAACCTAGATTGATTGATTGATTTTTTTGGTGTTTTACACTGCGCTCAAGATTATTTCACTTATATGGCGGCGTTGCCAGTTTTATTGTGGGAGGAAACCGGGCTCTATGCCCGGAGGAAACCCACGACCTTCCGTTGGTTACTGGCAACCACCCCATGCACGCAAAGAACCTAGATGATGTTCCTAAAGAACTGTTTATATATCAAATATGAATAAATCTCTTGAAAATTTAGTTGAGGCTAGAAATTTGAAGTAGATTCTTGATTAGACAATACAACATTGGTAAAACAACGGCAATGCCGAGAGTAACTGCCTGATTTGGGAATCTTAAAGCCCCACTTGCCGCCGTAGCCTGTTAAACATTTGTTAAGAAAACAAATTTACATGAGCTTACTACAACTAAAACCACTAAAATTAAACATAGGGCACATCAAACATGTCCAGTTAGGTTTAGAATATAGAAATGGGGGTTTGTTTACATAGCGGGTACTTGATAAATCTAATTTTCCATTTCAAATCAAAAGTACTAAATGATGCCAAAACTTTCATTTTGGGTAAAAATAGACAGTCCCTAAGTTCTTCTGTCTGGGAAAAATACAGAAAACCGCCCACTGTTTTTTTTTTATGTGAACAGTATTCTGGAATTTCGCGGCAAGTGGACTTTTAAGCGATAGCAAGTTGAAATTCCATCACTAAAAAGGTTGGATGTTGGACTCAAACCAATACAAGCAGTATACTGTCCTCGGTAAAAATGTTTGATTTTGGCTAAAGCGTTACAGAAGTTTATTTTACGCAATCCTGAAAATGTCTGAATTTGTCTTGAACGTTACAGTATAGTTTATTTTACGTAATTCCTAAAAATGTCTGATTTTGGCTAAAACGTTACAGCAGTTTATTTTACGTAATCCCTAAAAATTTGTCTTGAAAGTTACAGCTGTCTATCTGCGACAATAAACGTCTGATTTTGTCTTAGAAGTTACAGCAGTTTATTTTACGTAAAAATGCCTGATTGCGGACGCTGAAGCTATAGCGGTTTATCTTCGATTATATACTGTCCTGGAGCCTGTTTCACAAAGCGGCGTATATAGCGTAATTTTTTACGTAACTGCCGCAGCAAAACCCATATTGTAGAGATACGTTAGTATGAAAGTTACACAAAAAATATATCTACGCCGTTTAGTGAAACAGGCTTTAGTCTTTAATTCTTACAATCTCACCTTCTATGTCCTCCTCTATATTTTGCCTGATGACCAATCTGTTGACATCCTTTAGCACCTCGCATCCTGGAGGTGTAGCCAGGCGATCGAAAAAGGAGAATGGATCGCCTCGTCGACTCTCCTGCAGTTCCATGCCACCCCCTCCTTCACCAGGCTGTTTGGTAACGGCAGCCATTTTACTGATACAAATATATCTTTAAATTGGGACCGTTGATTCTTTGAAGTTCACCGATTAATTCGAATCAAATTTAAAATCCGTCAAAAATTTTGACCAAGAATAGAATAAGACACCTAACAAACTATAGAACTAATCCAAATAAACAGAAATTGTTCCAGAATTAAAAACCACTATTTCGTGCTGTATGTTGGTGGACCCAGCACCGTTCTGAAATAGCATAGGCCTATACAATGATTCTACAGTTATCGAAACTTGGCACCTTTTGAGACGATTTTTTTGTCACAAAGAAATGGTGACGTTAGTTGTTTATTAACCCTCTCTGATTGTCGTAGGAAGAAATCGACAGCTTTAAATTTGCAATAAAAGCTGCACGTATGCCATTATTGCTGTTGGATTTCAAATATAGTTTGTTGTGTTCAGATATTTTTCGTTAGATGACAATTACTGTATCCTTATGGATTTGTTTAGGAAATAAACACGCATTATTCTTTAGAATATTGTTTGACGATGAAAGTGTTAACTGACATGCAAATTAGTCCACGGTTGACGTCAAGCATTCTTTAGACATGCTTTAGTGGGCCTTCCCGTTGTCAGGTGTTAAATCCCCTCTGCATGTCTTTTAAAAAGTCACAAAAGCTCCTTTTAACTTATCAATACCAGGACAGCCGTATATATCGATCATAGAGTACAACACTACACTCGGAACATCCTTCGGCTATCTTCGCTCGCTACCGGTCGGCTTTGACACGCCAGAGGGTATTTCACGCACGTAAATCCCCGAAGTTTCAGAGTGTACAACACTATACATACATCAGGCACTCGGAACATCCTTCGGCTATCTTCGCTCGCTACCGGTCGGCTTTGACACGCCTCGGACAGTCTGCGCTTTCTATACGGTAAATCACCGTATTTTTGGGCTGAATAAAAATGGCGTCGAAAGTAAATATCAAAATGGTTTACTACAGACGAAAAAATAAAATAAAAATAATTATAATTTTATTAATCGCTAATATCATTTATAAAGATATTTGTTTATATATTATATTTAGCCCGGTAAAGCACATGTTGTGTAACGCAAAGAAGAGACGCAGTTTCGGTACATTCCAGGAATCCTCCAATACTTCAATTATAAAACTGATCGCGCCTGAAAGTTAAAAAACAGAGTATTTCGGCCCCTTAAATTATCACGAGGATACGTTCGATGGGCCCTGAAGAGGGTGTGGAAATTGTTCGTTACACGGCTACCTTTTTGGTCGCCACATTCAAAATGACCTGCAGTCTATCAGAGGGTATTTCACGCACGTAAATCCCCGAAGTTTCAGAGTGATACATCAGGTTCACTCTGAAACTTCGGGGATTTACGTGCGTGAAATACCCTCTGGCGTGTCAAAGCCGACCGGTAGCGAGCGAAGATAGCCGAAGGATGTTCCGAGTGACATCAGGTTGTGACTCTAAAAGATTTCCGCGTAATTTGTGTAGAAGTTAAATTTTTTTTAATTATGTCACCGTTTCAACACACGTGAATGGTTGAATGAATTTATGACATTTAAAGTGGCATGAGCTGCCAAAATGTTGATATTTTGACGTTAAAACAGAATGTTGAAACTATTGGCTATTTTTCTCAAGACGTATAATTCAGAAGCTTTTTAGTGCTTCTAGTCTCGAAAATGTACGATAATGTATTGTTTTGAACTAACTTTGCCTTAGAATGAATGAATGGTCGTCCCGGTTATTTAAATTTTGTTTACTTTTCGAACACTATTCCGGTTCGTATAGGCCACATACTATATGGATTTTCATCATTCCAACGCCATTCACATCGTTTTTCGATGGCCTTGAAAGTCTCGTACTGTCGTGACGATCAGAAACTATGAAAAAAGTATGAATTTTGGCAGCTCATGCCACTTTAAAGGCACACACGCCGCGAAAATCCAGAATACTGTTTATATTGCAAAACAGCAGATGGTATTTTTCCTTGACAGAATAAGTTGGGAACTTTCTATTTTTGCCTAATTGTATCATTTTGTATTTTTGATTTGAATTGAAAATTTAATTTGTTGGGTACCCGCTATGTAAATAAACCCCTAAGCATACATGTACATATTTTTAACACTATAATACACGGGCACACGGAAAATCTTCTTGTCTAAAATAGCCATGGAGACAAGTTTCTTATTGTGTTAAAAAGTCGATTATCAAAAAGGAGGCATTGACTTATACTTCTCATTTATCCTTTAAAGTGGCACGAGCTGCCAAAATTCACACTTTTTCATAATTTCGGATTGCCAAGACAGTAAGAGGCTTTGAAGGCCATCGGAAAATTAAATGATTGGCGTTGGAATGAGGAAAATCCATACAGTATGTGGCCTGTACGAACCGAAAACGTGTTCGAAAAGTAAACAAAATTTAAATAACCGGGTCGACCATTCATTCATTCTAAGCGAAATTTAGTTCAAAACAATATTTTATCGTACATTTTCGAGACTATAAGCACTAAAAAGCTTCTGAATTAAACGTCTTGAGAAAAATAGTCAATAATTTCAACATTCTGTTTTAACGTCAAAATATCAACATTTTGGCAGCTCATGCCACTTTAAGTGCCAAAAATTCTAACTTGCCCGAGTGATTGTGATAGTTTTGCTCGGCCGGTGTTAACGTACGAGACGTCGAGACTCATAGGCTACCACACCCAATTTACAATCTCCCTGTCGTTGGTACCGCACAGTGTAGCACCAAACGCATCTTGTGAGGTTTCAGTGTGCAAAATAAACGCTTGCTCGAAGTCCGGATAAACCATCACATTTGATTGGGTCAACCGATCAACTACTTCACTTTAGTAAAGGTCTTACTCCGTTATTTATAATTTCTGACATTAATAGGTCGACCTGGTACCGACCAATAAATATCCAAACATAAATAACGAGGTACCTGTAGACATTTAATGTTATTGAATTACCGATCAACCAAATGATTTAAAATGTCTTGACGAGTTTCAGTCCATGTTATGTTTTGAGATGAGACCATTTTTATATTTTTTAACCACCTTTAACAGTTTTAACACCTTATCTTTTGGGGGAAAATATATTTCCGGTAGTACCCCAGAAAACTTAGAAGTTGACGTAATTTACCTACATTGCAAGGAATTTTGTCTTTCAATGCTTTCCTGGGATCAAGAGAATAACCATTCTCAGATATCATATAACCAAGGTATCGTACATTTCTTTTAAAACGTTCACAGGGTTTAAGACGAATAACTGTCATTTTGAGTCGTGTCAACACTTGCTGTAGATATTTCAAGTGATCACAGAAGTTTTCACAGAAAACTGACAAAAACTGACACATCGTCCAAGTAAGGCATACATATTTCACCCCTCAAGCCATCGACGGAGCGTTCCATAAATTTTTGGAAGGCTCAGAAGCCAAATGGAATTCTTACCAATTCAAATAGTCCCCATGGTGTTATGAATGCAGTAGACTCCCTACACTCCTCCTCTATTAAAGTGGCATGATCTGCCAAAATTCACACTTTTTTCATAATTTCTGATTGTCACAACAGTAAGATGCTTTGAGGGCCATCGAAAAACTAAATGATTGGCGAACCGAAAACGTGTTCGAAAAACGGAAAAGTAAACAAAATTTAAATAACCGGGACGACCATTCATTCATTCTAAGCCAAAGTTAGTTTAAAACAATACTTTATCGTACATTTTCGAGACAAAAAGCACTAAAAGGCTTCTGAATTATACGTTTTGAGAAAAATAGCCAATAATTTCAACATTCTGTTTTAACGTCAAAATATCAACATTTTGGCAGCTCATACCACTTTAACCTCTGGTGGTACGCTTTACCTTGGTCCAACAGCGAACACCAAGATTTACCATTTAACATGTTCAAGGCATCTTGTATTTTAGGGAGTGGTTGACGTTCTGGCACAGTTTTGGCATTAAGTGCACGATAATCGATGCAGAGACGAAGAGTCCCATCTTTTTTTTCGTACAAACACAACCGGAGCCTGTTTCACTAAGCAGCGTAGCGTAAGTTTTCTCGTAACTGCCACAGCAAACCATACTGTAGAGATACGTAAGTAAAAAAGTTACGCAAAAACACATCTACGACGCTTTGTGAATCAGGCTCCTGAACTACTATAGTTCGATGAACTTTTAACAAGTTTTCCTTCATTTCCTTGTGAAGGGGCGGTGGCAGAGAAATATAATTTGTCTGCACGGGCACTTCGTCAGTCAGATTAATACTCATTTGAAGGTTGGGTACACTACACAGCCAACTTCAACGGCTTTGGCAAAATCATCACATTCCTCTCTAAGCAGTTTTCTCACCGGTTGTTTTTGATTTTCAGTGAGGGAACTTTGATGAAGGTCAACAGGCGGATCCCAGGAATCATTTGTATCAACCGTTTAAGATTATTTGGAAGGACTTCGGCTTTCAGATTTAAACCAAGTTTCAAATAACTATTAATCCTACCTGCCATTTAGATTTTACCTTCAACACACCTTTAAAGCATTCCTCTTTTCATTTTACTCATTAATTTGTTCGAATTTCATTGCAAATCTACCAAATCCCTCTTTATAAGAAGAAAACTTTAAAATTGGCCAGACAGACTTCAAAATCTCCTCGTGCAATCACAACCTGTCACATGGCCCGCAGTATGTCCAAGAATTTCCTCAATAGCTGGACAATTTGATGACAACGTAACTCTCGCATCACATGATTGCGGGGTTTTGAAAAGTCTGTCGACAGAGAATAGTTATCCCACCCTTTTAATGGTGGTTTAATGTGTGGCTCTTCCTGACCGGCAAGTAAGTAACACAGGAAAGAGACACATGAGTGCAGCTACCGTTAATGGTTTCGTCTCTTCAGGCCACCGAGCCTAACTTGATCAACTCTTATGGGCAACACAGATTTCACTTGTTGTAGCAGTCCCATCTCTGTATTCTTGGGAATTTTGATCAGTTTCTTTTTCTACCCTCACAACAGGACCCCTTTGGAACAGTCACTAGGGTGTCACAAACACGAACTCCTTCTGCAAAATAGAATGTCTCTTCCGGAACAAACAATGCTTGTTGGTCTATGGCAGAATGAGGGTGAGTGGTACAGCGTATTGGCACTGTCATTCCATGGGGAATAATAACGTGTTGTCTGCCAATTTTAACAGGTCCAATGTCACTTTGACTTCGGTGGATTAAATTGACTACAGTTCTCAGTTTCTTTTTAACACTGTGCATATCAACGCACATGTCTCTTTCTAGACTGACTTTGTCCCATTGTTCAATGACATTGTAGCCAATTATTGGTACTTTTATTTCATTGTGGCTTCAATATAAGGAAAGGGACAATCAACCCTCCAGTGAGACGTCGGATCTGTTGAAGGGGTAACTGCGCGGATTTGAATCCTTTAGAGCAAATTTGAGATAGGATGGGCAGAAACATTCAAGCTCTAAAGCCTCCTGTACAAAATCTGCATCAATTGGAAGCCGCATAACATCGGTATTGGCGGCAGTTACCCCTTCAACAGATCCAACGTCTCACCGGAGGGATGAAACGCAGTTTGGAAGCTAATGGAGGCTAAACGCGCTATTGGCCCTCCGCTCTAGGGATGTGTTCTACAAACTCAAAGAGACATTTTTACTTCAATATGTTCGCCCTGTGAAGCCAGATGGACTCGGAAGTTTCATACTTACAAGCATCTTTTTATTTTGTCAAAATACACTTTTGATTTGGTTAACGATATCCTGAATAAATTGTATAGTTTATTGCCATAAACGGTGATTTCTTATTGCCAGAATGTTGCCCTTTATGATCCCAATCGTTTCTGCAACATCAGTTTGGCAACAATCTCCCTACACCAATGATTTTATCGGTCGGTGCAGACTTTCCGGGGGGGGGGGGGGGGGGGGGGGGGGCTACAGTTATAATCTCTATCTCACAACCTTCAATTAACAAACAAGAAGGTTATAAATTCCATCACACAACCTACGATTAACAAACAGCACGGTTATGAAAAAAACAGCACAGTTATAACAAACAGCATGGTTATGAACTCCATCTCACAATCTACAATTAAGAAACACGGTTATGACAAATAGCACAGTTATAACAAACAAATGGTTATAAACTTCATCTCACAACCTACAATTTGTTATAACAATCAATACGGTTATAAACTCCATCTCACAACCTACGATTAACAAACAACACTGTTATGACAAACATCACAGTTATAACAAACAACATGGTTACGAACTCCATCTCACAACCTACAATTAGTTATAACAAACAACACGGTTATGAACTCTATCTCACAACCTACGATTAACAAACAGCACAGTTATAACAAACAACATGGTTATGAACTCCATCTCACAATCTACAATTAAAAAACACGGTTATGACAAACAGCACAGTTATAACAAACAACATGGTTATAAACTCTATCTCACAACCTAGAAATAACAAATAATAAGGTATAGAAAATCAACCAATTAATCATTTATTGGAATGGCGGCGTTGAACTGGATCAAAGAGAACCTCAGTTGTTTCTCAAAACCTTTAGGTAACTTTGCGACTGGTCGTAATTTAACGATGAAGGTACAACTGTATGTAGCCTACATTTTTGAACACTCAACTAAAACACACGTAGGCCTACGGGCTCAGGGGAAATCTTTTTGTCTAAAATAATCATGGAGACAAGTTTCTAATTGAGTTAAAAAGGGGGCATATCAAATTCAATCAAACGGCATATATAGAGATCATTTCATTGAGGAAGTTACATAGGCCTACATGTAGGAAGGTGCAGAAAAATAACTTTAGGGACATAATAAGCCTAACAATGTGGGTTAATAATAGAAAAATAATAAAACGAGTTTGTTTCGCGTTGTTTCCATTATACGCGCTCATGGATAGTTAATTCAATAATATTTCATGAAATAATATACCTGGGCATCTCGTTGTTTATGTTCAGATATTTATTGGTCGGTAATACAGGTCTGGTAGACGACAAACAAATATCAGAAATAGGCCTAGTTAGCCCTTTATGGATAGTCAGCTTTACGAGATTCCCGTACCTTCGGAATTGGGATTTGCCCAACACAGCAAGATCGATGTACGAAAATTGTCTCCATGGTTATTTTAGACAAGAAGATTTTCCCTGTGCCCGTGTGTTTTAGTGATCATAAATATACATGTATGTAAACCTAGACTGACAGGAATTATTAAATATGTTGAGTCGCGCCCAGGCCTAAATATATGTTCTCTTTGGACGGTTAGAAACAATATACGAATTTCAACAGAAAACAATAAACAAAAAATAAAAAAATTTAGGCGAACATGTTGACTCGGAAAGCACCAGATTCATTATAGCTCAAAATGTCATTCAATGGAATGACACAGGCATTAGTCATGTTTGTCTGGTCTCGCAAACTCTCGTTAGAAAACGATAAAATCCGAGATTCGTCATAGGCCATTTACGATGGCGAAGGAGTGAAATCATGCCGTGCTCAAATGTTCGTGCTCTGTCGAGAAAATTTATTGTTTAAGGGAATATTTAACCTCCGATCGAAGTAAGTATACTTGTGAGTAACATCTTTCGCAGAACAGCTTCTTATTTTTGTTATTTCTACACGCAAAACTCAAACAGTCCTCGAAGACGAGTACTAATCACTCTCCATGGTTCGGGTTTTCAACACTTCTGAAATCAACAAAATCCCTGAAACTATCGTGCCAATTTCGTGGCTGATAACAGATAGGGATAAATTTTATTTGTATGTGTACATAACAGGGTGTTTCTTTTCGTTCACACCGTAAACAGAAGAATGGGCTGTATGTTATTATTCGCGTTATGTCGGATCTGTCTGTCGAACATAATACAGGAGGGTTATTCTCCACGAATCGGTGATTCCATATACTGAAGATAGTAAACTAAACTTGAACCACACAAGTGTATTTACCCTGGGTAGGGCCTACTGTGCTTTACATTATTTGTGAACAGTGATAGACTATACAGGGAGTTTGTGGTTGTAATCGTCTTGCTCTTACTCTGTTATTTAAAGTGGCATGAGCTGCCAAAATGTTGATATTTTGACGTAAAAACAGAACGTTGAAATTATCGGATATTTTTCTTAAGACATATAAATTATAATTCAGAAGCTTTTTAGTGCTTCTACTAGTCTTGAGGATGTACGATAAAGTATTGTTTTGAACTAACTTTGGCTTAGAATGAATGAATGGTCGTCCCGGTTATTTAAATTTTGTTTACTTTTTGAACACTATTCCTAGTTCGTATAGGCCACATACTGTATGGATTTTCCTCATTCCAACGTCAATAATTTAGTTTTTCGATGGCCTTCAGAACCTCTTACTGTCACAACGATCAGAAATTATGAAAAAAGTGTGAATTTTGGCAGCTCGTGCCACTTTAATGATTTCTGACATTCATAAGGAAAGTAAGAGTCACTAATGCTGTCTTCCGGACCTGCAAGTAAGTAACACAGGAAAGGGACACATGAGTGCAGCTACCCTCAGAGAGACGCTGCCACAGGCCGAGGTCAGGTTATCTTCGCAGCTTCTCTCCGAAGGTACGGAATTCATGATAATGACTCTGATGCAAGTCAATAAATGTTTTATCATACCGATTTCTTTATATTGGATGTATTTGCTGTGTATTATTGTTGTCTCTGGATCCGATAGTTCTGCGAAGTGATAACTTGGCGCATGTTTGGGTAATGAAACAGACGACAGAAAACATGTGATCAGGTATAGATCCATTCAAGACTGGGCGTATAATGACGTCATTTATAATATCTGTTTCGAACTCCTCTCCAGGAGCCTGTTTCACAAAACGGCGTAGATGTATTTTTGGCGTAACTTTCATAGCCACATATCTCTACAGGATGGGCTGCCATGGCATTTACGTAAAAACTTACGGTATGCCACTTAGTGAAACAGACCCAGGTCATATGTTGACCCAGCATGTGGTACGTATTAACCAATGGAATGGGAGTAAAGCCTAATGAATATTAATGAGGTGTGATAGTTAATATTGTTGAATTACAATGACATAGTGTAGAATAATTTAACTTTTACCTCTGAAATATTAAAAACACTGAGCCCAAAATATACGTTTGTATTATGGCCATTAGAGATGTGTAACTTGTTGAACAATGTCACCCTGACCCAGAGAATCAAGCCCTTCCGATACTTTTCCAATTCAAGAGCGAGGCCTTCATGTTGGCTCAGTCGGTTAAAGTGATAGTCCCTCAGTCGGACACAGGCCTTCCATCGCCGAGATGCGAGTTTGAATCCCACTAAGACAAAAAAAAAAAGGTCTCTCTTACCCCATGTACTCGCCAAAGGCGGCTGGCCGGGGGATCCTCTGAGCAAAGAGCCTGTTTTTCTCCCCCACTAAATCTGGGAATGCCGCTATATACATGTAATATATGTGAAATAATCTAGAGTGCGCCGTAAAATGTCAATCAATCTATGAACCAATTTAAGAACGCAACCAATGGAAACTCTGTGGTTGTTTGGCCACACCATGGATCAATCACACACCCAAAAGTTCATGATTTAAAGGGGCATGAGCTGCCAAAATGTTGATATTTTGACGTTAAAACATAATGTTGAAATTATTGGCTATTTTTCTCAAGACGTATAATTCAGAAGCTTTTTAGTACTTCTTGTCTCGAAAATGTACGATAAACTATAGTTTTGAACTAAATTTGGCTTTGAATGAATGAATGGTCGTCCCGGTTATTTAAATTTTGTTTACTTTTCGAACACGTTTTCGGTCCGTACAGGCCACTTACTGTATGGATTTTCCTCATTCCAACGCCAATCATTTAGTTTTTCGATGGCCTTCAAAACATCTTACTGTGGTAACGATCATAAATTATCAAAAAAGTTTGAATTTTGGCAGCTCATGCCCCTTTAAGGTTAAGCTCTGACACATAATAATGCTTGTAGTATATTTTCGCGTAAACTACAGTGTATGCTGCTATAAATTGGACGCATAATGCTCGCATCTTCACAGCTGACAAGAACCAAAGGGTATGCGCTCCACAAGCAGCCTTTTATAAGCCTGTGTTTTCAAACTGTGAATTTAATCAATCAAAATCTTGTGCATAAGATAACACGCAAAACACGCGTTCACCCATCCACTTTACTAAAGTAAAAGTCACTGACATACATTTGGGGCACCCATTTTGGTGGTATAAAATAACCTGGAGAAGTAAGTAAGCCAGTACTAGGGTGGGCAAGGCCACCAGCCTCAGCGGGCTTACTTGAATATGAGGCCTGTGTTTACTTTTCCGGCACTATTTTGATTTGTAACGGCCAAAGACTGCATAGATTTTCCTCATCCAAACTTAACATCAATTATTTACTTTTTGTTTGAACTTCAAATCCTGTTGGGTCGCGTGTTCGAATCCTACTCAGTACAAAAAACATTAGAAAATTTTCTGACTGGGTTTTCACTCGAACGACCTATGAGGGATGGTTGCCAGTTACCACCGGAAGGTCGTGGGTTTCTTCCGGGCATAGAGCCCGGTTTCACGGCGTAAAATACCAACCAACCAAATTAAAATGATAGATCTGATGAATTTACTTTATTTTTCACTGAAATTGAATGTTGGTCATCTTAAACTTATCAGCTGAATAGTTTCTTCCAAATCATATCAACCTGGTTTCCTCCCCCACTAAACCTGGCAACACCGCCATATAAGTGAAATAATCTTGAGTGCGGCGTAAAACACCAATCAATCAATCAATCAACCGAATCGTATCAAGAATGAGTCTATATCTGCTAAATGACAGAAGTGGTGCCAGATTTATTTTCTCTCATAGTCATTCTTTAGTGGCATACATTTTGAAGACCAAATGTTATTTTTGATGAACAGAAAAATAGTTTAATTGAATGAATTCTATGGCAAGTTTAATTTTCCTGTACACTGCAGGTCACTCACACAGATTGCATGTGATATTGTTAAAGTAGAACATGTCCCTTCCGAGCCTGGAAGGTAGAAAAGATCTAGATTTAGGTTATTGGAGTTGAACTTGCGTGCTAAGCCACCTCAGATCATCTGTCTGTCCATTGTTATTTAATGTTTACCCAATTTCATGCTATTGCTTCTCCGGGTATTACAGCCTTAATGAAATGACTGGCTATTAGTTCACCAGTTTATGACACCTGTCTGAGCACACTGATATCCTTGTATGTCTGGATTGTCTGACTATCTCACATGGGATATCCTTGTATGTGTGGATTGTCTGACTATCTCACATGTGATATCCTTGTATGTCTGGATTGTCTGACTATCTCACATGTGATATACTTGTATGTCTGGATTGTCTGACTATCTCACATGTGATATCCTTGTATGTCTGGATTGTCTGACTATCTCATATGTGATATCCTTGTATGCCTGGATTGTCGGACTATCTCAAATGTGATATCCTTGTATGTCTGGATTGTCAGACTATCTCACATGTGATATCCTTGTATGTCTGGATTGTCTGACTATCTCACATGTGATATCCTTGTATGTCTGGATTGTCTGACTATCTCACATGTGATATCCTTGTATGTCTGGATTGTCGGACTATCTCACATGTGATATCCTTGTATGTCTGGATTGTCGGACTATCTCACATGTGATATCCTTGTATGTCTGGATTGTCGGACTATCTCACATGTGATCTATACCATACTACATTTCATGTATGTATTGTCAGCTGGTCCATGCAGACATATTCCCCGCTTTTTAACACAATTAGAAACTTGTCTCCATGGTTATTTTAGACAAGAAGATTTTTCCTGTGCGTTTTAACTCCTGTCAATCGTCAACGAAATGAAATATCATACATGTAGGTTTAGTTTATTGCAAGTTATGATGGGGTATAAAGGTCTAAATGATCTACCACAATTATAAACTTGTCTCTATGGTTATTTTAGACAAGAAGATTTTCCCTGTGCGTTTAAGCTCCTGTCAATCGTCAACCTAATGAAATATACATGTAGGTTTAGTTTATTGCAACAATTTATGATGGGGTATTTTCCCTGTGCCCGTGTGTTTTAGTGTTCATAAATATATTATAAGGTCATGGGACAGGGAGGCTCCAAATTGAAAAAAGTATAAATTAAACAAGTTAGATTAGGGATAAATGTAAAGTTACTTCCAAAGTAGCCGAGAAATCTTGGCTCTGCCGAATTTTTTTTTTCCGTGTTCGTCATAGCCAAGATCACTTCCATAGTAAAAAAAGGATATATGTTAAGGAGACCCGCCGAAAAAATCGGCGGCACAAATTTCACAACAAATAAGCAAAGAATAAAATATTTACCACTGCATTCCGATAGCATAGACCACGAAGAAGGAGTTTGTCAAACTTATGCCGCTGTAAAGTGACTAAAGATATATGATTGAAGTATTTCTACGACGCCCCGCACAGTTTAACTGGTCGTTTAAATGTTTTACTATGGCGGTTACGTCAGGTTGAAAGCCAGTGGACTTCGACACAAATATTGACTGCATAAGGGAAAGTTTACCACTTTACAGCGGCGTAAGTTTGACAAACTCCTTCTTCGTGGTCTATACTATCGAAATGCAGTGGTAAATATTTTATTCTTTGCTTATTTGTTGTGAAATTTGCGCCGCCGATTTTTTCGGCGGGTCTCCTTAACATATATTCTTTTTTTACTATGGAAGTGATCTTGGCTATGACGAACACGGAAAAAAAAAAAATTCGGCAGAGCCAAGATTTCTTGGCTACTTCCAAAGTTGATATGTCAGATAGATATCCTATGACACTTTCTTTAATGTTAGGTAGAATGTATTAAAATGTTACCGGTATCAAAAGCAAGGAATTGTGGTCACACTGTCTATATTTACAGTAGATCAAAAAAGTAATTAATGAAATAATCTTGAGTATAGCATAAAACACTTAATCAATCAATACATGTACATCATCCAATCAATGAATCAATCAATCAGGGGCTCGTTTCACAAAGCATTCGCATCACAAACGAAATGTAGTTGCTAGTGGATACCATAGTGAAAAGATACAACAGTGAGGCAGCTGCGATTTATTGCAGTGTGCGTCGGCTTCGTGAAACGACCCTCTGTAAATCAATTAATCAGTCAATCAATAAACCAACTTTTATTTCAATGCACATCAAATTATCAACTTAAAGCTCGTTCTCACTGTGCGATTTGTCACACTGACTTGTTGGATGTGATTAAAATGCTTTTTATTTGTCGATATGATTTGTCAACCAATCAAATGCTTCCATTCGAATTGCATGCTACAAGTCGATACGACAAATTGCTCAGTGAGAAAGGGCCTTAATGCAGATGGCCCCAAGTGCCATGTAACTAATGGAAAACCTGTCCGTTTTGTGTATTGCTAATCATTCACAAAACTATCAAAATCTCGAAAATTAGTAGTTGATTAGAAATAATAAGCCTCTTCCGAGTTTCACGGAAACCACACGAGATCTCGTGAGAAATTAACTTAAATAAGGGTATAACTTTGATGAATTAGTTGAAAAAGAACTAAATACAATTTATTTTGAAAATACTATTGTTGTGGAGAGAGGATTTTGGCTTATCCATTCAGAATTAGTCATTGATGACTAACTCAGCTTTATCTAAAAGTGGACTGGTCATTTCTGGGATTGGTCTCTTGTCTACCCTAAATGAGAGTACATGTATGTATTATGAACACTAAAACACATGGGCACAGGGAAAATCTTCTTGTCTAAAATAACCACGGAGACAAGTTTCTAATTGTGTTAAAAAGAGGTACATGTATATCATTTAGACCTTTATACCCCATCATAAATTGTTGTAATAAAGTAAACCTATGATATTTCATTAGGTTGACGAATGAGAGTATGTACATGTAGAGCGGTACAGAATACATGTACCGGGTACCTAAATTACATTGTTATTTTATTATTGTATTTTATCTGATTTATTTCTCTAATTTATGCTACATGCAAGTACATGTACTGCTGTAAGTTATAATGTTTGTTTAATAATATATTTATGAAAACTAAAACACACAGGCAAGCCACAGGGAAAATTTTCTTACCTAAAATAACCATGGAAACATACATGTACATGTACATTCCAGAATTGCTACATGGTGCCGTGAAAGAAAGATTGATTGATTGATTGATGTTTTACGCCGCACTCAAGATATTTTCAGTTATGCTACACGGTGAAAGACTACTGTAGTTTATCTCCAGATTCACATCTTATTATCTTAACCTAAAATTATTTACAAAAATTGTAATTTAATGTCATGAAAATATTAAATTTGTTAAAGGAGAAGAAAAGGAAAAAACTAAGGAAATACAGTACAGGCGCGACACATTTTCCTTTCTAACGGTACCAAAACCATATTTCTATGATTTTTCCTCGCCCAACTGTGCTATAAGAAAGTTAACAATCGTTATCAGAGAACGTCTAAACTGACTCGGCAGCCATCTTCACAGCAGAGCTTAGCTGTGTGTCTCGATCGGCCAATCAGCATGCGCCTGGCCACCTGTCACTCACTAGCGTAAGAGAAATTGGTCAACTCTGAAAGTCTCCCATTTAAACCTAGGTTAATTTTGATCGCGCTAATAAGAGAAGATAAACATTCTAACAGCTCTGAAATGTACACTGGCTAGTAAATCAACCTTTTGGGAAGACGTGACAGGCTGCTATGTTGTCTACGCGACTTGTGGGGTTCGTTGTAGAATTTTCAAATTTAAGGTAGTCTTACCGCTGATATTGCAGGTTATAACCATACAATATATGATAAGCTCGCAAGGGAAGTAATCTACTAATACTTTTTCCGGTCAATTTCAAACCGTCAATGGCGCGCTCCACTGACGATCGAGCACGAGCTTGTCGGGCAGATTCATTTTCATTGTATTTTCACACCGTAAACCATGTGCAAGACTCACACACATGAATACGATGGTCTATGGGAGCCCGTTCGATACGATTGCATGTTTTTTTTTTGTTTTCTCCTCCTTTAATCTGTTCTACATGTATCTAAATACAGTAGAACTTGCTAAGACCGACACCTCGGGGGACCAAGAGAAATTGTCGGTATAGACACTATGTCGGTATACTAAAAATTAAAAACTGATATACACACAAGAAATGCTTCGGCAATTTTTCAGCAGTTTGGATAAGCTCCACTTTGTCCGACAGTGACATCTCCATCCGTCCGCGTTTCGCTGGTCTACTTGACATGGTTATTAATTTGGATTCATCAAGACAGAAATAAAAATGAAATTTGAAGAGCTGGACTATTTATAGGGACTGTCAAACTTGTTGTCGTTTAAGAGCAAAAGAATCGGCTTCGCATTGGGTGTAATGTGAGTGGACAGTTGTTTCTTGGCTTTACGTCGTTTGTTTTATAATTTGTGCGTGCGCGGATTAAGTCCCCTCCCAGAGCTTTTCTGCTTGGCGGTGATACACGGTCAGAATGTTTTGTCAAGCCCGTCAGACGCATGTCGTGTCGGATTATAAACGATGGATTAACATTGAAAACATTGGCTTTGGACTTACAACCCAAGTCGATGTTCAGAATAGACAAGTGTCGGTGTTTGTCTATCTATTTAACCTGTAGATATTTCCGGACCGCCTGAACCGGTCGAAGTTGACAAGATGTCGATGTTTAGATGTGTCGGTCTCAGCAAGTTCTACTGTATATGGTAGTATTTATTTTTTTACAAGCATAAATGATATGGTTTCGTTTAGAAGTTACTTTCTCCTTTTAATGAGGCAGTGGGGCCGTTTCTCAAAAAAATTACACTGTTTCCTCACCCACTATCATCAAGTGCAAAATAGATGGACGCTCAACCCGAACAGCCTTCCACCAATGGGTTGCGAGTTCGAATCCCACTCAGTCGAAAAAAATTAGAAATTTTCTGACTGGGTTTTCACTCGAATGACCTATGTGGGATGGTTGCCAGTTACCACTGGAAGGTTGTGGCTTTCTTCCAGGCACAAAGCCCGGTTTCCTCCCGAACTGTAGTGGCTATTTGAATTATTTAAATTAGCACGCATGTTCTGTCCATATGAGTTACATGTACTGCTTTAAACAACGCCGAATAAGCTCACTGCTGAATTGCATTGTGGGACAGTTACATGTTTATAAAGGGGTCCATGTCTACCTTTTTCTTGATCCGTGGTGTAAACAAACAAGCTTACTGAGAAAGTCCTCCCCCCTCTCTGATATCCCATAATGCACCAGTCAACCATTGAATTGATGGCGTTATTAGGCCAGGCAATTGGTCTATTCCTCTTAACAATCCGAATATATGAAAAATGTCTGAATTTTGGCAGCTCCAGGCCAGATAGTTTCGTTGCCGGCCAGAAACATTTAAGCGGTTCCGTAACTTCCGTATATTGAAATGCTGGGAACCAACCGGTACTATGTTAGTTTCGTTGTACATCCCACCAATGGGTCGCGGGTTCGAATCCCACTCAGTCGAAAAAAATTAGAAATTTTCTGACTGGGTTTTCACTCGAATGACCTATGTGGGATGGTTGCCAGTTACCACTGGAGGTCCAGGGTTTCCTCCGAGCACAGAGCCCGGTTTCCTCCCACAATAAAACTTACAACGCCGCCATATAAGTGAAATTATCTTGAGCGCGGCTTAAAACACAAACGATCAATCAATCAAGTACAAAAAAAAAAGCTTTCCGCTGACACCAATCTTGCATCCCCTTTTTTTGCCAGCTCCCGGCCAGATAATTTCGTTGCCGGCCAGAAACATTTAAGCGGTTTCGTAACTTGTGTATATTGAAATGCTGGGAACCAACTGGTACCTATGTTAGTTTCGTTGTACATCCCACACAAACGATCAATCAATCAAGTACAAAAAAAAAAGCTTTCCGCTGACACCAATCTTGCATCCCCTTTTTTTGCCAGCTCCCGGCCAGATAATTTCGTTGCCGGCCAGAAACATTTAAGCGGTTCCGTAACTTGTGTATATTGAAATGCTGGGAACCAACCTGTACCTATGTTAGTTTTGTTGTACATCATAGATAGATACCATATACTGGTTTTCATTATGGGTAACAGATTTTCTCTTCCGTAGTTTTAGAACAACACTAACAACAGGCTACTGAAACCGATCTTTATCGTAAAATCCTAATAATAAATTACATGTAAGTACTTTTTTATTTAACATTTATATACAATAATGATTATGTCAACTTACATAGATTTTAAATCTTATTTTCAGACCCTGGCTTCTGTTCAGTGTTTGGAAATGAATATGGCAGAGTTTGAGAACTTGGAGAAACCACCTGCACCCCCAGTCAGGCTCACAAGTACAAGGTCAGTCAAAATGTAGATTGGTTTAATTTTTTGGTTTTCTGTTGTCCAAACCAATGTTTTTTAGTTTTACCCAGGTACAGTTTAAATGTCATACTAGTATTATTCATTTTGCCAAATTACATGTAAATATCCACCAGCCAGAAATCCATACACTTTTATGTCTATGAACACTAAAACACACAGGCACAGGAAAAATCTTCTTGTATTGTTAATGGGTGTATAATTTTTTCTTTCCCATAGTAAACAAACCAAATTGGTTTTGGATACGTTTGACATGATGATCATGGTGACAATAATCCCCTTTGGACGTGTTATTTTTGTGTTAGAAATAATATTAAAGTGGCATGAGCTGCCAAAATTCACACTTTTTTCATAATTTCTGATCGTCACGACAGTAAGAGGCTTTGAAGGCCATCGAAAAACTAAATGATTGGCATAGGAATGAGGAAGATCCATACAGTATGTGGCCTGTACGAACTGAAAACTTTTAGATATGCATTTTCAGGTTTTTCTGGGGAATACAAACTACATGTACATGTAGCAAATTTTTGCATTAGTTTCTTGTGATGTTTTTTTTTCAAATTTTTTGAAATTGTTGGCCAAAAGATTGGCATTCAACATTCAAAGCTGTTAAAATATTTCAGATCCATTATGCTTCAGTGTTGAATTTTTATGGTGCTGTATTTCACATATTTACAAATGAAAATTAAAAAAAAATATTGGAACAACTAGAAGCTGAAAGCTTTTAAAAGAAGTGGTGTAGGCTGACATGGGGAGTCAAAATTTCCAACCAAGAATGAGATATTATATGAATATCTGCATTGCTACATACTATATACCAATGTTGTTGCTAATGTACCTCACTCCTGATAGTGACTGAATTTAAAGTTGAAATATTGAGTCAGTATGAAGTTTTCGGTTTTCACAATAACGCTACTTGTGTATTACACTTGTAGAGTGTTAGCCTGACTGTACATGTTCCATCCACAATGTTAGTGTTACTGTAATATTAGACATATCTATGGTCATTGGTTGGGGCATTTTATAGCTTCCAACCTCAGTTCCAGGAGCACCGATTCCTCTGGTTTCACCCCTTGAGATTCCTATAGATAAAGGGCAAAGGTTTGCACTGACTCATGGGGGTTTCTGGGTTTAAGGTCTGGCCAGATGGGAGACCCCTGGCAGTGTTTGCATACTTCACAACACCCATATCTCATCTATCAGTTTAACCCAGACATTTTACATCTGTTCACCCGGTCTTCTACAAACAGCTCCTCTTTCTTATTGCCTTCTCTCAACTACCATATTTACCAAAGTTAAATATATCCAATAACTGTCTTTAAAAAAAGTTACTTTGTACAATTACAATCACAAAAATTTTCTTTACTTTAGGTTTAATTTTTTTTTAATTTCAAGACTGATTCGCTAAATTGGCCAAGCACGACAAGTATTGAGAAATTGAGAGACAGGCTAAATGAAATTGGCCTCAGATGACCTTTATATGTGTTTTTATAGCTTACTTTAATACTGGTAAATGATACAGTTAGTCATTTGGAGGACCAGAACAGTCTAAATAAATTTTCATCTACGATTTGTAAATATGGTCTCCAAAATAGCTATTCTCCACAGAGTAGGGTGTCCAAAATGACCTACTTCTGTATCCTGGATTTGTTGTTAAATACAAGTACATGTAGCTGAATTATTGGGTGTTCAATTTTGACCATTATAAGGTGTCCGAAATTTAAGGATGTGTGGACACGATTACACCCCTCTGTATGAATCGCTGCCTTTCAAGCTACATGCACGTGTGAGTTAAATTCTGCCGAACTGCCTTTTTTGGCGTTCTATAACGTCAGAAGAGCCATGCTGGATTTGTTTATTCTGGGTCTCAGTCAGTTAGAGTGATAGTCCCTCTGAGACTAATCCCACTCAGAACAAATAAAAATTAACAAATCTAGTGGATTTTTCACTCAATTGTTGTATGTGGGAGAATTGCCAGATACTCGCCAAAGGTCAGGGATTTCCTCGGGCAAAGAACTCGGTTTCCTCCTCCACTCAACTGGCGGCTGGTGAAGCCACTTACATGTAATGTGGCGTAAAACATCAATCAATCAATGGTCTTACCATTATAAGCACTTACTATAGCCACATGGGGCTGGTGCAGCTTAAGCCTAGTGCACACGTTGATTATTGCTGCGCCCTCGGTCACTTGTGGCAGGGAGCACAGCAGAAAATTTTAGAGCACACAGTATCCCTTTCCACTCTCATGAATGTGTGCCATATGACTTTTAGTACCCACGTGACAGATAATGCCGCCATGATGTTATTATGTTTCCAATCACATGTCCCTGTAAACTAATTCTATTGGTCAGTTAAATGTTCCAGATGCGCCTTTGGCACAGGCTGTCCGCAGACGGTGTGCCATTAACCACTCCTGCCACCGATTATCAAACACGATAGATATTTTCCACAATGCCACTTGTGGCCAAAATCACATCAAAAGTTCGCCGCACACGGTGGAAAGGGCTGCGCTGTCTGCCACGAGTGACCGAGGGCGCAGCTATAATTCCCTGTGTGCGCTAGGCTTTGGTATGAGCCAAGCAAATCATAGAACTTCTCCAAAGAGAGCCATAAAATGGTGTATTATTTACGGTAATTTCTGAATGATTTCAGTGGAGTTGTTAAGCTGTTGAGTTCCTGTACAGGTTATTTACAGTGTGGAGTGTGAAGACAGTGCTATATACAGACTGACTGCCCATCCTCTAACACTCTAACACCTTAACCTTTTACCTGCCAAAGCCATCTAAGATTTAACAGGTTTCCCAACGGAGTTAGTCCAAGATGCTAGCCCTGCATGTTTACCTAAAATTGCTCAGGAGGTTCAGGACTTAATAATATATGTATTTTCTGATGATCACAGTAGTTTCTCTCGAAAGCTCAGTCATATTCTCGATTTCGGCATGACGTCACGATCCTGACAACAAGGCTCCGAGGTGAAAACAATTACATAACAACACCATTTTGACTTGACCACTTGACCCTAAGTACCCTACATGTAGACGGCTGGTCAGGTACCCGGATGTCCGAAACAGAGAATTAAAACATCACCATGTACAAAGTTGTACTATGTGTTTTGGTTTTAATAATAATATAGGATAATTAATTTTTTTAAAATTTGCCAAATTAATTTTGCAAAAGTATGTATTACATGTATTCTCCCCAGAATTTATTAATTTTTTTTTTTTGGGTGCAGCAAATTATATTTCCATTTCCAAATTTAAAACTCCAGTTCAGCCCACAATTTTTATCCACTTTGACTCCACTTTGTACATTTATATTCCGTTACGTTGGCGGGAATCATTCTTGAAGAAGAAGAATGTTTCGTTACAGGCTAAACTCTTGAGTATGGCTCATTAAGGAATACCATAGTGTCTAAAAGATCCTGCAAGACTGCTGATTAGGAGATATGCATAGACTGATCCAGAGACATTTAATTTTGATACATGTACCTGTATACAGGTATGGGCGCCCAAACTCACAAGCAAAAAATCCGCCCAAATTCTTAAAACTAACAGATTTTAATGTCAAAATAGCATTTAATGTTGAATTTTGGGCCAGAGATGTTGTTTTTGTCTTATTGTTGGAACATTTTGAACCGAAATGGTATGCCCAATTTTTTTCTTGGATCAGTCCCTGATAGGTCCATCTGTCATGCGTAGAAACATACATGTACCCAGTATGGGGTGCATGATTTTTACTACCGGAAGCCACCCTTGAATTTGACATTTAATTTTCCTCCTTGACAGCTGCAATTTCCAGTTAGACTCTTATGTTATGTAGCTATTAAAGATATTGTTCTTGAAGGCTTAGCTTGGCTCAAATGGCATAAAATACAAAGAAAGTTAACATATTTTGATAAATGCTTCAAAGACAGAAAGAAAATACCATTGGAAATGGGGATAGAAATTCCTGAAGTCCCACATTCCTTACAGAAAGATATTGTCCAAAGTCTTTGACCTGCTGATTTTCATCCGAAATTGACTCCTTGATTTGTACCTTTTTTAAAGTCGAAAAACTAAATGATAGACATTGGAATGAGAGAAATCCATGAAGTCTACGGCTTATACATGTACGAACCGAAATAGTGTCTGAAAAGTAAACTGTGGTGTTTCAGGGTGTCCAGAGGTAACTTTCCCAGTGCTTTAGTATTTACACTGAGTAACCATTTTACACAAATATATTTATGACCACTAAAACACACGGGCAAAGGGAAAATCTTCTTGTCTAAAATAACCACGGAGACAAGTTTCTACATGTACATGTATGTAATTGTGTTAACAGACTGAGATGCATATCATTAAACCGTATAGCCAATCATAACGTTTTGTTTTAAACTAAACCCATGCTATTTCATAATAGGTTGACGGCCTTAGCAGAATTTTCTGGAACACTTTGTAATACATTGACAATGCTTGTACACATCTTCAGCTATGGCAAGAATATCAGTAGACTGAAATTGAACCCATACATGTATGATCATGAGAAAAGAAAGTGAAAATTTTGGTTACCCCAGAAAAACCTAGGTAGAGTACAGACAAGGGAGTTTAGCCCTGGCCAGTAGTGTAGTATACAGTGTACATGTACATATATCTCTCAAAAACTTTTTATAAGGAATAATTGGCTTTTGGGTCAGAAGTCAAGACGTTTTACTTTGAAGTAGTTTGTATTCTTCAATGGCCTTGTTATACTCAAACACAAATGCTATTATAGTTTTTTTCAACAAAAGATAAATTGTTTGTAGTGTTTGAATCCAAAAACATTCCGTTTTGCAAATGTTGTGCTTTGTATCTGCAGCGGAAGTGAGCTAGTTTATTTGATTGATTATAAATGTTGCTTTTCAAATTAATTTTATTATAATTATGTACCTTTTTCACTAAGCATTCAATAGAAGCTATTTTAGGTGATCATTTTAACACTGCATGGGGTTTACCAATAGTATTTTACACTTTTTATAAAATTTATATCTGTCCCTTTTGTTTACAGCTGTACATGCATTGTTGGTACGGGCCTGTTGGCATCAGTCTTTGACTTGTAATTATGCCTTGAGTAATGTACATTACAATAGTTGACAAATCAATTTCTAAAACCAATCAAAGAAAAGAAACTACAATATTTATTCTTAAATTATGTGGGGTTATAGAGAATCTTGCCTTCTGGCTGGTGTGCCGACATTATCCCCCAGAGACATTTTCCCCCACGACTTTTTCCCCCGCGACATTTCCCCCCACGACATTATCCCCAAGCGACATTTTCCCCCGGCGACATTTTCCCCCCACTAACTTAATGAGTGTACTCGGACAATACGACAGCCTACCTTACTTTTTTCTGCAAAACTTCCCTAAAACACTGGAGCCTCAATCACTTTTGATTTGCCGTCGAGTTCGGCTTTTAATTGTCCCAGCATATTTCTATTTGAATGTTAGTGAGCGATAGCAGAGCAATTCTTAAACGTAGGCCTTCCAACTGGACATTCCAAGTTAACATTTAAAAAAAACGTCAAGAATCTCTGATAAACGGAGGGGTCCCCCCCCCCCCCCCCACACACACACACCCTGACCCAAGCTCTCACGCACCCATCCGTGACTAGTTTGCTTGGGGTTTTACATCATGCCCAAGATGGCTCAGCCCCCTGCCCTCATTTTGGTAGTTTCTTCTCATTTAGATGACCAATGCCTGATGCGTAATCTCAAAACATCCTCTGACTGTCTGCACTGCATGATACCACAAGCCCACTTAAACCAGTTCTAGAGGTTTAAGCTTAACAATATCGAACAAGAAATGAACAAGAGTTTGTTTTTGTTCTTCTCTTTTATTATACAGGATTATAACTCCATGGGACAATTAAAATTTCATTGTAAAAACCAACCTCAACGGCAAATCGAAAGAGATTTACGTTCCACTGTTTATCGGCCGTGGGGTTTTGCAGAAAAAAGGGGAAAAAGTAAGATAGAATTCCGTTTTGTTAAAATGGGGGAAAATGTCGCCGGGGGGAAATGTCTCCGGGGGAAAATGTCATGGGGGGAAATGTCGCGGTGGAAAATGTCGTGGGGGAAAATGTCGCTGGGGGATAATGTCATGGAGTCCTTCTGGCTAGAGACCTTGACTTGTAATTATGCCTGGATACATTACAATTGCTGACAAAACATTAGGAAAATAAAGGTAAACTCAGTCGATCAATCCAATCTGCAATCAATCAATCAAATAAAAAAAACTACAATATTTATACTTAAATTGCTTGGGGTTATATTGGAACATGCCTTTTGGCAAGAGTAATTATGCCAGGAATGATACATTATAATTGCTGACGAAATATTAGGGAAATAAAGATAGGCTAAAAGCTATAATTGCTGACAAAACATTAGGAAAATAAAGGTGGGCTTAAAGCTATAATTGCTGACAAAACATTAGTGAAATAAAGGTAGGATAAAAGCTATAATTGCTAACAAAACATTAGAGAAATAAAGGTAGGCTAAAAGCTATAGCTGCTGACAAAACATTAGGAAAAATAAAGGTAGGCTAAAAGCTATAATTGCTGACAAAACATTAGGAAAATAAAGGTACGCTTAAAGCTATAATTGCTGACAAAACATTAGGAAAATAAAGATAGGCTAAAAGCTTTAATTGCTGACAAAACATTAGAGAAATAAAGGTAGGCTAAAAGCTTTAATTGCTGACAAAACATTAGAGAAATAAAGGTAGGCTAAAAGCTATAATTGCTGACAAAACATTAGAGAAATAAAGGTAGGCTAAAAGCTTTAATTGCTGACAAAACATTAGAGAAATAAAGGTAGGCTAAAAGCTATAATTGCTGACAAAACATTAGAGAAATAAAGGTAGGCTAAAAGCTATAATTGCTGACAAAACATTAGGAAAATAAAGGTAGGTTGAAAGCTCCAAAGAGTCCTTGACTTGTAATTATGCCAGGAGTAAAGGTTAATTTGTTGCACTTTGCAGCCTGGGATAGATAAAAACACTAATAGGTAAAGTGTAATCTGGAAACTAGTTAACGCTCACCGTTCTACATCATATATGCCATTCACTGTACTTCAAAGCTTCCCAGTTTATAGGCATCTGTGGCAGTAGTGAAGTACACATTTTTTCTACTGTTTAATTTGTGTTTTGGTTCCCTAGATCATTATTTTTTTTCTCTTAGTAGTCTTTCAATGATTTCTTAGATATATAATTTACTGTGGGTGGTCACTGGAATACACAAGTAGCGTTATTCCGAAAAACAAAAACTTCAATGATGATGACTGAATAAAAGTCGACATATTGAGTCAGTATGAAGTTTTCGTTTTTCGGAATAACGCTACTTGTGTACTACGTTAAACTAATCAGTGGAACTACTGGATTTTGGTAACTGGGATGTTGATGAAAAGCAAATAAATGTTGCAAAACTCATCATTCGGCTATCCTTTAATGAAGCGGGTAGCAAATACATTCATCCTGGATTTGAAAAAAGGTGCCCAAAATAGCAGCTGTTTTGGGTTTTTATCTTGACCATGCATGTTAACTTTGTGGCTCTCAAGTTACCAATTAAAAAGAACTCGGAGTCGGATGAAACTTTGTTGGGTGATACATGTCGCTTTAATTCCAGCAAATAAAATACTTTGCCAAATTACTAAAATATGAAATATAACACAAAAACCCCATATCACAGTGATAATGTCATGCGTCTTTACAAGCCAACGGCCATGGATTAGCTTCCAAAATGGACTTTTTATGTCATTGTTGACTTCCTGCGTGTGCTGAACGGTATCTTCACCTAACAATGACAGCACTTTATAGCAAAGTACGTGTACATGTAGATGCAATTGTTTGGTGCTTCAAAATGGCCGTTTGTGTGTCATTGTTGACTTTCTGCGTGTGTGGAACGGTACATGTATCTTCACCTAACAATGACATAACTTTACTAGCAAAGTACATAAAGATGTTGATGCAATTTTTTGGTTATTCAAAATGGCCGTTTGTGTGTCATTGTTTACTTCCTGCATGTTTGGAACGGTATCTTCACCTAACAATGACATAACTTTATTATTAAAGTACGTGTAAATGTAGATTCACTTTTTTAGTTCCTCTCAGTTTATCTTCTACACAGTTAGATCAAGTGGCTGTAGCTTACTGATACTACATGTACATGCTGAGACGATAACTTGACATGGCCTTGTAATCCTGGGACAAGTTACCTTTTTTCTTCAATAAGGCTTGCAAAAATTTAATTAAAAAATTTTGCTTTGGTTTTTAAACTTTGCTTTCTCGTGAAAAATAATTCCTGCGAATTTGATTTATACATGTATGTAATTCGCTCCAACATGATGTCCAATGGAATTGCAGCGTCACTGAAAAAGTTCTTGAAAGTGCCATCTGTCATAGGATATCTAGTAGGAATTCTTATGAGACTTGCTCTCCCTATAAACCTGGCAATATCCCATATAAGTGAAACAATCTGGAGTGAGGCATACAACACTTGTTACATAATCAATCAATCAATTACCAATTTTGTTTATTATTCAGGGAGGGTAATGTAGCTCAAGAACACAAACCACTGCCTAAAGAACCAGATGGGAAGGAGGAAAAGAAGAAAGGAAAAGTCTCAAAAAGTAAGTTTTTTTTTCCACTGGATATTTGTAATAAATCAAAAAGTAAGTTCTTTTTTTCACCTTTTATGTAACTTTGATTTGCAGAAACCAGAAGTATAAAAGGTTTCCTTGTGACAAAAACCAGAAAAAAGTGGGATGTTTCATAATACTTTTTCTCACAAGGAAGCAATAATTTTAAGGAGTTTTGAAAACCTGTTATAAGGGGAGACAATCTATCAACTTTAATTAATGTTAACTTTGACAAGTTGTCTCCCTTTGATCAGAGAAGTGCATATGAACGTGTTGTATTCAACTCTACCAAAAGAGCCTAATTAGTCTGCTGATCTTAAAAATTATAACTTTCCCATTTAAAAAAAAAAGGCTTAGTACATGTCAATGTAATTTTTTTTTCTAGTTTTACAATAATTAGGTCAAAGTACATGTATTTAGACAAGAAGATTTCCCCCGTGCCCGTGTGTTTTAGTGTGCCTAAATATATACCGGTATCTTCAATTAAGCTAAACATTTTTCAGCTTGTATCATCAAAACATCATTCATGTGGTCAACCTCAGTCCTGTATGGATTAAAATTGTCCTAATTTTTGTCACAGATTTAATCTGGATTTATTTTCTATTTTTAGACCACCATGATCTCATGGTGGTCTTATCAAATCGAATTTTGTCCGTGGTCCGTCGTCCGTCGTCCGTCGTCTGTCGTCCGTCGTCCGTCGTCCGTCGTCTGTCGTCCGGTGTCTGTAAACTTTTCTTGTGATCGCGATTTCAAGAGACCTACTGGTCGGATCTTCATCAAATTTCATAGACATGTTCCCATTATGGTCTAGTTGTGCAACATCTATTTTGTTTGCTCATTTGCATATTAAAATGGCCGCTGGCTGCCATTTTGTGATTTTTACCTACATAGTTTGTGATCGCCGAATCTAGAAAACCACCAGGCCGATTTAGATGAAATGTTTTTGTGTTGGTTCCTCATATGGTCTAGTTGTGCAACATCTATTTTTCTAGGCTCATTTGCATATTAAAATTGCAGCTAGGCGACCATTTTGTTTTTCTATTTTTTATAACTTTTCTCTCTTGTGATCGCGATTCCAAGATAACTGCTACTCGGATCTTCTTTAAATTGTACACACATGTTTCTCCTATGGTCTAGTTGTGCAAGCTGTATTTTTTTGCTCATTTGCATATCAAAATGGCCGCTAGGCGGCCACTGGCCATTTTTTTCTTTTATCACTTTTCTCCTAAAGTAGTGAGAGGATCTTCGTAAAACTTTGTACGCAGGTTAACCCTATGGCCTCGTTGCATACTATGTACTTTTTTGCTCATTTGCATATTAAAATGGCCGCTGGCGGCTATTTTGTGATTTTTACCTACATAGTTTGTGATCGCGGAATCTAGAAAACCACCAGGCCGATTTAGATGAAATGTTTTTGTGTTGGTTCCTCATATGGTCTAGTTGTGCAACATCTATTTTTCTGGGCTCATTTGCATATTAAAATGGCCGCTAGGCGACCATTTTGTTTTTCTATTTTTTATAACTTGTCTCTCTTGTGATCGCGATTCCAAGATAACTGCTACTCGGATCTTCTTTAAATTGTACACACATGTTTCTCCTATGGTCTAGTTGTGCAAGCTGTATTTTTTTGCTCATTTGCATATCAAAATGGCCGCTAGGCGGCCACTGGCCATTTTTTTCTTTTATCACTTTTCTCCTAAAGTAGTGAGAGGATCTTCGTAAAACTTTGTACGCAGGTTAACCCTATGGCCTCGTTGCATACTATGTACTTTTTTGCTCATTTGCATATTAAAATGGCCGCTGGGCGACCATTTTGTTTTTCTTCTTTTTGTCTCTTTTCTACTAAAGTAAACAAAGTTTAGGATTTTCGTAAACAAATTTACGCATGTTAGCCCTATGGTCTCGTTGCGCACTAAGCACTTTTTTGCTCATTTGCATATTCAAAATGGCGGCCACTGGCCATTTTTTTTTTATCACTGTTCTATTAAATTAATGAAAGGATCTTCGTAAAATGTTATACGCAGGTTAACCCTATGGCCTCGTTGCGCACTATGCACTCGCTGTTCATTTGCTTATTCAAAATGGCGGCCGGTAACTATTTCTGTGATTTCTACCTGCATAGTTTGTTATCGCGGAATCAAGAAAACTACCAGTCGGATCTTGATGAATATTTTTTTGTGTTGCTTCCTCATATGGTCAAGTTATGCAACATGTATTTTTTTCGTCGTTGATGTTTTCATTTAACCCATTCGGTACCGCTGTGCTAGCCTGCTTCATTACCGAAGACATCGTTTGGCGACAGCAGAAAAATCGACTAAAACCCCACTGACGCCGTAGGCCTATATTGTTTCTTACAACTTCAACTAATTTTGAAAATGAACAAATGAAATCACATGTTGCATTTGTTGGTTGATTTGTGTTTTGTTTTTTCAATCTTCGAATACGGTAAAAGAGGTTTAATTTACTTTAACGTACGCGTAATTCACTGATAACTTCCACCTTTGTCCAAGTTAGAACGGACACTTCAAGCATATTTATATAACAAGAAAATGTTAAATTTGACAAAAGCTTGTGGAATTCCTTATATTTATAGCTTCAGATCTTAATATATATTTTCTTTGTCTTCAATATACTGACAGTGAGTGAAATATTTAAATATCTATGATTAAAAAGTGCTAAAAGCGGGTGGTGAAATTAGTTTTCTGTAGTGCGAGTTGCCGCTGTCAATCAAGTGGCCCCTACCAGGCATACTAAAAGCATGACCCAGTAAAGACAAATACCCGGTAAGCTATTTTTGGCACTGAGGACATTATTTGGAATTTCCGAGTCCAGAGTAGTGAAAACAAATACATTTATCGGAGCTTTTTTAAACCTCTGAGTGAAATTGCAATCTCGGTTCATTTTAAAACGTATAAAATTCGACTCCTTTCAGATTTCCAAGGGCGACTATAAGAAATAGTTTAAAGTGTTTAAGTGTTGCCGGCTTGTTCGAAGTCGGTAAAACGGCTTTCTCGAGTTTGGATTTTAAACGCCTAAATTCTTTCCAAAAATGTAACAATAATAACTATTTTTAAAGGAGAGTGTTCCCTAAGACACTTAAGAAGATCCATATTGTATTTTTCCGAGTTTGAAAGGAAGGAATATTTCAAAATGAAATGAAATACACGGCAACGCACAATCGCTATTTTGCCGATCGAATTTGCATTCAGACAGCTATGTACAGCAACTGACTTCGCAATTGTAAATGCTATTTACCAATAAAGTAACTTAAATGTTTTTATTCAATCATATATTTATTTCAAATCGTGCATGAAGATTTTTGGAGCCGCCCTGAAGCGCAGCGGAACAAGGTTCCTTTAGGGGCATGTAGAGAGAAAAAGTCTGACTCGAAATTATATGAGAATAGTAGCGAATTCACGATGTCGCCAACTTACTGCCAACGTTATTATGTACAAATTTTCTTTATCCCTCCGCCAGTGAACGTGATGGCATAGCGATAATTTGGTCTATGTTTTCATCAAAAAGCATGAAGAAGTCGTTCAATATCGATCTAAGTGTTTGTAATTTGTCCCGTAGCATTGTTTAAATATAAATCACATGTTATTTTGTACACAATTGATGTATTTTTTAATTTAAAGTCGTTTTCTCGAGTGAGAACCACATTTTGGCACATGGAAAGTTCGGCAATAGGAACATCTTTTTACACTAGAGTTCGGAAGTGTGAACCTCGTTTATGACCGGGCGAGGCTCATATTCCTGTGGTATAGACCGTGGAAACTTTTAGACAGACTGAAATCACACGAACCGAAAGTGTAGCAATATTCGGCGCCAAAATGTTGGGGGTTGTATATGTTACGGTGTTGGATGTGTTTAGAACTATATAGGTTAACGTCAAACGTGGCGACAACTCCTTTAGAGTAAAAGACGTAGGCCTATACAGTTTTGGATTCAATGATGTCGCTAGAATGGTTTTGATAAACTGACTTGTAGCCTGCTAGACTGGCGCGGTTTTGATGTTAGCATGTATGGGCCGTACTTTCAAATGGGAAGCCGGGCGAAAACGCTCGAGAGAGGTTCGTAATTTTTACAGCTATTTATTAGATTTTATTGCACCCATCCCATAGTCCCATACTGAATTAAACTTCGCAAAGTGACCAACACGCTAGATTTAAAGTGGCATGAGCTGCCGAAATGTTGATATTTTGACGTTAAAGGATATATGAACAACCTTTGGAAATATTTTCTAATTTGCGTTTAATGTGTTGTAGGACATGTACTTTAAAAGTCTGATCAAAAATTTCGGTTGAATTTCGGTCGCAGCACATGCAAAATTCAAGCTACGTTTGCCGATCTACAATGCTTACGAAAGTTAATTATCTCAGAGACTTATGACGTCAAACATGACCTCCGTTGTGTACGTACCCATACAGCGATGACGTAATAAACGATTTCTGCTGTCTCAGTAAGTCTTCGTGGCAGTTTGTACACATCGAAGGTCGTGTATGACGTCATTTTTCCGAGTAGTTACGAAAAATACGGAAAATATGCATATTTCCTCCCCGTTCTTTTTTTGACTACCAGGGAACTAACGCGAAGGTTGTTTCGTTTCAACTGATGTTTTTCAAATATACATTTAGTCCATAAACAAACACAAACCGGCTTTAAATCCTGTTCATAAATCCTTTAAAAAAAAAAAGGTTGAATTTATTGGCTAATTTAATCAAGACGTATAATTCAGAAGCTTTTTAGTGCTTGTAGTCTCGAAAATATACGATAAAGTATTGTTTTGAACTAACTTTGGCTTAGAATGAATGAATGGTCGTCCAGGTTATTCAAATTTTGTTTACTTTTCGAACACGTTTTCGGTTAGTACAGGCCACATATTGTATGGATTTTCCCGATTCCAACGCAAATCATTTAGTTTTTCGATGACCTTCAAAGTTTAAGCCTCCTACTGTCGTGATGATCAGACATTGTGAAAAAGTGTGAATTTTGGCAGCTCATGCCACTTTAAACGGAAACGCGTTGTGCTGAGGCGGACATTTCGTAAAAACGGTAAATAAGTACCGTGGGCCTACGTCTTTCGCCAAACAAAATTTAAAAACGTTTAGTTTAAAAATATTAGGTCCTGTATAATATGTGTGCGCATTTTTAAACCAAAGTACGTGATCATTCCTACGAAGATCATGTAAAATGTACTATTAGGCCTAGCAGAAAAATCAATCAAGTATCAAACGTTTGGAGGCTCATTTTATTTAAAAATGTGAGATTTTTAGATTATTGCTTTCAACGAATACGTAAGTGAAAATCAGCACAAATGAACAGTTATCCTTGCATCATGATGTGAAATTCCATTGTTCGACCGACAACAAATTGCACAAATTGATAACCAACTACTATATGTATTTGAATATTAACAATATGCAAAGTCGTGTTCCGCCGTGTACATTTACTTGACGCAATGTTTTTTTCACCGCTCTCATCCTGCAGGAGGCCAGCGAAATGGTAATTACGGTAGAATGTACGAATGCACTCTCTTCTTGACGATGTTCTTCGATTATGTATTTGCCTTTTACAAACTAAAAAAGTGAATTTTAATTGTCAAAGTGCTACGGCGTAGCTGCAAATTTCACACTCGAAGCGTCAACTACATGAACATCTCCATGGGTTGACTGTTTTCAGGTTGATAAATCTAAAATGACTTTTAAAACTAAACGAGGATTCTTTAACATTTTATGGTTGATTTGCACAAAATCTGGACATTTGGTAAATGTTATCTAAAACTGGAAATAACTTTAAAAACCGTTTCACTAATTAAATCAATCCTGGCGTTAGTCAGATTCTGATGTTAGTCAGATCCCGACTAACATAGACGTTTTTATTGTGATTTGATCAGCAGACAGTTGTCAGACACTCTATTTATTTTCATGTTCAAAACAACAATTAAGTGCGGCTCCTCAGAGGCTTATAAGCCTAGTTTTATAAGAGTTCACTAATTTCTGAACGAATCGGAAAATCTTTTGCCATTCATCTTTAAACTGACTTTCGTCATGTTAAAATTGTTACTCATCAGACCAGTGATTTGTCGCCCATTCTTCACTTTTCGCGGTCTATTTTTGACAGATATATATTATCTTTTGATTTGTAAACAAACACTAAATGCATCTTGGTAACATGTGTACAATCGTTTTGGATTTTGTAAATTTTAATTGTGTACAGGACTCAAACAAGCGATATCACTGACTGGCCTGTGTGCATACAATGTACATGTACTATGTAGCTCCGGTAAGTAGCGTTTGTAGCGCCTTGAAGAAAGATGGTTTTGAGGTTTCAGATAACAGCCACTATCTACCGAAGAAACTTTGTTCTTGTCCAGCCAGCCACCAACCGAAGAAATAAATTTCACATATCAAATTTGCGATCCGTTTACAAGCAGCCTCACTTTCTGATAGTGTTCTATGGTGGTCGCCAGATCAGTTTATCTGATCTCTTGTTATTCACCTCAATACATTTAACCTCATATAGGAGGGTATCCTAAATCTTAATTGTAAACACATTGTGCATGTTACCGATCATCTAATGAAGCTGTATCTTCAAGTTCATGACTAGCTGCTCAGGCTCAGTAGGTTAGAGTGATACTAGGGGCCTCCATGGCTCAGTAGGTAGAGCGTTGGATGCTCAATCCGAACAGCCTTCCACCAATGGGTCATGGGTTCAAATCACACTCAGTCAAAAAAAAAAAATTGGACTGGGTTTTCACTCGAACGACCTATGTGGGATGGTTGCAAGCTGAAGGTTGTGGGTTTCCTCCGGGCATAGAGCCAGGTTTCCTCCCACAATAAAACTGACAACGCCATCATATAAGTGAAATAATCTTGAGCGCAGCGTAAAACACCAAACAATCAATCAATCAATCATGAAATGATGAAGCAAGGTTTCATATCCCACTCAGACCAAATGAAATTGAAAAATTCTCTCTTTTTTTTTTCCACTTATTCGCTATTTGTTACCAGGCACTTGACGATGGTCGAGGGTTTCCTCCTGGTTTAGAGCCCATTTTCCTCCCCCACTCAACCCGAAAAAAACTCCATATAAGCAAAATGATATTCAGTATGGCGTAAAAAAATCAATCAAATAAACAATTTGAAATATAATCATGAACTCCAACAACTCAACAATTAAGGGATCCTTCTGGATCCACATTTTAATTTGAAATCCATCTATCAAAATGGGAAAATCTGAAGAAATTATTTTTTTATAATTTAAGTGCGTTTATCAATAAGAGTGAAATAATATTGCTGTGATATTATACATGTACTTAAGTCGTACACGTATAAAAACCTTGAGCTAATAAACACTTAATACTTGATGAAAGGTTTTACTTCCTGAATTACATGTAAATTAAAGAATAATTTTCATTTTAGAATGCGTACATGCATTTTATGAAAAAATGATTTAAACAGATATATATAACGACATCACCACTACCTGAAATATCCACATTTTACCAAGAAATATTTAAAAATATTTAATTCTAAATCATCAAACAGGTCATACCTGGGAACAATTTTTGAATCATGTCATGTTTACTTAAATAGTTAAATTTTGGACGTGAAGATTTTGCCTGTGCTTTAATATTCATAAATATAGTTTAATTATTATAATTAATAACTTAATTAGTACATTTACTTAATGAACCGTTTACATTTGCACATGGATTTTTCTCATCCATGTATTACATACTTCCCTATGATGAGTATCTGTTTACCACATGTATGAAATTCTGTGTTTAGTGTTAACATGTTTAAACAATATCCAGGCTCTACTAAACGTATTCAGCTCTGAATTAAATGCTTCAGTTGCATCAAGGAATTAGCTGGGGATTTTATACAACCGATGACTGATAAAAATAACTTTTTAGAAAAAAATAGAAAGTAATTTTTGTTTAGGATTTTGTGAAGTAATAGAAAGTTTTGTGAAGTAAAAGAAAGTAATTTTTGTTAAGAATTTTGTGATTCGTACATGTAAAGCACTGCAGGAAATTAACCTGGAAATATTCTACCTTTGATAACTGATAATACTATATTATCATTATGCCTGGGAAACATTTTGGAATGTCCAGGAAATCTTATTTTTCCTCTCATACATACTTCGGTAAGTTAGTGTACTTGTTATACATGTATGCTTACATTCGCATTATTCTTCATCTTTAATTTAACTCATCTTAAGTGTTTTATGTGAAATGTTTTATTGCACAAAAATGTTTTCGGCATTTCATTTCTTTTTCTTAAATTCTGTTTCTATGAATATTGGGGTCTCTGGTGTTCATTCGACAGAGTGATAGTCCCTCATAATACATCAGTGTGTGCAGGCTCAAATCCCACTCAAACAAAATAAAAATTTATTAATTTCTGAGTGGATTTTTCACTTGATCAGTGTATGTGGAAGAGTTGCCTCGCCAAAGTGCGTGAAACACGAGTGCCCAAAAAGCTGCCATAGAAGTGAAATTATCTTGAGTGCAGGATAAAACATCAGTTAATCAATCAATCAATCAATCAACCAATCAATCAATCAATATTTATTTCACATATCTTGTTCAAGTGAATTGAACATGTATAGAAGCTTTACAATTCGGGAAAAAGTTTGTTAATGGCATGGGCTACCAATTATAGGGAAAATTTCGTTGAAATCAAATTATGTGTTAATTGTTAATGTGTCAGTTACACTTGACGTAGACACCGGCACAGGTGTCGAAAGCTTGAGTTGTTCAAAAACAACTGACGACGTGGTGATGTCTTAATTTTTTATCATTAGTATGTGTTAATTGTTGTCATTTGTATCAAATTGTATAAAATAATAGCTTTCTGATGGTACCAAAGTCAGGGATGTTCATGTTTGTTAAACTTTTAGTTTTCCAAGGTACATTTACTTGAAATGCTCAACTTCTCATCTCATGACAATCTGAATTCATCAAAAGGTCTTCATTTTGGCAGTTTGTGTCACTTCAATTAAGAGTATGTGGGATGGTCGTGGGTTTCGGAACTTTCCTCGGGGCACAGAGCCCGGTTTCCTCCCACAATAAAACTTGCAATGCCGCCATATAAGTGAAATAATCTTGAGCGCGGCGTCAATCAATCAATCATTTTTGCAGGTTATGTCACTTCAAATAAGAGTACATGTAATGTAGTGGAGATTTACATAATAAACATTTATTTCTTTCTTTTTTTAAAAAAAAATAACTGAGTAACTACATGCACATGATATGTGCAGACCAGCATGTTCAAGTTCTGAACAACGTCAAATATTATGATTTTTTAAAAACTTTTTTTTTTTCAGGTAATAAAGGTTTAACAAAAATTAAGGAAAATGAGCGACCAAATATTTCATTGCCGTCAAACTTTGAACACACTGTCCACGTCGGATTCGACCCACATACCGGTGAATTCACAGTAAGTACTTTCAACATTCTCATTCTGATATACGGTAAGAATTCCGCTAATTCAAGGACGAGCAATGTGAAGATAACAAATTATTAGACTGCTTTCTGCCATGTTTGGTATAAAACAACAACAAAAGCGATACCTCGATAGGATTATCGGTCGCTCCATGCCTCAGGAGGTAAGACACCCAACGAAAAGTCTCAAACTTTTAGAGTGCTTTTCATAATGTTTTGAGTACTTGAATTAGCAGAATTCTTACTGTACACAAACTACCTGTATTTATGCCCAGGCTGTACCGTGTCATTTGTCTGATCATATGACCCTCTGGCTGGGGGGCATTGTGGCTTTACCGTAGCCATGTTTGCTGACCTAGCAAGGAGCAAATTAAGCTATGCCAAATACATTATCCTTGCCGATGTATCATCTCTGAAGCCTAATGTCAAAATTTAAATTGGGGGAGGGGGGAGGAGTGATCTTTTGATCTGGTACTTTTGTCGCCATTTAACCTTAATTGTGGAGTGTGACATTAAGCCCCAATCAATCAATCTGACCATATGTGGGTATGTGGAAGTGGGAGGTGGGGGACTTTTATCTTGAGGGCTGTCAAAGTGTTTGTAGAATACCAAAGGTAAAAATTAGCTACCCTTCAAATGTGTAAGTTAAACTGACCAGAATATGAATCCAGGTCATTTTAGACACTCGTTTCTGTGCAGAACAATTTTTGGACACCTTTTAACAGATCCTGACTGATAGGGGTTTATGGCAATGGTTGAATCCTAGTGTATAGGTCTTTTTGGAGCACTGTGTTCAACATTCAGTTTAATTATGAACCGAATAATCCAGCAATTTAACATAATCAAGATGTAAAAGTTGATCATTTTGGGCATCCAATTCTGTGGAGAAAGCTATTTTGGACATCCTATTTCCTGATGGTTGCAAGTTACCACCTGAAGGTGGCAGGTTTCCTCCGGCCAAAGAGCCCGATATCCCCCCACAATAAAACTGGCAACGCCGCCATATAAGTGAAATAATCTTGAGCGCGGCGTAAATACCAAGCAATCAATCAATCAAAATTCAGTTTAATTGTAAACCCTATAATCCCGCAATTTAACAAGATACAAAAGTTTGGGCATCCAATTCTGTGGAGAAAGCTATTTTGGACATCCGATTTCCTGATGGTTGCAAGTTACCACTGGAAGGTTGTGGGTTTCCTCCAGGTTTAGAGCCCGGTTTCCTCCCACAATAAAACTGGCAACGCCGCCATATAAGTGAAATAATTTTGAGTGCGGCGTAAAACACCAAACAATCAATCAATCAACCTATTTCCTGATACTGGATAAATGTATAGGCCCATGAACGCCAAAATTTATGGAATCTCGGAGAAACCCTGCTTGTACATGTTTGTCTGTTACATTGTACATGTTTGTCTGTTACGTTTATAGTGTTAACAATCTCACTAACTTACATGTACATGTGTTTCCCTGTACATCTCCTGTACAGAGATGACTTCAGCAGTTATTGATGTTGAAATAATACTTTCAGAGTTAGTCAGTTGTATATTGTTTTTACACATCTACATGTACATGTATGTACCATGTTAGTTGGCTGTGTTACAACCTGAATATTCAGCTAACAGATACGGTTTGAACGTTAAAAACACCTGTTGGACTTCTATGTATGTAATTGAGTATTACGACTGCTTTTAAAGCCAAGGCAGAACTGGAACATGGCTACATGTCTTCAACATTGTATTTTCTGTTTAATTTTCAGTTGGCTTTGTCATTTGGACATGTGAAACAGCTGAGGCAATGTAACTTGTTTTAGATATGTAATTTTTACAATAGTTGATTACAGTAATGTCTGTGTTAATTCAAGTACTGGGAAAAAGTAGAAGAGTGCAAATTCTCATCTTAATTCAAGAGAGAGCTTGTAAAACATTCAATGATTAACTGCTGGTCAATCATCTCCCTGGACTGAGATGTGTTGAAAGTTTCAATCTCATTCAGAACCTTTTTGTTATTGAGGATTTAGTAACTTGCATAGTGACTTCCTCTAATTAACTCAGGTATTACCGTATCAGCTACAGTTTGGAAAATGTGACTTCATCTTTACTGAGGATTACGGTTATAACATATTGAAAATGTCTGTTCAGTAATTTCCCTGATGATGATTGCAGCTTGATTACGGTTATAGTTCTAGGCATATATGTTGGATGTTGCTGTACACGTGTTTATATTCAACGTCAAAGTCATGATCATACATATATTTGAAAATGTCTGTTCGTCATTATTGAACATTACAACCAGTTTAGGCAGAAATTGTACATTGCTGATTGTTTTAGTCTTGATTTACTGGATTTTATTTTGAGTTGGATTTTATTCATCGTTGATAATTTTGAAAATGTCTGTTTGGCTTTACTGGGCATTATGACTTGTTATGTAGGCAGACATTGGACTTTGATGTTTGGTTCAGTGTACAGAATGTAGATGCCTGATTTTATTTTGAATTTGATTTTATTTTGAGTGGGATTTTATTCAGCATTTGTAATCTTGAAAGTGTATTTTGGCTTTACCATGCATTACGGCTTGTCATATGTGTAGACATTGGACATTGTTAAATGTCTTTTAGATGTCTTGATTTACTAGTTTGCTACACCTAAGTCTGTAGAACTTTTAGTCTGACACAAGCCGTATATCAGTCGGTGGCGAGCTCGAATCTCAATCAGTCCAACGAACGACCAATGTGGGATGGTTGCCAGTTACCAACGGAAGCTCGTGGGTTTCCTCCGGCCACAGAGCCTGGTTTCCTCCCACAATAAAACTGGCAACGCCGCCATGTAAGTGAAATAATCTTGAGCGCGGCGTAAAACACCAAACAATCAATCAATCTCAATCAGTCCAAAGAAAAAAGTAAGTTTTTCACTCTGCAGTGCGACAGAAAACATTCGTCAATCAATCAATCAAGTTGATGGAAAGGTGTACAAAATGTGTTTTAGCTCAAGTATTAAGATTTACCGTCAAATCCTATATGCTCTTCAAGTTTATCTTTTAATGGATGAATCATACAGTTATATAAATATGACTCAGTGACACATGTCAGTGACACATGTCAGTTGTCTGTTTTTCCATAACTGGATTTGTGTGTACATGTTAAGTAGTTATTTCTTCTGTCTAGCTGCAAGCTATTTCTTGACTTATTTGTCATGTTTGACATTTGTCCAGACAGACACACTTCCTTGTGGGACAGTATGCTATAGATTTATTTTGACTTGTTTATCCTTTTTAATCGGCCTGTCGAAGTTGTTTTGGACCCTCCATTGCAAAATATCATTTTCGTAACAGGACTTGGTTTTCCGAACAAAAAACACCATCAAACACAGCTCAAAATTAATATTCTATATTTTTTCTTCCAAATTTGCAGTCTTATTTGTGCTGTTTCACGGCCCATTTTGTAGCCAATCCAAGAATATGTACCCTTGGAGTTTGAAGGGCAATTCTGAATGAACACCTGATCCTCTGTTGCAAAATTTCTTTGGTAACAGGACTAGTTTTTTAAAACCCAAAACACCACCATCAAACACAGTAAAAAAATTGCTATACCTTTTTTTCTTATTTGTCCGTTTTCATGGCTGATTTTGTAGCCGATCCAATAATATGTACCCTTGGAGTTTGAAGTGCAATTCTGAATAACATTGAGCAACCTCTTATTTATGGCTGGATGGATCTTATAATATGTGTATATTTTGTCAAAGGTTTTTCTTCTAACAACGAGCCATAGGTTCAATTCCCATTCATTGCAATGACATTTAAAAAAAATCCGGGTGGGTTTTATTTGATTGCCTAGGTTCCCAGGTGTCACGGGATGTTATATGGTTTCCTCTAGATAAGGAGTCTGGTTTCATCTCCCTCCAAAATTGGCAACAGTGCCATACAAGTGAAATGATGTTGAATGCAATCAAGGGATTTCTTGCAAACAATACATGTACATGAATTATTATTTGTGTTCAGAAAGTTTTTGCTTGTCGATGAGCTTCGTGTATGTATTTTGTGTGAGAAACTTTCAGATTGTACATGTACAGTATATTGTGTTAAGCTCCTTTCAGTCGTCAACCTAATGAAATATCATAGGTTTGGTTTGTTACAACAATTTATGAGGTATAAAGGTCTAAATGATATACCTCTTTTTAACACAATTAGAAACTTGTTATTTTAGACAAGAAGATTTTCCCTGTGCCCGTGTGTTTTAGTGATCATAATTATATATTGTGTTTCTCGTTGACTTTAGCGTTGAGCAGAATATGACTTTTGAACATGTTCCTGGCGGTGTTACTTTTTATCAGTTTGGAACCCACTTTAAAAGAATTTCAGACAGTTCTTAGATGTCCTCCAAAGACAAACAGTTATCAATATTTTAACAGCATTGAAGGCTGCGATATGTAGGAATGGTTTTTAAGGGTGGATATTGTCAGTTTGATTCTCACAAAATTACAACATATCCTCCATGTACCAACAGACCAAATTCCTGGGTTATTACAATGCTGCCAGATTTCAGGTACATACTACCAAATGCAGATACAGGAATATCTTGATTTCTTACTGTGACTTTCCAAATTTACCTGCCCTATACATACATGTACCTACATGTAATATCTGATCTTCCAATGGTTCCAGTAAAAAAGTTTTTGGATCTGTTTTCTTACATCCATGATCCAAACTGTGTTTTTGAAAAGAAAAAAATAGTAGCACTTGCAACGTCGGCTCTGCTTGCTCACCATGGACTCTGCTTGAGGATAATGGACTCTGCTTGAGCACCATGGGCTCTGCCTGAGCAACGTGAGCTTTGTTTGAGCTCCATGGACTCTGCTTGAACAACATGGACTCTGCTTGATCAATGTGGGCTATGTCTGAGCACCATGTACTCTGCTTAAGCACCATAGACTTTGCTTGAGCTCCAATCCATGGACTCTGCTTGGGCTCCATGGACTCTGCTTGAGCACCATGGACTCTGCTTGCTCACCATGGCCTCTGCTTGAGCACCATGGACTCTGCTTGAGCACCATGGACTCTGCTTGCTCACCATGGACTCTGCTTGCTCACCATGGACTCTGCTTGAGCACCAAGGGCTATGCTTGAGCAATGTGGGCTATGCCTGAGCAATGTGGGCTCTGTCTGAGCACCATGTACTCTTCTTGAGCTCCAATCCATGGACTCTGCTTGAGCAGCCTTGACTCTGCTTGAGCACCATGGACTCTGCTTGAGCACCATGGACTGCTTGAGCACCATGGACTCTGTTTGAGCACCATGGACTCTGTTTGAGCACCATGGACTCTGCTTGAGCACCATGGACTCTGCTTGAGCACCATGGACTCTGCTTGAGCACCATGGACTCTGCTTGAGCACCATAGGCTCTGCTTGAGAAACGAGAGCTTTGTTTGAGCTCCATGGACTCTGCTTGAACATCATGGACTCTGCTTGAACATCATCGACTCTGCTTGAGCACCATGGACTCTGCTTGCTCACCATGGACTGTGTTTGAGCACCATGGACTCTGCTTGAGCACCATGGACTCTTCTTGAGCATCATTGACTCTTCTTGAGCACCATGGACTCTGCTTGCTCACCATGGACTGTGTTTGAGCACCATGGACTCTGCTTGAGCACCATGGACTCTGCCTGAGTACCATGGACTCTGCTTGAGCACCATGGTCTCTGCTTGAGCATCATGGACTCTGCTTGAGCACCATGGACTCTGCCTGAGCACCATGGTCTCTTTTTAAGCACCATGGACTTTGCTTGAGCACCATGGACTCTGCCTGAGCACCATGGACTCTGCTTGAGCACCATGGTCTCTGCTTGAGCACCATGGCCTCTGCTTGAGCACCATGGACTCTGCCTGAGCACCATGGACTCTGCTTGAGCACCATGGACTCTGCTTGAGCACCATGGCCTCTGCTTGAGCATCATGGGCTCTGCCTGGGCACCATGGTCTCTGCTTGAGCACCATGGTCTCTGCTTGAGCACCATGGACTCTTCTTGAGCAGCATGGTCTCTGCTTGAGCACCATGGGCTCTGCTTGATCACCTTGGGCTCTGCTTGAGCACCTTGGGCTCTGCTTGAGCACCATGGGCTCTGCTTGAGCACCTTGGGCTCTGCTTGAGCACCATGGGCTCTGCTTGATCACCTTGGGCTCTGCTTGATCATCATGGACTCTGCTTGAGCTCCATATACTCTGCTTGAGCACCATGGACTCTGCTTGAGCACCATGGACTCTGCTTGAGCACCATGGACTCTGCTTGAGCACCATGGACTCTGCTTGAGCACCTTGGGCTCTGCTTGAGCACCATGGACTATGCTTGAGCACCATAAACTCTGCTTGAGCACCATGGACTCTGCTTGAACATCATGGGCTCTTCTTAAGCACCATGGCTCTATTTGTTTAACTTTTTGTTTTTTTGCTTTTACCATAGAGGACACAAAAACAAAACTATGACTACTAGATTTGTAAAAGTGTAAATTTGATTTGAATTGAACTTTACACTTCTCAAATTATGTCATTTAGGCTGTGTCAGTGATTGAGTGTGCATATTAAAAAGCAATATAATGTTAGCCATGATAAGGCATCTGTGTTGTCACTTAAATGATAACAGGTTTTTAAATGTTCCTGAAAAGGTCACATACATATGTAAATGCAGATTGTCAGCATTGTTGGCTTTACAAATGTTTTTACGTAACCAAGAGGTTTTGGTTTGATATTTATTCACCAACAGAGCATCATATGAGATACATTCAGGCAAAATACATGTTGTAAAAAAAAAGGCAGGATTAAAGTCCCACATGGGACTTGTTTAATCCCTTTTGTTAATTGACCGATTGTTTGATGACGTCACTTGGACTTATGCGCGAAGCATTTCGGGGGATTGAGGGATAATTTTAAACCATAGCGGAAGAAATAATACTGTATCGAGAAGAAGACGTAAAAAGCCTAAAGTACCAGAAAAAATGTGTGGATAAAAACAGGTTATGTCATCAATGTTTTCCAAAAAAGTGACATCTTACCAATTAACAAAATGGCGAACTGAGGTACATTTTACCCAGAAAGCTTTGTGTAAATATATGTGACGTCATCAGGCTTGGCGGTATTTGTGTTGGACATTTGGCCCAGCCATGTTCATGTAATGATAAGGGAGGGGTGAATTCGGTTTTTTGGGGGGGAACTATTTTACTAATTAATTTTCTTTTTTTTTAAGGGCATGCCTGAATCTTGGGCAAAGTTATTACAAAATTCCAATATATCCAAATTGGAACAGAAGAAGAATCCACAAGCTGTTTTGGACGTCCTCAAGTATTACGAGACGACCAGAGAGGAGAAGGAGTCCAAATATATGTTAAATTTATCAAAGCCCAGTAGTAAGTCGTCATCTAGTAAGTTTAACCTATTCTATTCTAACACTTGACCTCAACTAACCTCATTCCCCATAATGTGTGGTGCATTTGAAATGTTTCCATATATTTTTCTAATTTTATAGTAAAGACAAAAAAGTGTTTAAAGTGGCATGAACTACCAAATTAAACATTTTTTAAAACATTTTAGCTCAACTAACCTCATTCACCATAATGTGTGATGCATTTTAAATGTTTCCATATATTTTTCTAATTTTATAGTCAAGACAAACAAGTGTTTAAAGTGGCATGAACTACCAAATTAAACATTTTTTAAAACATTTTAGCTCAACTAACCTCATTCCCCATAATGTGTGGTGCATTTTAAATGTTTCCATATATTTTTCTAATTTTATAGTAAAGACAAAAAAGTGTTTAAAGTGGCATGAGCTGCCAATGAAGGAAAGAACACTCTTGCGTATGGTTTATTGGGAACACAACGTTTCGGTGTAGCTCCTATCAAGTGATAACTTGATAACGGTGTTAGGAGCTACACCGGAACGTTGTGTTCCCAATAAACTAGAAGTTGTAAATCCATACGCAAGAGTGTTTTTTCCTTACTTCATTATTATGCTCACCTTCTAAATGCCACTTGAACAAGTCATGAGCTACCAAATTAAACATTTTTTTAAAATACATTTGATAGTCACGGCAATAAGAGGGGTTTTAAGGTCATGGGAAAACTGAATTATTGACATTAGAATGAGGAAAATCCATACAGTCTCGAGCCTGTTTAAACCAAGATAGTGTCCCAAAAGTAAACAAAGTTTAAACAACCGGCCCAAACATTTATTCATTCTAGACCTAAGTTAGTTCAAAACACCACTGCAGCATATCTTATCTAGACAAGTACCTGGCCACTGAAAAGCTTATAAATTGCACTCCTTGAGAAATGTGTTTTTTTTCAAAACATAAAAACTTGTGAGCTCTTAAATATATCTTGTTGCAAAAACCTAAAACTGAATATCTAGGTTCCCAATAGCCCATTAGAAGCATTGAATAGCATGTTAATTTACTAAGTTAGTACTCTGCATGATTTGATCTCCCTGTTCTTTTGTAAATTTTGAACCCGAATCTCTGAGAATTGGCCTGGGTGGCTCATTTGCCCCTCAGTCAGTCAAAGGGTCACAGGGTTCAATAACACTAGGAGGAAATAAAGTTGAAAAGTTTCGTTGGTGTGTTTTTTACGCGATCACAAAGATGTGGAAGAGTTGCCAGGTTCATCCGGTAAAATTTGTGAAATACTCTTGATTGATTGATTGTTTGGTGTTTTGAGCCGCGCTCAAGATTATTTCATCTATATGGCGGTGTTGTCGGTTTTATTGTTGCAGGAGACCGGACTCTATTCCCGGGGGAAACCCACAACCTTCTGTTGGTAACTGGCAACTATCCCACATAGGTCGTTCAAGTGAAAACCCAGTCAGAAAATTGTCCAACTTTTTGGACTGAGTGGGATTTAAACCCGCGACCCATTGGTGGAAAGCTGTTCGGATTGAGCGTCCAACGCACTACCTACTGAGCCACGGAGGCCCCTGAAATACTCCTGAAACACACCCTCCCTATTGAAGCTTCTGCTTTTTTAGTCTAACTCTAGCTATGTACGGTTATTTGCTCCCTAAGTTCCTATAACTTACAAACAAATTAATATTTTACAATTTCAGGTGCAAATTCAATACAAAGTAATTTATCAGAAAAACTTGCTGCACTTAGCAAGGATTTGGTGAGTCTTTCCTTCTTTTACCAAGAATTTTAATACTTAGAATTTGGCCTGTATTTCTCACATGGTAGAGCCTTAAGCCCCGTTCAGGTCGAGTTAAGATCCGATCGTCGTAAGCTCCAGTCTGTAGTGAATCTGCAATCAATCACTCGGAGAATGTTTTTCGTCATGAGCAGCCTTAAGACTCTACAGATCTGTCGCAGACTGATTAATCTTCCGATCGTAAAAATAGAGGATGTTCTATTTTCTACCAATCAGTCTTAAGGCCGCAGCCAATCAGTGACCTATACTTCATCACATGATCATTTTTTTCTCGGCGTTTCGAAGACGTTGTATTGTTACGTCATTCTTAGTGGCGTGCCAGTCTGCAGAATATGGTGTCAGAGTTTACTTCCGATCAACTGATCACATCGACCTGAGCGGGCTTAAAGACTGATCAGTCGGTAATCGTTTGGCTGAACGATAAACAAGTCTCAGTCGACATGAACGCTCTTAAGATTCAATTGCAGACAATCGTTTCGGATCTTAACTCGACCTGAGCCGGGCTTAAGAAGCACACCTCACTCACCTAGATCGTGGTGTACAATGCAGGATTTATTCTTACCCTAGAGAGTCCCCCCCAAGCAAACATTCCATGAATATGTTGCTCAGGACTTACGGTTTCTCACTGACAATCGTTTCTGTGAGCCAGTCATTACTGTTGTAAAGCTATAAAAACAGAAATCTGTCATTATTACCCAGTATATAAATGATAGTATGATACAAAGATTAAATCGCTTAAAATTAAATAGAAATATTTTTGTGGATGGTTTAATGCACCTAACAACCTACAGAATGACTTTATCAAAAGCTGTTTGGAACGCAGGATCTTTACATTTAGAATGCTTGGCTCATAGTTTGTTTTTTTAGATTCTATTCGGACCGTACGATGACTGTTTTAGGGTCAATTAATAGCTGGGCAAATTATTTATTTCTGACCTAGTATAAGCAGATGTAGTAAAATTGAAACCCCAAAAAATAAAAAGTAGGTTGCTTCGTTTCAAGTTCCTTCAAAGGTCATTATTATCAAATTGTCAAAACCTCTTTATATATAAATTAAGTTTTTTATGGTTGAATTAATTTTTTTCCAGCCATCAAAACAGGAATCCTCCTCACCGTCGACGCCAGAGGAAGAGGAGGAGGAGCCTGCCCCGCCGCCAATAGCAACCCGCCCCGACAAAACAAAATCTATTGTAAGTACATTGTAACCCATGCTTTTGATGATGAAACAGAATCAATTGATGTACCAATCTACATGTAAATGGAACTTCAACAAACCTTGAACATTTTAGTCTGGATTTGCATTTAACCGGCAGGCCTTGGATGCTCATAAGGCAGAATGATAGTCCATCAGCCTGACACAAGCCTACCATTGACGCAGCGCAGGTTCTAAACCAACTCAAACCAAATAAAATTGAAAAGTTTCTAACTGGGCTTTTCACTCGATCACTGTATGTAGGAAAGTTGCCAGATACTTGCCGAAGGTGGTGGGAAATAATCAATCATTGAATAGGCTTAATCGGATGGTTCCCAGCAACATGTTCATGAAGGACTAGTTATTTGTCGTTATATTCCATTTGTGTTACCATTTATAGGAGTTCTTCTAAATATTCAGCCATTCTAATGGCTTAAATTTTCCATTGATTCAGACAAAAATGGAGTCGTGGAGTTGTGTTTAAGGATAACCGTTTTCACACACTGCACGGCAGGTCATTTTGCCTTAACTTCCCTGTAATGGGCAAATTTGTCTGGCCTCAGCATATTTCTTTTCTGATGGTGGAATCCTTATGAGGAAAAAAGTGGCTGAATCTTTAGACAATACGGTAGTTATTTGTCATTACATTCCATTTGGGTTATCATTTATAGGAGTAAATCATTTTATAAATATCCAGCTTTCTTTCTGTTACTCCCTTTCCCAGTATACAAAACCCATAGAGCCTGAAGAGAAACCCAATGGAGCTGCCACAGCCAACAAAACAGATAAACCCAAAAAGAAAAAGATGACTGATGAAGAAATCTTGGAAAAATTACGTACTATAGTATCAATAGGGGACCCTAATCGAAAATATACAAAAATGGAGAAAATAGGACAAGGGTATGTATATTCATGTTGCAATATCATAGGTTTGCTTTGTTACAACAATTTATGGGGTGTTTAAAGTCTAAATGATATACCTCTTTTTAACACAATTAGAAACTTGTCTCCATGGTTATTTTAGACAAGAAGATTTTCCCTGTGCCCGTGTGTTTTAGTGTTCATCAATATATATTCATGTTGCTCTTTATCACTAGCTTGAGAAAATTCTAGGCATTTGATTGGTTGAAATTCCTAGAATGTGAGTCAGTATCCGAGTGCTTTCCGTGTAGGTATTTGATTCTTTATCACCCTGTGGTTAAGGTAGCAAGCGCTGATAATACCACAGGGTGAAGGCCCTTTGCGTCACAGAATTCTTCAGTCAAAACGAAAGCCCTATTGTGACATCAGTTTAGAATGTTGTTTTGTCAGTAAAGACGCTGGCAAGGTATGCTCTGCTTGTTTCAAAGACATGGACACCAAATATCTACCCGTATACCCACAGACGGGGTCACTAAACTTATCTAGCCACTAATTGGGGGGGGGGTGGGGGGGGGGGGGGAGGCTCGATGGTTTATTCTGCATATTCTCACACAAGCCTTCAGTTGATGGGCCGCCAGGTCGAATCCCTCTCAGTCCAAAGAAAATTTCCTCAGTCTGCTGGTCTTGTAATTTTTCCTTCAATCGTGGCGTTTAAATCTGGCGTCGTGGAACAAAACACTCCAAATGGAATTGCAGCTTCCCCAGCAATGTTCTAAATTTCGAAATCTGTCACTGGATATTAAAAAATCTTGTAGGTAGCTTGTAAACCTGACAACAGCCTTCCACCAATGGGTCGCGGGTTCGAATCCCACTCAGTCCCAAAAAATTGGAAAATTTTTTGACTGGGTTTTCACTCGAAAGACCTATGTGGGATGGTTGCCAGTTACAAACGGAAGGTTGTGGGTTTCCTCCGGGCATAGAGCCCGGTTTCCTCCCACAATAAAAATGGCAACGCCGCCATATAAGTGAAATAATCTTGAGCGCGGCGTAAAACACCAAACAATCAATCAATCAATCAGCCAAAGAAAATTTCCTCAGTCTCTTGGTCTGGTAATTTTTCCTTCAATCGTGGCGCTTCAATCTGGCGTCGTGGAACAAAACACTTCAAATGGAATTGCAGCTTCCCCAGCAATGTTCTTAATAGCGGAATCTGTCACTGGATATTGCAAAATCTCGTAGGTAGCTTGTTGACCTTACTGATATTTCTTTGTTTACTTCTTCCAGGCATAGAGCCCGGTTTCCTCCCACAATATTTGTATTTTGTATTTATTTGTATTTATGCCATATAAGTGAAATAATCTTGAGCACGGCGTAAAACACCAAACAATCGATCAATCAATCAATCTTTGTTTACTTTCAGTGCCTCGGGAACAGTTTATATTGCCATTGAGGTGGCTACTGGACGAGAAGTGGCTATCAAAACCATGAACTTGTCTCAACAACCAAAGAAAGATTTGATTATAAATGAAATCCTGGTGATGAGGGAGAACCAAAATCCTAATATTGTCAACTACTTAGATAGCTACCTTATTGTTGATGAATTATGGGTGAGTATCCCATCATGCATCAGCATATCGTCAACTACTTAGATAGCTACCTTATTGTAGATGAATTATGGGTGAGTATCCCATCATGCATCAGCATATCGTCAACTACTTAGATAGCTACCTTATTGTAGATGAATTATGGGTGAGTATCCCATCATGCATCAGAATATCGTCAACTACTTAGATAGCTACCTTATTGTAGATGAATTATGGGTGAGTATCCCATCATGCATCAGCATATTGTCAACTACTTAGATCGCTACCTTATTGTAGATGAATTATGGGTGAGTATCCCATCATGCATCAGCATATCGTCAACTACTTCTGTTTATTATTAAGCAAGCTTTTGAAAGAATCTTTATCAGGTACTTTATGCTGAACTTTGGTACCAATAAAGCAGGTTTGACACTTTTCGGACCGAGGTGATCTATATTGATAACAATAGTATACTACATGTAGTTCCTATTCTGACACGACCTATGTGGGATGGTTGCCAGTTACCAACGGAAGGTTGTGGGTTTCCTCCGGGCATAGAGCCTGGTTTCCTCCCACAATAAAACTGGCAACGCCGCCATAAGTGAAATAATCTTGAGCGCGGCGTAAAACAGCAAACAATCAATCAATCAACCTATTCCGACAAAGTTAAACATTGAGTTGTGATTTTTTTAAGCTGTTGAAAAATGTCATGTGTTCCACTTTCAGGTTGTTATGGAATATTTAGCTGGGGGATCATTAACCGATGTTGTCACAGAAACTTGTATGGATGAGGGACAAATAGCAGCCGTCTGTAGGGAGGTAAGATACATATCTTGTCAGTTTTTCTGAACACGTCCTTTGATTCATTTATTTCCTGATTTTATCTGGCTATATGTGCGTATAACCCTTTATCTATCAGTATCAGGGGACCTCTATGGTCCAGTGGGTTAGACTGATCGCCCCTCAGTCCCACACCGACCTTCCATCAATGCGGTGCAGGTTCGAATCACATTCAGACCAAATTTAAAAAAAATGAAGTGTTTTTTTCACTCGGTCGCTGTATGTGGAAGAGTAGTCGCCGAAGGTCGTGGTTTCTTCTGGGCAATGAGTCCAGTTTCATCCTCCACTAAACCTGGCAATGCCGCCATATAAATGAAATAATCTTGAGTGCAGCGTAAAACATCAATCAATCAATCAATCAATCAATCATCTGTCTCAGGCTGTATTTGGTGTGGTAATTTTTTATCGAGTTGTTTATTTAAAATTTTTCTAAAGCTTTGAAAACTTGTATCCCCTTGTTCAACCAATAACTAACCAGAACTCTTAACATTTATTATATGAAGAAAACCCAGTCATATGTGAAAACCCAGTCAGATTAATTTTGGACAAATTGTATGAAATATATGTGCATTTACATTTGTACCTTTATTGTGTTCTTTTTATCCGCAGTGTTTACAAGCCTTAGAATTTCTCCATGAAAACCAGGTTATTCACAGAGATATCAAAAGTGACAATATATTATTAGGGATGGATGGCAGTGTCAAACTGAGTAAGTCTAAATTATTTATTATGCCGACTTTGCAAATTATGTTCTGAAATACCAACCTGCTCTAAAATTTGCCCTTCGTTTTTATAAAAAAGTTCTCTTTAGGAAATGAACGAAAATGTTATAACGCAATGTAACAAATATCTCCTTGTATCCTGGGCCTTTAGTTTAGGATAATTGCAACTTTGTCTCTCTAACTGTTTGTTCACGATTAATTATTTTCAGTTATGTAAATGAAAGTATTGAAAGTTTAAAATTTTGAAAACTAATATCACATTAAGCCTATCAGTGAGTTTAATAAATTATAATGGCTTGCCCTTTTGCTAAATACACTTAAAGGAGAACTCCAACGGATTCAGACCACCTTTCATTGTTTTTAATGGCTATATTTAAATCTATTTGCACCCCAGATGCTAGAAATGGGTTAATTATAATAAATATATTAATTAAAACCTAAACCGGAAGTGACGTACATTGTTCATCGCTCTCGTACAACAACAACAAAGCACACTTGTAAATCCCTGTCGACATTCACTGTACTCACTTACTGAAGTTATAGCTATGGCATCTAAAGAGCAAAGTTCTTCAGGAGATGATGATTCTTTTCTCGAGACTTCGCACATCATTTTACCGTACCAATTCGAGCCAAGTTATTCAAAGGAAGAGGTAGAAAGGAGGCGAAACAAAGGAGAAGCTGTCCAAAGAACTGCCATTAGTGAACCGGGGGAAAGTTCTTCGAGACGTAGCGGGGATAATTTCTGGTGCACTTGCACAAAATGTCCAATTATGCCTACAGAACTAGAGTGTATTTGCTGCCACAAAGTAGGTGCAGCCCAAAAAATTGTGGATGAATTTGATCCCGAGCCTGAAGACATTGACACAGACTTGCCGAATACATGTGCACTATACCAACAGAAATGTGTTACACTGCACCCAGATTTCTTCGCCCACTAGAATAAAGCTGTGCTGGACACCTACTTTAGGAGCCATCAATATAACTGGCGAAAATTTCCTAAACCCGAAGGCCCAGGGGGAACTCTCACTAATGCGTAAGTACATCATTCAATAATTTATTCTTGACACAGTCACACTGAAACTTGCAGATTTGAAAGACAATGTTAAACTTAAACAGTCTGAATTTATTTATATCATTAAGAACGTAGTTCTTTCAGTTTGTGAAAAAAATCCAATGTTTTTTTTTTATCTTCTCCACAAAATAAGTTGACAAAACATCACCTTAGAATGGCTTAGATTATTTGATTGCTATTTACACACATCAGGAGACCGGTTTACATAAATTCTACAACAAAATGACTTGCTCAATGACTGAATAATAAATCGATAACCTGAAGTTTATTAGTTTTTCTTTCAAATCTTCCTTAGATCATTCTGCAAAAAAAACAAATTTCCTCATACATTTTCAGGCAATATAGACTCGTAAGTTACCGATTCATCTTGGACTGGCTTCTGAAAGGTGAACGACTGGGGAAAAAGAAAAGAATACCTCTTCCTGCATGTGTTGTTGGTGCCATTAGGACTATCTTCCCAGCAGATGACAATGCATATGTCGGATTCAAGTATGCTGAATTACCAACATTATAAGAACTAGTTATGGCGTTCAAATAAATTATATGGAAGGACTTCACTTTAAGATTTCAACCCTGTTTTAAATATCCATTTATCCCACATGTCTTTTAGATTCTACCTCCAATACACGTTTGAAATATTCCTCTTTTCATTTTACTCAATAATTTGCTAGGATCTCGTTGTAAATTCCTCTTCGAAAAACAGTGTAAAATTTGGCTTGTCAGATTTCAATAGTTAGCTCACCCTTATAACGAGGGTTTTATGTGTGGATTGACAAGTAAGTAACACAGGATAGCCACATGAGTGAGGCTATATTCAAACTAGATTTGTAGTTTCCTATATAATGTAAAAGTTAAGACCGTACATGTACTGTAAAGATAAGCTCATAACTTTTGCTTGTTTGTCAATGGTAAATTGTTTTGCCCTAAGATTTGTAAATAGGTCAATAACTCAATATGATTCATGTCTGCCTTTCATCCTTTGTTCTTATATTACCTGACCACTTGATGAAGGGAAATAAATATCACAAATAGTCCCATGACCGAGGAACTAAAGCTGTTATTCATTTACAGACAAAATTCAGTTATTTGGCATACAAATTCTCATTTTAGGCATCTTTAAATAAATTGAATAATTTCCGAATTTACATGCTTCAGAAGTATGTTTTAATGAGTATTCGAGCATTTCCGCCAGTTCAGTTTAAGGGCCATCCAAATTATCTGCTATCAGCAAAGATTGCTTGGTGCGAAATGTGTGAGGAAACCGGGCGAAACCCGTGACCCTCAGTGGTACCTGCAGCCATAGGTCAATCGTATGAAAACCAGTCAGAAGATTATTCTTTTTTTGGGGCGACATGGCATCTGAACCAGCGACCAATTGATCTAGCAACTGAGCCATGGAGGCCCCCTCGGCAGATATTGCTGAATTGTTGCTACATATGTAGGTACCAATAAAATGTTTCCTCCACCAAAAAAACACACACAAAAATATGAAATGAAATAATGTTTAATAAACAAGCAAAGAATTTTAGTTAGAGACCAAAATGGGTTAAAATAAGAACATGTTAAACTATGTCTTTGATTTCACCACCAATGGGTCGCAGATTCAAATCCCACTTAATTATAAAACAAATTGAAAAATTTTGTGACTGGGTTTTCACTTGAACGACATGTGTGGGATGGTTACCAGTTAGCACCTGAAAGTTGTGGGTTCGCTCCGGGCATAGAGCCCGGTTCCTCCCACAATAAAACTGGCAATGCCGCCATATAAGTGAAATAATTTTGTGCGCTGCGTAAAACACCAAACAATCAGCCAATTTGATTTCACTAGAAGGCAAAAATGATTAGCATTTGACACTACATGTATACTAAAATTGTATTTCCACCTGCACACTACATGTTAAAGTTGCGCTTGATACAAAATTTACTGATGTTATTAAAGTGGCATGAGCTGCCAAAATGTTGATATTTTGACGATAAAACAGAATGTTGAAATTATTGACTATTTTTCTCAAGACGTATAATTCAGAAACTTTTTGGTGCTTCTAGTCTCGAAAATGTCAATAAAGTATTGTTTTGAACTAACTGTGGCTTAGAATGAATGAATGGTCGTCCCGGTTATTTAAATTTTATTTACTTTTCGAACACGTTTTGCTTCGTACAGGCCACATACTTTATGGATTGTCCTCAGTCCAACGACAATCATTCATTTTTTCGATTTCCTTCAAAGCCTCTTACTGTCCTGACGATCAAAAATTATTAAAAAAGTGTGTATTTCGACAGCTCATACCACTTTAAACAATCGACACAAGTGTAAAATATCCAAAAAATCAAGAATTGCATGAAACTTACAAATGATTTTGTACATATTGGTTATAAGAAAAAAGGCTTTTCTATTCATTGTATAAACCCAACCAAAATATAAGATGCATATCCTTCGATGGTTGACAACAAACCCTTTGATCTTTGAATTCAGTTCAGAGCAAGGGCAATAACTTTTGAAACCATACAGAAAAAAACTAAAAAGCAGTGAGATGAGATGCCTAGACAGGTACCATTAACTTGTCCTCATCTCAATGTTCTATCCACAAAAGGCCACCTAATTTGGCAGCAAAAGAACCTAATCCCCCACCAACTAAAAAAAAATTAGGAAGTTTTACGTACATTCAAATTTGAATGATTGATGTTTTACATCTATCGCTGTTAAAAATAATTGGTCAAATATTTCATTTGCGAGCTTTCTTGCGAATTAATTCTTCAGTTTGAGGGCGCGGACGTTTTGCAATGTTTTTTGGGATTTCTGGTATTGTAACCTGAGAGTCTTTGTCGTGATATTTCACTGACGGGTCTTCACGCCTCCTCACTACATCTGCCATCATGTCCAGGGCATAAGCGTGTGACTTCCTCTCCATAACTCTCTTAGCAGTCCATTCCCCACCCAACACTTTGGATGAAACAAAACTGTACTTCTTTTCTCCTGCAAGTCAATATTTAAAAATACATTTGTTTTCATTCATTGCACTCCGGAAAAAAAGAAAAAAGTAGGTAAAAGAATGTCAAAGTAAAACATTACACCTGAAAGATTTTTTTATAGCTTGCAATGTTTTGGTTATGTTTTCTGTAGCACTGTTTACTTTTAGCATTCCCAGGATATCAGGGGAAGAACTGATTATGTTCAGAAAATACTGTTGACTACTATCTCTAAGGAGTTTGCTTTCATAAGCATTCTCAACGTTTTTCACACAAACATTAATTTCATGATAATGTTACTCTGAAAATCCTACCTTTTGTTGATGCCTGTTCTCTGCCAGTGTTGTAATTATGGTCAAGTACTGCCAGCTGCATCCGCCCTTTCATTGATGGATAATGGAAATGTAGCCTCTTTGGTGCAAACTTCAGCATTGTGGAATGATAGGCCTCTAAGCTACCTGAAAGTAAAAGTTTTAATTGAGATTGAAAGGCTAACACAGTGGTTCTCAAACTTGTCAAGCTCATCGCCCCCTTGAGACTGTTTGCTCATAGCCGTCGCCCCCCCCCCCCCCCCCCCCCCCCTCACACACACCTAGCCTTTGATTAGTACACTTGTATGCTTAGTCACTACAGCTACAATATGCACTTCCAAGGAATGTCGTGCAGAAATTAGAATATACTTTCACTAATATCCCACATTCATTTTTTGCTGTTTTCATCATGTTTAAAATTTTTGACTCGCTCATATGGTCATCTGATTTATTTTCTCCATGGAAAAAAATTTTATTGCATTTTCGGCGTATTAGAAATGATACTACTCACATCGTCACTCTTACCAAGTGCATGTAAATAGATTCTCAAATAATTGAAATATAAAAGTTTTTAAAAATGATTGATGCACTTTATTCAGTTTTTCACAGATTAGGCAAAATGGCAAGCTGGGATTGTGCGTTGAAGGCACAAAACCAAATTTCAAATAAGCTGTACTGCCTGCATTTTTTCTTCGCGCTTGTCTCGTCTGCCATCCTCAAAAAACATTATTAAACACAAGAATATTGAAGATCTTTCTGTAAGACGCGGACCCAAATCTTCAACAAACCATTCTGTTTGAAATGAACAGTCCTACTCCCAGTTAACCGAATGCAAGCAAGGTATTTCCTTATGCTGGCCTTTGTCCACTTCATTGTTATTTAAATTAAGGTGCTGACTGAAATATACATTGCTTTTATAACTGTTCAATGTAGCAATCTGGGAAAGTTGTTTTAATTTGGCATAAAGTTAACAAAATTCAAGTGTGCGAATACTAGTTCCTTATGCTTCGACGTCAAAAGCTCTTTAGATTTTAGAGCAAAACATGCACCGGTCCTGCTCTGCGACAAAAGCTCTCAAAATGATCAGATTGGATGGAACGGGTACATTGTATTCTTTACACTGTAGAAAGTCTAGCTCATATTAATTTTTGGCAAATTACAAGTAAATATTATCTATAATTTAAAATGTTTTATGTGGCACTGTTCATTGCCCCCTTGATAGGCCTCATCGCCCCCTTTCATATATTTTGTTTTTATCGCCCCCCAAGGAGGTCTCATCGCCCCCTGGGGGGCGATATCGCCCACTTTGAGAAACGCTGGTCTAACACACTGGTTAGACATTAAAGTCATCACACTTATCTTCTAGTTGGATGGTTTTGTGGGGCATTTTATTTCATTATCACTTGTTAAAGTCAACTATTTTCAATGATCAGCTGACTCATTATTACTGTCTGAAGAGAAAAAGTTTAACCACTTGAAATTGATTCATTTGTAAATATAAACTATACATACTAGTATGTTTAAACAGTGTCAACTGTTCTAAATCTTTACTAAGCTTTGGATCCATCACAATGTTGGTGAGATGTCTGTAGGCAGGGGAGTTCCTGTCAAACCACATTCGACACTCCTGCTCCTCTTGAGTAAGCTCAGGATGCTGGCAGGAATGTACAGTTCCATCTTCATCTTCCCATCTATGAACACCTGTAACATGTTCTAGAATGGACTGCCACAAGCGCTTCAATTCCTAACAAAAAAATATCAAAATTTTACAAAACATAATACCACATAATGTGGGAAACAATACATGTACATATTTTCAACATTCATGGATATAACTGTGTCAAAAACTAGTCTCCATGGTTATTTTAGACAAGAAGATTTTCTCTGTGCCTGTGTGTTTAGTGTTCATAAATATATCTATCTGAAGATATATATATATAGTATAAAGGTGACAGGTCTAAATGATATACCTCTTTTTAGAAACAGATCTCCATGGTTATTTTAGACAAGAAGATTTTCCCTGTGACCGCATGTTTCAGTGTTCATAAATATATCTATCTGTCTATACATAAAAATAAGAAAAAACATCCTTACCTGCCAAAACTCTCATATAAGTTAAACGATCTTTGGTGAAGTGTAAAAATCCAATCAATGAATCCAAAAATAGACTTTCCTGTGTTTGATACATACCAGTGCATCTCCTCCACAGGCAGAACAGCTGTACCACAGGTGGTTAGTTATGCTTTTGGTCCATTTCAATAATATGTCTTGACCTTTCTTCTTTCCACCAGCAAAACACTTTTTCTTAATACCTATAATTTAATATCAATGTAAGTATTTATTTAGTCCATAGATAAATGAACTTAACCAAAACATAAATTGAAAAAATGTATGCTGAGATGATCCCATTAAAATAGACTGATTGCTCATTTTTTATTTACTCAAGATTATTTCACTTGTATCGTGAATTAGTCAGGTTTATTAGAAGCCGAAACCCAGACCTCGAGTAATGATCCCCATTAAAAGGTGAAGATTTATATCTTGCAAAAGTATAAATTAGTGATTGATTGATGTCTTAAACAGCATTCAAGATAATTACACTTATATATGGTGGCTTTGCCAGGTTTAGTGGGGGCCTTCGGTGTGTACTCGGCAGCTCTGCCACATACGACAATTAAATAAAAAATGCGCTCAGAAATTTTTAAATTTTAATTCGTCGGATAAGGATTTGAACCACCACTGCATCGATGTGTCAGGCCTGTGTCGGACGATCACTCTAACCGACTTGACCACCGATGCCCCCATATAAATTAACGATGATGGATGTTTATTTAAGTTCACATATTTACCTTTACAGATGTGCCAGCAGTCAAACTGGTGGTTTATCCATCCATATTCCTCTCTCATGGTTTTCCGTATTGATGGGGATCTGTCAGTAGTGACTGTGTCAATTTTTACACCATGATGCAATAAATTTTCCATACTTCTAACAAATCCATCTTTCTCCATAGCTACTGATGATGAGCTTTCAGATACCTGAAGAAGTTGCATATCCACAATTTTTTGGGTTGCCTCATCCATAACAGTGTAGGTGGTATATTTGGCAGAGAAGCCAGGGGAATCGGATCTTCCATCTCCCAGAATAGATATACCAACATTTTCAAGACTATTAGCAATGAGATAGGCCAGGTTGTTGAAATGATCTCTTGTATAATAGTTATTAATAACAGGCAATATATATGTGTTTTGGATATTATGGAATGTTGACTCGCTGAAAAACTGTAATTTAAAAAGTTCTGCAAAGTTTTGGAATGATTTGAATGTATTTCCTGAAAGAAAAATACCGGAGGCCAAAAGGAGATTAACAGCTGGTAGTCCACGGATGTCCTCACAACTGTCCCACCTGCCCTCGTGTCCTGCCACACACTCCCATAACACCACAACTTTAGCACCTATGTTAAAACTTGTTTTAGATACAATTCCTTCTCCACATGTGACACATCTTTTAAATAACTCAAGCAGCTTATTTATGGTGACAAGTATTGTTACTCTGTCAGCTGGACCAGTAGATATAGAATCACTGTCTGAATCAGTTGTTGTTGTTGTTGTCTCCGTTTCTGTACTTGTACTAGCTCCACTCCAAGGCTTGAAAGGTGAACTCTTGCTGGGTGTACTGTCCTTAAATGGGGAGCTAAATTCTTCTGAAACTACAAGTTGTCCAAAAGGAGACCTGCTCATCTGAGTGGCAACTTCGAACTGTTGTTGTTGTTCGCTGGAACCGAAGGCAAATGAAGGCTGGCGTGTCTCGGCTGCCTGTCGCAGCGATTCACGCTTAGTAAAAGCTCTCCTCTGTGGCACGTTAACTTCAGCTGCAAATGGAAATAAACTGGGAACAGCATCTTTTTTCAGAATATTTTTCCGTCTAGAGCCTGTGAGTTCGTGCTGTAGATCTCGAGCATAGTCTGATGGCCGAAAGTGCTTCCCACACACACGGAGGTTTTTCACTCGTTGGAATGACGAATTTACTGGCAGTGAATTATTTTTAATTTTCACAAGCCACTGGCGACGAATTTCATTGTTTCTCGGAAAACCATGAAATGGCACTCCTATCGATCGAGCAGCCTCGTAATCTACACACCCCGGTACCTGACAGGCAGGCATGTTTTACTGAGTGAGAGTTGAACTGTACCTTTTACACAGCTTGTTTTGTTGTTGTTGTACGAGAGCGATGAACAATGTACGTCACTTCCGGTTTAGGTTTTAATTAATATATTTATTATAATTAACCCATTTCTAGCATCTGGAGTGCAAATAGATTTAAATATAGCCATTAAAAACAATGAAAGGTGGTCTGAATCCGTTGGAGTTCTCCTTTAATCTGAAAAGCTGTGAGTTTAATTTTTAGTAAGTGTCTTTTAGAAAGTGAGTATATCAGAGTATATCAGTATTCTCGTTATTTTTTTCAAGAAAGTGTAATCGCCCCCCCCCCCAAAAAAAAAAACGTGAATACTGAACAGATATGCTTTATGATTTCAGCTGATTTTGGTTTTTGTGCTCAGTTGTCCAGCGAGCAAAGTAAAAGATCCACCATGGTGGGGACACCATACTGGATGGCTCCAGAAGTGGTTACAAGGTATAATCTGTTTTATTGTTCCTCAACTGTAAGTAGTTAGGTAGTATAAACCCCCGGCTGATTTTGTTTAGACCCGTGTGACGAGAAAAAAAAATGCCGCTCATTCAAATGTTAAAACACATCAAAATCCAAAACTGTGTCTTATGAAGATGACTGACAGCGTCTATAACAATTTTAAATTTTTAAAATTTTATTTCAATCCATTTTGAACCTAATCCAAATCTACAGATTGAGTTTTCAGGTACTCGCCAAAGGTCGGGGGTTTCTTCCGACGATGAACTCGGTTTCCTCCTCCACTAAACCTGGTAACGCCGTCATATACAGGCCTGTGCTGTTGGGACGAACGGACCGAACGCGTTCGTCTCGCGCTCGTCTGAACACAATTTAAGACGACCGGTTTATCGGTTATCCAAAATCCTGCGACCGCTCGTCTAAAAATTTTACCTTCCGAATTTTTTATGATCAGCTCAAAAAAGTAAAAGAAAATAAATAAAGTAATCGAAAATGCATCAAAAAAGCGAATCGAAAACAAGTTAACTTTAATCTTGCTATACCTCCAGCCTTCAGGCTTCGCCTTGGCTCAGTTGCCCCGAGTGTGGCTGGACTGTAGCCCAATGGATGACTTCGTTTCGTTATCACGGCATTCAACTTCCGGCCATTTGAGTTTTTTAAAATCAAAATTTAACCTACAGCGAAGAAGAATTAATCCTTTTAATTAATATCACTGACAACTGTAAACTTTCTTGATAGTTCCGATTCGAAATAGGCTTACGGACATTGTCTCGCTTTCCCACGTGGTGCGTCGTAGACTGAACCATAGAGATCTAAAAATAACTTTTAGATCTCGACGGACTGAACACGGCGCCCGACTCCATGTCTGTCGCACGCAAACCGACAGAAACTGTAACGGAATAAAACGTTAAAGAGTTGGCCGTTCTGGGGTTAGTTTTCCCACGAAACAAACGACAATGGAAAAGTCGAGAACGTAATTTGCATGGCGTGTAGCCTAGTCAAAACTGGGAATTTGTGGAACAGGAGGTTGAGGTGCAGTTAACTACGTCAGTGACAGTATACGGTACCGACACCGGTCAAATCTCAAACGGCATTTGTCCGGCGCGTGTCGAATTCCCAGTCAGATATTGAAAATGAAATTTGAATCTTCATAAGTTGTTGGGTCTATCCAAAAACGAATTGACAGAGTGATCATTGATAAAAGTGTTGATATTTTCACAAGGTAACCGTAAGCCAAAGCCCTAGCTAAAACATTTGTATTTAGGCATAACCAAAAAATTCTTTGTTTCAGGTAACACTTTTTCCAAAAAGTTTTTTTTTTTTTTTAATTTTCCTCCATTTTTTGGAAAGTGTGGAACTAAACTAGTCATAGTATTTTTTCTTGTACCACACTATTCACATTAAAGAAAAATAAAAGTCTTTGCTTTGACATTTTGGGTTCTTAGTCTTACTTTGGTTTTATCAAAGTCCTACTTCTGGTTTTATGCATTTCTCATTAGTAACCATTTTAAGCAACTTACAAAAGTGAAAATTATTTTTAAAATGGCAAGAAGTTTACAGGTTATCCTAGGAGGAACACAGGTTATCTAAATTGCGCGACAGCATAACCCGTTTTCAGGTTATCTAAAGTAAATTAAGAGGACCTCTTTTCAGGTTATCCCGGAAAATCTTACAGCACAGGCCTGCATATATGTGAAATAATCTTGACTTTAGCGTAAACCATCAATCAATCAATCATGAAATTGATAAAGGCATTTCATTCAGCGTTCAGTTATGTTACCATGCATACAAGGGACAAAACCCTGTGCCTTCTCTGTCGCTGCTCCATCCGTTTGACAGAGGCTTGGTCTTTTGACAGAAACTGTCTGTGTAAAATATACTGTTTCCGGGGCAGCTCAGAAACTGTCTGTGTAAAATATACTGTTTCTAGGGCAGCTCAGAAACTGTCTGTGTAAAATATACTGTTTCCAGGGCAGCTCAGAAACTGTCTGTGTAAAATATACTGTTTCCGGGGCAGCTCAGAAACTGTCTGTGTAAAATATACTGTTTCCAGGGCAGCTCAGAAACTGTCTGTGTAAAATATACTGTTTCCGCGGCAGCTCAGAAACTGTCTGTGTAAAATATACTGTTGCCAGGGCAGCTCAGAAACTGTCTGTGTAAAATATACTGTTTCCAGGGCAGCTCAGTGACTGTCTGTGTAAAATATACTGTTTCCAGGGCAGCTCAGTGACTGTCTGTGTAAAATATACTGTTTCCAGGGCAGCTCAGTGACAATTAGCTGCATTTCGTGAAAGAGTTGTCAGGTACACTCGGAAGGCCGGGGCCTCCGTGGCTCAGTAGGTAGAGCGTTTGACGCTCAATCCGAACAGCCTTCCACCAATGGGTCGCGGGTTCGACTCCCTCTCAGTCCAAAAAAATTGAAAATTTACTGTGGGATGGTTGCCAGTTACCAACGGAAGGTCGTGGGTTTCCTCCGGGCATAAAGCCGGTTTCCTCCCACAATAAAACTGGCAATGCGGTCATATAAGTGGAATAATCTTGAGCGCGGTGTAAAACACCAAACAATCAATCACTCACTTGAATTGTAATTAGTTTGTAAAAGTTGATGACAAACACAATTTTTGATTTTTTTTTGTTTCAGAAAACAATATGGTCCAAAAGTTGATATTTGGAGTTTAGGGATTATGGCAATAGAAATGATAGAAGGGGAACCTCCATATTTAAATGAAAACCCTTTGAGGGTAAGTAAATCCAAGCAGCTTGGTTTCTTCTCACACTACATCGGGACCCACTTGCGCTAATCCCTGAATATGTCTCTATTACATGCCATAGACAGCATGCCTCTGTAGTCCAATGTTGTAGACATACACTGTACGCTAATAGTACTCTTAGTTAAGCGGGCTTTGTGCTTGTGGACCCTAACAACCCCGCTATTTGTGATGGCTGTCACCAACTTGTAATAGAACCCTGGCGAGTTTCCTCCTGCAACTACCAGAAAACACGTTTGCATTCGGTTTAGGATATTCTCTCAATTGTGTTTGTGTTTTCTTCAGGCATTGTATCTGATAGCAACAAATGGTAAACCTGACATAAAAGACAAACACAAACTGTCACCTGTATTTCAAGATCTCCTTGACAAGTGTCTAGAGGTGGATGTTGACAGACGAGCATCGGCTTCAGAACTTCTTAAGGTATGCATCAGAATAAACATTGAAATATAAAAAGAACTAACAACATGGTCTAGAAATAGGGAGCGTAAGTCTCATAAGAATTATTGCGAGATTTTGTGATATCCGGTGACAGATGACGCCATTTAGAATGTTTTTGATGACGTTGCAATTCCATTTGACGTATTTTGTTCCATAACGTCAGATTTAAGCGTCATTTTGGAACAAAAAACGCTCAGTCACGTGCACAATGCAGTGCTGGTGACAGGAAATTTGTGGAATTCACACGTGACTGGCGCTCCCTATGGTAATATAATGTATGGAGTTGATACATGTACATCTGTAATAAACCCATGTCTGTCGTTAAGTTAGCCTAATGAAATATCATGGATTGTGGTTTATTATAACAACTTATGATTGGGTATAAAGGTCTAAATGATACACCTCTTTTTAACACAATAAGAAACTTGTCTCCGTGGTTATTTTAGACAAGAAGATTTTCCCTGTGCCCGTGTAACTCCATACCGTGTTATTTAGGACATGCACAGCCATGTCAGTTTGTATCCCATTGACACCGATGGTGCAAATTGAAGAGTTACTTTTAAGTGACCCTCCCTTGTAGCTATGCACATGACTGCACGCTATACATGTACTTTCTTTGGCAGAATACTTTCTATTTGCCTTTTGTATTCCCTCCTAATACAAGATACTGCTATTAAAGGGGCATGAGCTGCCAAAATGTTGATATTTTGACGTTGACACAGAATGTTGAAATTATTGGCTATTTTTCTCAAGACGTATAATTCAGAAGTTTTTTAATGCTTCTAGTCTCGAAAATGTACGATAAAGTATTGTTTTGAACTAACTATGTCTTAGAATGAATGAATGGTCATCCCGGTTATTGAAATTTTGTTTACTTTTCTTTTCGGTTCGTACAGGCCACATACTGTATGGATTTTCCTCATTCCAACGCCAATCATTTACTTTCTTGATGGGCTTCAAAGCCTCCCACTGTTGTGACGATCAGAAATTATGAAAAAAGTTTGAATTTTGGCAGCTCATGCCACTTTAAGGAGAAGCATACTGAATTTACTTAATTTGGAATGTTAACAATAATTAGAATCCACCGACACAGCATTTCTTGTTTATCATACATATTTCATTATGTGGACATAAACATTCAAGTTAATTAAAACCCATGCTTTCTGTTTTTTTTTAATTTCAGCATCCCTTTTTACGACTTGCCAAACCCCTGGCTCAGTTAGTACCAGTTATTTTAGCAGCAAAAGAAGCCCAGAAACACTAATGATGGTTGACACTTCATCTTAGGCAACATAAAATATGCAGTGAGTTGTCTCCCTTTAATGTATACTCTTCACTGTCTTTCTTTACTAATATAGTTTGTTCATTAAGCAGAGAGATTTAGGATAATTTTGTTGCCAGAATTCAGAAATTTTTTAGTTTGAAAAAAAATACAACCTTTAACCAAAGGTTTCCTTCCATATGTGGCCTAGGTTTCAATCTTGGGAGAGACTCAGTTTATGTGATTGTCATTCCCACCGTCAAATGGTTTCTAAAGCCTTACTAAAATCAATTTCAACCTTTGTCACAAATAGTGCTGAAACGAATAATGGAATATTAAATTCGAATATTAAATTGGTAATATTCAAATGCTGATTTACTATTCGAATATTCGTCAACTCATTTGGATGCTTAAAAATTTTCAACAAATAAAAGCCGAATCTGTACGCCTTAAATGGATATCACCAGCTTAAAATAGTTGAACAACTAATTACATAATGAAGTATTTGGCAGGGATGCGTATATTGCGTTGATTAACTGGGAATTTATCAGCAAATTTGAGACATGACCTGTCAAACCGGACATGTTTTTAGAGTTCAGGGGGACGTAACTCTTATCTGACATAGATACAAAGAATATTATCCAATCAGTAGCCTGCATTCCATTTTCTTTCGTTCTGAAAAGTGATTTCTAGCAGCCAGAGTTCAAGCATGGAATGTTATCAAACATTTTAACTGATTTAAACCAAAAGTTATGAATTTTCGAGTTCTCTAATAAATTTGTGGATGGTTGGATTTGCAGTGTGAAACAAGTTTGTCAATCATGCGTGACGATTATTTTTTTCCAACTTTTTTTTCACCTGGTTACTGATGTAGGTGCAAGGCATGGTACATTGGTAGGCAGTCTCGATCAGATCTCATGCTGTTTGGCTGTCAGGACTATTTATAAGCGAATACTCGAATACTATTCCAATAGCAGAACCAAATATTCCAATACCAAAATCAACTATTCGTTTCAGCACTAGTCAAAAATAACTTTTATGTTGTTTAATTGATCCTTTATGAAATACTTTTTATTTAACTGTTTCCGTAAAAACCCAATCCGTTTCATCTCAATTTTCTTTTGACTGTCCGATCTGACCCATAGATAGGCATTTACGTCAAAGTAAGCAACTTTCACTCGACTGACTGTGCCCACTTTATATTTGATAAATTTTGATTTTGATTTTTTGTTTTAGATTCTTAATCAGCTATGGCATCATTACTGGTCAGCTTTATATATTGAGGATCGTCAGCTGAAATACTGTAATTGTCTTCTTCATGAATCCTTCAATGTGTCAATCTGTGAGCTTCAAACATCCAAAATGCTTCTTGGTTGTCAGCGTGTATGTCCCGTTGCATCTCACAAACTGAATAAAACAGTGCTGTATTTGCCTTGATTGTGTATAAAAGAAATACAAAGTTTTATGATGGATTTTCAGAAATTGCAATCTGCCAAGTATGGTCTTAATAAAAATCATGCGAGTTGTCCCCCCTGACTTGTATCCAGAGTTCGTGCCCAGTTTGTCTTTTTAACGTCGTACATTGTATATCCGACATCTTTGCAATTCAACATTAGCAGGATACAAGTGATTTGACAAGTCATTTTGGACATCCAGTTCTGTGTAAAAATCAATTTACACTATTTTCAGATACAAGATTGTTTCAGAATTCCAAGCCCTGGGCAAAATTTTAATTCCCTAAGCTCGAAGTAATCCCAAATTATTTTAGAAAATTTAAATGAACAGAAATTCAACTTTTTTTGATCACTATTTATAGAAAGTTATTGTATGTGCTGCTAAGGAATGGCTACTTTACTCGACACAGTGTGAGGAATTCAAAATATATGACCGTCACCCATCCTGAAGGATTTCAAGATTTGATATTTAACAAGACCGTGTGAGGAATTCAAAATATATGACCGTCACCCATCCTGAAGGATTTCAAGATTTGATATTTAACAAGACCGTGTGAGGAATTCAAAATATATGACCGTCACCCATCCTGAAGGATTTCAAGATTTGATATTTAACAAGACCGTGTGAGGAATTCAAAATATATGACCGTCACCCATCCTGAAGGATTTCAAGATTTGATATTTAACAAGACCGTGTGAGGAATTCAAAATATATGACCGTCACCAATCCGCAAGGATTTCAAGATTTGATACTTAACAAGACCGTGTGAGGAATTCAAAATATATGACCGTCACCAATCCGCAAGGATTTCAAGATTTGATACTTAACAAGACCGTGTGAGGAATTCAAAATATATGACCGTCACCCATCCTGAAGGATTTCAAGATTTGATATTTAACAAGACCGTGGGAGGAATTCAAAATATATGACAGTCACCCATCCACAAGGATTTCAAGATTTGATATTTAACAAGACCGTGTGAGGAATTCAAAATATATGACCGTCACCAATCCGCAAGGATTTCAAGATTTGATATTTAACAAGACCGTGTGAGGAATTCAAAATATATGACCGTCACCCATCCACAAGAATTTCAAGTTTTGATATTTAACAAGACCGTGTGAGGAATTCAAAATATATGACCGTCACCAATCCGCAAGGATTTCAAGATTTGATACTTAACAAGACCGTGTGAGGAATTCAAAATATATGACCGTCACCCATCCTGAAGGATTTCAAGATTTGATATTTAACAAGACCGTGGGAGGAATTCAAAATATATGACAGTCACCCATCCACAAGGATTTCAAGATTTGATATTTAACAAGACCGTGTGAGGAATTCAAAATATATGACCGTCACCAATCCGCAAGGATTTCAAGATTTGATATTTAACAAGACCGTGTGAGGAATTCAAAATATATGACCGTCACCCATCCACAAGAATTTCAAGTTTTGATATTTAACAAGACCGTGTGAGGAATTCAAAATATATGACCGTCACCAATCCGCAAGGATTTCAAGATTTGATACTTAACAAGACCGTGTGAGGAATTCAAAATATATGACCGTCACCCATCCTGAAGGATTTCAAGATTTGATATTTAACAAGACCGTGGGAGGAATTCAAAATATATGACAGTCACCCATCCACAAGGATTTCAAGATTTGATATTTAACAAGACCGTGTGAGGAATTCAAAATATATGACCGTCACCAATCCGCAAGGATTTCAAGATTTGATATTTAACAAGACCGTGTGAGGAATTCAAAATATATGACCGTCACCCATCCACAAGAATTTCAAGTTTTGATATTTAACAAGACCGTGTGAGGAATTCAAAATATATGACCGTCACCCATCCACAAGAATTTCAAGTTTTGATATTTAACAAGACCGTGTGAGGAATTCAAAATATATGACAGTCACCCATCCACAAGGATTTCAAGATTTGATATTTAACAAGACCGTGTGAGGAATTCAAAATATATGACCGTCACCAATCCGCAAGGATTTCAAGATTTGATATTAAACAAGACCGTGTGAGGAATTCAAAATATATGACCGTCACCCATCCACAAGAATTTCAAGTTTTGATATTTAACAAGACCGTGTGAGGAATTCAAAATATATGACCGTCACCCATCCACAAGAATTTCAAGTTTTGATATTTAACAAGACCGTGTGAGGAATTCAAAATATATGACCGTCACCCATCCACAAGAATTTCAAGTTTTGATATTTAACAAGACCGTGTGAGGAATTCAAAATATATGACGGTCACCCATCCGCAAGGATTTTAAGATTTGATACATAACATGACACAGTGTGAGAAATTCAAAATATATGACCCTCACCCATCCACAAGGATTTCAAGATTTTATATTTAACACGACACAGTGTGAGAAACTCAAAATGTATGACCGTCACCCAACTTCAAGGATTTCAAGATTTGATATTTAACAAGACCGCGTGAGGAATTCAAAATGTGTGACCGTCACCCATCCTCAAGGATTTCAAGATTTGACAGATAGTGAGAAATTCAAAATATATGACCAATTCTCAAAGTTTTCAAGATTCGCCGGAAATTGCTGTGTTTGAAAATTAAGCTAAATTAACACTTACAAGTTCTGTATTGAAGAGATCAGCCCAGAAGTAAAGATGTTTTCTTAAATTGGCCAAAATTTACTGTCGCATTTGCAGGAAACTGATTTCATTGCTCGGAGTTTGTGAAACAGTTAAGTAACTTCTTGTGACCCTGGACGTTCTTCCCTGTAAGAAATGTACTTAAACAAACTTATATACTTTGTGGTGAATGTTAACCTTTGGTGTGAACTTTAACCTCTCTGATGTACAGATGACCTTGACCTATCTGTTGTGACCTTGCCCTTGTATGTATATGACCTGTAGTAGTGTTACTGTACTTTGCAATTCAAAACTGGTTGTACTTGTATATATCAAGAATGTGGCTCAATCAAGGGGAGGTAATTCATTGTTATCAATGCTTTTTAAAAAAAAAAACCTTGATGCACTTTTGAGGTAGATTTATTTATTTGGGATTTTAAAATGGTAGCTGTTTCTGAGAACAATTGTAAACTGGTTAAATTCGGTGTAATTTCAAAGAAATATGAGTGATCAATCACATTGACACTTTTACTTTAGAGTCAGAGTGGAAACGTACAACCAATATTAAAGTGGCATGAGCTGCTAAAATTCACCCTTTTTTCATAATTTATGATCGTCACGACAGTAAGAGGCTTTAAAGGCCATCGAAAAACTAAATGATTGGCGTTGGAATGAGGAAAATCCATACAGTATGTGACCTGTACGAACTGAAAACATGTCCGAAAAGTATACAAAATTTAAATAACCGGGACGGCCATTCATTCATTCTAAGCCAAAGTTAGTTCAAACAATACTTTATCGTACATTCTTGAGACTAGAAGCACTAAAAAGCTTCTGAATTATACGTTGTGAGAAAAATATCCAATAATTTCAGCATTCTGTTTTAATGTCAAAATATCAACATTTTGGCAGCTCATGCCACTTTAAGGTTTCATATTGGATATCGGAAGTAAAGTGCAGAGGTTTGGATATTTGTAATTGTTTCCTTGAATTGAATTGCTGCTGAAAATCTGGTCTATGATACATTCAAGGGACAGTCATAGAGCTTAGATCGTGACGTTCAACACCTACATGTAAAGGGCTAACGGTAAAGACATGTAGGATCCAAACTTCAAAGCAATGATTATTCTAAATTATCCTTATTAATAAGCCAAATTACAGCTATATTCACTGACACAAACGTTTTATCAATGGGTTGCAGGTTCGAACCAAATTCAGTATCACTTTTTTTCACGGGATCGCCTTTCATGTATTCAGAATGATTGACCTCTAAACCTGACTATGCCGCTTTATTGTGGAGCCTTTTGGTGAACTCAAATAAATCAATCTGATGTACGAGAAGGAATATTAGTGCTTTCTGAAAAGATTACATGTTAAATACATTAGATGAAAAGGTTTTGTTAAGCAGTAACTTTTTGCTATATCTGTGTTTTCAGATTTTAAACTATATACGTGTATGTAACTTAGTTTACTTGTGAATGCAGTAAATCACTTGATTGTTTTTGTACAAGTCTTCTATTCAACTGCGTTCAGATATATGGTTCAGCTGCTTTTCTATGACATTTTTTTTTTATATTTTGTTTACAAAACTCGTCCTTTTTTCACTTTTATAGTCCCATTTTTTGGAAAATTATTTTTTTCTCTTTCATGGAAATTTTTCATGATGACTTTCCATGCAACATATTGCTAGTGCCTTTCATGTTTGTCATGGCCTAATCTCTAGTGCTGTATTTCTTCTAAATATTCAGCCCTAATGGCCTAAATTTTTTATGTTTAAGGATAACCGTTTTCACACACTGCTTGGCGCGTCATTTTGCTTTAAATTCCCTGTAATGGGCAAATTTGTCTGGCCTCATTTTTCATATTTCTTTTTTGATGGTCGAATCCTTATGAGGAAAAAAGTGGCTAAATCTTTAGAAGAAATACAGTGAATTTAAATTCAGAAATACATGTACATTGCTTTTCAGTCATGCGTGCAAAGAGCCCAGTTTCCTCCCCAACTAAATCTGGCCACGCCCCCTTTTAAGTGAAATACTGTCGAGTGGGTAAAACACCCATCAATCGATGTCAGTTTTTTACTTGTGACTTGCCAAATTACTGATATACTTCAGATGACATTCAGAAGGCATTCTTTGAAAGTCGATGTTTTTCAATGAACCTCCCGACTGATTGGCAGGTATTGCCAAGATAATTGAAATAATCTTGAGTATGGCACAAAACTTTCCATTTCATGATCAATGGCTATAAATGGATCCATTCCTGGAGCTTGTTTCACAAAGCGGCGTAGATGTATTTTTGGCGTAACTTTCATACTAACGTATCTCTACAGTATGGGCTGCTATGGCATTTATGTAAAAACTTACGCTACGCCCTCTTTGTGAAACAGGGTCCTGCTACTATCTGTTTTCAAATGAACCGAAACGGGTTGTTAACGTGAAAACCTCTGGCATGTGTAAAAATATATGTACCCATTCTGTAATCCACTTATTAAAGTATCCAGTGTATTTTTACCATAAAGCCACCACTATTAAATGCAATTACAGATTTAGTCCCGATCACTTGAAATCAAGAATTCTTCATGCTCGTATGTTCAAATTCTTGGCTGATAAAATAATTTGCATTTAATTTATGTCATCATCGAACTAGATTCATCCATTATTTTGTACAATTTGGTAAGGACTCCCTTATTTAGTGCTAGTTAATCTATAGGTGTCAAATTTGTCTTCCATTTTGTTTTTTTAAGTTATCTCAGGTAGTGAAATCAGTCATGATTATGATCAGTCCAAAATAGTGTTTCAATATGTGTATATTTTAGCATGTTCATTGATTAAGGGATTATAAACTCGTGGACTGGCTGATTATATTTAGACAGATGACCAGCTGGGGCTCGTTCTACTAAGCTGGCGCAAAGGTACGCATAGGTTTACAGCATAGAGTTGCGCCTCCAGATTTGCGACCATGCGCAAGTTCCTATAATTTAACACACGTTTGCGACTGGCGTAACTTACGCCAGCTTAGTAGAACGAGGCCCTGTTACTTAAACCCAGTAGTTCCACTGATAAGGCAGAGGGGGCTTGTGGCCTTACTAGTAGAGGATACTCGTCTCTCACTCGGACACAACCTTTCCATTGATGGGTTCAATCCGACTCAGGTATGTGAAAGGTTGGGGGTTTCCTTCGGGCAATGAGCCCGGTTTCGTCCCCTCACTAAACCTGGTAATGCCGCTATATAAGTGAAATAATCTTGACTGCGGCGCAAAACATCAATCAATCAATATCACTCTGATGGGCTCGATCCCACCCACTGCAGAGACTCAAATGTCTGAATGGGTTTTCGTGTGATTGCCTTATGTGGAAGGAGTACATGTACCTGCCTAAAGTTGAGTTCCCTCCCCCACATACATGTAACCTGGCTATACTGCCGTATACATGCAAGTGAAATAATCTTGAGTTTTGACATTAAATCCACTGATAAGTATAATAATGATGAATTAATACATGAATTTCTTACGCACTCAATAGTTAGTTACAAATCAATTGTAAGTTATAATATTATTGTTTTCAGAAGATATGCACACAGAAACTGCTTTAGGAGATGTATAGGTTATAAGGCTTACATTAATCTGTTTTAACAAACGCAAGTACAGAGTTATGGAAAGATGTTTCAAGGTCCAACCTTGGGCCCTGTTTAACAAAATGATGTAGCGTTAAGTTTTTACTAAACTGTCACAACCAATGAACTATATGAGTGAAATGGAGGTCACGTGGTGCTTGATTTGCATCGAATGCCGCCATTACTAGGAGATGGTGCAATTTCGATCCAGATCTGTTATGCACTTGCGCTTCAACTATCAATGGCGGCACATTTTAAAATGTCAGATCCAAACCAGCCAATGAGACGTGTCCATTCCATGCATATAGTTCATTGGTCACAACAACCTATACTGTTAAGATAAGTTGCTATGAAAGTTACGCAAAATATACATCTATGTCGTTTTGAGAAACAGGCTCCATGTAAAGATTCTGTACCAGTGGGCTGGTCACTTGCTGCTACTGAAGGGAATAATTGTGATTTGGAGACGAAATCTCAAAAACTTGCCAAATACTTTTTTTATTTTTAAATAATTTCCAGGGTCCTTTTTAACAATTTTTTTTTACAATTATTACAAATCATTTGATTGAAGTTATGCATTTGATCAAAATTGTGTCGCCAAAGGCACATTGGTACCAGGAAATCCGGCAAATGTTGTGCTATGATTTTATTCCTCGTTGTGGGACTCCTCAGCGTGAACCAACAGAAGGTCGGGGGCCTGTTTCACAAAGCGGCGTAGATGTATTTTTTGCGCAACTTTCTTACTAACGTATCTCTACAGTATGGGTTGCTTTGACAGTTCCGTGAAAACTTACGCTATGTCGCTTTGTGAAACAGGCTGCTGGAAATCAAGCGAATATTGTGCTATGATTTTGTTCCACGTTGTGGGACTTCTCAGTGTGAACCAACAGAAGGTCAGATATTGGTTCTTTCCCTGCTAATTATTGAAAGTGAATTAACGTGACATAAATCACTTTATTATTCAAGCAAGATTTTAATTGCAAGTAAATGTAAATAATATTATATAAATTTTTGGGAGGTCAACTACTTAGAGCAATAGCTGCCATTACCAACTTTTTTATGTGCTTTTAATTCAAGGCTCAAACACAACTATTTGTCCTGTTTGCAAAAAAATGCAATTTTTTTTATTCATCTCTACGCTTCAGACTAACAGATTTGTTATAATAAATGTTTAACACATTTTGCCTGTGACTTGTCCAAGTTACCTAACTTTGATGTTTGTTAATATTTAATCAATATTTGTGAAAGACTGATAATAAATGCATTGGTTCATATCAAGCTACCTTGTTAACTGGAATTATTTATTAAGCTGTCAGTGGATCATTTGGTACTTTATGCCATACTCAAGATTATAATTAGTTGCTGTCTCTTAGAAAGTGAGTATAACAGTATTCACGTTATTTTGGGATTACACTTTCTTGAAAATATGGCAGAAATTCCTCTACCGATTTTTGTGTGATGATTCCTGTTCGGGCGTTACCCAAAAATCGATGGAGGAATTTCTGCCATATTTTCAAGAAAGTGTAATCCCAAAGTAACGAGAATACTGTTATGCTCAAGATTATTTCACTTACATGGGGGTGGTGTCTCCTACATGCCAATAAGAAAACTGCAGGGATTCAAACCTACAATGTACTTCCCATTGGCTGAAGGCTGTTTCAATCAATATATTTTCTGAGTCACGGAAGCCCTCATGGATCAGTTTGTACTCCGGGATGAAGGTTCGATTCCTGTTGCGAGTGTCCCTCAAAATCGGTAGAGACATTCTCTGCCATATTTCAAGAAAGTAAAATCTCAAATACCTTAAAGACACAAACTCGCGCTCAGAATTTTTCTTTGGTCTGAGTGGAATTCGAAACAACCACCCATCGATGGAATCCTGGTGTCAGAAAACACAGGCCCCCGATCACTACTCGACTAGCACCATGCCAAACTTTCCTTATCAAATCAAAAAGAGGTCAACTGGTAATTCATTGAATAAAACACAACTGATTTATGCCATCACTTCTAACAAAGCGTCCGCTATCAGCAATAGGAGTTAGAGCAGCGACTGGGTGAGGGGGCTTGCTGGTTGTCTTCGGCAAGTCGTCTTGGTGAGGCAGCACCTAAAAAGAGCGGTGGAAATCCGCCCTGCAACAAGGAGACAACATCTTCATATAAATGAAATACTGTTGAGCAGGACGTAAAACCCAAATCACTCACTCACTCTAACAAAATGACTAGACTGTTGGACATTAAATTCTAACAAGTTGGAAACAAAAAACAAATTTGACGCCTTGATCTTTCCGTATTAAATAAATGCACTTTCTTTCTATCAAGACTATCAGAAATATATAATGGATTATTCAGCCTTTACATTTCAATATTATATTAACAACTACCCATATAAATTACAATAAATGCTTTTGAAATGTAAAATCTGTTTGAAATGCGAAAATATTGCTGTATGAAATATACTATTTCAATATTAATTTGAGCCTTTGTAGAGATATTTGAGAAAAAAAAAAGTGAAAAAAAAAACAAACCCTGACTTCTACAGTATAATAATTTTGTCCAGTTGCCAGAGGCATAATAAATGCTTTCAAAGTGTAAATGTTAATAAAAATAAAATTTCCTATGTGAAAATATTGCTGTGACATTTGTTAATCCTGAGAAAATTGTAAATAGGTATTGATTGTCTTTTGGCGAGGGACGATTTTACGTTTAGGGGAGGATAACTCTTCCATCCAATTAGCAAATATGTCTTCCATCTTTTTCCGACTCTGAGGATTGCCGTTATTGACCGTCGGCAGGATTTTATCCGCCTTTATAAATTGCACAAAGCGTTTAAGTTCCAGAAAACTGCTGTGTTCACTGTAAGGGATACCTGGAATAAAAGACAGAATGACATAATTAATTGATTGTTTGGTGTTTTACGTCGCGCTCAAGATTATTTCACTTATTTGGCGGCGTTGCCAGTTTTATTGTGGGAGGAAACCCGGCTCTATGCCTGGAGGAAACCCACAACCTTCCGTTGGTAACTGGCAACCATCCCACATAGGTCAACATTATATTTAGGTGATGTACATGAAGGAAACGCTCTTGATTTGTAACAGGTTTCAATTCCTGTCATTTCTCCAGCAAAATTATTCAATTTTTCACAAAAATCTCCAGTTTGTCATTAATTATATGACATAAATATGGCAAATTACACTCTAAATTGCTTTATTTATACATTGAAAATGAACGACTGATGTTTTAGCCACATTCAAGATTATTTCACTTATATGGTGGCGTTGCCAGGTTTAGTGGGGGAAGAAACCAGGATCATTGCCTGGAGGAAACATTCGCAGAGTACCTGGCAACTCTTCAACATACTGCGATCAAGTGAAAAAATTCACTTAGAAATTTTAACATTTTTATTGGCCTGAGTGTGATTTGAACCCACGCCGCATTGATGGAAGGTCTGTGTGGGACTAAGGGACGATCACTTTAACCCACTGAGGCCCCATTGAAAAAGAAGGTCACCCTCTCACAGGGACATTTTTCTGACTACAAACACATCATTGCAACAGTTAAGAGGGAGAAAAAAAACAGTAGTTCGTACAGTATATTGATGAATTGATGCTTTACACTGCAGTTTAGATTATTTCACTTTTAATATACGGCGGTGTTGGTAGGTTTATTGTGGGAGAGACAGAAGTCTTTGTACAGTGGAAACCAAACCTTCATCAGGTACATGGAAACGGTTTTTGTAGGGTGATCTAGCGCAACCCCACCCATCAGGTTTAATAGGTGAGCAAATTAAGACAGTTTGCATGGAGAAAACACCAACATTTTAATGCTACCTGTACCTGTAAACTACATACAAGTTGCCGAAATTCCTTTAATCAAATGAAATACAAACCAGTATTTTATTAAAAGGGCAACTCATTCCAAATTCATGACGTTAGATTTGGACTGACATAAATGACACACAGGTAACTAAATCATCATGTGATTTTTTTTTTTCATAATTTTTCACAATTTCTGATCGTCACCACAGTAAGAGGCTCTGAAGGGCATCGAAAAACGAAATGATTGGCGTTGCAATGAGGAAAATCCATGCAGTATGTGGCCTGTACGAACCGAAAACGTGTTCGAAAAGTAAACAAAATTTAAATAACCGGGACGACCATTCATTCATTCTAAGCCAAAGTTAGTTCAAAACAATACTTTATCGTACATTTTCGACACTAGAAGCACTAAAAAGCTTCTGAATTATAAGTCTTGAGAAAAATAGCCAATAATTTCAACATTCTGTTTTAACGTCAAAATATCAACATTTTGGCAGCTCAGGTCACTTTAAAAAAGTCGCAATTGACAGCTATTTTTCATCAACTTACCATAAATGGTAACCCCATTACGAGAAGCTTTTGGTTTAATATGATGTAGGCTGAGTGTTTTATTACTATGACTCCAACCCGTAGGTTCTAGAGCCAGGATGCCAGAAAACTGAGGGAAATTCCTCAAGTGCTCCTGAAGTTTCTGAAATCACAACCACAAAAATAAACGATAAACTAGAGCAAATTTTAAGCAAAAGAGCAAAGTTCATTCAGAAATCTTCAACACACAGCTATGATCATGATTGATTTACAGTGACTTCATACACCAATAACAGTGGGGTATTCCAGTAACCCACAAAGTTCTACACGATACTCGATAAAACCTTCAGAAAAGTCACTAGAAATCAGGTGGAAAGTTCTTTTAAAATGAAGGATAAGTGATCTTAAGTGTTGACATTAACAGATTTCTGAACAACTTTTGTTAATGTATCCTATGTTTTGTATGACAGCTACAGAAATTTATTAGCTCTGTGCAGTGACATCATACTTGACCTCTGAGTCGTAACTACGTCTTCAACGTAGCATGAACAAATCAGAGAATGACGAAGCCTTTGCCAAGGAGTAGCTATGGATAACATTTTCTCCTACGAAATTTTTTTTGCTACCAGGCAGCCAAAGCTAGGTTCCTTTTGTGTTTTCTCCCAGAAGCTAAGCACAGTGAAAGAGAATGAGAAAGTGTTATTATCAAGTGATGGAATGACTTTTACGTTCAAGATTATTTTCACAGGTTCTGATCAGTTTTAAAACAGAGGACCATTCTCAGAAAAGTAAAGCCTAGCGCACACGAAAGGCGCGGGCTGAGCTGCCGGCTACGCATGGCTGAGAGCTAAGCTGTTTCCCCCGTGTGCGTGTAAATTTTGGTGAGATTTTCGCCTCTCGAGGCGGTGAGGAAAGTATTTAGCATGTTTGATATTTTCTGCCTCTCGTGGCAAGAATCTCACCATGTGCACACAACGTGAGCTGCCGGCTGAGCTTATTCAATCATGTGACCACTTAGAATATTACGTAACACAGGTAGTGATATTTATGTAGTTTAGTGAACTTGGGTGACAGAACTTGCCTCAGCTGAGAGCTCATCGTCTGCGCTGAAATCTGTAGCTGCTACCTGGGCCATGCATGCCTTGTAGCTCAGCCGGCGCCTCTCGTCTGCGCTAGGCTTAAGATTGGGTAAAGTGTATGGTTGTTTTACCTGTAGTTTAAGTTGAGCCATAGGTAAGACATGAACCTGTGCCTCCCTCCAATCCAGTGTAACAACAGAGTTCAGATATTCATCCTCCAAACAATCTAATACTTTCTTCTTGTCTTTTGTCACAGCAATTTTAGCTTGAAGGGCTTCTGCTACAGCTGTTGAAAATATTGAGTCATTGAGTCATGTTAGTAACAATTAACTGAAGGCCATGGATTGATTGATTGGTGTTTTACGCCGCGCTCGTGATTATTTCACTTATATGGCGGCGTTGCCAGTTTTATTGTGGGAGGAAACCGGGCTCAATGCCCGGAGGAAACCCATGACCTTCCATTGGTAACTGGCAACCATCCCACATAGGTAGTTCGAGTGAAAACCCAGTCAGAAAATTTTCCAATTTTTGGACTGAGTGGGATTTGAACCCACGACCCATTGGTGGAAGGCTCGAAGGCCATGGAAGGCACAAGGTTACCTAGAAATTTGATATGCCCTTTTGGGAGCAATTTTCCTTGAATAGATTGGGTTCTGAACAGGTATAAAACATAGGACCAATCCATGAAACTTTAAACTTGGGGTTATTTTTTAAACACTTACGTAAATTAACATCTTTAATTTGCACCTAAACGATAAAAAATTAAGACATCACCACGTCATTAGTTGTTTTTGAACAACACGAGCTTTCGACACCTGTGCTGGTGTCTTCGTAAGAAACATTTCTTACAATTTGCACCTAGTTATAAGGTAATGTTGAAGGTATACATGTATATTGCCATGGGCAGGGATTATAAAACTTGCTTGAGCACGTGTTTCTGTGCTCGACTCGAAACTCACACTTCAAAAGTCGAGACTCAACTTAAAATAAATAAGTGTTGCTGTCAATAAGTAACGAAAAATTGTAGTTTATTTACACTAATTTTGGAAGTGATAAACCCTTAGCTTTACTTATTTGCGAAAGGTTGACCTCCAGATGACTTGACAAAACTGAAACAACACAAAAACAAGTGTTCATTTTTACCCCCCCCTACGTAACTCCTTGACTATTGACTTATTTATATACTTTTATAATCTCAATCTCTGATCCAAACTCCTGGGAGTATGCTCAAGGAGAGTTGAGCATGGAGTCTGAGTTGAGTAAAGCACGTTTTTATAATCCTGGCCTCATGACAGGCTTTGCATTGGGCTTATGGTAAATGTTTTGATAAACAGCAACCAGAAAGATTAGTTAGGGGTCAGCCATTGAAGGGCTTCTGATACAGTTAATGAAATAACATGTGAGTAACAATTAACAGAAGGTAACGAAAGTCAAAGGGATACCCATAAACGTGATTTGCCCTTTTGCATTGATTGATGGTTTGGTGTTTTACGCTGCGCTCAAGATTATTTCAGTTATATGGCGGCGTTGCCAGTTTTATTGTGTGAGGAAACCGGGCTCTATGCCCGGAGGAAACCCACGACCTTCCGTTGGTAACTGGCAACCTTCCCACATGGGTCGTTCGAGTGTAAACCCAGTCAGAAAATTTCCCTGAGTGGGATTCGAACCAGCGACCCATTGGTGGAAGGCTGATCGGATTGAGCGTCCAACGCTCTACCTACTGAGCCACGGAGGCCCCGCCCTTTTGGAAGCAATTTTCCATCAAGAGGGTGACACCATTTTGAATTTCCTGATCTTCCCCATATCAAAAAAGATGGATATCCCCTGTTCAAAGTGGCTTTATTTGAATTTCTAGACTTATCTGCTCACATAGAAATAAATTGTGTAGCAAATTAGCAATTGTATCACAAGAAATCGCCATACTATCTATGTATTATCTATTAAAGGACAAAGATAAAAGTATGAAAATAAAAATTGTAAAGGGGTTGACACACTAGGCGAATTTTTCATGCAAATTCACTGCAAATTTATTCGCAGAGTCAATCGCCGGTAAATTCGCCTAGTGTGTCCGGGTCGCCGAAGTTCGGCTGAATCTCGCCCGAATGCATTCGCAGACATCAAGCATATTTTCCATGCGAATTTTCTTTGTTTACAGTGAATTCGCCTAGTGTGTCCACTTCAGCGAATTTTTGTTAAGCGAATTTAGAACGCAAGATATTCTCAGCCAATAACAGGCACTTGTATTCTCACGTGACATAAATAAACGTGACCTTCATTACAATGACGCAAGCGTCAATATATTTGACAGCTGTCAAATCGCCGGGGATTCGCATGAAATTCGCCTAGTGTGTCCACCTCGCTTCTCAGGCGAATTCGGCTGTGCGAGTTTCGGCCGAATCGCCGGCGAGTAAAATTCGCCTAGTGTGTTCACCCCTTAATAGACACATTGCTTAATGATGTCATAAGGGTACCAACATGGCTGACATAAAGTATTTGGAAAAAAAGTATATAATTGTGCATTTCTAAAACCAGGGCTTGATATGCTTTACTCACAAGAAATAAACGGGTACATACAAGTTGACGATACATCGCAATTAAACAAAGCAAGTAAAGAAAATGATAATAAAAGTGAAATTCTGGCTTGTACAAAGCAGCCACTTCAAACAAGGCCTCTTTCATATCCCATAATTTTTCGAGTGACATCAGTACACTTAAGGCTTTTTGATGAAAAATAATATATTACCCATAAACACCCTTTCCTTTCCTATGGTATAAGTACCACATACTATAAGTGTCTTTGGATTGGTTCTGATTACATCTGTTACCAAGGTTACGGCTAGCTCTATAACCTCTTTCTGTTCAGCAAATGCATACGATGGATCACAATACCTGAAATTATATGGACAGAAATGTACCTCTTCATTGAAAACAGATTAATTGCGATTTTAGGCAGCTCTCAAGTTAATTAAATTCATAGAGGCCCTGATAGTCCCTTGCCAACACTGGACTTCTATTGATGAGTCCCTAAAGGCCCGCTCACACGGTGCGATTTGTCGTAGCATGCGATCAAAATGGATGTATTTGATTGGTTGACAAATCGTATCAACCAATTAAAAGCATTCATTTTAATCGCATGCTACAATTTCTCAGTGGAATTTTCACTCGGTTGCCATAAGTGGAAGAGTTGCCAGGTAAATGTACTTCCCAAAGGTGGGAGGTTTCCCCCGAGCAAAGAGCTCGGTCCCTCCTGCAATAAACCTGGCAAAGCCGCCATAAAAGAAAATAATCTAGAATGTGGCGTAAAATGTCAATCAATTAATTGATGCTGCATCGCTTATAATACCACTCAGATCAAATTTAATCGAAAAACTTTCGAGTGATATTGGATTGCGGTATGTGGAAATCTTGCCAGCTACTCGCAAGGGGTTGAGGATTTGTTTTAACCAAATAGCCAGAATTCCTTCACCCCCCCCCCCCCCCCCCCCCCCCCCCCCCTCCCACAAAGACCAAACAGGGAAAACACAATCAGATTTTTGTCATTCCTTTAGTATTTAACCGAATGACATTCAAAGTTGAACCTATCAATGGATTGCTTGCTCTTACATGTATTGCTCTACCAACTTAGTCCATGGCTGTTCTCCATTGACTGTTCAGTTTGTTTATCCACATTCAGGCTCAATTCAAACTAACTTAATAAACACTGTAATCAATACACAATAGATTCCGTATAACAAATCCTCTTCACCAAATATGATTCCGATAGATCTTTAAAAATGACCTAAACTGACACCTATTACCTCCCTTGTCGGTCTTCTACTTGTGGGGAAACCAAAATGTCACTTTCTTTTTCCGTGATCCTCTTAGGTTAAAACTGAATTTACCGATATTCTTGTTGGAGTTGAAGATGGGTAAACATTATCAATATTTTATAAAGCGTACCAGAAAGTTCTACTGACTAAAGACAAACTCCTGTCTGTCGCCAACCAAATAAAATATCTTGGTTTTTCAATAATTTGGTATGAAGGTCTAAATGATATACCCCTTTTTAACACAGAAACTTGGCTCCATGGTTATTTTGGACAAGAGGATTTTCACTGTGCCCGTGTATTTTAGTAAATATATAAATTAGCATACTCAGGTAGTGAGTATAATTAATCAGTGTCTTTTAGAAAGAGTATGGCACCTATCGCCAGCATTAAATGTCGGCTGCCTTAGCCTTGGCTGAATGGATAAGGCAGCCAGCATTTAGTGCTGGTGATAGGTGCCATACTCTGGGACCCGGGTTCGATTCTCGTTTTGGGCATCACCAAAAAATCGGTAGAGGAATCTCTACCATATTTTCAAGAAAGTGTAATCCCAAAATAACGAGAATAATACTCACGTAGTATCCAAATACAAAGAATGTATTTTGTTGTCAAGTAAGGGAGAGTACTCCTCCATACTGGTGTGAGCTCGGAAATCACCAGTGTGTAGGAGATTCGTACCATCCTTCAGTTTGAATAAAATCAAAACAGACCCTGGACAACTGCAAAGTAAAAATACAGTGTGAGTGTTCATCATGCATAATTCGGAAATCACCAGTGTGTAGGAGATTCGTACCATCCTTCAGTTTGAATAAAATCAAAACAGAGCCTGGACAACTGCAAAGTAAAAATACAGTATGAGTGTTTATCATGCATAATTCTCTATAGCAATTATTAAACAATGCTACTGTGAACAGCAATTTTAATTGGGTTAAAGAAAAATCATCACAAAGAAATCTAAGTGCCAACTGCACATGGGGTTGTTCTTGTTATTCTTAGTAGGGGTGAAAGGCTTTTTATAAATATTGGTGTCGTCCCAGTCTGCAGCCTTCTTAACCTGCGATTGTGACATCACAGAGTTGCTGACTTTATGACAGATGATGAATAGACTAGTGTGCCGCATTTGTTGTTTAAGTTTCTGGCAGGTTTATGTATTAAAGTCAATAATAACATCCTTGTACATTATAATGGATATGTCTGAATTTGACAGTCACTCCGGTGCAGAGCAATGCTTAAAGGCCCACTTGCCGCCGTAGCCTGTTTAAATTTGCTAAGAAAACCAATTTACATGAGCTTACTACGACTAATACCACTAAACTTAAACATAGGACACATAAAACATGTCTAGTTAGCTTTAGAATGTAGAAATGGGGTGAAAAACAAACGAAGAATCGAAGCCTGATTACAACAACAACGATCAGTGTCGGTCAACGTTCGTGTTGGTTTACCCTCATTTCAGGCCTTTTTATCTGTGGTTTACACTCAAACAATTATCAGCAGGCTTTTCCAGTCGCTGTTAACAGACCTTCAGTCTGTATTTCTCAGATAAATAGGCCTACGTTAAATTACACTGTGCCGTTAGTTCACTCACTCGACTGAAATGCGCACCAGCGAGCAGTTTGGTTTGTTTAAGTTCCGGGCACCTAACAATTCCAATTTTCAAATTCAAATTAAAAAAATAAAGTGACGTCCAAACTTTTAAATTTTGGTAAAAATAGAAAGTTCCTAACTTATATTGTCTGGGAAAAATACAGAAAACGGTCTTTCTTTTTAATGTAAACAATGTTCCTGATTTTCGCGGCAAGTGTGCCTTTAACAGTGCATTGTTGTGAGGTTGTGATGCAATGATTTTCAGCGTTGCAATTACAGGCAAAGGTAGATCGGCGTTTACTGGTTTAGGATACCCAGGACTTTTCACAGACACTTTTAAGTTGTAACTAATTCACAGAAGGATATCAAGAGAGAATCTTACTGGTTAGCTTCCATGACTTTTCACAGACACTTATAAGTTGTAACTAATTCACACAAGGATATCAAGAGAGAATCTTACTGGTTAGCTTCCATGACTTTTCACAGACACTTCTAAGTTGTAACTAATTCACACAAGGATATCAAGAGAGAATCTTACTGGTTAGCTTCCATGACTTTTCACAGACACTTATAAGTTGTAACTAATTCACACAAGGATATCAAGAGAGAATCTTACTGGTTAGCTTCCATGACTTTTCACAGACACTTATAAGTTGTAACTAATTCACACAAGGATATCAAGAGAGAATCTTACTGGTTAGCTTCCATGACTTTTCACAGACACTTATAAGTTGTAACTAATTCACACAAGGATATCAAGAGAGAATCTTACTGGTTTAGGATACCCAAGACTTTTCACAGACACTTCTAAGTTGTAACTAATTCACACAAGGATACCAAGAGAAAATCTTACTGGTTTAGGATACCCAAGACTCTTCACAGACACTTGTAAGTTGTAACTAATTCACACAGGGATATCAAGAGAGAATCTTACTGGTTAGCTTCCATGACTTTTCACAGACACTTCTAAGTTGTAACTAATTCACACAAGGATATCAAGAGAGAATCTTACTGGTTTAGGATACCCAGGACTTTTCACAGACACTTCTAAGTTGTAACTAATTCACACAAGGATACCAAGAGAAAATCTTACTGGTTTAGGATACCCAGGACTTTTCACAGACACTTCTAAGTTGTAACTAATTCACACAAGGATATCAAGAGAAAATCTTACTGGTTTAGGATACCCAGGACTTTTCACAGACACTTCTAAGTTGTAACTAATTCACACAAGGATACCAAGAGAAAATCTTACTGGTTTAGGATACCCAGGACTTTTCACAGACACTTCTAAGTTGTAACTAATTCACACAAGAATATCAAGAGAGAATCTTACTGGTTAGCTTCCATGACTTTTCACAGACACTTCTAAGTTGTAACTAATTCACACAAGGATATCAAGAGAGAATCTTACTGGTTAGCTTCCATGACTTTTCACAGACACTTCTAAGTTGTAACTAATTCACACAAGGATATCAAGAGAGAATCTTACTGGTTAGCTTCCATGACTTTTCACAGACACTTATAAGTTGTAACTAATTCACACAAGGATATCAAGAGAGAATCTTACTGGTTAGCTTCCATGACTTTTCACAGACACTTCTAAGTTGTAACTAATTCACACAAGGATATCAAGAGAGAATCTTACTGGTTAGCTTCCATGACTTTTCACAGACACTTCTAAGTTGTAACTAATTCACACAAGGATATCAAGAGAGAATCTTACTGGTTTAGGATACCCAAGACTTTTCACAGACACTTCTAAGTTGTAACTAATTCACACAAGGATACCAAGAGAAAATCTTACTGGTTTAGGATACCCAAGACTCTTCACAGACACTTGTAAGTTGTAACTAATTCACACAGGGATATCAAGAGAGAATCTTACTGGTTAGCTTCCATGACTTTTCACAGACACTTCTAAGTTGTAACTAATTCACACAAGGATATCAAGAGAGAATCTTACTGGTTTAGGATACCCAGGACTTTTCACAGACACTTCTAAGTTGTAACTAATTCACACAAGGATACCAAGAGAAAATCTTACTGGTTTAGGATACCCAGGACTTTTCACAGACACTTCTAAGTTGTAACTAATTCACACAAGGATATCAAGAGAAAATCTTACTGGTTTAGGATACCCAGGACTTTTCACAGACACTTCTAAGTTGTAACTAATTCACACAAGGATACCAAGAGAAAATCTTACTGGTTTAGGATACCCAGGACTTTTCACAGACACTTCTAAGTTGTAACTAATTCACACAAGAATATCAAGAGAGAATCTTACTGGTTAGCTTCCATGACTTTTCACAGACACTTATAAGTTGTAACTAATTCACACAAGGATATCAAGAGAGAATCTTACTGGTTAGCTTCCATGACTTTTCACAGACACTTCTAAGTTGTAACTAATTCACACAAGGATATCAAGAGAGAATCTTACTGGTTAGCTTCCATGACTTTTCACAGACACTTATAAGTTGTAACTAATTCACACAAGGATATCAAGAGAGAATCTTACTGGTTAGCTTCCATGACTTTTCACAGACACTTATAAGTTGTAACTAATTCACACAAGGATATCAAGAGAGAATCTTACTGGTTAGCTTCCATGACTTTTCACAGACACTTATAAGTTGTAACTAATTCACACAAGGATATCAAGAGAGAATCTTACTGGTTTAGGATACCCAAGACTTTTCACAGACACTTCTAAGTTGTAACTAATTCACACAAGGATACCAAGAGAAAATCTTACTGGTTTAGGATACCCAAGACTCTTCACAGACACTTGTAAGTTGTAACTAATTCACACAGGGATATCAAGAGAGAATCTTACTGGTTAGCTTCCATGACTTTTCACAGACACTTCTAAGTTGTAACTAATTCACACAAGGATATCAAGAGAGAATCTTACTGGTTTAGGATACCCAGGACTTTTCACAGACACTTCTAAGTTGTAACTAATTCACACAAGGATACCAAGAGAAAATCTTACTGGTTTAGGATACCCAGGACTTTTCACAGACACTTCTAAGTTGTAACTAATTCACACAAGGATATCAAGAGAAAATCTTACTGGTTTAGGATACCCAGGACTTTTCACAGACACTTCTAAGTTGTAACTAATTCACACAAGGATACCAAGAGAAAATCTTACTGGTTTAGGATACCCAGGACTTTTCACAGACACTTCTAAGTTGTAACTAATTCACACAAGAATATCAAGAGAGAATCTTACTGGTTAGCTTCCATGACTTTTCACAGACACTTCTAAGTTGTAACTAATTCACACAAGGATATCAAGAGAGAATCTTACTGGTTAGCTTCCATGACTTTTCACAGACACTTCTAAGTTGTAACTAATTCACACAAGGATATCAAGAGAGAATCTTACTGGTTAGCTTCCATGACTTTTCACAGACACTTATAAGTTGTAACTAATTCACACAAGGATATCAAGAGAGAATCTTACTGGTTAGCTTCCATGACTTTTCACAGACACTTATAAGTTGTAACTAATTCACACAAGGATATCAAGAGAGAATCTTACTGGTTAGCTTCCATGACTTTTCACAGACACTTATAAGTTGTAACTAATTCACACAAGGATATCAAGAGAAAATCTTACTGGTTAGCTTCCATGACTTTTCACAGACACTTATAAGTTGTAACTAATTCACACAAGGATATCAAGAGAAAATCTTACTGGTTAGCTTCCATAAAAGTGACTTCCACGTCAGAGATGACAGTGGGGGTATCCAGGGGGATAACTTTAATAAACTGGGGTCTGACATTTATTTTACTCCTCACCAAGTTCCCCGTTATCTGCAAACAAACAGAACTTATTTGCAATGGCAGATATAAACAGTTAATTTCATGTTTGTAGATTATACAAACACACATCTTTAAAAAACACTTAACTCAAAATATAATCTGGGCTGGTTCATCATGTAATTTTGCTCCACAGAAATCTACATATTTAAAAATTCTCCGGATAGCATGTTTTTAGACATTGTCACTTCAAGTTGTTGTTTAACGTACCATATTTCTTCTAAAGATTCAGCCACCTTTTTCCTCATAAGGATTCCACCATTAGAAAAGAAATATGCTTAATGTGACCAGACAAATTTGCCCATTAGAGGGAATTTGAGGCAATACATGTACAACCCGCCAAACAGTGTGTGAAAATGGTTATCCTTAAAGGATTAATGAACAACCTTTGGAAATATTTTCTAATTTGCGTTAAGTGTGTTGTAGAACATGTACTTTAAAAGTCTGGCAAAAAAGAAAATTAAATTTCGGTCGCAGCACATACAAAATTCAAGCTACGTTTGCCGATCTACAATGCTTACGAAAGTTAATTATCTCAGAGACTTATGACGTCAAACACGACCTCCGTTGTGTACGTACCCTCACAGAGATGACGTAATAAACGATTTCTGCTGTCTGTTTCTGTGCGTCTTCGTGGCAGTTTGTACACATCAAAGGTCGTGTATGACGTCATTTTTCCGAGTAGTCACGACAAATACGGAAAATATGCATATTTCCTCCCCGTTCTTCTTTTGACTACCAGGGAACTAACGCAAAGGTTGTTTCGTTTCAACTGATGTTTTTCAAATATACATTTAGTCCATAAACAAACACAAACCCGCTTTAAAACCTGTTCATAAATCCTTTAAAGACAACTCAATGTCTCTGTTTTTGTCTGACTCAAAGGAAATAGTTAGAAGAAATACAGTAATATTACAGAATTAAGTTCTAGAACGTCACAGAGAATCGCCTGTAGAGCAAAGGAGTGGCTGAATTTCCATGGCCGATTCAGTCCCCCACTCGCAGGCACACACTAGGCGATTCTGAGTCCCCCACTCGCAGGCACACACTAGGCAATTCTGAGTCGCCCACTCACAGGCACACACTAGGCGATTCTGAGTCGCCCACTCGCAGGCACACACTAGGCGATTCTGAGTCGCCCACTCGCAGGCACACACTAGGCGATTCTGAGTCGCCCACTCACAGGCACACACTAGGCGATTCTGAGTCGCCCACTCACAGGCACACACTAGGCGATTCTGAGTCGCCCACTTCGAATCGTCTAGTGTGTGCCTGGCTCAAGGGAATCAGAATCAGGTTTCATGTGAAAAACAAGCCCTAATATCTGAGTATTTCTTTGGATTGCAACCTTTAAAATCCAAAAAATAAATCTCTGTGGTCTCATATATTTTTTTTTCTCAAGAATTGTGAGGGCTGGAATAGATTCTTAAAGTGGCATGAGCTGCCAAAATTCGGATTTTTTTCATAAATTGTGATTGTCAACGTATGAAGTACCTTGAAAAAAGGATTGACCTTGAAATAAAAAATATTGGTACAGAGTACAGACGGTATCCTGTACGAATCAAAGATTTGTGCTATTAACGGACAAAATTCGTCTAGCCGGGATGTAGGAGTTAATTTTTGGGACTTTTGTTGCTTATAAATCATGTTTAGCGTACATGTACATCCTGAAGATTGGTATCAACTGAAAATTCTTATTTTGTAATTTCAGATAAAAAGAACCCACAGATAGCGTATTCTGTTTCAAAGAAATTTTCCTTATATTTGGCAGCTCATGCCACTTTAACGTTACATGTACTCTCAACAACACCCAGTATCGTTTTTTACAAGTTTTTCTTGACATCACTCTCATTTAAGTATTTTGTTCCACAGAACTTACCTACAAGCTAGAACAAAAATAGTGAGCGCATTACATAAAATTTGAGAACTTTCCCAATACTTGTTTTATTTATCAATGTATTTAATCAGTCAATATGATTGATAGCCAGTCTACACTGTCCTAAACACTATGTACGGGATTTTTTCTCTGAATAAAAAAAAATCTTGACTACATATTTGAATTCCTTGATAAAATTATAGCAAACCTTGGAGCAATAAATAGGGTGTTGGAATGATTTGCCCAGTCCTCTGTAATGGTCGTAGTGAAAGTGAGACAGGAAGTATGCAGAGCATCCTGGGATAGTTCCATAGCAAAAAGCGTCAACGGTAAATGAGGTTCCTAAAATAAAGCAACTGATGAGTCGGTAATGGTATACAAACAAAATGGGGGGAAAAAACCAAAATATTAAAGAACTGTTTAGTACTTGTGTGCAATTCCATAGAACGGAAAGTGAATTGTGCTTTGAAATGAGGAGCGGTCATTTAGTCGGTGAAGCGATTGTCTCTCTGTTCGATACAAACATTCCATAGGTGGAAGGTTTGAATCCCACTCAGTTCAAGGAACAAAAATTAGAGAGAAATTTCTGAGTGGGGTTTAAAAGCAATCCTCCCATGTGGAAGAGCTGTGAGGTGCTTGCTGTGGGTCAGAGTTTTTTACTACGCGACCTGGCATTACTACTATATAGGTAAAATAATCCCGTGTGCGGCACAAAATATCAACCAATCCATTACAATCGTGTTAGGAAATATAGCACATCACAGGATGAGTTAAACAGCCAACAAGATTCTTCGACTTGTGACCTCCATATTGACATTGTGGGCTTAATCTTAGAAGGATATGTAGGGATCTGTTTTGCAAAGTACACAAGTAGTGTCACTTTTTTGTCTTATTCCATAATACTTTATATATTCAAAATGTCACAATATCTGTACTCTCCTGTTGATGGCAAAATAAAGTGCCAAAAATATTGAGTTAACGTGGGTCTTACGTTTTTCGGAGTAACACTATTCCTGTAAGAATATATTAGTAACAAACATCAAATACTTAATCTTTTTATGAACGTTGCAGAAAGTATGGGGAATTCCATATGGAGAACATTGGCAAACGTTAGGAGCAAAAATCTCAACAAAGAATGATGTACAGTATGAAATTAATCGTGTATTCTATTTTAGAATATGTCAGATCAGGAGCCTGTTTCACAAAACCGCATAGCGTAAGTTTTCACGTAACTGCCATATCAATCCATAGTGTAGAGATATGTTGGTATGAAAGTCAAGCAAAAAATACATCTACATGGACGCTGCTTTGTGAAACCGACTCCTCACCAGGCAGTGAGTGATGGTTGGAGAAGCCTTGGGCTAGAAGACCCCGAAAAGATACCACTTACCTGGCATTTTCTTATAGAAAGGACAGGGTCTGCCTTGCCTTCTCTTCCCGTAACCTGAGGAACTGTAACTTTTCTCAGATTCAGAGTCTGCTGGCGGGCTTTCACTTTTATTTACAACTGTGGATTTTTCATTTGGCTTCGACATTTTATTTGGCAAAGATAAAAATTGTTTGTTTTCTTTTTGACTTGTTTCTGTTTTATTTCCCTTTAGGAAGGAATTCTGCTTTTCTTCTGGTTTACATGTGTTTTTCCCTTCAACCACAGAATCAGTATTTATAGGAATACCTGATTTTTTAGAAGAATTTGATTTAAAAAACGAAAGCAAGGAAGACTGCTTGGAAGCTGGCGATTTCCTAGGCCCACCAGGTAGGATTTTGTTTGGCGCAAGTTTTTTCTTGTCATTTTCATCATTAAAAATCAAAATAATTTTTGCTTCTTGAGAATTGCTCACAGTTTCCTCAGAAACCACTTTTGATGGTGTTATCTCCCTTGCTAGAGTTATCTGCCTTGATGGAGTTATCTGCCCTTGGGGGGTAGGATTTATCTCCCCTGCACAATCAAAAATGTCCTCTTCACTGCTGCTAGCACTTATTATTTCTATGTCACATGTATGTTTAACAGAAGCACTTGTTGCATTTGGCTCAGCATTGCTTATCAAAGTTGTTTTGTTTGAATTACAGTCAGACGGACTTTGCTTACTTCCGATTGTTTTCTTCTGGGTAGATGCAACTTGGTTATCACATGAGTGATACGACTCACTATCACTGCTTAAAGCGTCGGCTAACATATCGGAAATATCCCGATCCTCATTTTCAAGCGAAATACAATCAGAGATTTTCAAAACTTTCGGAGACGTATGTCCAGTTAATTTGCTACAATTAGAGTCCACTTCTTCAGGCCTTTTACACTTTTGACGAATTTTAGCCGAATTCGCAGCAAAATTGTCGGGTTCGTCAATAGACGGCGCACTTACGGCTGCACTATCCTTATCATTGCAGCTGCGAACTGATCGATAAATCAAGCGTTTTCTAAAAGTTTGTGAATCTTTCGGAGTGGATTCTTTGTATAGCTGATTTGTTGAAGTTAGATGTGGACTTTTAGAATCGACATGTAAATCATGTTTTTGTTCACAGATGTTTGCCTGGCTTTGGGCGACTTTTCTATCACTATCAGATCGAAGCACAGAATACGCAGACTGGCAGCTTGATTTACTTTTCGTCTCTTTATCAGCAATTATTCTTACAGACAGTGAAAGTCCTCCCAGGGCTGAAAAATAAAAACGGAAAAAGTTCGTTAAAAATATTAATAATGTTTACAAAAAAATTGTGTCTACCTATGAAAACCTTTCAATTGTATTTTCTCTGATTTAAAAATGACAACTGACTGTCGAGTTGAGATAAAGGAAAGGCCAATCTCCTGTGCATATTAAAACATGTGACCACAGGTCGAGACATTTATGTAGACCAGTGAATTTGGGTGACCAGGAACTTGCCTCGGCCAAGAGCACATCGTGTGCGCTGAAATTTGTTGCTGCTCCCTGGGCACAGGTGCCCTGCAGCCAGGGTTCGAAATGACGGGTGCACGGGTGCACAAATGCACCCAATTTTTTGTTGGTGCACCCAAAAATATAAAAGAGAGTAAAAATGGGTGCACGCAGTGCACCCAGCGGGCATCCTGTAAAAAACACTGTACTACGGCCGGAAAGGTCTGTAATGTAGGCCCTATTCGTAAGCACAAGTCGTCGAAGTCACAAACTTTGAGCGGTCCGAAAGGCTGGGTGGACACGTATTAATCCGCTAGACAATAATTGGTAAATGTAGCTTTTATTGAAAAGTTGGTTTGTGGGACTTAACTTAATTTACTTTCAACTTGCGAGAAACAGCGAGGAAATTCATTTACCGACTTTTCAAGCTATAACTATAACTTAGGGTATAGCGATAGATCGTAACGACCAAAGTACGGTAGCTTACGTCTGTACGCCGTAATGCTGCGAGCAGCGATTCATCGATGTTTCTCGCTGATAATTGCCGTAACAGAGCATATAACCAGAGTGTGGACATAAAAATCTAATCATTACTGGTTTGTTGAAAAACAAAATTGACGTAAACTTCAAATATTCAACATTGAGCGTGGTCGATCTTTCACTGAAACTTTCTACCGCTTTAGCACTTATATATACAGGTTGTACAATTGATATCCACGGGGTCCCAATAGGCAATAAACCGGGCCATTAGTTCCTGGTAATATCGGCCCGAATTGAGGATAGACAGAACTTGAGGCGAGCATGCAAGCACGTGGTTGTTGTTTTTTCTCTTCTCTAGAGGCGCTTCGTTTATCATTAGGGGGTCGGTGTGGGAAGGCGACGAAGTTTGAATGCATGTCACTTGTTACAATCAATTTAACTCAGACAACGGACAGAAAAAAACGCCTTCAACGATTCTTCATTTTACCGATTTCCTCCGTCAGCGTTACTGCAACAGACACGAGCGGGACGCTTGAACCAAACGACCCCTCACGGAGGACTCAATTTAGTAAAAAAAACAAATAAAACACCCTTTATCCATACGGTTTGGTAAGATTTATTTTCGTATCAAATATTTTGATGACAATTTCGGTATACTTAGTCATTAGAACCAGTCAACTATCAACAAATCTCACGGACGGCCATGCAAGATTCTTAGACTTATATGTAGGCCTATAGACGGTAATTCACACTTTTTTTTTTCGTTTTTAATTTACAAATGGAAATAAACTATTCTGCATTGTTACGTCGAATGCAGATCGGTTTTAAGCCTTCCTCCTTCATTTACTGAGCGTTTTTAACTTTTTACCTTGTGCACCCTAATATAACTTGGTACACCCGTTTTCAAAAAAGGTCATATTTTGGGTGCACGGCGTGCACCCAGTCAAAAAATTTGAATTCGACCCCTGCCTGCAGCTCAACTGAATCCTCTTGGCTGTGCTAAGCTTTAGTCACACTGATACTGTACGTTACAAATGTTACGTCACAAAATCGTTTTGCTGAATTTGCCAAACCTCTTTGAACATTGGAACAGCCCATTTAGTGTTGGCGTTCAATTATGGGCACACAACATACCACACAGCCCTAATAGGTGGAAGCATGTAACCATGCTTCCTTCACTTCTGACCTGTCACAATTTACAGGCAAGTCTTTGTGCACATAGCTTTCAAAGTTAAACTCGACAGAGCTTGGAAAATATTTTCCGTGTGTTTAAGTGTTCAATAATAGATATATCATTTTTCAGGGTTGCTTTGAGACCAGTGACTATGAACAGCGCATGTTTTTAAGAGACATATTCAAATGATGTTTAACATTTCAAACAAGAGTTTTAGTAAACTCGACATACGCCCGCCGTGGTAAAGTCGAACCGCTACTATTAACATCTTTACATTTAATATAACATTTGTTTTAATTTCATCAATTCGAATTTCTTGTTCACATTAGAAGTTTTTCTTTTCTGAATTTGATGAAGCTGCAACTAAATACCAGTACGTTATAGTACACATATATTATCTGTTCAGGTAATTTCAATCACATTTTAATTGCAAAAACTAAAATATTGTGGCTGTTTTGACATGTATGTTCCATAATTGGGAAGGAGCAATCAATACAATAGCTTACAATTCTTGAATTTTAACAATTTTGACTGGGACACTGTTCTATTGGACTTGGCTGTAATAGTTTTATTACAAAGCAAACAATCTTCAGGCTGACCACTGATATGATGGTGTGTAAATATACAAACCTTGTGTGCCCACTTCAGTGGATGTCATTGTCCCCTTATCTCTATTTAAAGAGCCACTCTGATAAATACCAGATGGGTAATAAAGTGGGAAAATGGTCTTTTTTGTTATTATAGCGCACATTAAACTATCCCATTAAACAGTCTCAGAATGTATAAATTAATTGGCTTCCAGTATTACTCTGGACCAAGTGTACTAAAAAAAGCATTGATATATATTAATATATATATATTAAACATCAGGTACACATTTCTGATAAAAAAAACCCTCTTGAAAATAGACGAAAAATATGCGGACCCAAATCAAATTTGTTATGCGACACATCATCTACCTATAAGGTATATATACTCTAAAAGAATTGGAGAGATTATACCAAAACGAAATAAGTTCTGGAGCCGAAAGGGAATATTACATAATCCAATAGGGCTGCCATATTATGCAACAGGTGATGTCAGAAAATTGTTACATGAAACACTGTCTGCCCATAAGGTATATACTCTGACAGAATCGTCAAGAGCGGATCAAAACTTTAGAAGTTATGGAGCGGAAGGGAATATTACATAATCCTATATGGCTGCCACATTATGCAACGGGTGAAGTCAGAAATGGTACACGGCACACCGTCTGCCCATAAGGTATATACTCTGAAAAAATTGTCAAGATCGGATCAAAACTCTTCAAGTTATGGAGCTGAAGGGAACGAAGATATAGACTAAGACAGAATATTACATATTCCAATGTAGAAGTCATATTATGCAATCGACAATGTCCTAAATGGTTCATGACACACCTTCTACCCCTGAACTATATGTTGTAAATATACCATAATACGACCGACTTTTTTTAAGTCGGGCGTATAAAACTGAGTTAAAAATATGAACTTTACAAATAATTTTTGTAACTTTAGGTCGTCCGAAGACCAGGTACATGTAGATTAATTCGTATTCCATGTTAGGTTGGTTGTTTGGTGTTTTAGGCCGCGCTCAAGATTATTTCACTTATATGCCGGCGTTGCCAGTTTTATTGTGGGAGGAAACCGGGCTCAATGCCCGGAGGAAACCCACGACCTTCCAGTGGTAACTGGCAACCAACCCATCCATGTTAGGACTTTCGTTGTTAAGTGAGCATGTAAGAACACCAATGTTTGTATGGAGTAGTAACGAACCTGGAGAATCCATGGTGCTATCGTTGCCGGAGGAATTTGCTCGATGTCTAGCTAAGGTATGATGGGTAAAATGATGATAATGCCTCTCAATGGTACTGTCACAATTTACACCGGATGGGCATTCTGTTTAACAAGAAAACGAAAAAATTCTATCAAAAAGGGAAATTGGAAACCATGAAGTACATGTAAAGAGTAGTAAAAAAAATGAAATTTGAAATAATTTACAGGGTTGTTGTTTCTGGAAAAAACATATGTACACTACAAGTAACTAAAATGTCAGGGCAAGTTATACATGCAGTTATATCTTGCCCTACTCAGCGGGGAAACCCATTACCATTAGTCTCAAATCAACACCAAAAACTACTTCTGGGGATGAGTTTAAGCATGCTATATACAGCTAGTCCCAGTCATACATTGTATTTATGGCCCAGCAATTACTTCAAATTAATGATTGATTGATTGATGTTTTACGCTGCGCTCAAGACCTTCCGCTGGTAACTGGCAACCATCCCACATAGGTCGTTCTAGTGAAAACCCAGTCAGAAAATTTTCCAATTTTTGGACTGAGTGGGATTCGAATCCACGACCCATTGGTGGAAGGCTGTTCGGATTGAGCGTCCAACGCTCTACCTACTGAGCCCCACTTCAAATTAAATACATTACATTTACAGTTTTTATGCCACAAAATAAACAAGAGGCTCAATCATACCGGTTCAATATTTGGAACAGCTGTAGGCCTATACACTCTACACAGTCTCCATATTAATTCAACCTAATAACAATCTACCATGTTCAGCTGTTCGGCTTATCATAATAACCATACCTTATATTACAAAGGTACTGATGTGCTAACATGTTTTTGGTAATGGCACATGTTTAATTTAAAGGGGCATGAGCAGCCTAAATGTTGATATTTTGACGTTAAAACAGAATGTTGAAATTATTGGCTTTTTTTCTCAAGACGTAAAATTCAGAAGCTTTTTAGTACTTCTGGTCTCGAAAATGTACGACAAAGTATTGTTTTGAACTAACTTTGGCTTAGAATGAATGAATGGTCGTCCCGGTTATTTAAATTTTGTTTACTTTTAGAACACGTTTCTGGTTCGTAGAGGCCACATACTGTATGAATTTTCCTCATTCCAACGCCAATCATTTAGTTTTTCGATGGCCTTCAAAGCCTCTTACAGTTGTGACGATCAGAATTTATGAAAAAAGTGTGATTTTTTTGCCATTTTAATCATAATCTTTTATTATGTAATTTAGATTTTTTCGAAAATCCAAGTGGATTTCAATGGGATAACTTTGTGCGAGTATTTATGAGAATCGGAAAAGCAAAGACTTTCAACCCCCCCCCCCCCCCCCCCCCCCCCATCCTTTGTAACTTCACTATGAGAATTGATATTTATAAATATTTTACCTGACACTGCTCCAGCTGACAGGTGAACACATTCAGTAACATGTGATTGGGGGGATTCAATCAGCAGTAAATTCAACGGCATCTGGCAGAATGGACAAAATCCTTCCCGATTAGGCCGCGGCCTTGTGGGAGTCACTTGACCAGACTTTTTGGCAGTTTTACGTTTCTGGGAAGATTTCCTGACGTCAGTATCCACTTTTGAGTTTTTCTTTTTCTGAGAGGCTACGTCTCCCTGACAACTTTTTCTTTCTTTATTTGACTTCTGTAAATATATTTTAAACATTGTTTTAATTCAACAACAACCGTTTAAGGCTTGCCGTCCAACCATGATTTATGTTCATAAAATATTATCTAAATCCCACTTTCTTTATGGGATCCCTCGTCTTTAAAGGGTATCCCAAATGCTGCAATATAGATAATTTCATTAAAAAAAATTCCTCGAATTAAAAAACAACAGCGTTCATTTCTTGGTCTAGTGGGTTACTATACATGTAGGCACTTTGTTCCAAATTTTTCTGACAAAGCTTTAGTTTTCACAGACAAATTACTAACCTAACAAATTACTTTTGAAAGAGGAGCATACTCTTGCTTTCCAACAATTAAAAGAGGAATTATGTCATAAACCTATTTCAAAATTGCCTGATTTGTCTCGTAGGGTTATAGTAGTTAGAACAGATGCTTCTGACACTGGTCTTGGTGTGACTTTGCTTCAAGAGTATGAAAATGGTTACTGTCCTGTTGCTTACATTAGTAAGAAATTATTTGAAACTAAGCTCAGATATTCTGTTGTAGAGCATGAGTGTATGGCCGCGTTTCAGGCAATTAATCGGTTCCAAGTTTACTTGTATGGTACTGAATGTACATTACAAACTGATCATAGGTCTTTATGTTATCTTGACAACGCGAATCACACAAACCACAGAGTAATGCGCTGGGCTCTATCATTACAGCCGTGTAAGTATATTGCACAATCTATTAAGGGTGTTGACAATGTTGGGGCGAATTTCTTAAGCCGTTTACCAAGAGACGTAAAGCCATGCCCAAGTAAGGCGGAATTGTCGGAAGAACTGGAAACAACATCTACCAAAAATGGTACGGCAAAGGTCAACTGAGGTCAATCAGAAGAGTGACAGGAAGTTACATGTTAGAGCTGCACGCTTCCAGTACTTCAACAATTTCCACCTAACTTGGGCATGGATTTATGCCTCGTGGTCATTTTTGGAAACTACAGAGCGTGCACGCGGTGAGCCGACTTTGAAGGTGGAACTAGCCATTCACAACAAGCTTGGAACATGCACTGTTGTCGTAGTACCATATGCGCACTCTATTAGACCGTAGCATCTTACCACTAGACTAACTACCAACACAGCGTTAGAGGTATTAAATTTCTATGTGTTACCTGAACTGCGATACACGCATGCACACTTCATATTTATGTACCCTTTGACCTGCAATTCCGTATTTGGACAAATCCAAGAGGATCCTTCGGTTTTGTAAATAAACATGGCTAAACCTAACCGTTTTCTGTCAATAAACCCCTTCCCTAACCCTAAGTCGGTCTTTGGTATTGTCAATGCGACATAATATTTGGAATATGCATGACCATCGTATAGTATCGAAATTTGAGCCTTTCATAAGGGCATGAGATGACCAGATGACAAGGTATAAACAATAAACATATTAAACCTTCGTTAAATTCTGTTTCCTGTTGTCACATTCAGTAACTTTGCGTTTTCTGGAAGATTTATAATTCCATACACCATCCTCTTCTAATTCAGCCATTTCATTGCGACACAAATTAGACTCAATTTAAAGTTACATAATCGAAAAGTGCGCCTATTGTGTTTTCTTACGTTTAACATCAAAGAGCTACAGTGCTCAAGGGAGATAATTTTGACTCTTGCCCTTGATGCTTTGTAAAACCGTGATGTAAACAAATAAATTATGCGTGTGTACTTGTACAAGCTTAACTGAAAAAAAAAAATGTTATTCACAGAGACAAAAAAAAAGAAGTTTTTCATTTTATTCATTGCTGAAGTGCTGCTTTTAGGCTTAATTGTTTATTAAAGGGAATAAAACTTACGTTACAATAAAAACTCAATGAATAAAACTCAATGTTACACTTGACGAAGACACCAACACAGGTGCCGAAAGCTCGTGTTGTTCAAAAACAACTGACGACGTGGTGATGTCTTAATTTTTTATCATTAGTTGGGAATAAAACTGCCAACATTTTGACTTCCAAAAACTGATTCTCACGAGAACATGAGCGTTTGTAGGCCGAGTAGGGGAGACCGGGGCTAGTTGTTACAGGGGTAAGTTGTTACACTGCCTCTCAACGAAATACAGCAAGCGCAATGACGCTGCAAAAAATACTACAGATGCGCACTATCCATACCTACCACGTGGCCCAGGGCAAGGGGGATCTGAAGTTGTGTCGAGGCGGTAAGTTCAATTCGTTGAAATTAAACCACTTTTGTAACTTTCACTTGCACGTTAAGAAGTTTTCTCTATGCAACAGAAATATAAAGTTATACAGTAATGTAATAGTTTTTAAATTAACATTGTCCATCCTTTATAACAGTGTGGATCTCGGTGTTGCATCTGCTCGCCGTTTTGACCTACTTAGCAATGAACTCAAATTTAGTCTTCGGGGCAAGTTGATACAGCATGTAACAACTTGCCCCCGTCATATTTTCACATGTAACAACATGCCCCATATCTTGTTTTGATTTATATTATATCAATATATCCTTTATTTTTCAGTCCTAAATCAACATGGTGAGATCATATGAGAGGAAAACGAATAGGACAAAATTAAACAACATTGAAATTATGCAAGCGGCCTCTATTAGAGTTATAGATGGGAGGGAAAGTGTCCGTAAAGTGGCAGATCATTATGGAGTAAGTAGGCCTAAATATTCATCGGCACTTTAAAATGCATTTTTTTTTAAATTTTTTAATTTTTATTTACACTTTGATAGAATGCGCAAGTATTTTTGGATCAAATCGTGCTGTCGGCAGCGTCACAACACCTAATAATATTTCTGGAACCACAAATGTGATAGGGAAATATAGTGCATTTATACATTGCAGACTTAATCTTTTTTTTTTTACTATTTTGCATCTTTGATACCTAGATCTATATTAATTATTTCCAACTAAAAGCATTTATTTAACAAACAATTGTGAAATAAATCAGAAATTGATGTATTTAATATAATTCTTTTATTCTTCACAGATTAATTTAATGTCACTCCATCGTTATTGCACAAAACTGAAAAAAGGAGAAATAGCTAGAACTGGGTACGAAAAACCACGTTTGGTGTTCATGCCTGATCAGGAGCAACTTCTTGCCGATTACATCTTAAAGGCCTCCAAGATATTCTACGGTCTTAGCCCCAAGGAAATTCGAAAATTTGCATACCAGTTTGCTGTTGCAAATGAGTTTAAATATCCAGCTACATGGCACGTTACAGAAATGGCTGGAGCAGACTGGTTTTCTGCATTCCTTAAACGCCATGCGTATTTAGCAATTCGCAAACCGGAGGCCACGAGCCTCAGCAGAGCCACCAGTTTCAATCGCTGGAATGTGGCTAAATTCTTTGATAACCTGGGAGAAGTTCTACAGCGATATAAATTTGCATGCAGCGACATATATAATCTAGACGAAACCGGTTTTACCACAGTTCAGAGACCAAATAAAATAGTTGCCAAAAGAGGAGCCAAGCAAATAGGTGCCATTACATCAGCCGAGAGAGGGACACTTGTAACAATGATAATTGCAGTGAGTGCCAGTGGCAACTCTGTACCGCCAATGTTCATTTTCCCAAGGGTAAATTTCCGTGACCACTTCATTAATGGTGGACCTCCCGGATGCATAGGAGCTGCACATCCATCCGGTTGGATGACAGAAATCAACTTTCTTGTCTTCATTCGACATTTCATCAAGTCTACAAAGTGCACTAAGGAAAGTCCAGTACTACTAACAATGGACAATCATGATTCCCACATATCTGTGGAGTTGGTGGACTTGTGCCGGGATAACGGAGTCATTGTGGTAACTTTCCCCCCACATTGCTCTCACAAGCTTCAACCGCTAGACAGAAGTGTCTATGGGCCACTGAAGAAATTTTACAACGTTGCATGTGACGGATGGATGAAATCAAACCCAGGAAAGACAATCACGATATATAATATACCAACCATAGTCGCTGAAGCTTTACCAAGGGCTGTTACATCAACAAACATACAGAATGGATTTAAAGTCAGCGGCATCTATCCTTTTAATCGAAATGTGTTTGGAGATGAAGAGTTCATGCCAAGTGACGTGACTGATCGCCCGATGGAAGACCAAATCCAGCCACCACAGAACAACACTCCTGACCCGGGTACCAGCAGAGATCCTGACGTCCCTGTTCCTGGTATCAGCAGAGATCCTGACGCCCCTGTTCCTGTTATCAGCAGAGATCCTGACGTCCCTGTTCCTGGTATCAGCAGAGATCCTGACGTCCCTGTTCCTGGTATCAGCAGAGATCCTGGCGCCCCTGTTCCTGTTATCAGCAGAGATCCTGACGCCCCTGTTCCCGGTACCAGCAGAGATTCTGACACCCCTGTTCCTGGTATCAGCAGAGATTCTAATGCCCCTGTTACCGGTACCAGCAGAGATTATGACGCCCCTGTTCCTGGTATCAGCAGAGTTGCTGACGCAAGCCAAACTTCTGAAGATATAGGTCTTCCTCAGGGAATTGTTTGTTCGCCGGAAATGATTCGCCCGTTCAGAAAGGCTAGCCCCAGAAAAACAAAAGGTGTCAACAGGAAGAAAAGACAAACAGTCGTTTTGACCGATACCCCAGAAAGACACAAGCTAGCTGCTGAAAAAAATCGGGTTGCTGATAAGGGAAAAAGAAAGGCAAAAAAGCAGCTGAGTATGGATACCCATAAGCAGTTGAAGAAAAGGCTGAAAACAAGTTCCACCTCATGTCAAGTGGATTGTTATTGTTTAGTTTGTGAGGAGAGCTATGCAAATTCTGTGCCGGGTGAATTATGGGTAGAGTGTTTGGTGTGTAAAGGCTGGTCGCACCAGGAATGTACCACTGGTGATCCTGCCTACGTGTGCCACATGTGTGATTCTGATGAAGATTAAAAACCTGTAATTGCGCTTCACATAGCACTGTATTTCTGAAGAACATTATGGATTTCTGTTTCCTGGCGTCTTTCTTTGTCTGTGTGTTCCATGAAGGTATTAATAAAAGTGTCACTTTAAACTGTTGTTATGCAACTTTCTATTCCTTGTAAAACATGGTGAGAGTTTTTCACTACAGGGGATGCAATTGTTGTCTGAATGATCTATGGATCTCTGGATCTCTAGAGTTCAAATCCCCGTCACAGTTAGACTGAACCACAATTTTAAGTTGTTGGCTGGTTTCCGTAACCAATAATATCTCATTAGACATCTTATCCCTTCTGCCATGCCTTCAACGTGGTTATTTAATTCAAATCATATAAATTGTGAAACGAAACGGATAATTATTAGTGTGTAACAATTTACCCCACTGTGTGTTACAACATGCCCCGTAGATGGGGTAAGTTGTTACAGATTTTTGGTTAGCTTTAAATTGCATATAAAGAAAAACTGTACTTAGTGTGGATTTTTATTCATGGCTAAAAAATCGGCAAAAATTCGACACAGCTGACAGCAAAGTATTTATGTGCTTCATGGAATTGTATTTAATAAAGGGAGGTTTCTTCGAAAATTGTAACAACTAGCCCCGGTCTCCCCTACCCCGGTAGGGCCTACCTTGGGTTGAAAAACTAAAAGATTGACGTTTAAGTAATAAATATCGGTAAATGCGTTCTAAACCTTCAGTTGAATAAATTATTTGATTGAATTTCGGCGCCAAATTAATTCTGATCTACATCAATGATTTAGGCCTATAGGCCCTAGATAAATTTATGCAATGGTGATCCGCTAAGGTAGCCTAGGCCTATAGGGTCTATCCTGCATTATCGTGTCTTTCTCTAGAAATAATCAGTAGATTTACTTAGCCTACTATATATAGCATAAAGATGATCTTGATCAAACCGTTCATGAATTTAGTTTACCAACTGTAGTACTTTGGGGCGCCGCTATGTCTTAATGGTGGACAATAAAAACACGTGTTTTGAGTTTTCGGGTCATTCAGACTTTGGTCATTAACCTGATTCCACGTGTTCCTAATTAGTGAGAAGTCAGAGATAGCCGATATTAGTAACTGACCTTGGCTATAATGTGGTCAGTGGTTTTATACCCAATTGAACCCATCTATGCTGTCTAAAATATGTCAAACTATTTTTAGAACTCCCATTTTATCACAGCGATTTCGGTTAAGTTTCCCGCTATTCAAGTCAGTATAGCGCCAACCGATTTCCACGCGACCGCATTCCAAAGGGCGGTAGCGTATGGTTGATTAGAGCAGGTATTCATTATCGGTTACTTTATGAATCATGTGCTGGTGACCTCTTTCCAGACCCCTGGTAGAAATTATAGTAGACCAAAATGACCGAGTAAGTTCAAATGGCTCATCTATATTTAGCAACAGTCTCTAAATCAGTGCCTGTTTCTGTGGGAAATTGAAAGAAAATTCACAGCACAGAGCAGTTTGATTTATTATGTTTATAAATGATCTACCATCTGTTTTGGCGCATTCAAAATGTCTTTTGTTTGCAGATGACAGTAAGATTTTAAGCGTTTCAGTAAAGGGCTGTGAACAAAGAGCCTTTAGTGTTCCTTAAAGCGGCATGAGCTGCCAAAATGTTGATATGTAATTGACGCTAAAACAGAATGTTGAAATTATTTCTCTCAAGACGTATAATTCAGAAGCTTTTTAGTGCCTCTAGTATCGAAAGTGTACGATAAAGTATTGTTTTGAACTGACTTTAGCTTTAGAATGAATGAATGGTCGTCCCGGTTATTTAAATTTTGTTTACTTTTCGAACGCGTTTTCGGTTCGTACAGGCCACATACTGTATGGATTTTCCTCATTCCAACGCCAATCATTTAGTTTTTCAAGTCTCTTACTGTCGTGACGATCATAAATTATGAAAAAAGTGTGAATTTTGGCAGCTCATGCCAGTACTTTAACCAATTATTGAATTCCAGCATACATAAGTAGATATAACTTTGGGGGTTGAAAAACAGAGGCACGAGGAAACAATTCAGTGGTCACTTTAGGGCAGTTTCGCCGGTCACTTTAGGGCAGTTTCGCCGGTCACTTTAGGGCAGTTTCGCCGGTCACTTTAGGACAATTTCGACGGTCACTTTCGGCCATCACTTAAGGTCACTTTCGGTCATCATCTTAAGACAGTATGGATAGGTTTTGTAAAAATAACAGTTTGTATAAATCTGCAAAATAGTGTAGTGGTGTAGAAACGGTCAAAGGGAGATAACCCGAGGGCTAGAATACTTTGAGGTATTGGAAGAGTGACCTCCCTTGGGTATTGCGGCGATTCGTCTTTAAACGGGGATTCCCCGCGTAAAACCCAGGCAGGTCTTATTGCACCACCGCTATGACACGGGGATTTTCCATGACGTTAGGAGAACAGCCGTAGCTATAGGACAGTGAGAAATAACGATGAGTGTTGGTAGTGTTTCTATTATTAAATCTATATACTCTACATGCGTCAATAGAGAGATTGTGTAAAGCTATACTCTATTTTACATCAGTTATCTAGTAACACTAATAAAATACAAAGAATGATATTTATACACTAACTGTAACCAGCATGTTTATCGTTCTAATTGCCTGGCACCCCGACAAGTCTGGGAGGGTGATTACAGTTATTACAGCCGGCATCATGGTTTAGAATGTAGAAAATTAAACATCGCGATTAAGCTAAATAGGCTATGAACAAAGAACAAAATTTTAGAAATGCTCTCACTTACCCATAGGGAAAATTGTGTAGGTTAAAATATACATGAGCCAAACAGAAAAATATATAGAAACACAGGGGAATAATTATTCCAGATTTAGAAAGTAAGGAAATGAAACATCTGAGATGACAACTGTCAGTGTCCATTCGCTGCTCGGATAGAAAATGACCTGTGAAATGTTCTTAAAGTATGTAACCTTACTACTACTAACAGAAGCCCGGCGGGCGTTAAGCGGGCGCCGGGCGTTAAGTGGCCGTGCCCAAACGTTCATTCAAGACGAAAGGCAGTATGTAAATGACCAAAGACATGACTAACTTGACATTCTATTTCGACATCTTTATTGAGTTAGGTTATGTAAGGTCAAAACCATATTAACAAATTTAAAACATATATATATAAATTGTGTGTTAAGGTTAGATTTAGACACTGTCCTCATTTTCTTGAGTGTCAGGATATATGGTTGGTAAAAGATCGTTTAATAAGGCTTTCCTCATTTTTATAGCATTATACAGGGCCTCTCTCGGTGATAAATCAAAAGTGTCTTGAAGTGAATGTTTCGTGGCCATAATTTTTTTTTATGGATTGGATCTTTTTTCATAGACTCTAAAAGCAAACTCTCTTCGTTGTATAAAGACATCAGAGTATTTCTTATTTTTGGCCTCAACGTTTCGTAGTCACCATTTTCTTCATCGATAGAGTCAGGGATGTGCTGTTCGATCGCCTTTGTTACAAGATTATCCCAAATCGTTGAGGATGCCTTTCCGTTTTCCTGTGACTCTTCCTCAGCCGAGGAAAAGCTTTCACCTTCCTGTGATTCTTCATCCGTTGACGACAGCGTGTTTTCATCTAGGGTCTCTTGATTTGCACAACTATCCGCAGAATCATTGTTTTCTGACTCGCTGATTTCTGATTTTCGCTACATTGTCGTTCCCATATTCTGAGGAAGTGTTTTGATCTTCATTGTGACTTTGAAGTGATGTTGTATGATGGTTATACCTATCCTGATGACGTCGCATATCATGATCCCGAGTAAAAGTTTGACCACACTCGGTGCATGTAAACAGTCCCATGTCTAATGTACGGCACTCGACTGACTAATAATATTGGTATAGTGAGATGTACTTCTATGTAGCATATAATTCCCCCCCCAGGTGGCGTTGTGGGCGCATAAAACAGACACCCGGCGGGCGTTAAGCGGACGCCGGGCGTAAAACGGGCGCCGGGCGTAAAGCGGCCGTACCCGGGCGTTCATTCAAGACGAAAGATTATTCGTACCATTACCTTAAGCATTACCTACGGCCGCTTTACACAATTTATATATATATATGTTTTAAATTTGTTAATATGGTTTTGACTTTACATAACCTAACTCAATGAAGATGTCGAAATAGAATGTCAAGTTAGTCATGTCTTTGGTCATTTACATACTGCCTTTCGTCTTGAATGAACGTCTGAGAACGGCCACTTAACGCCCGGCACCCGCTTAACGCCCGCCGGGCGTCTGTTAGTAGTAGTAAGGTTACATACTTTAAGAACATTTCACAGGTCATTTTCTATCCGAGCAGCGAATGGACACTGACAGTTGTCATCTCAGATGTTTCATTTCCTTACTTTCTAAATCTGGAATAATTATTCCCCTGTGTGACTATGTTTCTATATGTTTTTCTGTTTGGCTCATGCATATTTTAACCTACACAATTTTCCCTATGGGTTAGTGAGAGCATTTCTAAAAGTTTGTTTTTTGTTCATAGCCTATTAAGCCTAATCGCGATGTTTAATTTTCTACATTCTAAACCATTATGCCGGCTGTAATAACTGTAATCACCCTCCCAGACTTGTCGGGGTGCCAGGCAATTAGAACGATAAACATGCTGGTTACAGTTAGTGTATAAATATCATTCTTTGTATTTTATTAGTGTTACTAGCTAACTGATGTAAAATAGAGTATAGCTTTACACAATCTCTCTATTGACGCATGTAGAGTATATAGATTTAATAATAGAAACACTACCAACACTCATCAATATTTCTCACTGTCCTATAGCTACGGCTGTTCTCCTAACGTCATGGGAAATCCCCATGTCATAGCGGTGGTGCAATAAGACCTGCCTGGGTTTTACGCGGGGAATCCCCTTTTAAGGACGAATCGCCGCAATACCCAAGGGAGGTCACTCTTCCAATACCTCAAAGTATTCTAGCCCTCGGGTTATCTCCCTTTGACCGTTTCTACACCACTACACTATTTTGCAGATTTATACAAACTGTTGTTTTTACAAAACCTATCCATACTGTCTTAAGATGATGACCGAAAGTGACCTTAAGTGATGGCCGAAAGTGACCGTCGAAATTGTCCTAAAGTGACCGGCGAAACTGCCCTGAAGTGACCGGCGAAACTGCCCTAAAGTGACCACTGAATTGTTTCCTCGTGCCTCTGTTTTTCAACCCCCAAAGTTTTATCTACTTACATAGAACCAGTGACATTGGGACATGCGGTGTTATAAATCAATGTTTTTCTCCTTTCCATAAACTTGCCAGATCGCTCTTGTCAACGGATATACAGTTAAAATCAACCACCAATGTAAGGTAAACTGTAAAAAATGTGGTTGTAATTTTACAGCAAAGTTCGCGGGCAATCGTAGGACAAGTAAAATTTGCTGTAAATTTACATCCGTGTGAATATGAAATTTACAGTGTGGTGTTAGTACAGGTAGATTTACAGAGAAACAGTGGATTTACTGGACTCCGTGCTTTATTCTGTCCTTAAAGGCCCACTTGCCGCCGTTGCCTGTTTAAATTTGCTATGAAAACCAATTTACATGAGCGTACTACGACTAATACCACTAAACTTAAACATAGGACACATAAAACCTGTCTAGTTAGCTTTAGAATGTAGAAATGGGGTGAAAAACAAACGAAGAATCGACGCCTGATTACAACAACAACGATCAGTGTCGGTCAACTTTCGTGTTGGATTACCCTCATTTCAGGCTTTTTTATCTGTGATTTACACTCAAACAATTATCAGCAGGCTTTTCCAGTCGCTGTTAACCGATCGTCAGTCTGTATTTCTCAGATAAATAGGCCTACGTAAAATTACACTGTGCCGTTGGTTTACTCACTCGACTGAAACATAAAATCGCCAATAGGGGGCAGTTTGGTTTGTTTACGTTACGGGCACCTAACAATTCAAATTTTCAAATTCAAATTAAAAATACAAAGTGACGTCCAAACTTTTAAATTTTGGTAAAAATAGAAAGTTTCTAACTTATATTGTCTGGTAAAATTACAGAAAACGGACTTTCTTTTTTAATGTAAACAATATTCCTGATTTTCGCGGCAAGTGTGCCTTTAAATACAATTATCTTCTCTGTTAATCTACCAAGATGGTTGTGTAGATTTGTAAATTAACTAAAAAGAGTAAAATTACCGAAATGTGTTACAGAGTGACATGTAGAACAACAGTTCTTATAGGTACTGTTACAAATCTGTGTACATTTACAGTGTGTTTACGTAAATTTACATGAGAGCCAATATAATAACATCGCACATTTACAGAACATTCTCCTGTGATGAAATACAAAAGTTTTTCTTGTAGTTCTACAGACATTTTTTACAGTGATGCGATTTCTTTGATTGTTTTTGGGGGTTGTGGCCAAAAAATTGTACCACAGGGAAACACAGATCATGACTAAACCTTATACGACTAAACTGGCAACCTATTACTCATACCATAAGGGTAGAAAGTCTCATAATATAGATAGCTTTTGATACTTTGCGGTTTGAAATTAATTTAGTGTTCGGAAGTAATAACAAAGTCATATTGTTAAAATAAAATGAAATTTTTATATAAAAACAAAAATATGCATATATACATATATATATCACAGATTTTTAAATTCATTGGAATAATTTTAGTAAAATAAAATAATAAGATAAAATAAGAATGGGGGTTTGGGAATCTATTGTGGCTGATCAACCAAAAATGTAAAACGAGCTGGTGAAAGAACTGCCAAAAGTAAGCCAAAAGATCTAATTCCGAAAGTAGACTCCTGCAAGTTAATTAAATTTTGAAACTAGATCGGCAAATGTACCTTGAATTTAAAGAATTTTGTAGAGCGAGTCATCAGGGCACCCGACGCTCAGTGTTCAACATGCTATTTCTATTTGATAAAGATGCATCATATCAAATCGGAGCCGATAGCATGTCACCATCTCGTCTAATAATAATAATAATATATATATATAAGGGCAGTTGGTTAAAATCTTACATGTTGGATTCAAAAGTTCCTCCAATTGGCAAAGTCTCAGTTGCTTCTGTTGTGATCAGCTTCTCTGACTAAACTGGATGATGACAGAATCACAAAACCTGTATCTTTCTCCCGGGAAATATGGGATGGATGTTGAATGAATAAATGTCACTGTACCTCGTATATATTGCTAAATTGATCAGCGTCTCTGACTAAACAGGATGGTTAGAGAATCACAGAAACTGTTCTTTCCCACCGAGAATTATGGGATGGATGTTGAATGAATAAATGTCACAGCACTTTGTATATAATGCTTAATTGGTCAGCGTCTCTAAGCTGGATGGTGAGAGAATCACAAAAAACTGCATCTTTCCACCGAGAATTATGGGATGGATGTTGATTGAATGAATATCATTGCACCTTGTATAGGCTATATTGCTAAACTGTTCAGCGTCTCTCACTAAATTGGGTGGTGAGAGAATCACAAAAACACAGCTGTATCTTTCCATAGGTATAGAAGGACTGATCAGGGTTTTCAAATTGGCGTCTGTGTCGAACTATTATCGTGTCAGTGTTCTATGCCTCGTGTTATTCTAGAAAAACTATATTGACAATACGATCAACACATTATTTAGTCAGCTATACTTCACTTAGCGTCTTACTCCAACTTTTATTTCCATGAGCTATGTTCTGTACAGGTAGAAAATAAATAAAAATTCTTTGAGGCCATTCATTCTGATGCGGTCTTCCGTGATTTGTTACCCTTTGTTTCCATAAGCGTCGTGCTCCAACATTTACTTTCAAACGCATTGGTCTGTACCCGTAGAAAATCAATGGGAATTCTCTGAGATAGTAAGATGACTAGTGAAAGAAAGAAACCCAAAGAAAGACTATTGACATATGAATCGTCTCTTGTCAAATGGTGGGGCTACCATATCTTATTCTTTGATACGAGAAATTCATCGATACAAGCTTACGTTAGAGGGTTTTGGTAAATAAATAGCTCAAAGAGCTGAGGGCTTGGTGTGTTTGAGGATTCTAGATTGAATGATTGATGTTTTACGCCGCACTCAAGATTATTTCACTGATATGACGTTGCGAGTTGCGAGGTTTTGTGGGGGAGGAAACCGGACTCATTGTCCCGAGGAAAGCCCCTACCTTCGGCAAGTACCTGGCAACTCTTCCACATACGGCGACAGAGCGAAAACTCCAATCAGAAATTTGTCAAGCTCTATTTGGTCTGAGAGTGATGCGAAGCCGCGTCGCATTGATGGAAGGTCTGCATGGGATCGATGGACGATCACTCTAGCCCACTGGACCACCGATGCCCCAATGATTATAGAGAATGGACACCAAGCTTCGAATGTTAGTGCACTGAAGTAGGTTTCTCTGTGGAAAACATGTTCGTGAATAAAAAGTGAGCATGAACCGGGCTCACCCGAAATTCATTTTTGTGACGAGGAATGATGTCACTTCCTTCCGTTTGGCATATAGGCCTATGTCCGCCATTGTAGAGGTGAACCACGCGGCTGGTCTAATTTGAAGCATAACGTGGGACTGTGTTAGTTTAAAATGCAGTTCTGTAAGGCTTTATTTGTCATACATCAACAAAGCATTTCATAAATGGTCGCTCAGAATTTGCAAAAGTGACAATCGGTCAGCTACCTTGTAGTCTTGTATCTTTATTCTTTACGCTTTTATCATTCGTTTTCTTCAGAATAAAAACTCAACCGAATCTGTTCCCTAACAGAATTAATACATAGTGAGCATTTCGTTTCAAATAACCTCTGTCAATTCTTCAGTAAACAGTTGGCGACATGTGCAAGATAAGTGTCCTATGGTAGACAACAACAGGTACGCCTACTTTGAAAAGTTCTGAATCTCACGAATAAAAGAGAAGATTGAGATATATAGTCAATTACAGTAGCCGAGAAATCTTGTCTATGTGGATTTTTTTTATTTCTATATAACTATGGTGCAAACGTCAGAGAGCGTATGTTAGATTTTCAGCACCATAGAGGCTGATTGTTCGGGCTAGCCATCACAACTGCAACCAAAGCCAAGTAGCAATCTGAGGCTGTAATTTCTACTTTCGTTAAAGGAACACTTGCCGCGAAAATCAGGAATATTGTTTACATTAAAAAAGAAAGTCCGTTTTCTGTATTTTTCCCAGACAATATAAGTTAGGAACTTTCCATTTTTACCAAAATTTAAAAGTTTGGACGTCACTTTGTATTTTTAATTTGAATTTGAAAATTGGAATTGTTAGGTGCCCGTAACGTAAACAAACCAACCTGCCCCCTATTGGCGATTTTATGTTTCAGTCGAGTGAGTGAACTAACGGCACAGTGTAATTTTACGTAGGCCTATTTATCTGAGAAATACAGACTGACGATCGGTTAACAGCGACTGGAAAAGCCTGCTGATAATTGTTTGAGCGTAAACCACAGATAAAAAGGCCTGAAATGAGGGTAATCCCATACGAAAGTTGACCGACACTGATCGTTGTTGTTGTAATCAGGCTTCGATTCTTCGTTTGTTTTTCACCCCATTTCTACATTCTAAAGCTAACTAGACATGTTTTATGTGTCCTATGTTTAAGTTTAGTTGTATTAGTCGTAGTAAGCTCATGTAAATTGGTTTTCTTAGCAAATTTAAACAGGCTACGGCGGCAAGTGGGCCTTTAAAGATGGCGGCTATAATGCCTGTTGTGGTTCTTGTTGTTTGCTTCTTGGCCATTCCTCCCAATCTCGGATTTTTGACACGTAAGTACAGGTTGAGTATTAAAGGGTATCCAGCTATTCTGTGGTAGAAGTCTTTTTAAAATTCGCTCAGAATATTTAGCGTAAAAACGATTAGTAAATCTGAGGATATATGTTCTATATGTTTTAACGTAAACCTTCCGAACCAATGATGATATTTCTTCTAAAGGATTCAGCGTAACCCTTCAGAAAAACTGAGGGTATATTTTTTCACTATGCTTTAGTGTTAACCTTCAGAAAAACTGCGAATATTTGCTCTAAAGAATTTAGCGTTGCCTCGGTGGATCAGCCGGCAGAGTGATAGTCTGACATAGGCCTTCCATCGATGCGGCGCGGGTGCAAATCCATCACAGACCAAATCAAAATTGAAAAAATTCTTAGTGGATTGTTAACTCGATCATCGTATTTGGAAAAGTTGCCGAAGATCGAGGGTTCTTCGAGGCAAAGATCCAGATTTTCTCTCCACTGAACCAGGAAATACCGCCATACACGTGAAATAATCGGACGCATCAATTAATCAATCAAGCAATCAATCAATCAATCAGAACTATTGAGAATAGTATCCTCGAGCGATGCAGCCAGAATACGTCTTCTGTAGGAATGCACCTCATGTAAGGAGTTCTAGGTCAAGTGGGGTCTAGGTGATCCAGTGGGTTAGAGTGATCTTCTATCAGTCCCACATGTTGACTAGCATTGTCAGACACATTTACGTAATAGTTCACTGCTTCAGACAGGAAGAATACACTTAAAACTTGTTGCTCAGTTCAGGAACTTTACTAACAGGTAATCAAGAACATAGCAAGCACAACAACAACAAAACAGAAAAAGTGAGTAATTATAAAACAAGGATCGGGAAATGAAACGACGTCATAATATTAACCTTATGTCAACATCCCCCTTTCTTTAAAGAAATCGCAAACAGTAACAAAACAAGAGTGTCAATGAAAATACGAACACTAGAAAAATGTCTACAAAACTATTTGGAAAAGTAACTGTCAAATTCAGGTAAGAGCGGATCTAATTCTTTGTAGTCATCAATAGGAACAGTTATGGGCAAACGTAATCCTTCATCCAGGATGGCTTCTTCAGTAGTCTCTGAGGTCTAATTCTAACACTGGTGTTATGAGCTGGTACTTCATCTGTGATTTGATCATTCGATGAGTGTGGAATATCGTTGTCAGGTAAGTCAATTCCAGTACCCATTGTATTGGCACTTTGCTCCAGGGAAAGTTCATTACTGTTTGGCAACCTTGTGCTTGGATGGGTTTCAGTGTATCCTGGCCGAATGTGGACACGGTTGCGTCTGTACAATATATCACTGTCAGATAGTATGATATATGCCCTTTCGTTCAGCCGCTCTTTGATGGTGCCTTTGTACCATCCTGACTTGTGAGGATGTTGAAACATAACATTGTCTCCTTGATGTAATAAAGGCTTGTCTCGTGCTGTTCTGTCGTACCATCTTTTTACTGTTTCTTTCCGTTTCCCCCTTTTAGTTTCAGCGTAAGTATCTCGTGGTGTAGATCTCGGTCTGGTAGGAATCAGGGTTCGTGTTGGGTGACCAAATAAAAGTTCAGAAGGACTTCGGCCTGTCGCTATCCGGGGTGTATTTCTGAGCTCCAGAAGGGCTAAATATTGGTCAGTATTGTCCTTCACGCATTTTTTCATCAGAGTTTTAACAACTTTAACTGCGGCCTCTGCTTTTCCGTTAGCTTGTTGGTGACCAGGCGAGGAGAATTCATGCTCAATTCCCCAAGTTTGTGCAAACTGTTCGAATTCTTTCGCAGTAAACTGGGGACCGCCATCTGATGTGATACATTTCGGTATTCCATACCGAGAAAAATGTTTCTTTAAACACATTATCACATGATTACTAGTGGTATGCCTCAGCTTGTCGACTTCAATAAATCCTGAGTAACAATCCACCGTAACCAGATAATGCTCATCTTTGAATTGAAATAAATCCAATCCGACCTTTTCAAATGGTTGATTACCTTCGTTTGGTTGTCTCAAAGTCTCCTTTTGGTTATTTGGCTTCAATTCTTGACAAATATCACACGAGTCCGAAACTTGTTTAATATCATGTGACATACCGATCCAAAATATGGCGTTTCTGGCCCTCCGCATCATGCTATCATGTCCTAGGTGGGCACTGTGTAATCTGTTTGTCATTACCTTCCGTAGGCTACAAGGGATTACTATTCGTTCACCTTTGAGAACTATCCCGTCTTGATGACTTAATGTGTCTCTGATGTCAAAATATGGCTTGATTTCCGCTGGCAGGTCGGCCTTTACAGCTGGCCACCCAGATTGAATCACTGACAGTAACTTTTGTAAAGAAGCGTCTTTCTTGGTTGCTTCTTTCACCTCTTGAAGTTGCTTGTCAGGGACATCCTGCAAGGCGTCAATGCTCATAATGCGTACACTACGTTCAAAATGTACGTCTTCATCCACGTAGGCTCTGCTGAGAGTATCGGCAATGACGAGATTGTTTCCTTTTTTGTAACAAAACTCAACATCATATCTGTACAGTCTCATCATTAATGCCTGTAGTCGTTTAGGTGCTTGGCTCAGTGGTTTCTTGAGTATAAACTCTAGGGGTTTGTGATCATTATGGACAGTTACTTTTCTACCAAAAGTGTATTGATCAAAACGTTCGAGACCAAATACAACTGACAACGCCTCTTTTTCTACTTGGGCCCAGTTTCTTTCTGAACTGGTAAGGGCTCTAGAGGCGTATTCAATAGGTCGGCCATTTTGAAGTAGGACAGCACCCATACCGTCTTTACTACTTTCGACTTGTAGCACTAATTGCTTGTCAGGATCAAAATAGGCTAGAATTGGTGCTTCAGTCAATTTCTGTTTGACTTCCGTAAATGACCTTTCACACTCTTTTGTCCATTTCCACTCAGCACCTTTTCTTGTGAGAAGTCTTAGAGGTTCAAGATCGTCAGCTAATTTCGGTAAAAACTTAGCCATGTATTGAACCATACCACAAAAACGTTTGATTCCATGAATATCAGTGGGAGGAGGCATTTCACTGACAGCCTTTATCTTAGCTGGGTCAGCTCGTACCCCTTGTTGTGAGATAATATGTCCCATGAACGTGACCTCACTTTGTTGAATTATTGCTTTCTGGTCATTTAATTTGATGTTTTGGGAAATACATCTTTGCTGAAGTTGTTTAAGATTATTTGTATGATCTTGTTCAGCCAGGTTTTTGTCGTCACCACAGCCAACAACAATTATATCATCAGCAACACAAATTACGCCGTCTAAGCCTTCCAGGGCGTGGCTTAATCGCTTCTGGAATATTTCACTGCTGACTTTCAACCCAAACGGAAGTCTAGTCCATCTAAACCGACCACGAGGTGTTATCATAGTAGTGAGTTTGCTGGATTCTTCGTCCAGTCTAATGTGCCAATAAGCTTCCTTCACATCAAGTTTGCTGAAAAGCTGTGCTTTATTAAATTTGTGTAGTACATCTTCTAGAGTTGAGAGTCTGAAATGTTCTCTTTTAAGTGCTACATTTAACGGCTGTGGGTCGATACATATCCTTACTTTTCCAGTCGGCTTGCGGACCACAGCCATCTGCGAAACCCAGTTGGTTGGTTCCTCGACAGGGACAAGAATGCCCCGTTTGACCAAATTGTCAATTTCTTCGTTAACATCTTTTTGCAGAGCGAGAGGTATCTTTCGACAAGGTAAGATTCTGGGTTGGATATTTTGGTTAGTTTGTAGATTGGCTTCACCTAAATCTCCCAAACTGTTGTCCACAGCTACCTTGGCAATAAATTTATTATCATTTATTGTGATGAGGCCCATTTCTTGTATTGTTTTGAGACCCAAAAGACAGGTGAAGTTGTTTTTAACGACCGTGAAATTGACATCACATTTCTCACCAGTTCTTGGGTTTGTGACCGCCAGAGTAGTCTCCCCTAGTGGATAGAATTTTGTTTTATTCCACATGATTAATTTCTGGGAAGACTGTTTCACTTGTTCTTTTCTTACGAATTGCTGCGAAATTGTATTGACATCAGCAGCACTATCTATCTGAAATCGCACATCACAGTTATTGACTTGCATTAAAGCCGTGACCCTCCGGGTATTTTCCACCTCTACAGCCTGTAACCAACGGAAGTCTTCATTTGTGTCACTGTCACTGCCTGACGGTGTATTGCCTTCGTCATATTCACAGACTGCATGGACTGTTTTTTTACATTTAATTTTAAAATGGTTTCTACCTTGACAGCGAGAGCACACTTTGCCCCAGGCGGGGCATTTGGTTTTGTCTAGTTCGTGTTCTCGACCACAAAATTTACAGTCAATTGTTCCACTGTTTTCTTTCTTTGGAAATGTGTATTTTCTGTTACTCGAAGCTTGATTCTTTTTATTTCTGTTATTTTTGTATTTATTAGGGGTATAACCTGAAGCCCCATTGTCATTTGACACCTTATTTACTTGCTGAGTGGGTAAGTTCATTTCTTGTGTCTGTTGCGCAGAAATTTCAAATGCGCGACAGATATCTATTGTTTTGCTCAAAGGCAAAGCTTGTTCCCGTAATAGTAGCTCCTTTAGTTTTCCTGTCACTGTGAATACTATTTTGTCCCTTATCATTCTGTCCTTTTCGGCGAAGTGACAAGCATCAGCCCTGGTTCGAAGCTCAGTGAGAAAAGAGTCGAAGGGCTCTATATATTCAACATTCCAGAATCTATGTGAGTGAAATACCTCACTCTGACGGGGGGTACAATAATCTTCGATTTTTTTCATAACAATGTCAGGATCATTTTTATCCTCAGGTCTGTCAAACTCAAAATGTTCAAAAACCTCCAGCATTTGGGGACCAGCACAATGTAGAAGAATAGCTGTTTGTACATTTTTCTCCTTTGATGTCGAACCACTAGCTAACATATAGACGTCCATCTGTCTTTTCCATTTCTTAAAATTTTCAGACACGTTGCCGTCCGCAAGATCTAACGCGGGAGGTAGACGAAAATTTGCCTCAGCCATTGTTAATGCACAGAGTGTTATATGTATGGATTGATGCCGATGAACGTTATTCACTTATTGAGTCGAGTCGAGTAGATGATATATTATCTGGGACCTTATACCGCTGCCACCATGTTGACTAGCATTGTCAGACACATTTACGTAATAGTTCACTGCTTCAGACAGGAAGAATACACTTAAAACTTGTTGCTCAGTTCAGGAACTTTACTAACAGGTAATCAAGAACATAGCAAGCACAACAACAACAAAACAGAAAAAGTGAGTAATTATAAAACAAGGATCGGGAAATGAAACGACGTCATAATATTAACCTTATGTCAACACCACACAGACCTTCCATCGATTCGGGGCGAGTTCGAATCACACTCAGAGCAAATAAAAACCTGTAAATTGATTTTTGATTGAACTATTACGATGGCTCGGATTATGTTGACTGGCTGACATGCATTAGTGGAATTTTAACATAAACTTTTTTCTTGGGAATTTATTTCCCTTATTATAGATTTGGAGGTGGCAAAACGCCAAGATCTCGCCGGGGTGGATCCCAGGGATTTGGAGGATATGTCGTACACGGTGAACCATTTCTAGGGGGTGGAGGTAAACGGACAACAGATTATCCCTCAACGTAAACGGTCATTATAAATCGATGTAAATGATGTACATCTTGTGCCACCCTGAGTGGATTTTGAGTGAAATAAAATAATGTAATGTCCAATGGTGAGAGTACGGGGGTCATCTGTTCATATAAACGTTCGTGGAGTTGAAGGTGGAGATGAAGGCAGCAACACAGCGTGTTAACTTGAGAGTTGATCATCCCAGGTCTTTTCAACGACATACATTATTCCGTATTCTTGATTTTCGATATTAATGATTAAACCAAAACGTGTAATGAATGACGTTTGTTGGGAGAGGGTTTATTGGGTGTTTAGGATCGGGTTGCTCTCATCTTCGCAAGCCAAGTTAAAATCTGCATGTCCCCATTCCGTGTTTTTACCTTGGCGGACTACTCCACTCAAACCCGTAAATCGATTAGCGCCCACTGGTGGGAATGTAAGAGTTGTCTTTCCTATACTTACAAAGTCTTGGCCAATCAGCACTCCTTACACGATAGCCCAAAGTGAACACAGCCGTCATTACGTTATTTTCATTGTAAGTGCCCGAGGTTTTGATAGCATCCAATCAAAACGAGCAGTTCGATTTACGGGTTTGAGTGGAGTAGTCCGCCAAGGTAAAAAACCGAATGGAGACATTTAGGTTTTATCTTGGTTGGAGAAGATGGGTTGCTCTTTGTCACAGAGCATAGAACTTTGAACTTTTATTTCAAACTCCATTTCAACAACGGATAGCAATCTAAAAATATTTATTTTGATTGGTTGCCACCAGATTCATTTATGCCGAATGGCTGCTGGTTGTCAGGAAACATCTTTATGTAAAGTGGAATTATCTGCAGTTTTGCGCAAAACAACAGTCAACCAAATAATCAATTAAGTTGCAAATTTAATTTACTCTCTTCGCTTCTGGACCAAATATAAATAACCAGTTTCTATTTGAGGGTGGAATTTAAGTAAAGTTTTAAAACATATACAATGTCTATGATTTGTTGTATTTAAGCAAATCGAACAATGGCGCATCGGTAACCTAATTAACCGAATTGACCCAAATTTATGTGGTCTGAAAACATATTTAAATTTTACTAGATCATGAACGGGGATAATTTATTTTGATAGTCCGTGTTCGCACGCAACCCTCTCCATCCCGACTTGTTAACCCTCTTTTGAAGAAAACTCCATGCTGCTAAGCAAACAACTCAAACTTTCCCCAATTTACTCAAATTTGTTCGACTGGTATTTTTTCCAGCAGGGTTTTCTCTAGCAGGGTGAAGCATCAATGAAGCGATTTTAGACGCGATGTAAACTCGATGTATACGTGCCAGATCGAGACCCTTAATTACGACTCCTCTAACATCGTTTAAGTTGTACCGCAAAAAATATCGCAAGCAATATGTAGAAGAAACCCATATTTCTCTTCGAGAATGATCCGTCAAGCATTTTTCTAGGATATGATTTACACATGCTCTGCCCCTGGCACAGCATTTTAAGACTTATACATCGTGTTTCCGTGGTACAGGACCCCCCCCCTGCTTTCCACCCTTCAGCTACCAAAAGGCTTGCTCCCACTTCACGGGTGTATCTTCGCCAAACGTTTCTCTCCGGTACATCAATGAAGTGCTTATAGAACGGATGTAAACTCGATGTATAGGTGTCAGATCGAGACCCTTAATTACGGGGTAACTTATAACAACGAGTCACCCGTGCAAAAAATGCCACAAGCAATACGTAGAAGAAACCCAGATTTCTGTTCAACAACGAACTGTCAATGAGTTTCTTGCATTACATTTACACATGCTGTGACAGTTGCAAAGGATTTCAATACCCCAGGTCACACAGCTAAAGGTCATGCCCGATGAAAAAATCGCTCTTCTCGCTTTCGATGACTATACCAAGCACAAACGCTAAAATTATTTACCCTTTGGTTTTGAACTTAGACCGGGGAAAGTGTCCTTTTAATTTGAATAAGGACAGCATGAATATGGTTTAGATTATAATAGAAAAATACTAACTACTTCGGAGTAAAATGCCTCGACCTCTAAGCCAACGGCCAGTCATTGCCTGTAAAAAGAACAAGGATGTGCCAGCTCTACAAGTCTAAACTCTCTTGTCTGTTTTCTACCTTAGAACCAATTTACATATTTTCACTTGCTTTTCGCGTTATCATATTTTGTTTACCTGACTATTTGCCACGGCTGAAGTTGTATTTGTCAGCACATTACAAAGTAATCCAGGAATTCTACTGATTAAAGCCAAACTCCTGTCTGCCTTTAACCTAATGAAATATCATGAGGTTTTAGTTTATTACAATATGGTTGGTATAATGTTCTAAATGGCATACCCCCATTTTTAACACAATTTGGTCTTTTAGCAAAGAGGGTAGATTGACAAGAGTGGTCACTTCGTCCAATCAGCATTGCCGGCATGTTCTTCTGGCCCCCTAGCGGAAGGGTGTTCCGACTGTACACGATTCGACTGTAGAAAGGAGGTTCCTGATAATCGGATCGTTCAAATTCAACATGGCGCGGACGAAGTGACCACTCTTGTCAATCTACTCTCTTTGCTTTTAGTCAAGACGATGTTTTCGGTGCTGGTGAGGTTTAGATTACAAGATACAGTTTCATTTCCCATTTGCGGTAATGTTAACATTTTGATTTGTGGCTAATTACCTAAATCTGGTTGAGGCTTTTCCTTTCGTCTTTCAAATAGATCAACACATGATAGATCCTTTACAACACAATAAAGTTGACATAGTGCATGCTGGTTTCACGCTACACACAACCCAACATGGTTACCGCCAGTTGGACAGTTTTAGGCTTACATATTCACAGCCAAACTGTAGTATTTTCAAAATTGGTTTAAAATTAAAAAAAAACACACACAAGAATCTTAAATCAGGCATTGCTTAAAATATGTACGGTAGACTTGTATTAGTTTAAAGCCAATATTTAAATAATCTATACAGTATTGCTATGTAAGCCATTTCCATTGGCTGAAAAAAATAGAAACTGGGTGTTGAGACCTTTAGTGTTGTTCATAAATATACTTTTCAGCTCAGATGCCATGTTATCCCTTATTTGACATCAGTTTACTCAGATTAAAACAGGTTTGACAAAATTACAAAAAGCTACAAGTTCAAGTCAAGTGAAAACTTTATTTATCCTCTGTTTTTACAACAACCAACATTAGCCGCCACAAATTAAGATTTGTTGTTGATATAAACATCTGTCACTGACCATAGAGTCAATAATGTGAACAAATTAATGAAACCATTCAAACGTCTCCATAAGAAATGTGATTGTGATTAAAACCCGCGCCGCATAGATGGAAGGTCTATGTTGGGCCAAGGAACCCTGGACCACCGAGGCCCCAATGATTTTAGAGAAAGGACTGTATCACCAAGTTCGCTGAAGTCGGTTTCTCTGGACGAGCCGATCATACCAAAGAGAGTATATTGACAAGAGTGGTCACTTCGTCCGCGCCATGTTGAATTTGAACTGACACGATTCGATTATTAGGAACCTCCTTTCTGTAGGGGGCGCCAGACAGCAGAATCGTGTACAGTCAGAACACCCTTCCGCTAGAGGGCCAGAAGAACATGCCGGCAATGCTGATTGGACGAAGTGACCACTCTTGTCAATCTACTCTCTTTGGTCATACAATTCATTTAGCTGAGGAGGAATGATGTCACTTCCTCCCGTTTGGCATACGTGTCCGCCATTGTAGAGGTGAACCATCTGGCTGGCCTAAATGGATACAGGTCACAGTTTGTCACTTACGAAAGAAGTTCCAGATATTTTTGTGTGTTTTTTTTATTATTTTTTCCTGGCCCCCTGCATTTTTTTTCTGGGCATTTTTGTAGTTTTTATGAAAGGACAGGGGTTGAGTTACTGTCTGGAAATGATTTTAGAAGTGGAATGGGACCAGTTCAGGTGGTGGAGATCTGGCAGTTGGGGGTGCTTTGGTCTATTTACATGCGGCGGAATATGTGCAAAGAGACCCCTATCAGCTGATTCTACTCGTATCTCAAAATTTCTACCTTCAACCTATGAAAAAATTGTGCTTAAAATACTGCCAAAGGACTGTTCAAGGCCCCCACCGAAGGATTTGGTTCAACGAAAGTTAGGGAAGGTGCTGTGAGAGCAGACATTAACATTACCGCAAATGGGAAATGAAGGAAAATGAAACTGTGACCTGCTGCCTGTATGGGTTGAAGACATATTTTGTGAAATAGATCACTGTACAACAACAACACTGTGTTTGTGACTTAAAACTTGTAAGAAACACATTATAAGACCTATAGTACTGTCTAGATGTGCTGAAAATGTATCTTTCATGTCTTTTCTAGCAAAATATTTGCACAAAATTGATTTCTTGATAGTTTTGGGGGGCAAAGTAATGTACATGATTATGAGTTGAATTTCTCCTGTAAGTAAATGATACTTTTCAATATGGTAGTTCACCTATTTCTGCAATGATATGCCACACAATCTGGTTGCTTTTCTCAGTACCCTTGCCAAAACACACAGAACACTACCCTACCCCCCAAAAATTGAAAAGAATTTGGGCATTACTTGATTTTGTGTACATTAAATTTTATTTGGCTTTCTGACAAAAACCTATAGTTCTTACATTGATTTGATGGTCAACATGTGAGAAACATAATAACCTCCTTTTAAGTCTTACCAAATGCCTTTTCTTGTAAAAAAAAAACCTTTTTCAGTGTTGTTTTATGTCAAACTCAATATTTTGTGTACTCTTTCAGGTAATTTCAGGTCCTGTATAAGATGAATGGAATTGTTTATCCACCTGTGAGCATATTTTCCTGATTCACACATCAAAGGAATGTAAATGAGAGTCTTTCTACTTTTTCCAGAGGTAATTTTACCATTGGCATGGCTTTACAGCTTCATTACATTAGAAATTCGCCTCAAATAGCATGCCTAATGGCACTCACAGTTGGCATAAAACCGCCCAGAATATAATGACCTGGGCTTTCCTGATTTTATTCAGTACCTGCATGTGTCTTACACAATTTTCACTTGCAAGAATGCAGGAATCAATTGTTTTAAAAAATAAACCAACCTAACATTTACCCCACCCCCCTTTTTTTGCATATTTTTTCTTAAATCTAATCATATTTTCCCAGAAATATCCTTTTAGACCCTTGTTTGACTTTTTGGGGTGCAGTTTTGTTCTCTGGGCTAGGCTAATAATTAAGTTTATATTCAAGGGTACTTGTGGGCAGTTTTGAACAGAGTTTTGTGTTGGGGGATCCCAACAATAAGCCGTGTGGCAGGGGACTTCTTCCTCTGGTTTTAAGCTTTCCAGTACACTTTTGAGCCTAAAATCAACCTGGGATACAAGAATAACACTTGTTTTTTTCAAGCTGTTTAAATTTGGTCACAGTATGACTGACTTTGAGTAGAATTTATCCATTTTGTAATCCAACAAATCTTAAAATGTAACAAATGCACAGTATATTTTAGTTAAGGAAGCCACAAAAAGATATATGTCCTCATAAAGTTAGTATTTTATGGTAGAACACTCTTAGTAGAAGTCACACTAGTTTACAGAGTTCAAATATGTTATCCCAGAGCTGAGATATGACAATTTTAAGCTTTTTTAGCTCACCGGTCATTGTCCTTGCTATGTTCTAATGGGGGGTGGTGTAAATGGGAGGGCTACAGAAGGCTTAGTTTTCATTGCATTTAGTTTTCCTCTTGAGAGATCATTCCAAATACCTTTAACCTCAATGTGTTAGATTTAGAAGTAGATTGAAGGAATTTTGTGCCTCTGTTAGGATACAGGTCACAGTTTGTCACTTCCGGAAATTCCTAGGGACGAAAGAAGTTCCAGATATTTTTGTGTGTTTTTTTAATTATTTTTTCCTGGCCCCCTGCATTTTTTTTCTGGGCATTTTTGTAGTTTTTATGAAAGGACAGGGGTTGAGTTACTGTCTGGAAATGATTTTAGAAGTGGAATGGGACCAGTTCAGGTGGTGGAGATCTGGCAGTTGGGGGTGCTTTGGTCTATTTACATGCGGCGGAATATGTGCAAAGAGACCCCTATCAGCTGATTCTACTCGTATCTCAAAATTTCTACCTTCAACCTATGAAAAAATTGTGCTTAAAATACTGCCAAAGGACTGTGCAAGGCCCCCACCGAAGGATTTGGTTCAACGAAAGTTAGGGAAGGTGCTGTGAGAGCAGACATTAACATTACCGCAAATGGGAAATGAAGGAAAATGAAACTGTGACCTGCTGCCAAATAATGTGGGGCTGTGTTAGAGTAAATGCAGTTATGCAAGGGTTTATTTGTCATATATCAGCAAAGCATGCCATTAATAGTCGTTCAGAATTTGCAAAAGGGATAGGCTATCGTAGTACAAATCCGTCAGCTACATTGTATTCTTGTATATTCTCTATTCTTGCATCAGTCGTTTTTTTAAGAAATGAAGTAAAACCAAATCTCAACTGAATCTGGTCCTTATCAGAATTAATACGTAATGAACAGTTCGTTTTTAATAGCCTCTGTCAATTCTTCAATAAACAGTAATTGGCGACATGTGCAAGATAAGTAAACAACAACAGACGCTTTGTTCTGAAGCTTACGAATAAAAGAGAGGATTGAGATATATAGTTAAAGTCAACCCGTAGTCAGAGGCTGTATTTTCTACTTTCGTTAAAGATGGCGGCTATAATGCCTGTTCTGTTTCTCGTTGTTTGCTTGATGACTATTCGCCCCAGTCTCGGACGTTCGATCAGTAAGTAGACAACCCCATAAGGTACAGGTTGAATATTAAAAGGTATCCAATTATTCTGTAGTAGAAGTCTTTTTTATAATATGCGCAGAACATTTAGCGTAGAAAAGATTAACAAACCTTCAGAACCACTGACGATATTTGCGCGTAAATTTTTAGAACCATTAAGGATATATGTTCTAAACGATTCAGCGTAAGTTATTGTATTAGTAAATTACCCGACACTGATTCCGGGCCAGTGTGAGAATCGAACTCACGACTTAGGGTTACCGTCCCACCGCTCTACCAACTGAGCTACCAGGCCCTGTTGGGAAGGTTAGCTTGTTAGATTCTCTTAAACACACAGCTTGAATCAAGCCCATTAGTATACGTATATTCAAATTTCCATACGTGGTGAAGTCAGTATTTCGAAAGCAAGCTGCAATCACCATCAAGATATTACTGAATTAGTAAATTAACCGACACTGATTTACTAAGTCAGTAATTTCCCTGATGATGATGGCAGGTTGCTTTCAGCACGAACCTTCATAACTATTGAAGACGTCGAGGATATTTGCCTTTAAAGATTTAGCGCAAACCTTCAGAACCACTGAGGATATTCGCTATAAAACATTCAGCGCAAACATTCAGAACCACTGAGGATATTTGCCTTTAAAGATTTAGCGTAAACCTTCAGAGCCACTGAGGATATTTGCTATAAAACATTCACCGCAAACATTCAAAACCACTGAGGATATTTGCCTTTAAAGATCTAGCGTAAACTCTCAGAACCACTGAGGATATTTGCCTTTAAAGATCTAGCGTAATCTTTCAGAACCACTGAGGATGTTTGCTGTAAAAGATTCAGCGTATACCTTCAGAACCACTGAGGCTAGTTGCTATAAAACATTCAACACGAACCTTCAGAACTACTGAGAATATTTGCTCTAAAAGATTCAGCGTAAACCTTCAGAACCACTGAGGATAGCTGCTCTGAAAGATTTAGCGTCAGAACTACTGGGGGCCTCGCCGGCTCTGTCGGTAGATTGATAGTCACTCTGTCTGACACAGGCATTCCATCGATGCGGCGCGGGTTTAAATCCAACTCAGACCAAATCAATATTGAAAAAATTCTGACTGGATTTTTAACTCGATCATCGTATCTGGAGGAGTTGCCGAAGCTCGGGGTTTCTTTCGGACAAAGAGCCCGGTTTCCCCCCCCCCCCCACTAAACCTGGTAACGCCGTCATATTGTTAGTGAAATAATATGAAGCATAAATCAATCAACCAATCAATCAATCAAGCAGAACTACTGAGAATAGTATTCTTAAGCGATGTAGCTGGAATACGTCTTCTGTAGGAATGCACTTCGTGAGAGGAGTTCTAGGTCACGGTGGTTTAGTGGGTTAGAGTGATCTTCCCTCGGTCCCACACATACCTTCCATCGATGTGGCGCGGGTTCGAATCCCACTCAGATCAAATAAAAATATGTAAATTGGTTTTTGATTTATCGATTACGATCGCTTGCCTTATGTTGACTGGTTTCTTGGGAATTAAGTTGAGAGCATTTTGTGTGTATTTTTTTTACAGATCTGGAGGTGGCAAAACGCCAAGATATCCCCGGGCGTGGACCCTTGGTAAATGGCGGAATCAGTGGAAACATTCCAGGAGGTGGCGGTAAACCGACAGCAGACTATCCCCCAACGTAAACGGCCTTGTGTTCTCGCCTGTTCCTAACTGGAGAAAGTGATGCGAAAAGGGCTCTAAATATTAAAATGTAACACTTCCCAAACCGATATGTCTTGCTTTGAAGTCAAATATAATTTAAAAAATTTCTAACTTTGTCAGACGACTTAAAAAATCCTAACTAAATTATCTTCTAAATTAACTCTTGAAATATAAATAAAATATCTATATCAAGTCTTATGTGAATGTATAGTAATGTTTGGAAAAGGAATGATTTTCAATTAAAAGATTGGATTGGCAGAGTCTGCCACTTACTTTTAATTTGAGTGGGGGCTCGGCTGGATTAGTCGGTCAGAGTGAAAGCCCCTTAGTCCGACACAGATGCCTTCTATCGATGCGACGCGTGTTCGAATCCCACTCAGATCAAATAAAACTTTCTGAGTGGAATGATAAAAAAAACTTTCTGAGTGGATTTTGAACTCGGTCGCCGTATGTGGAAGAGTCGCGAGGTAATCGCCGAAGGTCAGAGTTTTTCTCCGAGCAATGCACCCACTTTCCTCCCCCCACTAAACCTGACATTGCCGCCATTTGAGTAAAATAATGTTGAGTGCGTCGTAAAACATCAATCAATCAGTCAATCAATCCCGGTCAGGTGTTTTTCAACAGCTGACGAGAAAACGGTTTGTGGTGTTTCTATTTTATAGAAAAATGGTATTTATTTTATTTGTAGACTCATAGAAGGGCCATGGGAATTTTGTGAATCTTCCCGATCTTGAGAGTTGATCGCCCCCGGTATTTTAAACCACATAGGGCCTACATTACTCCGGATTCTTGATTTTCGACATTGATGATTAAACCAAAAATTGTAGTGCTTTTGACGTGAAAGAATCTACATGTATAAGTAATGAATGACGATTATTGGGACAGGGTTCATTGGGTGTTTAGGATCGGGTTGCCCTTTGTCACAGAGCATAGAACTTTGAACATTTATTTCAAACTCCCTTCCAACAACGGATGACAATTTTTTAAAAATATATTTTGATTGGTTGCCACCAGATTCATTTATGCAGAATGGCTGCTGGTTGTCAGGAAACATCTCTATGTTGAGTGGAATTATCTGCGGTTTTGCGCAAAAGATAGTCAGCCAAATGACCAGTTAAGTTGCAAATTCAATTGATCGTCTTTTCTTATGGACCAAATATACATACGATAGCCGACGGGAACAACCATTTTCTCTTTTTGTATGGAAAGTATTAAGTATAGTTTTAAAACATACACACATAGACGGAAAGTATAATGACGTAAGTCAAAGAAATTATGGGCTGAGACAGGTATCTAATTACATCTTATAACTATGTGAAGAATAGTTTGGTATAGGTTTTAGAAACAAACTATGGATGATTAAAATCTGCCTACTAAAAAGTAAATTCCGTTTGCCATGTATAATCATATTTACTTAGAAAAATGATATATAATAAATCAGGGGAGACAACTTTTGTCTCTAAATATGGGCCTTTTCAAAGCATTTTTATGAATGGTAGTTATTTTTCTGTTCAAGCGAAAATGAGCAAACAGGGTCCAGTGAAAGGGCCCTGAAAAATATACAGACTACACTTTTTGTTTCATTTTTAACTTTTGAGACTCACATTTGCTTTTTAACTTTTATGATCTAATACCTTGAACCAACATTTGATGACGTCACCGACCTGCCTAGTAAAAGTAAAAGTAAATGGTTAAAATAGTAAAATAGAACATGTTCGTAGCTCGAAACGCTAAGGATCCTGGATGTAGACGTATAGGGGCAACAGCATGATCATCAGGCTTGTAGAGGTCACAACACCCAGTTTGTGTTTTCTCAGCCAATGAAAATTGACTTAGAAGGTGGCTACATAGTGATAGTTTGGTATCTGGGTTATTTGAATATTGGATTAAAACTAACATAGGTCTACTGTACATACTTTAAGCTTTCAATCAATGCCTGATAACAGATTTTTGTGTGTGTTTTTTTAATGTTCACCCAATTTTGAAAATACCAAAGTTTGGCTAGAATAAGTAAGCCTAAAACTGTCAAAATGGCGGTACCCATGTTAAATTGTGTGTAGCTTGAAACCGGCATGCACTATGTCAACTTTATTTGGTTGTGAAGGATTTCTCATGTGTTGATCTATTTGGAAATGGTTAGGAAAAGTCTTAACGAGATTTAGGTAATTAGCCACAAATCAAAACGTTAACATTACCGCAAATGGGAAATGAAACTGTATCATGTAACCTATATTGGGTGTATCTCAACTGAGGCAGTCGTCTCGTCTTCAGTGAATGTACATGTTTAATGCACATTGTTGTTGTTGTTTAGGTAGCTCGGTGTGAGCTATCAATAAAGAGTTATCTCCCAATGCGAGAATACAACATTACTTCAAGAGACTGCATCGGAAACGTTCGCAATATTTATACAATTGTGGTCGTTGTTAATTTCGTTATGGTCATCTGTGGAGTCAAGTTCTTCCATAAACATCGACAAACTAACTTCACTTCGACGTTGAGCGGCCATGATTGTCATTTGACAGCTAGTTCACTTCCGGAACATTGGGAGATCTCCACCGAGTCCTCCGGTGGAAGTTGAATCCGCCACCGGAGGAGGTCAGATCGACCAATGGAACGCACCCCAGGTCGCTGATTGGCTGCGACCTTAAGCCCCCTGTTACATATTTGAAAGTGTTTAAAAGTGCGACTCTTCTACAATCCTTCAGTTTCTAGCTTATTAGATTGATTGATTGTTTGGTGTTTTACGCCGCGCTCAAGATTATTTCACTTATATGGCGGCGTTGCCAGTTTTATTGTGGGAGGAAACCGGGCTCTATGCCCGGAGGAAACCCACGACCTTCCGTTGGTAACTGGCAACCATCCCACATAGGTCGTTCGAGTGAAAACCCAGTCAGAAAATTTTCCAATTTTTTTGGACTGAGTGGGATTCGAACCCGCGACCCATTGGTGGAAGGCTGTTCGGATTGAGCGTCCAACGCTCTACCTACTGTGCCACGGAGGCCCCCTCTAGCTTATTAGAGGATTTTTTACTACAATTCTCGAAAACTCTCCATCGACAAAATTTTCATCACCGAATCTTTACCATACAATGATCACATTGACCGTATATAATTATTTTATTTTTTTATTATTTTGGGGCTATTTCAATGAACTGTATATAGTATTAAATCGCAGTTCACCGTGGCAGGAGCTACCACATATATAGGGAAAATTTCATTGAAACAGATAATTTGGCGTTGTTAGAAGAATAGTCCGGGTTTCGGATTCCAAAATTACTATTTTTTTATACTGACGGCCGTATTTTGGAGTCAGGGCTCATTGCAATCAAAAACTCGGAGTAGCCTGCACGCTTCTGATCAGGCAGTTTGCGGTCAGATTTAGACAGTAAATAACAACATAACTAACTCAAATAGTGTCAGTAAGACATTCATTAATAATTTAGCCTTTTTTAAGTGAATCACTGAGACTGGTTTATCGTTCAGCCAAACGATTCCCGACTGATCAGTCCCAAGCCCCGCTCAGTTCGATGCGATTAGTTGATCGGAAGGACATTTCGTCACCATATTCGGCAGACTGGCACGCCACTAGGAATGACGTAACAATACAACGTCTTCGAAACGCCGAGAAAAAAATGATCACGGGATGAAATATAGGTCGCTGATTGGCTGCGACCTTAAGCCCCATGTTAAGCTGACTATCCATGTGCGCGTATTTGCGTATACGCATGCGTGTCTGCGTATGCAATGCGTGTGTTTTTTGTACGTTTTCATACATCCATATAAGCGTATGTTTCCATCCGTTTTTCCTCTTCAGTCATATCGCCCTGGGGCCTGTCTTACAAAGCTGGCGTAAGTTACGTCGGACGTAAATCAGTGTTAAAGCCATTGGAACTTACGCCCTTGTCGCAACTGGTCCATGTTGTAGGCCTATGCGCAACTTTACGCCAGCTTCGTAAGACAGGGCCCTGGCATATAAACCCTTCATTGGTGTTAATCCAGTTGGCGGCCGTTGGGCTAATTGACTGAGGTTCACATATTGACCTTCATTTTGGTCGGGCTATACTGGAAGATGTTTAATTCCAGCTTTCAGTTGTCATAACAACTCTTATAACATATAAATATAACGTTGAGAATATGATGAAAGGGTATTTTTAAATAAATGTGCATGGGATGGATTGATAATTACTTTATAACCGCCAAAGATGTGATTACGCTCACCGTGCGCCTCTTTTTTGACAGAACGGGAGCCGGTACAGTAATTAGGCCAGGGAACACCTCGGAAGATGACGTCAAAACACGGATTTCCCCCATGATTTGCCGTCCGTTATCCGTAAAAATCGCGCAGCGAGCGATTCTATACGCATACGCAGACGGACACCCATACGCAAAAGTACACATGGAAAGGCCCTCTGTTATTTGACATGTGTTTGATTTCATCCGCATACGCACGAATTCACGCACTACGCATACGTATCGAAAATACGCGCACATGGATAGTCAGCTTTACATATTTGAAAGTGTTTAAAAGTGCGACTCTTCTACAATCCTTCAGTTTCTAGCTTAAAAGATAGAGTACGCATGCGTAGCGATTAGACGTACCTTGAACGAGCTCCGAGCTTCTCTGGGTAAAAACTACATTTGAACTACCTTTAACTGCCATAATTTACTGGTAACATAGGTCTATTTGTTTTCCGGACTTTGTTCAGCCTAAAATGCCTCCAAAAAGATCCAATAGGTCTAAAACCGACGTATTAGGTGAGATGGAAATAGCAGATACTAAGTGCACGTACTCGGACGAACAGGGTGTGGCAGACCAGTCCGAGGGACAGGACAGTGAGCCCGTGCCTGCAGTATTACCTGTTCAGCCGAAACCTTTTGAGGACTTCATTCGGTCAGCCCTGGCAGACATACAGACCACTCTGAACAAAGTTGTATTACAACAGCATGCATTCACCGAACGCCTTGCAACAGTTGAACGACAGCAACGTGATGTTATGAAGAAGTTAGAGGTATCCGACAAATCGGTAAAACAGATAACTCAGTCTGTAACTAATCATTCCGCTAAACTTAAAACTATGACAGAAAATCTAGATATTCTCAAGGCGGAAAACTCTGAACTAAAAATAGAGTCCTCAACCAAGAACGTTACAGTCGAGAGTATAACTTGCGATTCGGTGGTGTTCCAGAAAATAAAGACGAGAGTTGCATCTCTATTGTGAATAAGCTAATTGAAAAGGACCTGGGAATAAAAAACTGTTGTGTTGAAAACGCTCACCGCATTGGCAAAGTAAGGGACGGGCAATGTCGACATATTCTGGCTAAATTTCTCTACCGCCCTCAAAGACGGGATGTTTTGATAAAGTCAAAATCTGTCCTAAAAGATAAGCCCATTTTCATTACGGAGGACCTTATCCATGAGGACAGAATAAGGAAAAATGATCTTCGCCAAACTATGAACAAGCTCTTTGATGACGGCCATAAGGTCCGCTTCTCGAAAGGGAAACTATATGTAGATGGAAAATTATCCGATTACTAGGAGACTACTTTAATATTTTTCGATTTCCATACTTTGACTTACCTTTCTGACTTTCTTTTTGTATTTTTTGGATTGACCTTGATCTACATGCCTGTGGATTTCGCTTGGAATTAATTACAGTGAGCCACAGTGAGAATTCAAATTACATTGTGAATGTGAGGATATAATCTTGCATAACCTTGCATAACCTTGCATATACGATAACGTCGTAAATAAAACTGCTTGATGTGACAGGATAAGATATGTATTTTGAAATACAACTGCTTCAAATAGCAGGGTTATTAAATATTTCGAACTTAGAAACTCAACTTAGAAAATCCAGAAACTCTACAAAAACTGAACCTAAGCATTGACTTTCATTTTAAGTTATTAAGCTTACAATAATCACTATATGTTGTCTAGTCTTCATAAACGAATACATGTTTAGTTGTATGCTTTTTACAATGATTTACTAATCGTTGAAGTGTTTTGATTGAGTGCAAACAAAATAACCAAGTAAATAAATGTTTCTCTCTTTTTGTTTCATTTTTTTCTGTCTTTTTTCAGATTGGTTGAGGTTTTTGTTCATGCCCTTTTGGTTGACTTTGCACTTTTACTTTCTCCCTCACTGCACTGATTTCTACCATACCTTCAGTAAGTGTCCCTGACCAAGTACTGTTGGTAGTTTATGTAAGTTGCACCTTTTTATTCCATTTAGCTTTATTCCTGTTTTTATTTGTCTTTAGCTCTAATTACCTAATGGGTAGTAACCCAAATAATTATACATTTGTGCCCAGAGAGCCCGGAGCACGCTCACCATTTGGTGATCACCAACTAATTATATATATAATCTTAATGATGGCTAAATGCACATTTATACACAATGATGTACATACTTTGATACTTTTATCAACAATTTTTCCTGTAATGTTTGGGTGGACAATTAATGTATTTAAACATGTAGTTCTTCTTTTTGATAATGGATAGTGATCTTCTCCTTCAGCCTGTTCCATCACTGAACCCATTTTCTTTTTTACCATTTCATAATGAACCTGACAGCTCATTTTCATTTGATCATAATCACTCACCTGTTACTGACTCCTCATCTGTAAGTATCAATCTCTCTTATTTAAATAGTCTGTGCTTCAATCCTATCCAGCTTAACGATGATACTCCAAATAAAGCCACTCCTCATGACAATCATTATGAAAATCTCTACTGGCAAAACATTTCCAATCATGAAAGTAACTATTTTTCCGATGAATCATTTAATGATGAAATTGCCAACTTTAAATCGAAACCATCAAACCAACTTTCTTTCTTTCATCTTAACATTCGCAGCCTAAATAAACATTTTGATGAGTTTCTTAGTTTCTTAAATTCCCTGAAAACAAAGTTTAGTGTGATAGGTCTTTCAGAAAGCTGGCTTAACGATGGGACGGAATGTTTATATGTAATACCTGGGTACCGCGCATTTTCAGTCAATAGAAGTAATAAAAAGGGTGGTGGTGTTATGATATATGTATCTGAGGATGTAAGCGCTTGCCAGGTAAGAGAAGACTTATCATTAACTGAACAGAACGGATCATTCGAGTCAGTGTTTGTTGAAGTTGAAATAGCAGATAAAACTTATTTAATAGGCGTTCTGTATCGACCACCTGGGCAGCCTATAGATACTTTTAACGAAACTCTGAATTCAATCTTACAGAAAATACCTTCTAATAAAAACTGCGTGTTAATGGGAGATTTTAATATTGATTTACTTAAAGGCCCACTTGCCGCCGTAGCCTGTTTAAATTTGCTAAGAAAACCAATTTACATGAGCTTACTACGACTAATACCACTAAACTTAAACATAGGACACATAAAACATGTCTAGTTAGCTTTAGACTGTAAAAATGGGGTGAAAAACAAACGAAGAATCGAAGCCTGATTACAACAACAACGATCAGTGTCGGTCAACTTTCGTGTTGGTTTACCCTCCTTTCAGGCCTTTGTATCTGTGGTTAACACTCAAACAATTACCAGCAGGCTTTTCCAGTCGCTGTTAACCGATCGTCAGTCTGTATTTCTCAGATAAATAGGCCTACGTAAAATTACACTGTGCCGTTAGTTCACTCACTCGACTGAAACATAAAATCGCCAATAGGGGGCAGATCGGTTTGTTTACGTTCCGGGTACGTAACAATTCAAATTTTCAAATTCAAATTAAAAATACAAACTGACGTCCAAACTTTTAAATTTTGGTAAAAATAGAAAGTTCCTAACTTATATTGTCTGGGAAAAATACAGAATACGGTCTTTCTTTTTTAGGGTAAACAATATTCCTGATTTTCGCGGCAAGTGTGCCTTTAAAACAGATACTCATAGGTTGACAAAGAATTTTGTTGAGGTTTTAAAATGTAACTATTTTTTTCCGCGAGTAACGAAACCAACCAGAATAGCTGAGAACTCGGCTACCTTAATTGATAATATACTTACTAATTTTACAAATCAAGATGAACTCTCCGGAATTTTTTTAACTGATATTTCTGATCATTTTCCTGTGTTTCACATTACCAATGACAACATTCCCTGCAAGTCGCCTACGTTTTATACATATCGAAAGAAGACACCCGAGCTCAGTCAGTTATTTAAATTACGTATATCGGAAACCTCATGGGAAAGTGTTTTAAGTTGCAGCAATCTTGAATCTTCCATAACAAATTTTGTTAATATATTCTCTGATATTTACAATGACTGCTTCCCCCTTGTAACCACCTCATCAAAAGCGAAGATTTGAAAACCGTGGATTACAAACGCCTTACTTGAATCCGTACATGTTAAAAACAAACTTTATCGTATTTCTCTCAAATCTGGTAACCTAACCGATCGTTTGAATTACAGGAAGCATAGAAACAAATTAAATAGTCTTATAAGATTCTCTAGAAAAAAATTCTTCGAAGATAAATTTAATGATTTTAACAATAACATGAAGAAAACCTGGATGACAATTAATGAACTTTTAGGTCGATCTCAAAATAGTAAAAATCCTGAACATCTGATTATAAATGAGGAAAAGGTTAGGGACAAACAGATAATTGCCAATAGCTTTAGTGATTATTTTAGTACGGTTGCAAGTAAATTGGATTCCACAATACCTCCCTCCACTAATAATTTCAAGGATTATCTTGGAGAAATTAATAACAATTCGTTTATGTTCTCAACTGTTACTACTGATTTAGTTTTTTCAATCATACATGATTTAAAATCATCTGCTCCAGGCATTGATTGCGTCCCAATGGCTGATGTTAAAATTATAGCAGAACATATAGCCGCTCCAATTGCCCACCTTACAAACATTTCTTTCAGTTCGGGGAAAGTACCAGATTCTTTAAAAGTGGCTAAAGTCATTCCAATTCATAAATCCGGTCCACACAATGAAATTACCAATTATCGTCCAATATCCATTCTCCCTTATCTGTCTAAAATAATAGAAAAAATAGCGACTAATATGTTTGTTGAATTTATCGATGAGAATAATTTAATTTCTAATGAACAATATGGGTTTAGATCGAATCATTCGACAACACATGCCGCGACCGCTCTATATGATCACCTAGTTAAAGCCAAAGATTCCAAAAAATTTAGTTCGGTTATATTTCTTGATTTATCGAAGGCATTCGACACCGTTAACCACACTATACTCTTGGCTAAGTTATCTCATTATGGTTTTAGAACTGTGACTAATGATTGGCTTTGTAGCTATCTTTCAAATAGACAACAAATAGTTACAATTGATTCTTTTGTTTCACCATCGCAATTGATCACATGTGGCGTTCCTCAAGGGTCAATACTTGGACCGTTACTCTTTCTGTTGTACATTAATGATATAGTTTCCTCTTCTCTGGCCGTTAAGTTCACTCTTTTTGCGGACGATACGAGTATTTGCGCATCTGCCGAAAATGCGTCTGATAGCATAAATATAGTGTCGTCCGAATTAGCCAAAATCTCTACATGGTTAGCTGTCAATCGTTTGTCATTGAATGTTTCAAAGACAAAGCTTATGGTTATACCTCCCTCTAATAAGAGTTACGATATCCCTCTAATTTCTCTTAATGCCCAGGAAATAAAATCTGTTAAAGAATATCGATTTTTAGGCGTAGTTTTTAACAATAAATTGTCTTGGGCCTCACACATAGCTTACATCCGCTCCAAACTTTCGCAAAACATAGGACTTTTAAAGCATATCCAAAAGCATGTAAACAGAAAAACTCTTTTCATCCTATACAATTCCCTCATCTCACCATACCTTCTTTATGCCAACGCCCTTTGGGGTAATACATTCCAAACTCATTTACAACCTCTCTATATCCTACAGAAAAAAGCTGTCAGAGTTATTACTTTTTCTAACAGACTTGCTCACACTAAATATCTTTTCATATCCTTAAAAATCATTCCTCTCCCGAAACTAAGTACTTTTTCAACCTTACTCATTACTCATAAATATCTACACCATCCTCATTTACTTCCCGCTTCTATTCAGTCACTTTTTACAAAACAGTCCGCTATCCATTCCCACCACACACGAACATTGAATCTAAATCTATACAGACCAAATTATTATTCAAATCTCTCGTTTTTTTCTATACACATATCTGGGCCACGTGAATGGAACAGGCTTCCCGCAGACATGAAAGCTATAAATTCTTTGTCACTCTTTAAATCACTTCTAAGAAACTACCTAATAAATCTTTAATTGTCCACCCTTCATTTACTTATTGGACCATCTTATATACAATTTTTTCACCTACATTACTTACATAAAACATATTTGTACCATAGCCATATTTATTATATTAATAGTTTTTTTGTTGTTGCAAATTTCCGCTATAACTTAAGATATTATTATAATCTTACCTGCTACGCTTATTTTGAATGGTTAATTATTATTATTTTTTTTTAGGGATAGAACAAGTCTTTAAGACTTTATTCCCGCCAAATGCAGTTGAACTTATATAACCATTAATTAACTCGTTTTTATGGTGAATAAATGAAATGAAAAATTAGATTGATTGATTGTATGGTGTTTTACGCCGCGCTCAAGATTATTTCATTTATATGGCGGCGTTGCCAGTTTTATTGTGGGAGGAAACCGGGCTCTAAGCCCGGAGGAAACCCACGACCTTCCGTTGGTAACTGGCAACCATCCCACATAGGTCGTTCGAGTGAAAACCCAGTCAGAAAATTTTCCAATTTTTTTGGACTGAGTGGGATTCGAACCCGCGACCCATTGGTGGAAGGCTGTTCGGATTGAGCGTCCAACGCTCTACCTACTGTGCCACGGAGGCCCCCTCTAGCTTATTAGAGGATTTTTTACTACAATTCTCGAAAACTCTCCATCGACAAAATTTTCATCACCGAATCTTTTCCATACATCGATCACATTGACCGTATATAATTATTTTATTTTTTTATTATTTTGGGGCTATTTCAATGAACTGTATATAGTATTAAATCGCAGTTCACCGTGGCAGGAGCTACCACATATATAGGGAAAATTTCATTGAAACAGATAATTTGGCGTTGTTAGAAGAATAGTCCGGGTTTCGGATTCCAAAATTACTATTTTTTTTATACTGACGGCCGTATTTTGGAGTCAGGGCTCATTGCAAGCAAAAACTCGGAGTAGCCTGCACGCTTCTGATCAGGCAGTTTGCGGTCAGATTTAGACAAAGAAATAGCAATATTTCTTTGTCTAAATCGGACCACATACTGCCCGCTTCTGAGCCGGCAGCCAACTCCGACTTTTTGATTGCTGTGAACCCTGACTCCAAAATACGGCCGTCAGTATAAAAAAAATAGTGATTTTGGAGTCAGAAGCCCGGACTATTAGAAGAAGTACAAAACAAGAGCTTTCCGCTGATACCAATCTTGGATGTACGTTAAGATAGTTTTTTAAGCAGCATCAATAAAACAAAACAACAACCCAAAATAAACTCCTATTGATCCCGGCTATTTGAATTTTTGTCCTGTATTATTAGCCTACACATCTTGGCTTAGCACGGGTTAATGGCTTTTCCGATACTTATTTTGTTTTAATAATGTAAGTATTCCTTCACATACCGTTAATTAGGCCCCATCTGTTCTTTTGTGAGTTAAAAACACCGGTGGTTCGTTGACATTATTCTAACGGATTGTTATTAGATATATATATATATGTTAAGCTATTAATAGTTCTAATGATATCTGATTATTAACCAAATTAATTATTTTTATGTTAAGGAGGAGAGTACCTTTGTAATCATATGGCGTTACGAGACAAAATAAGAACAGAAAAAGAAGTAACAACAGACCAGCTTTTATTTACAAATTTTGATTTATATTAAAAAAATGCACAAAGAAAAACTTATTTACAAGTAAATATTATACAAGCATTGAAAAGACAACATATATCAAAATGCCTTTTTTTCGACAAAGAAATTCGAAATCTGTAATCAGATCAAAAGTTCACTGGTATATATCAGTATAGATCCAATGGTCACCATATATAAATATGCACAGAATGAAATCCTGGAATCACATTGGTAAATCCACAGAAAAAAAAAATATTGTAAACACACTGGTAACTCTGTCCCGGTTGTACTCACAGGTCAACATTGCTATCTGTATCACTGACAAGTTGGCAGGCCGGTTATCAAAGCCTCCATATAAAACTTTTCATAGCATCCTCAGTGCAGTTGGAAACTGACTGACTAAAATACAAACAACGCGTGCTTATATAGATTCTTAGAAATTCTAGAACGATCCTAGTATTAACATAAATGTACATTGCTATAGAAAGTTGTCTATATTCAAGCTTCGGGAAAAATCGACACGACTAAAGAGCTAAATTAAATTGTAAACAGCCGTGGGGTTAGCCGGCGAACAAACAATAGGGTTCGAGAAAGATCTGCAGACCCTCACATGAAACACAAAATTTCCACAAAAACACTCAAATACAAGAATAGAGCTCAATAAACTTCCTACACGTAATACTGGCCTTTAAAATGGCTATGTAACTTTGAAAAATGGGCCCATGCATGGCCCGCATCTAAATCAGCCCCAAACGCCACTCAAGATTATTTCACTTACATGGTGGCGTTGCAAATGATTAGCTATTCAGTTATGCCAGTCTCTAAGACATGCGTAGCATTAGTTATGAGGGAGCGAAGTTCCTAAAAAAACTAAATTGAACAGATTGTACAGTTTGTGGTTTGTATTTCTCGAAAAGGAAGGTTGAGGAGATAAATTTTACTGTTTTCACACACGAGTTTTGTCCGATAATTACAAACGTATAATTACGTATATACGTATACCATCTTACTAGCATGCACTTAGCAGTAAAACACATAAAACACACACAGAAAAGGGCGTATGACTGTATCCAATCTTCCACTTTGACGTAGTATTGACGATTATTGTCGGAGATACGTATACCATTTTA